>JABWTJ010000178.1:19121-1262869 GCA_016801875.1 Solanum sitiens | reverse complement strand
ATGTGTGTGTGTTGGACACGACCTTTTAGATATTCACACTTAAAATATTATGATAGACATTATAATATTTAATATGGATAAAGATAGAGTTTAATTATTGTTCAAAGTTAAGAAGGAAATTTGATTTTTAAAGCAAACTTGAGGGGTGAAAACGATTTTCACCATTTTATTTTTATGCGTAATATATTTTTTATATAATATTATTACATTATATTTGAGTAAATTGACCGGAATGATTGCAATGAGACACACCAACACCACTACTTAGAGGTGGAAAGGGGGGCGGTCGGAGGATGACAGAGCAATCACGCCTTGCTCCCTCCTGACATCTATTGGGACGGAACCTCCTTTCAGAGTGTGATTCGTCGTATGCGCTTAATTGCTATTAGGCTTTTTAGGAAAGTTTCCCTTTGCCTATGCAGTTAGCTCGATTCCAGGTATAGCTCTTATAGATGGGGCGGCAGAGGAGTTACTTTTTTAAATAAATATTTTTATAATGAATGTCACTTTTTAGTTTGATTTATTGATCTTGAAAAAATCGATTTAGGAGAATGATTTTTCAAAAAAAAAAAAGAAGAGAAATTCGCTATAATGAATGTCACTAATAGTAAAATACAATATTGTTATAAAGAAGTAAAGTATAATAAGGAAAATCGATTTACAGAAGATCATGCCATTGTAATAAGATATTTTGTTATAACAAGATTTGACTCTTCTAGATTACAATTTGATAATTTTATCCCAGAAAATATTTACTTAATCTTTTATTGAAATATTTTTGCTCTTTTATCAACTCAAACTTTTTATGCTCTTATTGAACTTTTTTCTTTCTCCTATTTGGATTTAAACTTGTATTAGAAGAAGCTTTCTTTTAGACCCTGACTTATTTTTAACTTGTTTTAAAATGTAAGTGAACTTGTCAATTCTATAAGTTTTCAATTCAACAGAAAACAGAGGAAAAAAAATGTCAAATAAATAAAAGAAACTATAATTAACTATGTTTACAAAAGTAAAAGTGAGGTGCTGTATAACATGTGTTTATACTGAAGAAGTACAAATTGGACATCTTTTTCCTGTCAACAATTACTACTTTAAACAACTTGCGTGATATTCATGTTGACATAAGTATCAACATCTCCGAATAAGTCTTAGATAATCTATATAATCTGTGTCATTGAAATCATACCCAAATTCACTTTCATCAACCATTCTCCTTGTTGACCCATAATAATAATTATCATCATCATCATCATCATCATCATCATCATCATCATCATCATCATCATCATCATCATAATCATAATCATAATAATAATAATAATAATAATAATAATAATAATAACAACAACAATAACAATAATAACACTCCATGTGATAATTCATCATTGCAGCATTGAAATCGCTCAAGTATGGATCCTCATACCACTGTGGATGAGTGATGTTGCTTGAAACGTAGTAATTTGATGGAGTCTGATAAACGGGTATAAATTGCCAAAAATTTTATGAATTCAAACTCATGATCAATAACACGTAAAAAAGGACGAAACTATGTATTTGCTTCTAAATTCACAGAGTAACTAATTAATTAGTAATACTAATGAATAAAAGTGAGTTAAGCTTTGTTGAGAGCAATTAGTAAGCAGCAATATGAATTTATAGATTAAGCAACTACCTTTCCTTAACCCAACAGAAATCTTAATCTTAATCTTAATATAATATAAAGGAGAAACCTAGAGTAGGTGATGTGGCATCTCTCTATGGCTTCCATTTGCATTTTTTTTTTTTTTTTTTTTTTTTTTTTTGCTTCTTTTAAAAAATAAATTGATTATTGTATCATAAAAAAATTACTTAAATTTATACAAATAAATATTTTATTAATGGAGGATCATTTATAACAAAAACTCTTCATATTTTTTTTTTTTATTTATCTCACTTATAATAAAAGGAGAAACATAATTTATTTATTTTTTTACTTTTTTTAATTTAAATTAATTATTCCATTGTAAAAATATATTACTTTATTTATAGAATAAATATTTTATTAATGTAGGAACATTTATAAATAAAACTCTCTATATTATTTCTTCTATTTATTTATCTCACTTCTAATCATGAAATCATAATATATTTTTTTACATTTAAGTATTTTTATTTTTATTTTTTAATTTATTCACTAGGAGTTACTACCCATGACTTGCCCCTCTTTAATTTTTACTTTTAATAATATTCATAACTCTCATAATTTTTATGTACATAACCTCCAAATTAAATTTGTAAGTTTATGATGTCTTTATGGTATTCCTTTATTTTGCCTATAAATTCATATTAGTTTCATGAAGATTCACATTCACAATTATCCTTTCTCTTTTCATCATATTGGTTTGGTTTGTAACAAAAAAAGAAGTACATGAAGGTAAGAAGTATTTCATTGCAAATTTTTATTTTTTATTTCCTCTATTTTTGTCTATATAAATTCGTATTTGGTTTGTGAATGAAACTAACATGTAACAAAAAAAAAGTACATGAAGTTAATAAATATATCATTCTCAAGTTCTTATTTTTTCATTTCCTTTCTTTTGTCTATATAACTTCATATTTATTTTCATAAAGATTCACATACAAAGTTATAATTTCTCTTCTTCATCATACTTGTTTGTGAATTAACTAACATGTAACAAAAAAAGTATATGAAGGTAATATATATTTCATTCTAAAGTCTTTCTTTTTATTTTTTACTTAGACATGTTTTCTTAATATATTTTTTTTATGTTTGTATTATCATTTATCAAGTAAGTATGATTAAAAAAATCTCTGTAATTCTCAACAATGTATTGTCCGTACGCATGCAATTGCTCTTTCTAATAGTTTGTTTTCCAAATTTAATATAGTTTGATTATAATATTTGTTAGATTTCGAGAAATAATAATTATTTAGTATTGTTAGTACTATTGAAAAGATGATATACAAATATATTACATATAGTTTTTCTTTCGTTCTTTCTTTTGAAATAATTATTTTTAATTGGTATATGATTTTTTTTGTTCAGTTGGTTGCATATAATGAAGAGTTTGACATATGGATCAAAACATGATTGACGGATCTCTTTGCAAAGGAAGATGGTAGAAGGGAAAAAAATGAAGCATAATTAGAGATTATTTTTTCACTTTGAATTGTATTAGCAACTTAGTTACTTTTGCTAGAGTTTTTTAAATTTTGATTTATATAAATAATTTAGCTAAATGTATTATATTGTCAATGCTAATCATTTGATCCTTTAGTATTCTACTTTCTCTTTGTTATGAAGAAAAATTAATATAATTATTTTATTTTAACAACAACAAAAAATATTGTAATGATTAGGAGTTTCATTTTTATTATAAACATAAAAAATTAATTGAAAAATAAAATATTATTTTCATGATGTCATTTTTTGCGTCTGTAACAATTTGTCACCGTTATTTTTGCTTCGAAATGTATTTATAATTTTTATGTGGTCACTAATTATTATATTTTCTCTTCATTTTTTGTATTTTCACACCTTATTTTTATTTATTTATTTTACAAATAAAATCAATACATAATTAGTAATATATTTAATGTCTAATAAAATTACACATTTAAATTATTTATAACTTTAATATTAAATATTATTCATAACTTTATATGTTTCATTTTACGTAAATCTTATAAATATTTAATTAATGTTTTAAAAAATATAATAAGCAAATGTAATAATAAGAAAATAATAAAAAAATCATTTTTTTTGACAAAATCAGAGTTTGAATAGAACATTAATTAGTACGCCTATACAAGATATAGAAAAAATTAAAACATATAAAATATTTTTAACCTAATACAATATATTGTTTTTTCAACAATATTATCTTGTATTCCATTTACTTCACCACGGTGAATATTTTGTTCTAATATATACATATATAAAATAAATAAATATATTTTATATGTTTAAAAAAGTTTTATGATATCGCAGACGAGGAGAAATATTAATATTACCTATATATTTGATACTAACCTAAATATTACATATTTAATATTATCATCTTATAAATATTTTATATAGTCGCGCGAAGCGCGAATAGTTTCACTAGTAGGAATATAATATCCAACCGTGTTCAGGTAATCCTTTACTTACTAGGACTAGGAATAATAATAGTAACAATTATTATAATATTATATTTTTTAGAAACTTGTATATAAAAAACTAACTAGTCATATCAACTAAATTGTAAATTGACTGATTTTAAGAAAATAAAACACACACAAATTAGATGACGAAATTTCCCCGTAAAATGATTTGAAAATAAAGGATATTTTTTTTAAAAAATTTAAAAGTAACTAATCTTTGAATAGTTTAGATGGAATTTTTTTAAAATGTCAATATTTTGACATTTAATAGGTTTCCTTAGTCACACTTTCAATATTTATTTAAAATGTCAATATTTTAATTTGTTATGTATTTGATTTATGTATTTTTTATTTGCTTGATTTTCAAGATTACAATTATTTAGAAAGGAGAAAATCAAGGGAGATAATATTTTTTTAAAAGGAAAATATCACTTAAAATTCTCATCAGTCACAATTTCTTGAAAATTTCCTTTTTCATTTGATTGAATCAACTTTCCTTTTTATTATGTTTTCATTATAATTGTATACCAATAATTTTTACATTTTATGTGTTAACTTTACCATTCAAATTAAATTAATTTTTTATTTTCATACTGAAAACTACAAATTGTATTTTAGTGATCAAATTTGTATTACATGATTGCCAAATATATACTTCTTTTATTTGTATTACAAAAAATATTACTGATTGTATCTCAATATAATCTAATCATTATATATGAGTATGATTTAGGAAAGAATACAAGATTTCGAAAAAAAATAGAATACATGGTGGAATAATACAATCTGTTGAAAAATGATACAATATTCTAAAAAAATAAATACAAATTAACTATGAAAGAAATAGGATACAAGATTTTGGAAAACAAAAAGCATACATATTGAAAATAATATAATCCGTTGAGGAAGGATACAATATTTTAAAAATAAATAAAAATTGACTGTTAAAAAATAGGATACATATATGCTTAATAAATACATTTCATTTGACATACATATGACTAAAAAAGAAATACAATATTCTTAGTAATGACTACAGACTAAAAAAGAAATACAATATTCTTAGTAAAAATATAATTGATGAGTAAAAGAAAAACAATTAACAAACAATAATTAATATCAATACTATTTTGGTATGAATACAACTTTGCAACATTCTTCTCTGATTCTCTCTCAATTATTCGTCTTCTATACTCCTTTTCCCGATTTTTTCACCAAACCCATATCTGAATCTGTGTTCACTTTTGTATTAGTAACCCTGTAAGCAAATTTTGAAATTATTAAATATAAATATATAAAAAAATAAAATAATATATTATGTATGAATGCTAACAATAGATTAGTACAAAATACAATCTACTAAATCTCCAACACGAAAATAAAATCACAAAAAATCGAAAAATAGTGTTTAAAATACTAAAAATCTTAGATGCATAAATATTTGATAAGTATGTTAACAAACTCACATAAAATCAGAAAATGACGGAAAATCCGCAATACATACAATCCAAAATTGAACATAATTTATGATTTTACAAACAAAATCTCATAAGATCTCGCAAAATAAATGATGACTTTGAACATACCTTTATCGATGGAGAGATTTCTTGAATTTTGATAGATCTAAACAAATTGGTATGAACTTAAATAATTAGTTCTTCAACAATGAAGGAAAGTATAATGGTGAAAATTTGATGAAAGAGAAAAAAAATTAAAAACATGGAAGATGAAAGATAAAAATAAATTTAATGGTATTAAAATCTAGAAAGAAGTCTAAATGGGTAGTGAATGTATTTTGGGCTGTTTTGAGAAATAAAAGAAAAGACAAATAAAAGTATTTGGATACAATTTATTTTCTAAAATATTGACATTTTGACATTTTAAATAATTATTTTGAAATGTAGATGTTTTTACTAAATAAGTTAGGAATTGTGACTACTTTGCTAATTTTTCCTTTATATCCTAATTTAGCGGTCCAAAAAGTCCCTAATGGTCAACTTTATGATTAATAATTAGAAAAAAAAATGATATGATAAACTGTGTTGACGTTTGCAAATTTAATTAAGAGATGACCATACTGTTTTTTTAGGGAAAATTACGCGGCTAAACAAACTTATACTATTTAATTACTCATCATAGCTATAGTTTGCTATAAGTACCACTCGCAACTAACATTATAAATTAATTACGTGAGCTGACTTCGAGTTTGTATAATTATTCATGTTTGTATATGTATAATTCGCCAGGATATACAAATACATATGTATAATATACAATGTTTTAACCTATATACATATACAATTCACCTCTCTCCCAATCTATGCCCTCTGTCACTCGCCTCTCTCCTCCCTCTCTCAATCTCGCTCGCCTCTCTCCTCCCTCTCCCAATTTCACTTGCCATTTATACAAATGTATATGTATAATATACAGTTATATACAATTATATATATATACAATTCACCTCTCTCCCACTCTCTGCCATCTCTCGCTCGCCTCTCTCCTCCCTCTCTCGATCTCTCTTGCCTCTCTCCTCTCTCTCCCAGTCTCGCTCGCCTCTCTCCTCCCTCTCCCAATATCTCTTGCCATATATACAAATACATATGCATAATATACAATTATCTAACCAATATACATATACAATTCACCTTTCTCCCACTCTTTTCCCCCTCTCTCTCCCAGTCTCGCTCGCCTCTCTCCTCCATATAACATGTAGCTACAAATTGTAATTATCAAACTATAGCTATGGAGAGTAATTTATTATTTTTAAGTGGCTATATATGAAGGTTTCCTTTTTATTTTATTAGATAGGCATTTTTCTTTTATTTTATTAAATATATAAGCCTAAGTAGTTAGATATGATTAAAATATTTTCTAAATATTTATCTAATTTTTATCTTTTTTATAATTTAAACAAATTTTAAAATTCTACTATATTAATGTTGAAACTGATTAATAACGATGTCGTCAATATGGGTTAGGCCCGTTGGGTCGGTCTGGCCTAATCCGGGATTTAATAGGGTTGGACTAAGGTTTTTTGCAGCCCATTTAAGAAAGGAAAAATTACATGAATTAATATATTTTAAAAAATAATTACTGATTTTAGCGATACTTTTTGTCTATTACCATTTATAGCAATACCGTAATAAATCTGTAATATATATAAAAAGTGAATTATTTATGCAATATATTTGAATTATATTATTTTTGAAATATATTGTGTTTGTTTGGTAAAAAATGGTCACACTGTATTATAAGTGTATTAAATGTGTGATAAATATATTATCCATCATTAAAAGTTGTATTATATGTGAATAATAAATTGTTCTTTGTAATATGTATTAAACTTGTATTATAAATGAATTAAAAGTGATCAAGTGAAAAAAAATGTTATTGCTATAAATGATAAATATTTTTTTATTACAGCACATTTATGTAAGTTTCCCTTTAAGAAAAGTGATTTTTAGCCCGGCTTGAATAAACTTGTTGATTTGTGTGGGTGAGAAATATCAGTAAGACTGGCCTGTGGACCAATAAAAATTAATTAAAAGTATAATATAATATTAAAATTTGAAATTATAGAGAGTCCAAATTCAAAACAATTAGATTAATATTTCTATTTAGATATTTATACTTTTACTTGAAAATAAATAAATAAATATTATAAAGATAATTTTATTCGTTACTTTGATTAACAAGTAGTAACATTAACATCATTTACTATTGTTTTGTCAATATTTATGATAATATTTTTAAATAATAATTTATAATTTAATTTAATAATTATAAAAAAAATAAAATATTAATAAAAAATGGGTTTGCCCGACAAGCATGTAGCCCACGTACTTGTGGGTTGGGCCGACCATTTTCTAGCCACTCCAAAAATATGTTAGTCCGGT
Organism: Solanum sitiens; assembly: GCA_016801875.1. NCBI lineage: Eukaryota > Viridiplantae > Streptophyta > Magnoliopsida > Solanales > Solanaceae > Solanum > Solanum sitiens. The sequence goes on along the minus strand of JABWTJ010000178.1, from coordinate 1,254,827 downwards.
CTGACCCGTAAAATGTCAAAGCATGTATGGATTATCCCGAATTGGGTGGGTTAGCCCATATTGACAGCTCTAAACATGAGAAAGGATGATGAAAAAGAAATATATGAGAACGAGCCATACCAATAATAAGAATTTAAATTTTATTATTGGTCTTAATTATGAAAATATCTAAATTTCAATAAAGGAGCATATGTCTTTAATAGTACATTGTCGAGCCATGTATCGTATTTTGTATTCCAAATATTAGTATCTTCGTGGCTTGATCACTTTGGATTGTATGAGTAAATTTGTGTTTTATATTTGCTTCCACACTTTTATCTAATTATTTTAGTGTATATGCATTGCACGTCAGCACCTGTGTATCACATCAAACAATAAATATAATTTTTTTATTGAAAATAATAATTAACATTATGTAATATTTGTGTAAATGATAAAATAAATATTACACAATCTTTTCTTACAAATATGATAAATTTTGTTAGTATTTGTATCTCATTATCATCAATCACTATTATCATAACTATCACTAATTATAATCGATAAATCCTCTCTATTACTAACTACTATATATCGCAACCATCATTGTTAATCATCACAACCTATTATTTTTGTTCACCACAACTATTAGCCACCACACCAATTACTATCATCATATCAACTACTACTAAAAGCACAATATCCGCTAACTGTTTCTACCACAACCATTAGCTAACATCATCCATAATTGACACCCACAACTAGGGTTGTTCATGGTTCTGGTTAACAACCAAATCAAACGGCATTCCAAATCAAATAAATTAAAAAAAATTGATATTTAATTTAGTTTGGTTAGATTTGGTTTTTAAATTTTAAAAATCAATACTATTTAGTTTGGTTTTGGTTTTGGTTTTGGTTTTACTAAAAAACAACCGCAAAAATAATCAAACCGAACCGATAAATTAGATATATAGATTTTAGAATTATTTATATATTTTTCATAAATAAATTAAAAATATTTTGTTAAATTTTAATTAACTTAAGTTTTTAATTTTATCATTTTCTCAATCCAACATTTCAGCCCAAGTATAACAATTCCAAATTCAAGTCCATCAAAATCCATTTTAGTCTTTACATACTACTGTACTTCATATAAAATAGCTATACACTCTAATATTGCTTAATTGCTTGACTAAATCGACATTAGCTTTTCTGTAGATTGCTCATGTAATTGGGGTTTGTGTCTGTCGAGATACGTACGTACTCAAGAAAATTATTACTTTCAAACCGAATAAACCATGAAAATTGAACCAAATAGAACCAAACCGACAATAACCAAACTGTTGGTTATTTTATTCGTTTGGTTTGGTTTGGTTTTAGAAATTTAAAAAAACCAACTAGATTGATTTGGTTTTAGTTTTAATCAATAACCGATCCAAACCAAACCACGAACACCCCTATCCACAACCATCATTGCTATCCATCACATATTTTATTATTATTATTATTATTATTGATATAGTAGTAAATCAATTTACTATTATTATTTTTAAATTTTTTAATGTTTTGTCACGCTCCGAGCCTACATTTTTGACGGAATCGACACTCGAAAATCATTGTTAGTCTCAAGCGAACCCTTGTACTTATTCATCGGAAGACTTAAACACAAGAGATATAATTCATGAAATAACTTAATAAATAATATCTTAGCCAAAAATGACAACTCAAGTCTTAAATGAATACAACCGAAATGAATAAGACCAAAGAACTATATATAACTATCTATGAAGCCTCTAAGACAAGGAGGAACGCCAGGACAGGAGCCCTGATCATCCTAACAACTGAAAACTACAAAGTAAGTGATAAAAAGAGTCCTCTGAAATGCAAGGAGGCTCACCAACTGACTCTGAGCTGCTCACTGGATCAACGGTGCGCTGGATGTCGATCCTAGTTACATGGGTCTGCATCATAAGACGATACAGGCCTACTGGCATCAGTACATTTAATGTACGAGTGTGTAAGTTGAAATGCTAAACATAACATAGGCTTGAAAAGATTCTGAAAGAAATAGTAATCTTGGCTCTACTCAACTCATGAATAACTTAAACTCATAACAAAGCAATGAAACACATGCAATTTTTCTAAATTAATTCACACCAACGATCGCGAGGATGGGGATTGGGTTGCACATGTTTGTAGATTTAACGAGATTCAAGCTGTAGAAATGGTTGAATTTGTCAGCAGCATGAAAGGAATAGCTTTGAATGTTGAGAATGAGAATGTAGAGATTGTGGTCTAAGTCGTACCCTCCCAGTATGTGTGATTCTAATAATGTTATATTGAAACATCATAAGCACATATGATCTACTATATTGATGATGAAACTAATAAATAATGGTGTGTAACCATATATTTACAACCAAGAGATGTGTTCCACATGAGAGAAGTTGATGAACAAGAAATATATAAGAACGATCCATACAAATAACAAGAATTTGAATTTTATTTTTGATCTTGATTATGAAAATATCCAAATTTCAATAAAGGAGCATATGTCTGGACACATATAACATGATTTTCAGTTAAGTGTGAAGAAAAAAATTATGATATGAGTTTCTTTTATGAGATAAGTGTCAAAAACACACCTAAACTATACATTTTTTTTTTGTGTTTCATACCTAAACTATTGAAAGTTTGAGTTTCATACCTAAACTATCACTTTTTAGTTTGAGAAACATACCTCTCTCTTTTATACCACTCTCATCATGGTATGTGTAATACACTCTCTCTTTTTTATTTTAAAGAATTTCCATATCACACTCCACATGGACAAAATATCCAACCTTGATAAAAAATAAATAAATTATTAGTATTAGCTAAAATTAAAAATTAAAAAACTATTATAAAAAAATAATATTTTCTTTATAAAATAAAATGTAAAATATTTTTCTTACGCCACATCATTTTTCAAAGTTTTTTATTTTGCTTAAATTTCTTTTATAAAAGTATTTCATTTTTTACTTCATCTCCTCCCCCTCATCAAATATTAATTTAGATATTATTTTATTTTCTTAAAAATATAATTCTATCCATCCCACTTAACCCTCTGCTTTCAATTTTTTTCCCCAGTGTTTAGATATACATATCAAAAATATTTTTTACTTGCCGCCACAAGACTTTTTATATTTTTTAGTTGTTTATGTTATATTTGGTACACTAGTAGAATTTTTTTTTCTAAAAATATATGTAGGTGCATATCTAACACAAAATAAGAAAAACATAAAAAAAAAAATTAGGAGCGGAAAATTAAATAGGATGGGGTAGATTTTTTAAATGATTTTTTTTTAAAAGGATGGCGTTGTTGCGGGTGAGGGGGGTACGTGGAGGAGGTAGTGGAGTGAGATAAGAAAAATAATTTAATTTTTTATTTGGATAGTAATCTTTAATTTTTAATTAATATTAATTTTTTATTATTTAATTTTTATCTAGATAAAATATTTTATCTATATGAAATGACATGTGTCAAAGTTTTTTCATATAAAAAAGAGAGTGCACTACACATACCAGTCTGCAGGAGAGAAATTAATTTGAAATAATTGTAGTGACTGACAACCGCTTAAGGTACTAAAATAAAGGAGAATAATTTGTAATATGGTTAAGTCAAGTGGAAAGCTAATGAAAAATTAATTGACAATTTTAACACAAAATTAACAAATATAGCGTAAAATTTTTGTATTGAAAGTATTTGAATTTGAAAATTCATTAACTTATTAAAACGAACTAACTTTTTCTTAGATTAAAATAGAAATTCATAAGCAGAGGATTCTAAAAATAAACTTTTACTATTTCACAAAATTGTACTTTCATATATGATATTTGAATTTATTTAATTTTAATATTATTTAAAATATACTATTATTGTTATTAGTATTATTATTTATCCTTAATAATAATAATAACATCAAACAAAAACAATCGTAATAATAGCAATAGTAATAGTGGTAAAAAAGTTCACGAATAGTAATTTTATCTAACATGTTTTGATTTAAATATCTTTCCTGTGGTTTTAAACAAACAAAAGACAGAAAAGAAGATACATGAGAAAAGAAAGATTATTCTATCTTTCTTAGCATTTTTAATTGTATCTTTTTCTTTGCTAAAAGATTACTTAGATAGTTAGATTTATAGAAATCTAACATCTTTTCCACTCTACATACCTTTTTACCTTTTTTATAAAAATCCAAAAATAAATTATCACACGAACTAGTAGAATGAATCAATATCTATTATATATACTTAAAAAGATAATTTTTATATAAATAGCAATACTTCCCGTTGAATGTATTGTAATGAATGCTCCACCGCTGTTTATAAGAGTGTAATTCCAATAAAAGATCTCAATTAATTGCTAGTATAAACTTCTAAGAGATTCTTTTTATATATAACTCTTGAATATTGATATTCAATACTGAATTATGCTACTTTTTTTTATAACTATTCATTATTAATTCATTAAAACAAAACCTCTATGTTGGATGTGTTATATCAGGAAACACTTCAGAATCATACGAAATATAACAAGAAAAAAATAAATTATATTTGTCATTTACACTTTATTTATATTATAAAGTATTTTTTCAGGTTAATAAAATGTTAGCCATTTATTGAAATACAATACCTTGAATAGTTATCACAAATCTTATTTATAGAAATGATATTTAAGTAATTTAATTCAAGGTCCTAAAAATAGTAGGCAAAGTTCTACAAAAACAAAACAGAAAAAAAAATCTAACTAAAAACTTAAAAACTAGAAAGGAATTTACTAGATCTCTAATGTCATGACAATACAAATTAAATATTCATTGTGATCTTTTGAGACATTAGTTTTCTAATGGTTATAAGAATGTGTTTGCCTTAGAATTAAACTTAATTGTAATTCGAAATATAGAAATTAAAATTCAAACTTTGAAAAGAACATTAAATGCATTCTTGTGTCTTTTTTTTTGTTTCTTATCCGATGTTCGGAGTATACATTGGAGCTCCGACTAAATTCGGATCGTGCACTGCATGGCCCATTCAGAGATGGCGATCCCAACGGCATTTTCTACATACCTTGGACTCGAACCCAAGACTTTTGATTAAGGGTGAAACACTTACACCAGTGCACCACAATCCACGTTGATAATGTGTTCTTGTGTCAATATAAAAGAAAATAATGAAATTTGATATTAAAAAGTCTTTGAAAATGATATTTATGTTAATATACAAGAAGATAATGAAATTTGTCCCCCCACTTTAGAAACCTTTCCATCCTTAGCAGTTAATGGAAAACTAATTTGAACTCAACAATTCACCTTTTCTTGTCCAACCATCAATAGATATAATTAATTTGTATATAATCTCCTAACAATTAATGCATGTACCAAGAGATTTAGAGTTAAGTTTAGCATATTAATTACCTGAAATAACTAGTAAATCCATATCCATGCAGTAACATTGCAAATTCCTTCATTATCCGCAATATGTTTTACTTTTCTCTGTTTCGTCGGTAGTTTACTTTCAACAATAGAGGGCATTGCCCCTTATTTCTTTAAAATTTTAGTTTATTATTTTTTCATTTATTTATTTTCCTTTTCTATTATTATGCAATAAAATAATCCTTTATTAAATTTGAAAATCATGTCACTCATTTTTATAAGCCATAAATTATTTATAAAAGCTACTAAAAAGGTTAATATAAAAATAATGTTTAAATTTTATAAAACGACTAAGAGGGTCGTTACAACGGACAAGCGAAATACAAAAATGAGCAAGTAAAATATACAAACCGCAACCTCCATTTGTAAATAATTACCTTGTTAGTATATTTGCAAGCGAAATATACAAATGGGCAAGCGAAATATTCAAACCGCAACCTCTATTTGCATATACTTACCTTGTTTGTATTTTTGCAAGCAAAATATACAAACTGCAACCTTCATAGCAAAAAAAACTATAATTATGGACCACAATTACCAAAACTATAGCTATATAGCCTTATGATGTCTATTATCTTTGTTATTTCTGATTTTGTTTCTCAATTTTATTTGCTTAAAAGGGATCATGGCTGAAGGAACCTGGTCCTTTGGTATTTTAACAAAATTAATTTGTAATATTCGCAAACATAATATATAAACGGAGAGTGAAATATGTAAATAGGCAAGCGAAATGTACGAACCGCAACCTTCATTTTTATATACTTACTTTGTTTGTATATTTGGCAATAAAATATACAAACCCCAACCTCTATAACAAACAAAATTATAATATAAAGCGCAACTATTAAAACTATAACTATAGAGTCTTATGTTATCACCATCTTTGCAATTTCTTAAATTTTCTCAACCTTATTTTTTTTGAAAGGGATCATGGCTGAAGGAACCTGGTCCTTTGGTATTTTAGCAAAATTAATGTTTGAAAACTTTTTGAAAAGAGATAAATTTTATATTTAACTAATTATCAGGCTTCTTTAATTTTTAACAATCTAACAAGAATTACTTTAAATTATATATAAAAAAAAACTAACTAGTCATATCAACTAAATTGTAAATTGACTGATTTTAAGAAAATAAAACACACACAAATCAGATGACGAAATTTCCCCGTAAAATATTTGAAAATAAAGGATCTTTTTTTTTAAAATTTTTTTTATAAAAGTAACTAATCTTTGAATAGTTTTAGATATACTACATATCCTAATTAGCAGTCCCTAATGGTCAATTTTATGATTAATAATTAGAGAAAAACCATATGATAAACTGCGTTGACGCTTGCAAATTTAATTAAGAGATGACAATACTGTTTTTTCAGAAAAAATTAGATAGGCATTTTTCTTTTATTTTAAAATATATAAGCCTAAGTAATTAGATATGATGAAAATATTTACCTAATCTTTATCTTTTATGAAATTCAAACAAATTTTATAGTTCTACTATATTAATGATGAAACTGATAAATAATGGTGTAACTATATATTTACAAATAAGAGATGTTTTTGACATGAGAGAAGATGATGAAAAAGAAGTAGTATATGAGAACGAGCCATACCAATAACAAAAATTTAAATTTTATTATTGTTCTTCATTAGGAAAATATCCAAATTCCAATAAACAACATAAGTAATTATGATACGAGTTTCCTACACTACAATATTTTATGTCTATAACCACCCTAGAAAAGTGTGGCCTAAACTATGAAAAAGTGTGGCCTTTGATAAAAGGCGACACTTTTTGACTTTAAGCCACACTTTTTCAGGGGTGGCTGAAAGTCCCGTAACCTTAGAGTTTAGGCAACACTTTAAAAGTGTTGCCTTAGCAGCTGCGCTTAAAAGCGTTGCCAAAAGGCAAAAAGGCCACGCTTTTGCGGCTACGCTTAAAAGTGTTGCCTTATAAGCTACACTTTTAAGCGTAGCCCTAAAGGCAAAAAGACCACGCTTTTCAGCTACACTTAAAAGTGTGGCCTTAGTAGCGACACGTTCAAGCGTAGCCTAATAGGCAAAAAGGCCACACTTTGCAGCTACGTTTATAAGTGTTGCCTTACCTGCTACACTTTTAAGTGTAGCCTTTGCTACCATATTGCCCACAATTATGAAGTGTTGCCTTTTATATTTAATATATGACAACACTTTGAAGTGTAGTCTTTGCCCATATGCATACACAATTTATATGCCACAATATTGTTTTGCAATAAATAATCTCAAGCATTAAGTACTCTTACAATAGATTTTCAAATTTATAGATTTTCCATAAACTTCAAAACATATTATGTGCTGTGTACATACACATACTTATAAAGCAATATTCTAAATGTGTACACAATAGCTCAAAAAGTACTCTTACAATAGTTCAATATATTCCACCAATGAATATATTTCACAAAATCAAATATAATGTATTCAAACTTTTATAATAGTTCAAAAACTCTTCATCATCCACTTCAAATTTGTTCACCTCCATTTCCCTATACAAATCAGATTGCGATGGTTATACAATAGGCAAGAAGTTCCATATTGCAACATTTATTGAAGAGGCAAGAAGTCCAGATTGCAGTAGTTTATATAATCATTCATGCTTTAAATATCTGTTACTCTCAATTTACTGTTTAGAGGTAATATTGCCCAATTTGCAAAGTGTACTTACTACTAAGGAACTTGGAAACTACATGCTGTATTGTTCAAAGAAAATCAAACTACTGAGATGTATTTTTTACACTACTTGAATAAAGGATGGATTCATAACCTCAATATTTCTAAAAATAGGTCAAAATTGTGAAGTAACAACCAGCAGGTGTTCAAGTTTTAACCTTGTTTATCAGAAAAAGTTCCAAGATGTCAGAGTAGTTCTCCATCTAAATCTTAAGACACCCCAAACCCAAAACAAAACTTTTTACAGAAAATAACTATCCCAACAATCCCAACCTACCCAACTATTCCAGATTGCAAAAACAGTAAATCATATTTTCCTTGAAGGCAAATGCTTTTTAGCTTTTGGTTACCTGAAGTCATTTCCTAGACAACTATCCAACTCTCATTATATTTTACTAGATACGCAGTCAATTAGACATTGTTATCAACCTTCAATACTCAAAACTATCATCAAGACACTATCGTTATACCATATATAACCAACCCAACTCTTAAAAATGGCCCACAAAAAAAATTCCAAGGTAAAACATTTTCCCCTGGAAACATACTAAATACATAATGTACATTCCATAAATCAGGGAACATATCAATCCAAACAGGATGACACTCTGGCAAAACAAAACATCATAAAGGAAATAGGATGCTACAGGACAAGGAACAACTAGGAAACAGAAGTGTAAAAGTAATTGATAGCATCACAAGCCCATAAATCAAAAAAAAAAAAGAGGATAGAAGCCGTTTGAATTCCAAACATACCAAACAAGCCACTAACATCAACTAAAAAGAGAACTTTTAAGCATTTAGAGTGTTTCGCCAGCATTCAACAATATTCAAAAACATATCGAGATCTCTTTTTCTTGATAGCAGTCAACTAATCACATACCTTGTTTTATCAAAAAATATACATACGTAAAGTAAAAAAAGAAAAGAAATGACTAAGTTTTGAAAAATCAATTAATCTTATGATTTAAGAAAAATCGACTTTTCAAATTGACAGAGTCGCCACTTAATTTTGAGAAAATTAAGAAAACTTATAATTTATTTTATTTTTTTCAAAAGATTTAAAACAGATAAAAATCAATTGAAAAGGGTTCGAAGTTCAATGTACATTCCGAGAAGGTGTTAGGCTCTCGGAATGCCTGCTAACTCGCGGTTGACCGGCGATTTGACTAAAATGACCTTTTAAAATTTTTTTTTTTTTAGATATTGACTAAATAAGTAATTTTAAATTATTTATTTATTTATTAAATAATATTACTATTCTATTTTTAATGATTATTTTAAAGGGGAGATGAACTAAAGGGAGAAATTTCTAAAGGGAAATAAGTTAAAATATTGACAAGGCTAATAAATAAACATACATACAAATATATATATATAAACTAAGAAACATATATATGTAGCTAAAAATTTAATATCTATAACGATAGAAAATGGCTATCATTAGGGATTAATTAAATTAGAACCAAAATCAAATAATATGTTAGTGACTACAATAATAAAAAAAGAGTAAGTATAGAAGTGTCAAGTTTGGGCCTTTGGCCCAAATTACCAAGTCTTGAACCTGTCCTAAATCTAAAATTTTTGTCCAAAATGGATTTGGGCCCAAATTTCACCAAGGTGATTGCTGGAAACTGTTACGGCTTTTGGGCCTATCTGCTTTGGAAAATCAGCGTATACATTTGATGTATACTAATGTATACGACCTGTATACAATTCATTTTCGTGTATATTGGGATATATACGGAATGTATGCTGCCCCAGATCAAATTTCCAGCACCTGTATAAATTTTCGACCTGTATATCGTACACTTTCATTGTATATCAGTGTATATAACAACATATCAGTCCCTTTTTGAGCCTTTTGCAAACCTGTGAATTAATTCCCAGCAGCATATTTGCTGCTTTCAACCTGCATATCGTGTTTTTCAGGGGCTGGACGACTCGGAGATGCGAGGGAGATAAGTCCGTGAGGACTCGAGGAGAGTTTCACATGCAATAAAATAGAAATGAATTAGCCATGAAGTGATGAAATAAGGCACATCTTAAACACAACATAATTTATGAGTAAATAAAAATATTTAAAGAGATCCGAGTTAAGCCGGATTATATATTAAAAAATAAAAAAAATAAATAAAGATCTACATCTTGAGAAAGAAATGATGCAAGAAGAAGTGATATTTACCTTTTTGAGTGCAGCGATTTCGGGATAGTACGAGCAGAGGTGTGCGAAGAACTGATCCACACAATACGCAAACATAAGCCGTAACGAAGGATCCCGAAATAGAACTCTAGTTTCTAACGAACATTGAGAAATTGCTTGATTAAATTGCTATGAGTATAAGTAGGTATATATATATATATATATATATATATATATTATCTCCAAAATTTCCACCTCTAAAAAATCTGTTCTTAAGAAAATCTCTACTTAACAATATTCTCTCAATATTTTTTAATGTTTTCTTATCTAAAGCCGACCTCTCTTCTTTCTTTCTCCTCCCTTTTTTTTTTAGTGAAAGATAGGATGTATATATATATAGGGGAAGATTAAAGTCCCTTTTGGAGAAAAAAAAACGGATAGGAACATGGGGGCAAAAATGAGAATCCCTCCATTCCCAAATTCAAACTAAATCCCCCAAAATTCAAACTAAATCCCCCAAAATTCAAACTAAATTCTCCAAAATTCAAACTAAATCCCCAAAATTCAAACTAAATCCCCCAAAATTCAAACTAAATCCCCAAAATTCAAACTAAATCTCCAAAATTCAAACTAAATCCCCAAAATTCGGATGGGGAAATGTATTGGGCTGCAGTAATTTGGAGGAATGGGCTGGAATTGCATTGGGCTTGGCTGAAAGTTTAAAAAAAAAAAGATTTCTTGGCTGAAGAAATTGAATTGGGCCTATTTAAAAAATTGAATGGGCTGGAGGGGTAATTTAAGTTTGGTCGGCTGGAGATATGAAATGGGCTACTGACAATTGAATTGGATTTTGGCCCAATTTTTCTCAAAGTTGAGTTAAGTTGAAAGTCTAAAATGAATCAAATTTAAGAAATAGCCAAATTGTGGTACATTAATAATTTGGCTAAACCTTAAATAAGACAAATTAATATTAATTAATTAACGAGCTTCTTAATCTTAACAAAAAATAAAATAATTATTTAATCGTAAACTTAGTGATTCAAAAATATAACCATGATTTAAACTAATTTAAAAGACTACTCACTAAATTTAAAATATTTTTAAGATATTTTTTTTTTAATAATCATAAAATATACTAATTATATACATAATTATGTAAATATATATATTATCTAAAAACTTTAAGAAACGGCAAAAATTATTCTTAATAATGCAAACTTTATATTTTTTCCTAAATTTATAAAACTAATTATTTTAAATTGTTTGAGAGTTTAAGAAGCTCATGAATTAATTCCTACCGGGGAGGGTCAAAATTGGGTGTCAACAACTGTCCCTCATTTTACTTGGATTGATGCAAGAAATTCGAGGAAAATGAAATTGACCAAGCCAATTTTGATCGACCACATATCCATCTTTTAGGCAAGGAATTTTGTACGGACTTTAGGAATCATGACCGAGCCCTGAAAATGGGTTTCCTACATATATAAGGCTATATGAGAATTCAGGCCACATGTAGTTCGATATGCTAGATTTAACGCACGACTTTGAAAGAATCAAAAGTCATCTCGATACCGAGTTATGAAGGTATCAAAATGCTCGAGAATACAATTCGAGAGCGAATGTTGGAATACAGCCGAGTTTTCAACATTGAGCTTGCCTACATATCCTTACACCATAGGAATCAGGCTGTTTGTAGTTCGACTCAATCGATTGAAAAGGGAATCTATTATGTTAGATAACCTTTGGTTCTAGACAAGTGACAAAATTAAACGAGTATGAAAAGGAGGCTTGTAACCTCTTAGTCATGAATGTGGTGCACTTCACACCCATAATTAAGAGATTACACGGACATAATTTCCAAAGCTCTGGGCGCATTGTCACTCAGATAAGAAACTTGCTTCCGGTAGACCAAAATTTCTGGATGCGAGACCGAAACTGACAAAACCTAAAGAAAAACCCACATGCCCTGATAGGGGTGTGGTTTGATTGTGGTGGAAGTCGCTCCTCTGCTCGCGTCCTAAGAGTTTGACACTCCTCTTTGGACTATATCCCAGTTCGCTGCTAAGAAAAAGTTCCACGTTGTGCTGCATCCTTTTTGATGTCGTCCGCACCTGTGGTTTGTTTTTGGAGAATTCATCCTTTCGGATGCTCTCGATAAAGACTGAGATAAAACTCGTCAGCATAAAAACTCAATTAAAAAGGGAGACAGTGTCTTTTACCATGTCGACACTTAATTGTTCTCCTCGACATTTGACGTCAACTCAATCGATTTGACGTAAAGCAAATAGAGCTTATGTCTTATGTATGTAATGCAATCTTCAATGTATTCTTCATTTGATGTTGAAATAAATAAAAACAGATGTAGTGCTGAAATTTATCTTGATGTCGTCTTTGATGTTCTTCTTGATGTTTACTTTTATCAAAAATAAAATGATGCAGTTGATGCTGATGGGTGAAGATTTCTTCAGATGCCCGATTCCCTTTCTGGCAGTGCATGATTCCTTGCGGAGCATGGGTATCTTTTCGCGATGTATTAACTCGCGATGCATGATTTTCCACAATGTATGAATATTAACTCGCGATGCATGATCTTCCGCAATGCATGAATATTGACTCGCGATGCATGATCTTCCGCAATGTATGAATATTAACTCGTGATGCATGATCTTCCGCAATGCATGAATATTAACTCGCGATGCATGATCTTCCGCAATGCATGAATATTGACTCGCGATGCATGATCTTCCGCAATGTATGAATATTAACTCACGATGCATGATCTTCTGCAATGCATGAATATTGACTCGCGATGCATGATCTTCTTCGGGGCATGAATATCTTCCCGCAATGCATAAATTCCGCAAGGTATGAAATCTTCTTGCGATGCATAAATTTCGGCGAGGTATGAAATCTTCTCGCGATGTATAATTTTCTGCGAGGCATGAATATCTTCTCGCAATTAACTTGTGATGCATAAATATTAACTCGCGATGCATGATCTTCCGCAATGCATGAATATTGACTCCCGATGCATGATTTTCCGCGATGCATGGATATTTGCTCTTGATGTATAATCTTTCGCTATGCATGCATATTGACTCTCGATGCATGATTTTCCGCTATGCATGAATATTGACTCTCGATGCATGATTTTTTGCTATGCATGAATATTGACTCTCGATGCATGATCTTCTGCGGGGCATGAATATCTTTCCGCAATGCATAAATTCTGCAAGGTATGAAATCTTCTTGCGATGCATGAATTTCTGCGAGGTATGAAATCTTCTCGCGATGTATGACTTTCTTGCGGGGTATAAATATCTTCCCGCGATGCATAAATACCGCAAGGTATGAAATCTTCTTGCGATGTATAAATTTCAGCGAGGTACGAATATCTTCTCGCGGTGTCATCATTGGTACCAAACGAAGATGATGCTTCCATTGAGCAACATAGCGAGCTTCTGGGTGCTTTCTAGATAATTATATCGTCTCAATTGAAAATAACGATAAAATAATTCTTTCAGATAGTGTATCGTCCTGATCAAAATAAATAACCCCTCCGGGTAGTGTAGTGTCTTGATCGACAATAAAATAAATGAGCCCTCCGGGTGGTGTATTGTCTTGATGGGCAACAAAATAAATGACCCCTCCGGATAGTGTATAATATCATATCTGACATTATGATGCAACTGACGTCCTTTACGGAAATCATAAACTCTTCCTTGAGATTTCGTTTGATTCACCTTCGAATCCAGCTGGACATTCCTTGCAAACTTCACGTTGTTGGGAATTGACTGAAATAAACAAATCATATTCCCAAGTTTCCGCCATAAGCGATATAACATGATTTCTTTATTTAGGAAAACTGTTGATTTTGGGAGAGTTTTCTCTTCCTTTGACTTTCCCATATTCATCCATCGAAAGAAATCTGCTGGTATCAAAGCAAATCTATAAACCTACATCCACAGAAAAATCATTAGTTTTAAAAGGACTGATCTATGTCGATTTTTCAATTGTCTGCTCCTTGTCCTGCTATCTCCGATAGATCTTCCTGATCTCCCAACTCTTGATAGATAAGACAAAATATTTTATGCCAAAACAAATGAAACATAAAAGGAAAAACTTTAAGAAAATAAATTTTCGAAAAGTAATTTTGAAAAAGGTCACTGCCAAGTGTCATGTCACGTCCGACTTAGTGAACTTATTCGAGTCTGTTGATTGGAAGTATATCTAATTATTCGCTGGGGAGTATTCAAAGTCACTCTGGACTTGTCTATAAATCCATGTTTGAAATTTTGAGGCCATCCTCAAAATTTCTGTCCCAGTTAATTGTCTTGGCTTATCTTCGACTGTTGCTGAGTAAATTGCGAAATTTTTGAGACCCTCTCAAAAATTCTATCCCAGTTGCAAGTCTCGAAATATCTTAGTCTTGACTTGTTGAGGAAACATCTTATTCTCGAGAATTTTTGAGTCCCTCTCAAAAATTCTATCCCAGTTTCTAGTATAAGAGGAATAGAAATCTTATGGGAGATATGACCGAACCCTTGTGGCTCCTACGTATCCCGTTGAGGCAGGAATTAGGTCAAACGTAGTTCCCCCTCAAAGGTTAATAAAGAAATTTACAAAGAAATCGACCGAGGCCGACATAGGCCGCCTACGTATCTCATTTTTGAGAATTCAGGTCAGACGTAGTTCATTATAAGAGGGATAAGAATTCAAGCGAAACAAATACAAGCAAACAGAATGATTACAAGTAAATAACAGAAATGCAAAACGAAGCTTCACACGTAGTATCTTTTGACAGCATCTGAGTTGATGGGTTTGGGCCATACACTGCCATCCATCTCTGACAGTACCAAAGCACCTCCATATAATACTTTGCGAACTATGTAAGGTCCTTGCCAGTTCGGTGCGAACTTTTCTTTGTACTCGTCTTGATGAGGAAAAATACGCTTAAGAACCAAATGACCAACCTCAAAATTTCTGGTTCTTACTCTCTTGTGAAAGGCACGGGTCATTCTCTGTCTATACAGCTGGCCATGGCAGACTGCAACCATTCTTTTCTCATCAATAAAAGTTAGTTGGTCAATCCGTTTGCTAACCCATTCAGCGTTGCTTAACTCAGCTTCATGGATGATTCTCAATGACGGTATCTCAACTTCAGCAGGTATGACCGCCTCTGTTCCATATACTAGCAAGTACGGAGTAGCACCAGTCGATGTTCTGACCATCGTTCGATAACTCAGTAAAGCATATGGCAACATTTCATGCCAACCTCGATGTTTGTCAATTATTTTCCTCAAAATATTTTTGATATTCTTATTGGCGGCCTCTACAGCTCCATTCATTTGTGGGCGATAAGCAGTTGAATTACGATGAGTGAACTTAAATTGCTCACATATCTCTTTCATCAAGTGACTGTTGAGATTTGCGCCGTTATCAGTAATGATGGATTCTGGCACTCCAAATCTACATATCAGATTGTTGCGAACAAAATCAGCCACCACTTTCTTGGTTACCGACTTGTAAGAAGATGCTTCCACCCACTTGGTGAAATAATCAATGGCAACCAAGATGAATCTGTGTCCATTAGAAGCGGCTGGCTCTATAGGACCGATGACATCCATTCCCCAAGCTACAAATGGCCAAGGTGAGCTTATAACATTAAGCTCGTGAGGTGGTACTCTGATCAAATCGCCGTGCACTTGACATTTGTGGCATTTTCGCACGAATTTGCAACAGTCATTCTCCATAGTCATCCAGAAATACCCGGCTCGTAGAATCTTTCTTGCCAAAGTGAGCCCATTCATATGTGTACCACACTCTCCAGCATGTATTTGTTCAACGAGCCTTGCAGCTTCGGCGGCATCGACACATCTTAGAAGACCCAAATCTGGAGTCCTCCTATAAAGGACTTCCCCACTTAGAAAGAAATTGAGTGTCATACGGCGTATCGACTTCTTCTGATTAGATGTAACATTTTCGGGATAAGTCCCAGACTCCAAGTACCTCTTTATGTCAAAATACCAAGGCAAACCGTCTGGTTCTGTTTCAACATGGAAACAATGAACTGGATGTTCTTTCAACTCTATATTCAGGGAGTCAATGTAATCTGTATCCGGATGTTTAATCATTGAAGCGATGGTGGCCAGAGTATCAACTAATTCATTATGTATTCTGGGAGTATGTCTGAACTCGATCTTACGAAATCTTTTGCACAACTTCTGCACATACTGTACGTAAGGTACAATCTTTGGGTTTTTCACAGCCCATTCTCCTTGAACTTGATGAATCAAGAGATCTGAGTCTCCGATGACCAATAACTCGTAAACATTCATGTTGATGGCCATTTTCAAACCAAGAACACAAGCTTCGTATTTGGCCATGTTGTTTGTGCAATTAAATTGGAGCTTAGCTGCCATGGGATAGTGTTGACCAGATTCTGACACTAAGACTGCTCCGATACCTTTACCTTGATAATTTGCCGCTCCGTCAAAGAATAATCTCCAACCTGGGTATGCCTCAGAAATATCTTCGCCCACAAATGACACTTCTTCATCGTGAAAATAAGTCTTGAGTGGTTCATACTCCTAATCAACGGGATTTTCTGCAAGATGATCAGCCAAAGCCTGTGCCTTTATTGCCTTCTGAGTCACATACACTGTTGACACCCAATTTTGACCCTCCCCTTTAAGAATTAATTCATGAGCTTCTTAAATTCTCAAACAATTTAAAATAATTAGTTTTTATAAATTTGAGAAGTTTATGATTAAATTTATTATTTTATTTTTTGTTAAGATTAAGAAGCTCGCTAAATTAATTTATGTGAATTCATCCTATTAATCAATTACTTTAAACCATTCAAATAGGCAAATTTTGGATTTTGCATTTGTCCCACATCGCTTCTACATCTATTTTGAAGCAAAAATTGATCCTATATAAGCCCCTCTTCATTGCACCAAAGAGGGGAGGAAAAGAAAAAAGAGAAAATAGGGAGGAGACCAAAGAGTACCCAGAAATTTTCGGGAATTCTTGGTTCCATAGTTTAATATTTATAAAATATTTTTTGCGGCTGTTTGAGTTTGGAGAGGTGGTGGAATCGTCTCCGTCAAACTCGTAGTCTCGGTTCGCTGCCCAGAATCAGGTAATTTCTTATTATTTATTTATTTATTTATTTATTTATTATTTTTTATTTATTTATTTATTTATTTATTTATTTATTATTTATTTATTTATTTATTATTTATTTATTTATTTATTTATTTATTTATTTATTTATTTATTTATTTATTTATTTATTTATTTATTTATTTATTTATTTATTATTTATTTATTTATTTATTTATTTTTTATATGCATATATGTATACATATATATAATTTGTCAATTACCCAATTTGCTAACTATTTGGATCTTAAGTTTAATTAGTATTAACGTTTAGTTGCTATTACTGTCATACTTCTATGTGTGTATTAATTTGCCATAGCAAATTGATTTCGTTTTACATCATGGTCTAAAATATTTATTTAGTTATTCCTACATCATTGTTATATTTAATTCTAAGATTATTACATATTCTGGATATTATTGCTTATCTATTATGTGTGCTTTTAGATAAATTAACGACATCATTGCCTTCTCATATCCAAGCTATTTATTTATTTACTCATTTTGGCTTTAGATGTTAAGTTGCAATCTGCTTAGGTACATTCATTACTTTGGAATCGTTTAATCATCTTTAAGATATGATTTAGAGATATTATTTTCAAGTGCTAATTTTTATTTTTGCTTTTCATTGCATGTAAAATTCGTCCGAGTTTCAACGTGAACTCTCACCCTCTCCTTTGCATTCCATGAGAAGAGTCGTAAAGGCTCAAAGTTCCTCTTTTCCAGTCAACCTATTAAGCCGATGGAAGGGTCCCCGGATTTAAAGAATTGAAGAAAGTCGGAAAAGATGAATTAGAAGACCCGTTTTATATTTTGTATTTTCGTATTGTATCTATTTTAAGGCATGCCCTTGTCGTCTTTTACTTTACTGTATTTATTTAGTATTAATTATTTGCTTAGTCTAGGACAGGTACGAACGGAAATGGGTCAAAAACCCAAAACAGGTGGGTCCAAAAATCGGTCAAGGCGGACAGAGAATCCGATTTTGGACCCAATTCTCTTTCCCTCTCTCTCTTTATTTCTCTCATTACTTTATTTGCTTATTTGTTTGCATACTTGTCGTTAATTTTAAAAGTTAGAAAAATCCGAATCCCCGCGAATGTCGTAAATGTTTTTATCAACTCAAAATTAAAATAATTTTGCAAAATGAAATGACCTAAAAATAAGTTAGTATTTCAACTCTCTACTTCTAAATATTTTATTCAAGTCAAGACAAAAGCAAAGTTTTAGCCAAATTTGTTAGTTGCTGGAAAACCATTTTAGACGGATGTTTTAGGTGCCTAACACCTTCCTAAAATATTAATTTGAATCCCCGAACCCTTTAAATGTTTTCAAGCAATTTTCTCTGTTAAGTTATTTGAAAGCAATAGTTTTCTTGATTTTTCTTCAAAAATTAAGTGGCGACTCTAAAAAACCGAAAACTCTTATAAAAATGTTAAATTTTTTATAAAACAGAAATGGCGACTCTGCTGGGGATTAGGAAGATTCTAACCTTAAAACTAACGTATTTTTGGCTATGTGAGTTAACTGTTCATCCGTTTATTTAATGCTTTATTGAATTGTTGCATTTTCATGGCATCTTTCCGCCAAATGGCAAATAGTATACATTAGGAAAACGGAAGTTATGTGGCTTTCCACGGCTTCTCTCAGAAATACACAAGAGTTTCATTTGGAAGTATCAAACGAATAGTTGGAATGCGGTCATCCGACGTCGTTTGGTAGCTTCACCCCTTTGTTTGTCCGACTCGGGTAACCGTCAACTTGAAAATTATTCTAGTGAGCCTAAGATAGAGCAAAACCAAATTCAAATATAAGCATTGAACTAAGATGACCCAACGCCCAAGGCGTGTTGGGCTCATTAGATAGACCACCTTGAGTCCAAAAGGGCCTACGGCCTGAACGGGCGATCATATTTATTTCTTTAAATTTGAAGGATGTATACATCATCTGAAAAAATCATTGTCCTCGTGACAATGAAATATTTTAAATGACGTATACATCCCTCAAATCGCTAGGCTACCCTTGGCACAAAAGGGTCACATATTTGTTTAGAACGCGCAATAACTGTTTATGTGTTATAATTGTTTGTCTGATTATGTTGCTTCATTTGGATATGTTCTAGCCTACTGATTCTTGAAAATATTTTCTAGAACTCCTTAAGCATAAATATCAAGTCACTATCGAAAGTACGTCCAAATACTCTTTGAGTCTTTAGTTTCCCAATGAAATTCAACATTTTTCTTTCAAAAATTACTCTCGCATATCAGAAAAAGATTCAATATTTCAAAAAAAAAAAAAAAAAAGATTCAAATGCGTCGAACTACGTAGGACCTGAATTCTCTTTTGTGAGATACGTAGGCAGCCTTTCAATGTTCGGTCCCCATTCTGAGAAATTTATATTTTCAACTCTTACAAAGAATTAGAGTTACATCTCAGTCAAAAAAACCAGAAGAATCAATCGACTTTGTCCCGTCTCGAGTCGACATTTTGACTCACAAAGCTAAAAATCAGAGAGACAAATTTCTGTCTATCTAATCATTTTTTTTATATATGTGGGCTAGTCTTTCTTCAAATGAAGCGACTTTTGTGTGCTTACAGCTTTGTGTATGATATCTTGTATTACCTACTACCTACACAAACTAACACATTTGTTGTTTGAGTTATTTTTCTTTGTCAGGTACTCGAAACTTATTTGTGTTGATTAGTTGTTGAACATTTAAAGGTTTCAAAGATTTCTTTCCCAATCGAAATTTATTGAAAGAAAGAAGAAAAATGACTGAGAATAATGAGAATACCAGCCTGACTGAAGTTGCTATAGATCAACCGCCTGTCGTTGAACAAAATGAGTTAATTGCACAGTTGATGCAACAGATTACTGAGTTGAGGGTTGAGCTCCAGAAAAAACAAGATATGTCAATTCCGACTCTCAATGTCAGCACTCTAGACAATGGAAGGTTTCCACTCTATTTTCCTTCTCTGACTTCAAATTCGGAACATGTCCTAAATAACCCACCCTCCAACCCTACTCAAAAACCTACTACCATTGACCTAACCACGTCAAATCTTTATCACGCCAGCACTTCATATCAAGCACTGCATCCTTTTCAGAACCTGAATACCAATCCTCAAGCTTTTCCTCCTCTTCAAAATCAAAACTCAAATAACTCTCAAATACTCCCTCCATTTCAGAGCTCAAACATCAACAATTATCAAACACCCCCTTTCATGTATCAAACCCCTTCTATAGACACTCAAAATCCATAAAACTCTCAACCCTTACCTTCGAAAGTCACTTTTAATATCCCAGTTCGAACCAAACCACATTTTCACTATACTTCATATTCCGAACTTAACCACTACGAAGAGAAGGAGAAGGAGTGGAGGGCAAAAGAGGAAAAGACTAAGCAGATCATGAAGGAGGAGATTGCGAAAGTGATAAAAAATTTTTGATTACGCTTCAGAAGAGATGGGGCTGAATTATGAAAATTTATGCATTCATCCGAATTTGGATCTTCCAGAAGGATTTAAAGTGCCAAAATTTGTCACTTTTAATGGAACTGGAAATCCTTTAGCACATCTAAAGATTTATTGTGATCAACTTGTGGGAGTTGGCAAAAAT
This sequence comes from Solanum sitiens, assembly GCA_016801875.1. Lineage (NCBI taxonomy): Eukaryota > Viridiplantae > Streptophyta > Magnoliopsida > Solanales > Solanaceae > Solanum > Solanum sitiens. The sequence continues at coordinate 1,233,737 of JABWTJ010000178.1, read as the reverse complement.
GAAGCATTGTTGATGCGTCTCTTCAGTCGAAGTCTAAGTGGAGAAGCTTTGGAGTGGCTTACGTCACAAGAACTGAAACAATGGAAAAGTTGGAATGCACTCGCAAAGGATTTCATGGAAAGATTCGGACATAATGTAGAAGCTGCCCCAGATCGCTACTACTTGGAGAAGATCAAACAGAAGTCTATAGAAATTTATCGAGAGTACGCTCTTCGTTGGAGAAAAGAGGCCGCAAAAGTTCAACCTCCCATGTCCGAACGTGAGATCACTGAAATGTTCATTCGAATTCAAAAGCCTGAGTACTATGAAAGAATGTTATGTATGATGGGACAAAAATTTGTCGAGATCGTCAAAGTGGGAGAAGCTTTGGAAGATGGTTTCAAGACTGGAAAGGTCACCAACCTTACCGCATTGCGATCTAATGGAAAATATACCAGAATTAGTGATATGGATACATCAAAAGGAAAAACAGAGGAGGTAGGTATGGTCACGGCTACCCATATGCAGTCAGCTTCCCAAAGGAAATATCAAAATCATAATGTCAATCAGGAAAACTTTTCCCGTCCAAACTTTAGGAAGGCTCCTAAGGTATTTACACCATTAAGGGAATCTCAAACTCAACTTTATGAAAGGTTGAAAGCAATGGGTATGCTCTATCCTATAGAAGGAAGATCAGCTAATCCTTTGGGGAAATTTTACAGAGCTGACCACAGATGTGCTTATTATTCTGGAGCTGTTGGACACGACACAGAGAATTGTTCAACCCTCAAGCACAAGATTCAAAACATGATCAACAACAATTTGATCAATATTGATTAAGCCTTTCCAAATATCTTTGAACAGAATCATCTGAAAATATTCGTCATCGAATGGTTGGAAAGAAGTATGCCCAACGTCGGCCAGAGTTCTGCCTATAAAGCTATATTATTTCTTTTAAAAATGCATATTTTATCTCATTTGTCCATTTTGTCACACCTCCCCTTGTAATGAACTACGTCTGACCTGAATTCTCAAAAATGAGATACGTAGGCGGCCTGTGTCGGCTTCGGTCATTTTCTTATTAAAATTTTCTATTTTTGGTTAACCTTTGAGTGGGGAACTACGTTTGACCTGATTTCTGCTCCAACGGGATACGTAGGCGCCACAATGGCTCGGTCATATACCCAGTAAGATTTCCATTTTTCACTTTATAATGGAAACTGGGACAGAATTTTTGAGAGGATCTCAAAAATTCATTTGAAGATGGACTTCTTCAACAAGTCAACACTGAAATACCAAAATGCAACTGGTAGATTTTTGGGTGAATCTCAAAATATCAAGATGATATTTTATGGAGAATCATGTTGAAATGTGCAACTGGGACAAATTTTTGAGATGATCTCAAGAATTCCACACAACAATGTCCGTTGTTAAAAGTCTTATACTATCGAGGCAAACTGGGACAGAGTTTTGAGGAGGGGCCTCAAAATTCCAGAATGAGCAACCTCAGAATTAATAAAGCAAGTTACTAGAGTTAAATATATTTCAGACTGAGACAGATCAAGACTGTCTTACAAAGGACGGGCGACCGTGTAAGCCAACCGCATGAATTGGAGACAAGATCAACACAAATCAGTCTTTCAAACTAAGAATTTTTCTTTGGATGCAGGAACATCGAAGTCACAAAAATGGCTATATAAAGACATCAAGAGTGTCAAAAAGCGTCATTTGCACCCATCGTGGCCTCATCAACAAGACTTGGAAAACCTTCCATCTCATTTTATCTCTATTCATTATGTTGACTCAAGAGATTTTTAAACAAATTTTTTTTTTATCTCATTTTGCAGGAATGTTGAAGACAAGCGCTGACATATTATTTCAAAATTATAAGAAACAATGTGTGAGAGGGTCGCTAGTAGCGAGTCATGATCAAAGTTACAGTTGGGCTCATTATAGCCTAATCTCGATAAGCCAAGTGACTCAATCTAGTTCCTCAACTTTACTTTTATTCTTTACTTCATAATCGATACTAACGTTTGGTGTCGAGCTTTGCAGGTGATAGTATGAGTAAAGCCAGTATCGTATGTGAAATCGACATCAGATCTGCAGATGATTAAAAGTAACACTATCTTAGAAGTGTTGCAAGGAATCAACGAGTTTATCACATCACAAATATGTTGGTCACAACAATATTTCCTTGATAGTCGGAGTTATCGAATTGTTACAAGTTTTTGTTAACAATTAGAAACCTCAACAACAAACTTAAGTTTTGTTGAGTTTGTCATGGAAGGCAAAAGTGTCTTTAATCTTCATGTGAATGAATTAAGTCATTCACCTCGATAATTCTGTCTTTTAAAGAGAGAATCGTAGTCTCGACGTGCATATACGTCAATTTAGTATGTTCGTCGCGTAGCAATTTAGGCGTACGTGTTTCTTGATTATTGTCAGAGTCAAAATTATAATTTATTGGGTATCCACCCCATAAGTGGATTATGTGCTTTGATTGGCCAATCAAAGACTTTGCATATAGTTTTGTTGGGCGATCCACCCCATAAGTGGTTCATATATTTGTTTTTCCATTTCAGGTTCCTATTCTTGAATTATATTGGAATATTATCGAGCATCCACCTCGTTACAGTTGGAATATTATCGAGCATCCACCTCGTTACAGTTGGAATATTATCGAGCATCCACCTCGTTACAGTTGGAATATTATCGAGCATCCACCTCGTTACAGTTGGAATATTATAGAGCATCCACCTCGTTACAGTTGAAATATTATCGAGCATCCACCTCGTTACAGTTGGAATATTATCGAGCATCCACCTCGTTATAGTTGCAATATTATCGAGCATCCACCTCGTTACAGTTGGAATATTATCGAGCATCCACCTCGTTACAGTTGGAATATTATCGAGCATCCACCTCGTTACAGTTGGAATATTATCGAGCATCCACCTCGTTACAGTTGGAATATTATCGAGCATCCACCTCGTTACAGTTGGAATATTATCGAGCATCCACCTCGTTACAGTTGGAATATTATCGAGCATCCACCTCGTTACAGTTGGAATATTATCGAGTCTCCACCTCGTTACAGATGGAATATTATCGAGCATCCACCTCGTTACAGTTGGAATATTATCGAGCATCCACCTCGTTACAGTTGGAATATTATCGAGCATCCACCTCGTTACAGTTGGAATATTATCGAGCATCCACCTCGTTACATTTGGAATATTATCGAGCATCCACCTCGTTGCAGTTGGAATATTATCGAGCATCCACCTCGTTATAGTTGGAATATTATCGAGCATCCACCTCGTTGCAGTTGGAATATTATCGAGCATCCACCTCGTTACAGTTGGAATATTATCGAGCATCCACCTCGTTACAGTTGGAATATTATCGAGCATCCACCTCGTTACAGTTGGAATATTATCGAGCATCCACCTCGTTACAGATAGAATATTATCGAGCATCCACCTCGTTACAGATGGAATATTATCGAGTTTCTACCTCGTTACAGTTGGAATATTATCGAGTGATCCACCTCGTTACAGATGGAATATTATCGAGCATCCACCTCATTACAGTTGGAATATTTTCGAGACATCCACCTCATTACAGTTGGAATATTTTCGAGACATCCACCTCGTTACAGTTGGATAATTATTGAACTAGCTAGCTTGTTGCAAAGATCACTAGAGTTTGCCATGCAGAAAACAAGCAATGACATCTCCGAATCCTCAACAAGTCAAACTGAATATATTTTGAGACTTGCAACTGGGACAAAATTTTTGAGAGGGTCTCAAAAATTCTGCAATTTACTCAGCGATAGTCGAAAATAAGCCAAGACAATTAACTGGGACAGAAATTTTGAAGATGGCCTCAAAATTTCAAACATGGATTTATCGACAAGTCCAGAGTGACTTTGAATACTCCCCATCGCATAATCAGATATACCTCCAAGCATCAGGCTCAGAGAAGTTAGCTAAGCCTGACGTGACATGACACTTGGCAGTGATCTTTTTTTACATTTCAAAAAATTTATTTTCTTAAAATTTTTCCTTTTATGTTTCCTTTGTTTTGGCATAAAGAATTTTGTCTTATCTATCAATAGTTGGGAGATCAGGGAGATCAACCGGAGATAGCATGACAAGGAGTAGACAACTGAAGAAATCGACACAGATCAGTTCATTTTAAAACTAACAATTTTTCTGTGGATGCAGGTTTATAGCTTTGCTTTGATATCAGCAAATTATTCCGATCGACGAATACGGAGAAGTAAAGGGAGGAGAAAGTTCTCCCAAAATTTAACGTAATTTTCTGTGGATGCAGGAATTATTTTATATTGCTTATATCGAAGATTTGGGAATGTGATTGGTTTATTTCATTCGATTCTCAACAACATGAAGTCTATAATAAGCGACCATCTAATCTCAAAGATGAACCAAATAAAAACTCCGAAAAGGATAATTTACGGTTTTCGTCGTTGACGGCATCTGCATCATATTATCAGACATAATAGTGTCGCTACCCGAAGGGGTCATTTATTTTATTGTTGATCAAGACAATACACTACCCGGAGGGGTCATTTATTTTTGTCGATCAAGACAATACACTACCCGGAGGGGTCATTTATTTTATTGTCGATCAAGACAATACACTACCCGGATGGGTCATTTATTTTATTGTCGATCAAGACAATACACTACCCGGAGGGGTCATTTATTTTATTGTCAATCAAGACAATACACTACCCGGAGGGGTCATTTATTTTATTGTTGATCAAGACAATACACTACCCGGAGGGGTCATTTATTTTATTGTCGATCTGGACAATACACTATCTGAAGAATTATTTTCAATTGAGACGATATGATTATCCAGAAAATCAATATGTTGCTCAACTTAAGCACTATTTTCATTTGTCACCAATGATGACATCAAGAGCGATATTTATGTATCGCGGAGGGTCATGCATCGCGAGTTAATATTCATACATCGCAAGAAGATTTTATACCTTGCGGAATTCATGCATTGCGGGAAGATATTCATGTCCCGCAGAAGATCATGCATCGCGAGTCAATATTCATGCATCGCGGAGGATCATGCATCGCGAGTCAATATTTATGCATTGCAGAAGATCATGCATCGCGAGATAATATTTATGCATCACAAGTTAATTGCGAGAAGATATTCATGCCTCGCAGAAAATTATACATCGTGAGAAGGTTTCATTCCTCACTGAAATTTATGCATCGCAAGAAGATTTCATACCTTGCGGAATCTATGCATTGCGGGAAGATATTCATGCCCCGCAGAAGATCATGCATCGCGAGTCAATATTCATGCATCGCGGAGGATCATGCATCGCGAGTCAATATTCATGCATCGCGGAAGATCATGCATCAAGATTCAATATTCATTCCCCGCAGAAGATCATGCATCGCGAGTTAATATTCATATATCGCGAGAAGATACCCATGCCCCGAAAGGAATCATGCACTGCCAGAAAGGGAATCGTGCATCTGAAGAAAATATTTACTCATCATCATTTTATTAAACATCAAGAAGAACATCAAAGACGACATCAAGATAAATATCAGCACTGCATCTGTTTTTTATTTATTTCAACATCAAATGAAGAATACATTGAAGATTGCATTACATACATAAGACATAAGCTCTATTTGCTTTACGTCAAACCGATCGAGTTGACGTCAAATGTCAAGGAGAACAATTAAGTGTCGACATGGTAAAAGACACTGTCTCCCATTTTAATTGCATTTTTTATGCTGACGAGTCTTATCTTAGTCTTTGTCGAGAGCATCCGAAAGGATGAATTCTCCAAAACTTACCACAGGTGCGGACGACATAAAAAAGGATGCAGCACAACGTGGAACTTTTTCTTAGCAGCGAACTGGGACATAGTCCAAAGAGGAGTATCAAACTCTTAGGACGCGAGCAGAGGGACGACTTCCACCACAATCAAACCACACCCCTATCAGAAGGCATGTGGGTTTTTCTTTAGGTTTTGTCAGTTTCGATCTCGCATCCGGAAATTTTGATCTACCGGAAGCAAGTTTTCAATCTGAGTGACAATGCGCCGAGAGCTTTGGAAATTATGTCCATGTGAGTTCTTAATTATGGGTGTGAAGTGCACCACATTCATGGCTAAGAGGTTACAATCATCCTTTTCATACTCGTTTAATTTTGTCACTTGTCCAGAACCAAAGGTTATCTAACATAATAGATTCCCTTTTTAGTCGATTGAGTCGAACTACAAACAGCCTGATTCCTATGGTTTAAGGATATGTAGGCGAGCTCAATGTTGAAAACTCGACTGTATTCCAACATTCGCTCTCGAATTGTATTCTCGAGCATTTTGATACCTTCATAGCTCGGTATCGAGATGACTTTTGATTATTTCTAAGTCGTGCGTTAAATCTAGCATATCGAACTACGAGTGGCCTGAATTCTCATATAGCCTGAGATATGTAGGAAACCCATTTTAGGGCTCGGTCATAATTTCCAAAGTCAGTACCAGATCCCTTTTTTTTTTAAAGATGAATATGTGGTCGGTCAAAATTGGCTTAGTCAATTTCATTTTCCTCGAATTTCTTGCATCAATCCAAGTAAAATGAGGGACAACTGTTGACACCCAATTTTGACCCTCCCCTTTAAGAATTAATTCATGAGCTTCTTAAATTCTCAAACAATTTAAAATAATTAGTTTTTATAAATTTGAGAAGTTTATGATTAAATTTATTATTTTATTTTTTGTTAAGATTAAGAAGCTCGCTAAATTAATTTATGTGAATTCATCCTATTAATCAATTACTTTAAACCATTCAAATAGGCAAATTTTGGATTCTGCATTTGTCCCACATCGCTTCTACATCTATTTTGAACCAAAAATTGATCCTATATAAGCCCCTCTTCATTGCACCAAAGAGGGGAGGAAAAGAAAAAAGAGAAAATAGGGAGGAGACCAAAGAGTACCCAGAAATTTTCGGGAATTCTTGGTTCCATAGTTTAATATTTATAAAATATTTTTTGCGGCTGTTTGAGTTTGGAGAGGTGGTGGAATCGTCTCCGTCAAACTCGTAGTCTCGGTTCGCTGCCCAGAATCAGGTAATTTCTTATTATTTATTTATTTATTCATTTATTTATTTATTTATTTATTTATTTATTTATTTTTTATTTATTTATTTATTTATTTATTTATTTTTTATTTATTTATTTATTTATTTATTTATTTATTTATTTATTTATTTATTTATTAATTTATTTATTTATTTATTTATTTATATATTTATTTTTTATTTATTTATTTATTTATTTATTTATTTATTATTTATTTATTTATTTATTTATTATTATTTTTTTTTATATGCATATATGTATACATATATATAATTTGTCAATTACCCAATTTGCTAACTATTTGGATCTTAAGTTTAATTAGTATTAACGTTTAGTTGCTATTACTGTCATACTTCTATGTGTGTATTAATTTGCCATAGCAAATTGATTTCGTTTTACATCATGGTCTAAAATATTTATTTAGTTATTCCTACATCATTGTTATATTTAATTCTAAGATTATTACATATTCTGGATATTATTGCTTATCTATTATGTGTGCTTTTAGATAAATTAACGACATCATTGCCTTCTCATATCCAAGCTATTTATTTATTTACTCATTTTGGCTTTAGATGTTAAGTTGCAATCTGCTTAGGTACATTCATTACTTTGGAATCGTTTAATCTTCTTTAAGATATGATTTAGAGATATTATTTTCAAGTGCTAATTTTTATTTTTGCTTTTCATTGCATGTAAAATTCGTCCGAGTTTCAACGTGAACTCTCACCCTCTCCTTTGCATTCCATGAGAAGAGTCATAAAGGCTCAAAGTTCCTCTTTTCCAGTCAACCTATTAAGCCGATGGAAGGGTCCCCGGAGTTAAAGAATTGAAGAAAGTCGGAGAAGATGAATTAGAAGACCCATTTTATATTTTGCATTTTCGTATTGTATCTATTTTAAGGCATTAGCCCTTGTCGTCTTTTACTTTACTGTATTTATTTAGTATTAATTATTTGCTTAGTCTAGGACAGGTACGAACGGAAATGGGTCAAAAACCCAAAACAGGTGGGTCCAAAAATCGGTCAAGGCGGACAGAGAACCCGATTTTGGACCCAATTCTCTTTCCCTCTCTCTCTTTATTTCTCTCTTTTACTTTATTTGCTTATTTGTTTGCATACTTGTCGTTAATTTTAAAAGTTAGAAAAATCCGAATCCCCGCGAATGTCATAAATGTTTTTATCAACTCAAAATTAAAATAATTTTGCAAAATGAAATGACCTAAAAATAAGTTAGTATTTCAACTCTCTACTTCTAAATATTTTATTCAAGTCAAGACAAAAGCAAAGTTTTAGCCAAATTTGTTAGTTGCTGGAAAACCGTTTTAGACGGATGTTTTAGGTGCCTAACACCTTCCTAAAATATTAATTTGAATCCCCGAACCCTTTAAATGTTTTCAAGCAATTTTCTCTGTTAAGTTATTTGAAAGCAATAGTTTTCTTGATTTTTCTTCAAAAATTAAGTGGCGACTCTAAAAAACCGAAAACTCTTATAAAAATGTTAAATTTTTGATAAAACATACACGATATCAAGCTCACTCAACAGCATTTGCCATTTGGCCAACTTTCCGGTCGGCATCGCTTTCTGGAAAATATACTTCAATGGATCCATTCTAGAAATGAGATATGTAGTATACGAAGACAAATAGTGTCTCAATTTCTGGGCAAGCCACGTCAAAGCACAACACGTTCTCTCCAATAAAGTATAGCGAGACTCGTACGGAGAAAACTTCTTGCTTATATAGTAGATAGCCCTTTCCTTCTTTCCTGTCTCGTTGTGTTGACCAAGTACGCATCCGAATGCGCTATCTGAAACAGACAAGTATAGCAACAAAGGACTCCCTTCTCGCGGAGGAACCAATACCGGTGGGTTGGACAAGTAATTCTTGATAGCATCGAAAGCAGTTTGACACTCCTCGGTCCACTTAGTCAGGGCGTCTTTCTTCAGCAGCTTGAAAATAGGTTCACACACCACTGTTGATTATGCTATAAACCGACTGATATAGTTTAACCTCCCTAAAAAACTCATCACCTCTTTTCTAGTTTGCGGCGGAGGTAACTCTTGAATTGCTTTAATCTTAGAAGGGTCGAGCTCGATACCTCTTCTGCTGACTATAAATCCCAACAACTTCCCTGCTGGAACTCTAAAAGCGCATTTGGCGGGATTTAGCTTCAAGTTGTACCGACGCAAACGATCAAAGAACTTCCTTAGGTGCGTCAAGTGATCCGAACTCTCACGGGATTTGATTATGACATCGTCCACGTACACTTCAATCTCCTTATGAATCATGTCATGGAAAATAGTCGTCATGGATCTCATGTAGGTGGCACCGGCGTTTTTGAGGCCGAACGGCATCACCCTGTAGTGATATACACCCCAAGGTGTAATGAAAGCTGTTTTTTCCGCGTCTTCTTCATCCATCAAAATTTGGTGATAACCTGCGTAACAGTCCACAAATGACTACATCTCATGTTTGGCACAGTTGTCAATCAAAATATGAATATTTGGCAACGGAAAATTATCCTTTGGACTAGCTTTGTTGAGATCTCTATAGTCAACATAAATCCTGATTTTCCCGTCCTTCTTGGCGACTGGAACGACGTTGGCCAACCAGGTTGGATATTGTGTTACTTCCACCAATCGGGACTCTATTTGCTTGGTGATTTCTTCCTTAATCTTCAAACTCAGTTCAGGCTTGAATTTTTAGGTTTTTTGCTTCACCGGCTCGAACCCTGGGTTGATCGGTAGCTTATGAGATACGATATCAGTACTCAACCCTTGCATATCACCGACTTCCCAAACAAACACATCACTATATTCGGCAAGCAAATAAACCAGGCTCTCCTACTGATCCTCATTTAGGTGGGTACTGATCTTAACCTCTTTAACACATTCCGAATCTCCCAAATTCACTGTTTCCGTTTCCTCTAGATTTGTTTATGCTGATTCTCCAACTATCGAAATTCCTCGGCGACGTAATCTGGTTCCCCACATTCTTCTTCACAATCGTCAACCTTGTCGTCATTTGTCTCATTTTGTTTATTTAGCTCATGACATGACATGACATTGGCAGGTCTGTAACTTATGTTACTGAAATCATAAACAGATAAAATTAGGAAAGTAAAGTATAACAAACAACTAAATAAATAAAGTTAAAAATAAAGAGGCTTTCATTTAAAATAATGCAAACTTTGGCCATGGCATGGGGGCCATGTTGCCTTTTTGAACATCACAACGGAAATTCGAAAATTGAACAGTTAAGAAAAATGCAGAAATGGTGGGTCTCGGGCCTCCTCCGGACAACCACCAATTTTAGTGTGCATAAAATAACTCCTTTCTACCGAAGAGTTCGGGACATCAGGATCGGCGTGGAAGTCCAGTTCTGCAGTACCTCCCCTGGTTCAGCATCACGAATACCAGCTAGCTCGGCCTCCTCCTCTACAACAGCATCGATCTCCTCGAAGAGGTCACAGATTCCTTCCCTAAAGTCTTCAGGCTCGGCAGACTCTTGGATCGGAAAGGATTGATACAGATGCGGGATCGGCTTATCCAACTCTTGATCTTTTTTCTTTTTCATCTTCACGTCGTCATCTGTGGGGGTGTACCCCAAACCATATCTGGATCCCTTAACGAGGACCGGAACAGGCTCAATAATTCCTTGGAAATCTCTTCCCAATCCGAAACCTGGCTCGAAACCATTCTGCAGCATCACAGTGGCTATCATTTTGTATACGGCTGGCATGGGGGTCTGTGGGTCCAAGTCTTCACCAGTGGCATTCACCAGCTCCACCGTGTAAAAGTCTGTACCTCGCGGTATTTCATCAATGATCGACACCTGCCTGCCTGAGTGACTTCCCTCGCCGTGAATAACCAACTCTTCATTCTTCCACACAAGCTTCATCATTTGATGGAGAGTAGAGGGAACGGCTCCCGCCATATGGATGAACGGCCTTCCCAAAAGAAGATTGTAACTGGTATCTATATCCAATACTTGGAATTACGCGCTGAACTCTGCAGGGCCCATTTGAAGGGTCAAATTCACTGCTCCCAACGTGTCTCTTTGAACCCCGTCAAAAGCTTTCACGTTGACCTGGTTTTGCTCCAGTTTCCCAAGGTCAAACCTTAGTTGCCTCAACGTCAACAATGGGCAGATATTCAAACCAGATCCGTTATCTACTAAAACACGGTTGACAACCTTTTCATGGCATATCACAGTAATGTGCAACACTTTATTGTGTGATCTTCCTTCAGCTGGCAGCTCATCGTCACAAAAGCTGATCCGGTGCCCTCGAATAACCTGATGAATCATGGCAGCCACGTTATCACTACTTGTACCTGAGGGTACATATGTATCATCGAGAGCTTTCATTAAGGCCTGCCTGTGGGACTGAGAGCTCATCAGTAGGGCCCATACGGAGATCTGAGCCAGAGTCTTCTCTAAATGTTTGACGATGGAATAGTCCTTTGGTTGCATCCTTCTCCAGAACTCTTCTGCTTCTCCTTCGCTTATCGGCCTCTTAGCATCGTCCTTCTTCTGTCCTCCGAGAGCAAGCTCATCAGGAGTGTAGCACCTTCCGGACCTGGTCATGCCTTGGGCCACAGCAGTTTCAATGATAAATTTAGGCTTGACGAGAGTTTCCGAAGGCACCATGGCAACAGCCTTTGTAGGTGTCAGAATAACAAACTCTCTCTTTTCCTTGACGCTTAAAGAAGCGACAGCCCTTTCCAAGTCCTCATGCACAATGGGAGTAATTATCTTTGTTCCACACTCGTCTTCATCCGTTTCAATCATATTGACATTGCCACCTTCATGATTCGGCAACGGGTTTATATTGACATTTGGCGCCGCCGGTTGGAGAGAAACTACCTCTTGATCGATCAGATCCTGGATTTTGTGCTTAAGGTTGATACAATCTTCCGTGTCATGTCCAACACTGTTGGAATGATAAGCACATCTTTGATCTGGCTTGTAGAACTTTGAATTGACATCTACGGGCTTGGGCCCCACAGGGTAGATGTATCCAGCCTCGGCTAGTCTCTCAAATAGTTTGGTCCGGCTTTTAGCAAGTGCAGTAAAGTTCCTTGAAGGCCTTTTTTCAAATCTGGATCGGGAAGGGTCGTAACCGCTTTGCTGAGGGGGAGGCACCTGCTGATAATTTCGGGTATTCGGACGAGGAGCTTGGTTTCTAGGATAAGGGTTTGTTTGATAATTTGGCGATGGAGCTTGGTAATTCGGGAGGGCTTTTTGATATAATGGAGCTTGGACTTGATAAATGGGCGAATATTCTCGGTAGCTCGACTGTATATTGGCACAGTTGGCAGCAATATTCTGATGAGGGGATGGAATCTGGTAAGGTTGAGGGTAATTTGGGTATATGGGAGAAAAATTTTGGAGATTTGGGGGTGGACTCTGGTACGATGAAATTTGAGCATTTGGATAGGTGGGGGTAGTATTATTGGATTGCGGGTAGTAAGCTTGGTGAGACTCTGGGGAAGGCCTGGAACGGTCTTGGGAATGTGACGAGTTTCTGGGGGGTTTTTCTTCCCCCATACGAGACAGCGGCAACTTTCTCTCTTTTCTTCCTCATCAATCCTGAAGATCCAGATGACGCGGATACCCAGGCTATCTTCCCCAACTTCAGACCGTCTTCGATAGTCTCGCCAACTTTGACTATTTCGACGAATTTAGCTCCGACTAGCAACATGATTCTGTCGTAGTATTCTGGCTCCTGCACCCGCACAAACACTTCCACAATCTCTTTCTCGGTCATGGGCGGCCTTACTCTCGCCGCTTCCTTCCTCCATCTATAGGCAAACTCCCTATAGCTTTCAGTTGGTTTCTGCTTCATCTTCTCTAGAGAATACCGATCGGGAACTATCTCGACATTGTATGCAAATCGATCAATGAAGTCTTTGGCCAGCGCGTTCCAACTGGGCCACTGCCTGGTTTCGTGTGAAGTAAACCACTCGAGGGCCTCCCCACATAGACTTTGGTTGAAAAGCCGCATCAACAAGGCCTCATCCCTGCCAACTCCCACGAGTTGGTCACAATATGCTCTAAGATGAGCCATGGGGTTGCCTACTCCTCCGAAGGTGTCAAACTTCGGAATTTTGAATCCTTCGGGAAGGTTCAAGTCTGGGTGGATGCACAACTCTTCGTAACTGAGTCCAGTGACGTCTGGGATGCACTGTTGCTCTTTCATAGCCCTTTTGATTTCACCTTTAATATCGATCTTCGCATCTTCCTTTGCCTTCCATTCTCTTTCCTGCTCTTCATAGTGATCCAACTCAGAACCGTGCACCTCGTGCTCGGCAGGAATGGGAACTTGGAAGGTGGCTCTTTTTGGGAGGGGTGGAGCTATAGAGGGACTTGGAACATTTTGGACGGTCTGGTAATTCTGTGGGTAGGCCTGAGGATTGATGTTCTGATTTAAATGGTAATGAGGTGTTTGGGGACTGAAGGCAGTTTGATTTTGGTTTTGATTATGTGGCGGTGGGGCGGTTTTAGTATTCTGAGGATGGGGTGGCATTTGAGGGTGGTTATTTGGAAGAGGCGATGGAGTTTGGTAAGATACAGAAGCGTATTGGGGGGTTTGGGTTGTTAGATCTATCGCAGATGGATTATGCACAGGCGTGGAAGGCTGGTTCTGAGTTGGATCTGTGTCTGATGAAGGGAAGTAGATCGGAGGTCTTCTATCAGCAATATTAGGACCAAATCCAGGTGGAGGCGTATCCTGTCTCTGTTGCATTTCAACTCTCATTTCGGCAACCTGTTGCATCAGCTGCATGATCAGTTCGTTCTGTTCCGCTACGGTGGGCTGAGCCACCACAACGTCAGTAAGACTCACTTCGTCGTTGTTGTCTCCCATAACTATCTTTCCTTTGTCTGAATTTTGTCTAGGGAAGGAATCAGTAGGACCTTTCGATCTGGTGAAGTAAGGATGATCTGCTAGCTTTGATCGACACAGATCAGTTAAAAAGTACCTGAGAAGTGAAACAACTCAAAGGCAGATTTGTCAGTGCAGATTCAGAGTACAAGATACATAATATCACACAGAGAGCAGATAAACAGACAAGTATACAGACAAATATCGCGTCTTAACATGCTTGTGACCCTTTTATGCCAAAGGTAGGTGTAACGACCCGCTAGGTCGTTTTGAGAACTAGGACTATTTTGACTCCTTCCGGAAAATTTAAAGGGGTATTTTATACTATTCAGTAACTACAATTTTATAGTTAATGATTCTTTTTCCTAAATATTTAATATAGTGATAGTTAATGGGCCAAGTGTGTAATTTGTGTATTTTTCCTTTACCACTCAGCCATATAATTAAGTTAAGTTAGTGGGATATCCCACTTTCAATACTTAATTAGCTATTATAAAGAGAGAAAAAAGGGAAGATGCAACGTGGTCCCTTCCTGGTTGAATTAAATTGTTATGGTGGAAAAAGAAATCATTAGGAATGATTACTTTCATTATTAAAAGGCTAAATTGGATGGAATTGAATTGTGTTCTATAAAAAAAAATGTAGCGTCATTTGAGAAACCTTATTTTGGGTTCTGCCAAAAAAATGAATTCTTGCTATCCTTAGATGTTAGACATATAAAAAAATTGAAGATCTACAAACTCACTTACTTACGAATATTGCACAATTGGTAGATTGGAAACGTCCGAAGCCTTGCGAAAAGGAAAGGAAAAATCTTGAAGATTGGTGAAACGAGTTCGGCTCTTGAGGTATGTTAAGACTTTTTAGACTTGTTGAAGGACGTTTTCCTAATTAAAGATTAAAAAAAAATGAAATAGATAAGGGGTAAGGGCGAAAGATGGGTGTCTCGTATCAATGGTGTGACGGGCATTTGTACGAGTACCGGTGTTATAAAAGGGAAAGTTACTAATATAGAATGTGGATTATAGTTTGAGAATGCCAAAGCATATGGGCATTAGCTGATGTATTATTGAATTGAATTTCTTGTGTGATTGTGTTTTCTTTATTACACCCGTATAGTTGTGATAACTAAGGTGATTATGTATTATGTTGATACTTGATTGATTGAGGTGCATCATCATCCCCTTATTTGAAATAATATTGTGTACATGCATTGACATGAGTTTGAGTATAAGTTGGGCACGTGGAGATCGTCCGTGCTGGGGATGGTGAGATGTTAAGATTGTAATTTGGGCACGTGGAGACCGTCCGTGCGGAAATTATTGATTTTGTGATTGTGCGTTGAGATCGTCCGCACAGACACGTGGAGATCGTCCGTGTCGGTATATGGACCTCGCGAGTCCCCCATGGGTCATGAACTCTCGATGTATTTCCGAGGAGTATCATGTATATACGGTTGAGAGAGTACTGGGTATTCTGAGACATGTCATTTCATGGTATCATGTTGCATTGCATTTCATCACATCCTTCATTCTCGATTGATTATGTGTTTTATTTATGGTTGGAAATTACTTAATGTTTGATTACCTTTATTTGATGAAACTTGACTGGTTATAGACTTGTATAATTGAAGAATTAATTTTTCTTATATAAACTCCCGTCACTACTTCTTCGTTGTCGGTCAATGAGATATACTGGGTACACGTGGTTTCGTACTCATACTACACTTGTTGCACTCTTTGTGGTGCAGATTCGATTCCGAGTAGGGGCACATCTCGTGGAGCAAATTGAGTCCGAGCTTGGAGTGTCTTGGAGTTGTGGTGAGTTGCTTGGCTGTTCCGTGGCCCACACCTCCCTCTATCTTTTAATTATTCTGTTATTTAGTATTCAGACAGGATATCCCTTATGTTAGATTTGTCATTTTAGTTTCAGACTTGCATCGTATTTTAGAAGCTCTTGTACTTAAGACACCAATTCTTGGGGTGGTATTTTCTTCTTCCGCATTTCGTACTTGTAAGGAATTCAATGTTGGAGATTCTTGCTAAGTGTTTGTCTTTTTACTCATTTGTTGGTTAAGTTTGGTAAATATGTTGGGTTGGCTTACCTATTGGTAAGGAACATAGGTGCCATCACGACTTGCAAAAATTTGGGTCGTGACAGTAGGCCTACCGATTTGAAGGATGTATATGCTTTTTAAACCCGATTTATTATCCCTAAAATACTTCATTAATAACATCCAAAGTGTCTGATAAACATAAAACAGAGGAATAGTCCTGAAAATAAATTACAAAACAAAGTACAAATAAAACAGTCCCACGCAGGGGATGGTAAAATTCAGGCCTCCTCTGATCCTTCGCCAAGTCTAGCCCTCTTGGCGATGTTGACCTCTTCCCACATGGCATATCTGTTCGCCCAGAGATGATCTCTCGCCAATCGAGCTCCTTCTTGATGTTTGAACCCCTCTATCGACTGAATCTGTTGTTCCACGCTATCATCTAACTCTATCATGCACTGTCTGGCTTTTCGTAGTTCTTGTTTCAATCGAGCTATGACTTTGGCGTCTTCTGAGTGACGACGCTGATGCTCTAATTCACTCCTATCAAACTTCTCTTGAAGGCGGTGAAGTCGGACTTGATGTTTGGCTCCAACATCGGCAATAAAATGAGGAACGTTTAGACCAGGCTTAATAGTTCCAGCGAGACTCTTTTTTAACCATTCTTTATACTCCCCCGAACATTCTGGACGAAACCTATCTCGTACAGGCTCACCCAACACTCTTCGAGATCTCCACATCCTACGCATGTCTTCAGCAAATGCAGCTCGCCCATTCTCGTGGTCAGTTACAAATTTCCTCATATCTGCGATCTGGGGCAACTCTTGTTTCCCTCCTAGTTGTCTCAAAACTCGACCGGGAGCATATGGTCTAGTTCCTCTTAACCCAGCAAATACCAAATAAGGGACCTTTTCAGTTCAAACCACCATATTCTTAGTTACCACCAAACTATCTATTGACCATTGTACGTCTTCTTCTCTTAGCCCTCGAAGCCTCGGATACCAAAAACTCTCCTCCAGTCTTATTGCAACGATTGTGATACAACCACCAATCATGACCATGTAGCTCGTCGGACCGTCTTAGGGGATCTGGTTCTTTTGGGTTATGAGTCTTGATTAAATGTCGCATAATCCACCACTGTAGTATCAGATTACACCCTTGAAAGAAGCGTTCTCCGTTCTGACACTTGTCTAAAGCCCTGTAGATGTCGGCAAAATCATAGGCGCTAAAGTGTAGTACTTTGTTGATGTTTTGTAATCCACTCCATAGAAAATGGCATGACTGACCATAAATACACTAGGATGAATAGTGTAATTTGTCCCTTGAGGAAAAACCATCATTCCGAGCAAACATATCGCAAATGCGAGGGGACCCGTTTCTTTCCATTTTTCTTTTGAGACGAACTTGTCTTTATGTTTCTCATAAGCCCTTGCACGCCCAAATCGATAATATAATTTTCTGAATGGTATATTTGGGCCAGGGAGCTTGTCCATCCACTCGGCTTTAACCAATGACAATTTCTCTTTAATTTTGGCAAAATCCCATATTATGGGATTTAGGAGATCTGTATCTCGTTTTGTTGCACATGGCGACACTTTCATAGCTGATAAGGATTTCTTCTATAGTCGGCGTCAACTCTACTTCCCCGAACCGAAAAACCATGTTCTCGCTATCCCAGAATTTCACCATCGTTCCAATTAAGCCAGGCCACGCATTCATCTCTAACAGCGACGGGAGATAACCTATGTGTTTCTGAACAATCATTTTATCATCGTTGTTCATGAACCTCCACCATACTTTGAGGAAAGGGTCGGGAATAGTAACCATTCTTGTTTTCAAAGGTTTGTGTGTCGAATTCATCCTACCAGAAAATAGCGAACAGAGATTAGTCAACCCCCCGCCCCGTAGACAATAAATTGTTTTTAAAATGCATATACATCCTTCAATTAACACATAAGCATGATTGTCTGTTTTTGGCAATTTGGGCCAAATAGACACAAGGTGGGCTTCTAATGGGCCCAACACGCCTTGGGCGTTGGGTCATCTTAGTTCAAATGCTCTTAAATTTGGGATTTTGGCTCGGCTCTACGCTAGTTTACTAAGAGTGGCTTTTCAAAAGACCGGGAACTCAAACGGACAATTTGGGCTGGAACTCGCGACAACCATTGGACGCATGACGAACCAACAAATTGTCGCTAATTCCGAAAAAGGGTGAGTATAAAAAAGTCCGGCTGCGGTTTCGCAAACCGTCTTTTAATATACTATACAATATATATCAAAAATATGTCATGATATGCAATGCCAGTTTATAATTTAAACAAATTAATCACATGTAAGCAATTTAATAACACAATTAGTTCAAATAGTCAAATCATTTTGGTTAGAACTTAATTAATTCCCCAGCAGAGTCGCCATTTCTGTTTTATCAAAAATAAAGTAAAAAAAGAAAAGAAATGACTAAGTTTTGAAAAATCAATTAATCTTATGATTTAAGAAAAATCGACTTTTCAAATTGACAGAGTCGCCACTTAATTTTGAGAAAATTAAGAAAACTTACAATTTATTTTATTTTTTTCAAAAGATTTAAAACATATAAAAATCAATTGAAAAGGGTTCGAAGTTCAATGTACATTCCGAGAAGGTGTTAGGCTCTCGGAATGCCCGCTAACTCGCGGTTGACCGGCGATTTGACTAAAATAACCTTTTAAAATAATTTTTTTTTTAGATATTGACTAATTAAGTAATTTTAAATTATTTATTTATTTATTAAATAATATTACTATTCTATTTTTAATGATTATTTTAAAGGGGAGATGAACTAAAGGGAGAAATTTCTAAAGGGAAATAAGTTAAAGTATTGACAAGGCTAATAAATAAACATACATACAAATATATATATATAAACTAAGAAACATATATATGTAGCTAAAAATTTAATATCTATAACGATAGAAAATGGCTATCATTAGGGATTAATTAAATTAGAACCAAAATCAAATAATATGTTAGTGACTACAATAATAAATAAAGAGTAAGTATAGAAGTGTCAAGTTTGGGCCTTTGGCCCAAATTATCAAGTCTTGAACCTGTCCTAAATCTAAAATTTTTGTCCAAAATGGATTTGGGCCCAAATTTCACCAAGGTGATTGCTGGAAACTGTTACGGCTTTTGGGCCTATCTGCTTTGGAAAATCAGCGTATACATTTGATGTATACTAATGTATACGACCTGTATACAATTCATTTTCGTGTATATTGGGATATATACGGAATGTATGCTGCCCCAGATCAAATTACCAGCACCTGTATAAATTTTCGACCTGTATATCGTACACTTTAATTGTATTTCAGTGTATATAACAACATATCAGTCCCTTTTTGAGCCTTTTGGAAACCTGTGAATTAATTCCCAGCAGCATATTTGCTGCTTTCAACCTGCATATCGTGTTTTTCAGGGGCTGGACGACTCGAAGATGCGAGGGAGATAAGTCCGTGAGGACTCGAGGAGAGTTTCACATGCAATAAAATAGAAATAAATTAGCCATGAAGTGATGAAATAAGGCACATCTTAAACACAACATAATTTATGAGTAAACAAAAATATTTAAAGAGATCCGAGTTAAGCCGGAATATATAACTCAAAAAAAAAAAAAAAAAGATCTACATCTTGAGAAAGAAATGATGCAAGAAGAAGTGATATTTACCTTTTTGAGTGCAGGGATTCCGGGATAGTACGAGCAGAGGTGTGCGAAGAACTGATCCACACAATACGCAAACATAAGCCGTAACGAAGGATCCCGAAATAGAACTCTAGTTTCTAACGAACATTGAGAAATTGCTTGATTAAATTGCTATGAGTATAAGTAGGTATATATATATATTATCTCCAAAATTTCCACCTCTAAAAAATCTGTTCTTAAGAAAATCTCTACTTAACAATATTCTCTCAATATTTTTTAATGTTTTCTTATCTAAATCCGACCTCTCTTCTTTCTTTCTTTTTTTCCCCTTTTTAGTGAAAGATAGGATGTATATATATATAGGGGAAGATTAAAGTCCCTTTTGGAAAAAAAAAACGGATAGGAACATGGGGGCAAAAATGAGAATCCCTCCATTGCCCAAATTCAAACTAAATCCCCCAAAATTCAAACTAAATCCTCTAAAATTCAAACTAAATCCCCAAAATTCAAACTAAATCCCCAAAATTCAAATTAAATCCCCCAAATTTCAAACTAAATCCCCAAAATCCGGATGGGGAAATGTATTGGGCTGCAGTAATTTGGAGGAATGGGCTGGAATTGCATTGGGCTTGGCTGAAAGTTTAATAAAAAGATTTTTTGGCTGAAGCAATTGAATTGGGCCTATTTAAAAAATTGAATGGGCTGGAGGGGGTAATTTAAGTTTGGTCGGCTGGAGATATGAAATGGGCTACTGACAATTGAATTGGATTTTGGCCCAATTTTTCTCAAAGTTGAGTTAAGTTGAAAGTCTAAAATAAATCAAATTTAAGAAATAGCCAAATTGTGGTACATTAATAATTTGGCTAAACCTTAAATAAGACAAATTAATATTAATTAATTAACGAGCTTCTTAATCTTAACAAAAAATAAAATAATTATTTAATCGTAAACTTAGTGATTCAAAAATATAACCATGATTTAAACTAATTTAAAAGACTACTCACTAAATTTAAAATATTTTTAAGATGGTTTTTTTTTAATAATCATAAAATATACTAATTATATACATAATTATGTAAATATATATATTATCTAAAAACTTTAAGAAACGGCAAAAATTATTCTTAATAATGCAAACTTTATATTTTTTCCTAAATTTATAAAACTAATTATTTTAAATTGTTTGAGAGTTTAAGAAGCTCATGTTCCTACCGGGGAGGGTCAAAATTGGGTGTCAACATACCTTTGCAACTCCAATTTTGAAAAGATCTCTTTTTCTGCTTCTACGCCAGTTTCATATTATTGCAGGATCCCTGTCAGACTAGAATATATATACAACGTCAAATATGATTGTTGGTGGAAAAGTATCCAAGTAGAAGGAAAATGCTATGATTTGAACAATAAGTAGAAGCCAATGCAACATCTACCATATCAAAACAAAGCAACCTGACTATATAGTTGGAACTTAGGATTTTGTATAAAGAAATTGAAATTCAGAGATTTCTCAACCTGACTAATGTACATTTTTAAGCTGCAACATAGACATAAAAGTTTAAGTTGATCCCTTTTTCCTTGGGTGGTAGGGATGGGGATAATAAGGTGGGGATTGAACACAAACATAAAAGTTTCGATAATCAACCAACTAAGCTACTAAAATTTCCCGCAAAATGATCCTTGATTAGCCAAAAAAACCCAACAAATCAATACCACTAACAAAGTTCATTATAGATTAAGAAGAAACAAATAAACAAAAAGGGGTACTTTAAATTCATTAAGCATTAATTTCATTACCCCCATCAATAACTATTACTCAAGAAAAACAAAAAGGGTGCAAAAAAAAATAACAAATCTTGAAAAAAGATCAGTCTTTTATCACTCATAATTTACTCAGAAACTTAACTACTAACACAAATAGAAAAAAAAAGGATTACCTTAGATTCATTAGCATTAATTTCATTACACCCATCCATAACTATTCCTCAAGCAAAACAAAAAGGGACCCAAAAAAAAAAACTTGAAAAAGATGAGTTTTTTATTTGTCATAATTTGTTGAAAACTGACCAAGAATAGACAGTTGACTGTTAATTAGACAAAAGGGTATATTTATATACTGATTTATTGATTCCTAGTTTTTGGGTTTCAATCAGAAAAGAAGAAAAGACAGTTTCTGAAACAAGAACAGAGAAAAAAAAATAAGACAAAAGAAGATATAGAGAAGAAGAAGAAGAGGAAGAGGAAAAAATATAGAAAGAAAGTAAAATTTAAAGCTTAAAATAGAGATAGAGATGGATGAAAAGAGAAGAAAAAGACAAAGGAACAAATAACTCCATATATTCAATCACGCCATATTGAATAACAAAGTAATTAATTACTTCTAAACATAAAACAAAATTCAATCAATTTACTGTTTTTAGTACTAGATGATTAGTAGAGAGTAAAAAGGAATCTCGGTTGTACGAAATTGTTACTTACTTGACGAAATCAGTTCTTCAGCTTCCGTCCTTCAGCTCTTCGATCTTTAGTTCTTCGATCCCCAGCTTTAGCATCAACTCTTCATCTCGTCGATAAAATCGATTTCTGGAGAAAAGAATCTTCAACCCAACTCTTCCATTTTTTAGCTAACCTTGTTAGTTCTTCAACTTATTCTCTTTGATTTTCAGTGCTATTATAGGCATTTCATACTAAATAGTTAAAATCTTAAATATGAAGGTTCATAAGGAAATAAAAAAATCTGCAAAGTCGGGGAAAAAAATCAGTTTTCGACTCTAACACTAAAACTCACAACCACATTCAAACCTCAACACTACTCAAGAGAAGTTAAGCTAAATTGAATATGGAAAAGAAGTTAAGCTAACTCGTTTCTTGAGCCATGTAAACACATATCAACAGGAAAACGCTTACTTCCACCTTAAGATAAAGCAAATAGGGACAGCCCACTTGAGCTCTTAGGATTCAACAACGAAACAAGAGAACAGACACTAGCATTTCAAGATTAGTGTAAGACAACCGAGACTTATTTTTCCATCTGTTTGAATCTAGCACATAATAAAGAGACGGATGCCTGAAGACAAGGTAAAATAAGCGAATAATGTCCCAGCAAACGGATTTCTACATATCCCGATTCATACATTCATCTTGAAGTAAATAGCGCATAATGAGATGAACTTCTAGAAATTTAAACAACTAAGGAAATGAATATGAAACTCAAACTCAAACAGGCTTTCAATCGTTGAATTGGGACAGAGGGAATATATTTTGTATCGTAGTAGATGTGATAATTGTTAGGATGTAATGAAGCAGCATACTTGGGAGTTAGTTTTAAAGGAAGGGAAATAATGTTCTCATTCTTAAGAGCTTCTAAAAAAAACTATCAAAAGCAAATTAACTTTGAGGCATGAATAGACACAAGATCTCACAGACAAGTGAAAGTGCAATGTCAGTTGAGTTTCTGTTGCCAGACAACCATTATGGACATTTAGTATAGGAGTGGCAGTAAGCAACAATGGCAGATGCTAACAAAATGCTTGTTTTATGCATGTGCACAAGAAAGTCAAATATCTAGGATAATAACGAATGCAATTACACCTGACACAAATAATAAAAAATATGCCCCTATGCTAAAAGACAGAGATGATACAGGAATGGCAACAAACTTGTGCTTGTCATTATCATAGGAATGGAAAGGGTAGGTTATTCCCTAATAACACATACTGAAGGGTAAGTATATATCTTAACATTTACTAGAGTCTTACAGTTACAATGTTCTTGCTGCTTTAATCAGAACAACAAAGAACAAAAACGAAACCAAAGAAACTGCACAGAAACAAGTTCATCACGCAACACTTGAAGTCCAGACAAAATGCAAAAGAGGGAAGTGAAATTTTCAACTGAAGAATCAACTCATTTATATTTATTTTGTTATTAAGGCTCAGGGCATCCAGAAATCAACTAATAAAGATAAATTACGAGCTAGACTCCCAAAAATTGTATAAAAACACAAGAACATCAAAACCCTTAAGCTAAAATTTAGACTTTCAAAGATAGAATTCTTACCCGGTAAACCCTATTCCAACAAAATCGTGTTCTTCAGCAAGAACTATTATGCAAATCGTATTCTTCAGGGAGATTATCTTCAGCTCTTCAAGCATAAATCTGTCTGAAATCAAGTTCTTCAACGAGAAATTTGAGAGAAAAGTGTGACGGAGAGACTTAACTTGCCAACAACCCCAATCAATTCCTTCTAAAAAAAAAAATCATTCAATAAACAAAAATTTGAGAGAAGCGGTCAGCTCGGTCTTGGTGAAATCTTCATTCAATAAACAAATGCAAAAATTCAGCAAATTGGTACTTACTTTGACGAAATCTTCAGCAAATTGGTCACTTAATTAATGTTTGGTGAGTTCTTCAGCTCGATCTTCAAGAAGCTTGGTAAGTTCTTCAGCTCGGTCAGCTCGATCGAAATTGTGAAAGGGAAAGCGTGAAATTGGTGAGTTCTGATTTAGGAAAGTGAAATTGGTCACTTAATTAATGTTTTATTATTAATTAATGTTTATTTTTTTGGCCAATAAAATGGGAGGGAGAGTTAAAATTGTTGGAGGGAATATAAAATTTTGGTGAAAATTTTAAGGCCATACTTATAATGTGTTATTTTTACAATAATAAAAAAAGAACACTTAAAAAGTGTGGTCATATATGTAAAAAATTGTTGCCAATTATATCATATTTTAGCAACACTTATAAAGTGTAGCTTATAGCATTAAAGAGTACACTTTTCAAGTGTTGCCAATATTATCGTTGCTAAAAGTTAAATAAGTTGGCTACACTTTAAAAGTGTTCCCAAAAATACTTTAGGCAACACTTTAAAAGTGTAGTCTAGAATTAGTGTGGTTGTAGACCTAAAATGGTGTAGTGCTATGGTTAAGTCAAATGGCAAGGGTAATTTTAAAACAAAGTTAGTAAATACTGTAATAAAATTTTTGAAATAAAAGTATTCGAATTTGAAAATTGACTTTTTAAAAGAACTATAGGTAGAAGAATTCTAAATGAACTTTTACTATACTTTTTAAAAGAACTACTATCTTTTTAATTAGATTAAAAATAGAAATTCATAGGTAGAAGAATTCTAAATGAACTTTTACTATTTCATATACTTATATTTTCAAGGAGAGTATGGTTAAGTCAAATGGCAAGGGTAATTCTAAAACAAAGATAGTAAATACTGTAATGAAATTTTTGAATTAAAAGTATTCGAATTTGAAAATTCATTAGACTTTTTAAAAGAACTATTTTTTTATTAGATTAAAAATAGAAATTAATAGGTGGAAGAATTCTAAATGAACTTATACTATTTATAAACTTATATTTTCAGATATAATATTTGAATTTATCGATACTAAACAAAATATAGTATTATTGTTATAAATGTTATTATTTATTATTGATAATAATAACGACAAAAACAACCACGACTGTAACGATAGCAATAGTCCGTACTAATTTTATATAATCATGTTTTGACTTTAAATATTTTATAGTGTTTAAATTTATGTTGTTGTTTTTTCGAAAAAAATTGAAACAAACATAAGATTTTTGTGTTATCATATTTGGAACCTAATCAAACAAAATATATTACAGTGTTTTTAATATATGTTGGTTTTTTTTTTCAAATAAAATTGAAACAAACATAAGATTTTTGTGTTATCATATTTGGAACCTAATTATACTTAACTATTATAGAGTTTTTTATTTATAACTTTCTTTCTCCTAAATGATTAGGTATTCCAAAAATAAAAGATCTCTTTATCATATAGATGTTGTTATGTGGTTGTGTCATTCATTTGAATTTTGTATTTTTATAAACATATATAATTTTGATTTGTATGCGAAACTTTTTCTATTGATTATTATTTGAGATTAAAAGTTAGAAAATATCTATGTTGAATGCTTTATGTTGCCGGAAGCACTTCATAGCCACAAACTTAATATAACGAGAAAAAAAAAATTATGTTTGTTATTTATACTTTATTTATATTATATTATAAATATTTTTTAAGTTAGTGAAATTTTAGCCATTTATTGTGATACAATACCTTGAATATGTTATCACAAAACTTATTTATAGATATTATATTTAAATAATTTAATTCAAGGTTCTAAAATAGTTGGCAAAGTCCTACAAAAACAAAAAAGTAATAATATTCTAACTAAAAAGTAAAAACTTAAAAACTAAGAAAGGAATTTACTTGATTTCTAATATCATGAAAATAAAAATTAAATATTAATTATAATCTTTTGAGACATTAATTTTATAATGGTTATCAGAATGTTTTTTCTTAAGAATTAAACTTGATCGTAATTCCAAATATAGAAATTAAAATTCAAAACTTTGAAAAGAACATTTAATGCACTCTTGTGTATTGATACAAGAAAATAATGAAATTTGATATTAAAAAGTTTTGAAAATGATATTTATGTCAATATACAAGAAGATAATGAAATTTGATATTAAAAAGACTTGTAAAATGATATTTAACGCATTCATACTCGCTCACAATTTTTTTTAAGAATAATTATTTCTATACGTCCATTTAAAAATGTATGTTGGATTAATCTTAAAATTATAAATTTATAGTTTACTATATAAAGAAAAATGATAGAGTGAACTAAAAAAAAAAAAACTACTTTGAATTTTATCTTAAAATTTATGATATATTATAAATTTTAACTTTAGATATATTTATGAATCGTCATCACAATTAAAATCAAACACCTAGTTAGGTCGAGTACCTAACGAGTCACTATCCTGGAGGATACTTCCTCTTTAATAGACTAGTACATTATCGAGCCATGTATCGTATTTTGTATTCTAAATATTAGTATCTTCATGGCTTGATCACTTTGGATTTGGATTGTATGAGTAAATTTGTGTTTTATATTTGCCTTCACATTTTTATCTAATTATTTTAGTGTACATGCATTGCACGTTAGCACGTGTATATCACATCAAATAATAAATATGTTCTTATTGAAAATAATAATTAACATTAAAATAAATGTAATATTTGCGTAAATGATAGAATAAATATTACACAATTTTTTACTACAAATAGGATAAATTTCATCAGTAGTTGTATTTCACTATCACCAACTACTATTATCATAATTATCACTAGTCATAATCGACAAATCCTCTCCATTACTAAATACTATATATCGCCAACCACCGTTATTATTCACTACCACCTATCTTTTTTGTTCACCACATCATTTTTGTTCACCACAACTATTAGCCACCACACCAGTTACTATCATCATCAACGACTACAAAAAGCAGAATAACTGCTAACTGTTTCTACAACAACCATTAGCTAACATCATCCCTAATTGACATCCATAATTGTTATCCATCGCATATAATCTTTTTTATTTTATTGATATAGTAGTAAATCAATTTACTATTATTACCTTTTATACTTATTAATGTTTTGTGACGCTCTGAGCCTACACTATGGACTGGATCGACACTCGAAAAGCATTGTTGATTTCAAGTGAATTCTTGGCCTGACTTTCTTACTCAGCGGAAGACTTAAACACAAGATATATAACTCATAACTTAATAAATAATATCTTAGCCAAAAATGACAACTCAAGTCTTAAACGAATACAACTGAAATAACGACTACAACTGAAATAAATAAGACCAAAGAACTATATATAAATATATGTCTATGAAGCCTCTAAAACAAGGAGGGATGTCGGGATAGGACCCCCGATCATCCTAACAACTGAAAACCAGAAAGTAAGTGATAAAAAAAGTCCTTCGGAATGCAAGGAGGCCCACCAACTGACTCTGAGCTGCTCACTGGATCAACGGTGCACCAGGCTAATTGGCATCAGTACATTGAATGTACGAGTCTGCGAGTTGAAATGCTAAATATAACATAGGCTCGAAAAGAAACAGTTACCTTGACTCTTCTCAACTCATGAATAATTTAACTCATAATAAAGCAATGAAACACATGCAATTTTTCTGAATTAATTCACACTAGCTATCGCGAGGATGGGGATTGGATTGCACATGTTTATAGATTGAACGAGATTTAAGCTGAGGAAATGATTGAATTTGCCAGTAGTGTGAAAGGAATAGCCTTGAATGTTGAGAATGAGAATGTAGAGATTGTGGTCTAAGTCGTACCCTCCCGGTGCGTGAGTCTAATGATCCTTATATTGAAGCATCATAAGCAAATATGATTTACTATATCGATGATGAAACTAATAAATAATGGTGTGTAACCATATATCTACAACCAAGAGATGTGTTTTACATGAGAGAAGTTGATGAATAAGAAATATATAAGAACGAGCCATACAAATAACAAGAATTTGAATTTTATTTTTGATCTTGATTATGAAAATATCCAAATTTCAATAAAGGAGCATATGTCTGAACACATATAACATGATTTTCAGTTCAGTGTGAAGAAAAAATTAATTATCTTGGTTATCACTCGTTTATAAAAATGTAATCTTTTCACATGGTTGTGAATTATGATATGAGTTTCTTTTCTTATTTTCTTTGTTGTTTTCTTGGAGTAATATTAGTCACTAGATGAACTAGTAATCTGGACAAGCTTTGTAATTATAGTAATTTTTTTTATTTTTTTTTTTATCTTTTGTTAATTTATTTTATCTTTTTGTTAAAAATCGTAAATATGAAAAAAAGTTCATGTTCACAGGTGTGTTTGTGCAGAAAGATGCATAACATACCAGTTTGCAGGAGAGAAATTAATTTGAAATAATTGTAGTGACAACTGCTTAAGTTACTAAAATAAAGGAGAATACTTTGCAATACGGTTAAGCAAAGTGACAAGCTAATGAAAAATCACTTCATAATTTTAACACAAAATTAACAAATATTGCGGTAAAAATTTTGAATTGAAAGTATTTGAATTTGAAAATTCATTAAATTTTTAAAAAGAAATAACTTTTTTTTTAGGATTAAAAATAGAAATTCATAAGTAGAAGGATTCTAAAATAAACTTTACTATTTCACAAAATTGTATTTTCATATATGATATTTGAATTTATTTAATTTTAATATTATATAAAATATACTATTATTGTTATTAGTATTATTATTTATCATTAATAATAATACTAATAACAACAACAAAAACAATACTAATAATAGCAATAGTAATAATGGTAAAAGAGTTCACGCATAGTAATTTTATCTAATCATGTTTTGATTTAAATCTTACACATGGTTTTAATTTATGTTGGTTGTTTTTTTTAAAAGAAAACAAGAAACAAACAAAAGAACGAGAAGAAGATACACGAGAAAAGGAAAAAAAAGCGTAATATCTAGAGTATATTATGTAATGTAGTTATAATTTTGATTAATTTAATTTATGGTTATAGTTTTGTGAAATTTTCTTTTTGGTTTTCTGATGGTATGAATCCACAATTTGTATAATTTAGTTTCTAATTGTATAAATTCAAATTTTACTTATTTTGATCCCTGATTGTATAAAATCAGAATTTATATATGGTTACTCTAACTATTTGTATAGAATTTATGAAAAATTAATAATGAATTACCCTGTTTATATATTGACAAACGAAATATAACTATAGAGCCGTATGATATTTATTATCTTTGTTATTTATGAATTCTTTCAATTTTATTTGCTTAAAAGGAATTATTATCTTTGTCGTTATTTATGAACTTTTTTCAATTTTATTTGTTTAAAAGGGATTATTATCTTTGTTATTTATGTAATTTTCTCAATTTTATTTGCTTAAAAGGGATCAATGGGTGAAGGAACCTGGTCCTCTGGTATTTTAGCAAAATTAGTGTTTGAATTTTTTTTTAAATTGATAACTTTGAAAAGAGATAAATTATATATGTTTAACTAATTATAAGGGCTTCTTAACTTTAACAATCTAAAAAAAAATTACTTTAAAATTATATATATATATATA
This sequence comes from Solanum sitiens, assembly GCA_016801875.1. Lineage (NCBI taxonomy): Eukaryota > Viridiplantae > Streptophyta > Magnoliopsida > Solanales > Solanaceae > Solanum > Solanum sitiens. Next base: position 1,204,004 of record JABWTJ010000178.1, on the reverse strand, counting down.
TATATATATATATATATATATATAAAAGCTAGTCATATCAACTAAATTATAAATATACTGATTTTAAGAAAATAAAATACACACAAATCAGATGACAAAATTTTCCGGAAAAATGATTTGAAAATAAAGGATATATTTTTTTCATTTAATAATTAACTAAACTTTGAGTAGTTCTAGAAGTTAGCAAAATCTTAATTAGCGGGCCAAAAAGTCGCTAATGTTCAATATTAATTATGATTAATAATTACTTCCTCCATCTCATTTTACAAACTTCATTCTTTTACCCTTATTTAATGTTTTCTTAAGTCAATTATATAATAAATGATGAATATATTTTCAAGATTAATTGACTACTCTATCAAGAATATAACAGGGCATATGATAATTTATGCATAAATTTTATAAAATGACAAGTATCGTATTCCATCTATTTATAAAATGAGACGAAGGAAGTAGTAAAAACGATATGATAAACTACATTGATCGTTTGCAAATTTATTTAATTAAGAGATGATCCGACTTTTTCTATTAAAAAAAATCATTTAGAAGATGGTCACATTTTCTTTTCTTTTCTTTTTAATATATAAAAAAGCCTAAATAATTAGATAAGATGAAAATATCTCGTAAATCTTTTTTTGAAATTCAAACAAATTTTATAATCCGTTTTAACCGTATTAGAATATTAAGGAGTGTATATTATAAGAGTCCATGAGGTATAAGTTTGTTTGTGAAACATTAGAAGTCTATGAATTATTAAGTTTGTTTGTGAAACATTTTTCTCCTAACCCTAATATGGTTGAAACAAGGGATAATAACAACTTTGTTTATCCACCAGGTTATCGTTTTTGTCCACATGATGAAGAACTTATTCTTCATTATCTCAAGAAAAAAGTAATGAACCAACTTATACCATACAACATAATCAAAGACGTTAATCTCTACAAGTTTTGTCCTCATGAGCTTGCAGGTTTTCTTTCTTCTTCCTTATCGATTATGTATATGTTAAACAAATCTAGTTTTACTTGTTCTCATATTCAAAAAACTTCATTATTATCTTTGTTTTTGTTTACATGACATGTCTAATAATTTTCAATTGTTAGAGTTTATGTATATATGTAATATAAATATTTTCTTGTAGTTCATATTTGTTCATAAAATTGTTTATTATCAAATCACATGAAATCTTAATCAAGATTATTCTATCTTTCTTAGCATTTTTAATTATTATTTTTTTCTTTGCTAAAAGATTGCTTAGATTTATACAGATCTAACATCTTTTCTACTTTACATACCCATTTAACCTTTAAAAATATATAGTAAACACACGAGATCAATATGTACCTGAAAAGTAATTTTTTATAAATAAATAGTAATATTTTTCGTTAAATTCATTGAGATAGAATGCTCTATCTGAGTCTAATTCCAATACCAATATCTAATTCCAATACCAATAAAAGATATCAATTAATACCCTCGTATAAACTCCAAAGATCTCAATTAATATAAACTTTTTTAAGTGATTCTTTTTGTATCTATTTTTTGCCCATTCTTTTCGTAAATAAATATTGTTACATTTTGCATTATTGAGTTACATTTTGCATTATTGAGTTATTCTTAGATAATGGATAATCTTTTCTTTAACTTTCTAATTAAAATATTAAATTTTTTTTTTTGACAAATGAAATAGAGATCTATTCAATGTTGGGAGAAAAGGAATGGTACTTTTTTACTCCAAGGGTTAGGAAATATCCTAATGGTGAAAGACCAAATCGTGCTGCTGGAACAGGATACTGGAAGGCTACTGGAGCTGACAAGCCTATTATACACAAAAATCTGAAAGTTGGATTTCGAAAGGCTTTGGTTTTCTACCAAGGTAAACCTCCCAACGGTATTAAAACAAATTGGATTATGCACGAATTTAGAGTCGATGAATCGCGCATGATCAAAACGCATGCATCTGACATGAGGGTAAATTATCAATAGTGTTTACTTGTTTATCTTTATACCATGTTATCTGTTTTATTTTCTAGTTTACATGTATGTAGGTAAAATATTTTATAGTATGTTGGTATACTTTATTAAGTTTTCATTTTACTAGAATTATAGTTATCATTTTTGTTATTGTAGCTCGACGATTGGGTTCTATGTAAGATTTACAAGAAAGCTAACAAGTCATCCAAAACTCTTGGTAAGGATGTCGACCACGAGCAAGAAGATTCTATGAATTCATCAGAGGTGGAAAACCCTGTCAATTCTGGGACGGAGGTTGAGAATCCTATCAATTCAGTGGAGGTTGAAAATCCTATCAATTCTATCAATTCAGGGCCGGAGGTTGAAAACCCTATCAATTCAGGACCGGAGGTTGAAAACCCTATCAATTCTATCAATTCAGGGCCGAAGGTTGAAAACCCTATCAATTCTATCAATTCATGGGCGGAGGTTGAAAACCCTATCAATTCGATCAATTCAGGGCCGAAGGTTGAAAACCCTATCAATTCTATCAATTCATGGGCGGAGGTTGAAAACCCTATCAATTCAGGAGCTCAGGTATGGAATTCTATCAATTCATGGGCGGTCGCGAATTATCCTTATGAAGAAACTATGAATTCATGTGGAGAATCTCAGCCAACTTATCACAATAATCCAAATATTGGCATAAATAATAATTCCTATTATGAAGCAACATTAAACCATGGATTAAACCTTCTATCACCATTTCCTCTCGAAAACATGCACTATGAACCAAACACCAATTGGTATGATTTGATTAATTACAATTTTTATGAGTAAGATAAGAACCAATCTTTATGATTATTCTATAGGATCGTTATTGACGAGACAAATCTAGAAATTAGTGATACCTAGTTCATTAGATCTTAATATTAGTGTTGCTATTTCCTAGTTGAAGTTTATTTGAACGTTGTATTCTTTAATTTTTACTAGTAATTATGTTGTCTCGTTCTATTTCTATTGTATCATTTGCTCTACTTTTTTTTAATCATTTACTTCTACTTATTCTAATCAAAATCATAAGCTATACGATTGAAAATTACATTTTAGATTTGTATATTTGATTATTATTTATTTAATCAGGAGAACCAATGAGGAAATTTCTTATACTATGCCAAGATTCTATTTTTACAAATGCCTTTTAGTTTAAGAAAAAAAATTAATTCGTAGACTCCGTTTATTTTTACCCTATTTCTATACCTGGTGTTGGTTCCTCTCTTGGTAAAGAAAGCCTCCATTTTGAGTTCGAGAAATTAAATTTAAAGTGGAATCGATTTGTTTATTCAAGTCGGATAGTATTTGTCTACTCGAAAAACGTCTATACACTCCTTTCTCAAATTTTATCCAATAGTTTTTAACCAATATGATAAATCTGTGCCACTATTATCATAAGTAGAGCAAAATAGATAAAACCACGTGTCTCTGAACTCAATTTTCTATTATCTTTCATTAGGTTTCTTAGTAGCTTTTTTTGCATAGCCGATTAATGAGATAAAAGATTTGTGCTCTTCTTTTAATTTTAAGAAAATTTCAATATTTTCGCATGAACACAGTGCAATTGTGTCTGATAGTCTATGAGAAAGCATATGTTCATGTTCGTATTGCAACAAGTTTTCTTTTTTATTTCGAGATTGGCTTGGTCTTCAGTCCTCCCTAATGAAACCTAAAATATCACTCCCTCGCTTTCTCCTTCTGATAGACTAGCTTGCACATCTTCTCTAGCTTGCACATCTTCTCTTTGGCACTCATCCTTGGCTTGGGGAGTGCGCTCTCTCTTCAGTGTCAGCGAAGGAAGGATAAGAGCAATCGGTCGTGGCGGAGGACTTGACCTAGACCCCTAGAATATGTTTTTTCGAACTAAGTGAATTGCTTACTTATTTTTCATATGTAATAGATAAATAAAAATACTATTATCTCAAAAGTATTTAAATGTTATCTAGCAAAATATTAAGGTGATGGAATGTGATGGGGGGTGGGGGGTGGGGGGTTTAGGAGGGTCAAGGGGAGGTGCGGGATGGGAAAATGATAATACAAAAATCAAGTGTGAATACATTTGTAAGAAAATCTATCATATATAACATTCTTAAAAGTTTTGTAATGTTTCTATATTTTTCTTGCATAATAGATCACTCGTTAATTGCATTAGCATCAACGATTTTATTTGGATAATTAAGATTTAAAAAAATCATATTAAATATATAATTGTTATATGGGACATGTACAAAGGAGTCATCACTAGTGTAAGAAAAGTTGCTGGAGATACAAAGAAATTTTCCACAATAGTGGCTCTACAAAAGGCAACAACATTGAGCCACTATATACGCAAATAAAGGATAAGTAATTAACAAATATAATATGATTAAGGTTCCATGGAACATGCTATTTGCTAAGGATATTATGGTACTTGATCAAATTAATGAAGGTGTCAATTAAAAATTTGAACTATGAAAAAGCACCTTATAGAGTGTTAGGACCGGAAAATAAGAAGGTGTAAACGCGGAAGCTAGCAATGCAAACCTCGAAAGACCACGAGTAAGAAGACAGACGAGAAATAAACCAAAAGACACAAAGATTTTAACGTGGTTCGGTCAATCGACCTACGTCCACAAAGGAGATGAGCAATCCACTATAAATATGAGAGTACAAAATATAGAGAGAAACAACCTCAACCAATTCACTCGGAATACATGGGAGGTTTACACAAGTGATAACGTATCAAGCTTGTGACCCACAAATTCTCCCCCTAACCAAAACTCTCAAAGCCCTTAAGACTACATTGTGAATGCTAATTAAGTTAGAAGGAACATGCCTCTATTTATAGAGTCCTAAACCTTTTTCTGGACCAGAAAAAGGAATAGCCAATCCAAAACCTTTTCCTAAAAGGAAAATCTATTTATGGTAAGAAATCAGGGCAAATAAAACCCAACAAATCTCCCCCTTGGCCTGAATTTCTGACAAAATAAATTTGTCCACCTTCTTCACTTAATCTTCAACAACTTGCTTCTCCTCTCCATAATCTCCTTGCAAAATTTATGTCTCAACACAGAGAACCTCTCTGAAACAATTTCTCCAACAGAATTTTCGTTACTGTCAAAAAGGTTGCGGCTAGAACTACACCCGCCAAGATGAACACCTCTTTCTAACCTGGTTCAATCATCGTTTATCAAACCACAAAACCTGACTCCATCATTGAATCTGGCTCTGATACCACTTGTTATAACGAAAAAAGATGAAAACGGAAATCAAACAATAAAGAACACCAAGTTTAACGTGAAAAAACCCTTCAAACCGAAGGTAACCACCACGGGATCGACAAGATCCGAATTGCTTCACTATACCAATAAGAGGGTTACAAATATTCTTCTAATGGCTACACAACAAGTGCCAAAAGAGAACAAACAATAGCTACACCAACAAAAGATAAATAGAAAGAAACACCACCCAAACCCAGCTTCTGTTCGGGACCTAAAATAGGATCTTGTTGACCTCCGAATTCGATCTCCACCGTTCAAATCAACCACCAAGATGTCAGGAACACTCAGTCCAAATTTCAGACCGATCCAACGGTTAGTTAATCGATAAACACGATCTGAACTTTGCTGGTCGGAGAAAAAGACTGCAGCAAAAGAACTCTTTTTCTTCTCTCTTTTCTCTTGTTGAAAGCTCTCTCAAAAAACCTCTCTTATGTTCTATTGTCTTTCAAAGACAATACCAATGAGCAATTGAATTATTCTCTCAAGACCATCCTCTATTTATAGAGTTGTGCTTTTCCTTACAAAGCCAAAACCAACTACAAATAGGATTACAATTCCAATCCTTTTTCTAATAGAATTGGAAACCAAATAAAGAGAATAATTCCAATTCTTTTTCAAGTAGGATTAGGCCATGGGCCTTTGGCTGGAACATGGGCAATAGCCCAATAAAAATTGTTGGGTTATCCCACATCGAAAGTGGAAGGGACTGGTGGTCAATTTATAAGTGTGAGGGAAAGCCTCAACCTTTGAGCTAGCTTTTGGGTTGAGAAGGCCCAAGACCACCCAACATTGGTATCAGAGCCCAGGTTGTCAACAAGTCTCAGCCTACCGGGAGAAACTGGGTTGTCGCTCTCTCCAGCCCAAGGCCCGATGTGTGAAGGGGGAGATTGTTGGGTTATCCCACATCGAAAGTGGAAGGGACTGGTGGTCAATTTATAAGTGTGAGGGAAAGCCTCAACCTTTGAGCTAGCTTTTGGGTTGAGAAGGCCCAAGACCTTGTTAGGACCGGAAAATAAGAAGGTGTAAACGCGGAAGCTAGCAATGCAAACCTCGAAAAACCACGAGTAAGAAGACAGACGAGAAATAAACCAAAAGACACAAAGATTTTAACGTGGTTCGGTCAATCGACCTATGTCCACAAAGGAGATGAGCAATCCACTATAAATATGAGAGTACAAAATATAGAGAGAAACAACCTCAACCAATTCACTCGGAATACATGGGAGGTTTACACAAGTGATAACGTATCAAGCTTGTGACCCACAAATTCTCCCCCTAACCAAAACTCTCAAAGCCCTTAAGACTACATTGTGAATGCTAATTAAGTTAGAAGGAACATGCCTCTATTTATAGAGTCCTAAACCTTTTTCTGGACTAGAAAAAGGAATAGCCAATCCAAAACCTTTTCCTAAAAGGAAAATCTATTTATGGTAAGAAATCAGGGCAAATAAAACCCAACATAGAGTACAAATTTTAAGTAAAACTAAAGATTGTGCTATATAGAGAGAGAGTACAAATCTAGTTTTCGAATAGTGAACAAGTAAACAGAGGGAGTATTATTGTTGTTTCGTTTTGTAAAACCTCCCTATCGTTATGGGTAAGTGGTTAGTGAAAGAAATCGGGCAAGAAAATTTTTGGAGTAGTGACTAGTGAGTTAAAAATTTCAGGCTAGGCTAAGACCAAATAAAATCTAAGTAATGTGAGGTCTAGGGCAATCCAGGGAAGAATTAGGTAAAATTTCTAAGCTTGAGTTGATTTTTCTGTTATCTAAGAGGTTAAGAAGTATGTAGGACTGTTCAAAAGCAAATTCGGGTGACTAGGACTTCTAACATTGAATTTGGCGTGAAGGGATTGGCTTAGAACGTGAAGGTTCGAAGGTATGTCGCGGAATGAAAACTTCTTAACAGATTTCTGAGTTTCTCTCCCAATCAAGTTGTCATAGCGGTTGAATTAATTTCCTCTATAGTGGAAGGTCCCACTACAACACTGCCGCTATAGCAACATTGGGCCGTTATAGTGGGGTTAGTCGCACTTAAAATAGAAAGTTCTCCATAACCGCTTTTTATTCAACAATCACATTTTGGAGAAGAGCAAGGGCAACTTAGGTCAAAATTCAGACTTTGTAAAGGTAGGTAATCTATTTCCCTATTTTAGTACTTTGATTTCTAGGCCTTGGAGGTGCTATTTATGGCCTTTGGGGAGGGTTTCTATTCATCCAAAGATGGAAAAATCTGGATTTATGAAGATTTCGGGGTGTAAGGCCTCGGGTTGTTTTGAAAAAATATTTGTTCTTAATTTATTTACATTAATTCAGTGATGTGACCATTGAATTGGTAGTTTTAGGAGAATTAATGGTGAAAAAAGCCCTGAATCTGATGGGATTATCATGATTTTGGCTTGGAGTTTGGAATTTAGTTCTAATCCAGATGTAATTAGGTCATTTGGCTTTAATTATGTGTTATATATATTACTTGTTTATAGGCGAAGAACAAGTTTAGTATCATAACAAGGGGAAAGTGAATGTGCATAAAGCATTCCGACTTGATTTAAAGTAGGTGATAGTTGATATTTTCATTACAAAGGGAAAGCGCATGCTAAGATCATATTTCAGAGTATAACAACCTTATATAAAGTTTAATTGTTAAAAAACATATTTGTATTACTCAATTAAGCTTACAACAATATCACTTTGGAGATATAGTATTAAAAAAAAAAAAAAGATGCACCAATGAAATTCAAGTAATGTCACATACTGTACTTTTAGAACATTTTGCTTTAGTTAAAGCCATTACAAACTTGGTCATCAATCAAATTAAATTCCTATCATGCAAGTGTGTATAAATGTGAAATCATAATCAACTAGTTAACCATCCACTTAAAATCTTACCAAAAAATATGTACAAATTAAAAAAAAAAAAAAATGAATGAGTGACAATAACTATAGGCAAAAGATCTAATAGTGGATGTTGAAACTATAGTAACAAAATCAGTAAAATTGTATATACATTCTAATATAATATGGTAAGAAAATCTAGACATTTGAACTTTTAATAAAAGTATTCTTTTTGTAGATTTTCTTGAAAATGTATTTACACACGATTGTGGGAAAGGAGAACATAAATTGTTCTCTTTTTTGGTCTAAGGTGAATATCTATAAATTAGTCAAAACCATCTACTGCACCTCCACAATTGTCATTTTTAGTTTGATCTAATAGATCTTCATATTTTATTAACTAGTATAATCTTTGACACAAAGTCATCTGTGTCTATTAATCGATGTTGAGACGCCTATGAAGAAGTCTTCTAAATCTATTTGAAATTATCAACATTTTGGTGGTAGATGATCATGGGACTTGTCTTTGTTTGTGTTGTGATACTCAATAAATGTGACTATCAAAATACTTATATGTCTTTGATAGTTATATTTGTTGAGCATCGTAGCAACAATTAGTGCTCGCAATTTAAGTCCACTTTTCACTAACCCGTTCAAATAGCCCATCAAATATGGATTGAACGAGTGATTTTAAATAGGGAAACTTTCACATATAGCCATTTAAAAATAATTAATTACTCTCCATAGCTATAGTTTGATAATTACAATTTTGTAGCTACATGTTATATGGAGGAGAGAGGCGAGCGAGACTGGGAAAGAGAGGAGAGAGACAGAGAGAGGGGGAAAAGAGTGGAGAAAGGTGAATTGTATATGTATATTGGTTAGATGATTGTATATATTGGGAGAGGGAGGAGAGAGGCGAGCGAGATTGGAAGAGGAAGGAGAGAGGCGAGCGATATCGAGAGAGGAAGGAGAGAGGCGAGCGATATCGAGAGAGGGAGGAGAGAGGCGAGCGAGATTGGAAGAGGGAGGAGAGAGGCGAGCGATATCGAGAGAGGGAGGAGAGAGGCGAGCGAGAGAGGGAAGAGAGGTGAATTGTATGTGTATATAATTGTATATAATTGTACATTATACATATGCATTTGTATATATGGCAAGCGAGATTGGGAGAAGAGAGGCGAGTGAAATTGAGAGAGGGAGGAGAGAGGCAAGCGAGAGAGGGTAGAGAGTGGGAGAGAGGTGAATTGTATATAATAGGTTAAATAATTGTATATCATACATATGTATTTTATATCCTGGTGAATTATACACATATAAACGTGACTAATTTTACAAACTCGAAATCAACTCACGTAATTAATGTATAATGTTAGTCGCGAGTAGTATTATAGCATAATATAGCTATGATGAGTAATTAAATAGTATAAGTTTGCTTAGCCGCGTGATTTTTCCTTTTAAATATGGGTATTTTATGGGTAAACTACGGGTCATATATGGGTATTGCAAGTTTTTTTAAAATTTTCAAGAAACTGTCTGTTGCCAAGTTTTAGAAGCGATTTTTCAAAACTTTCATACATGGGTCCCTATTAATATTTCAACCCCCGATCCCCCACCCCCACCCCCAAAAAATAATTATAAAGTTTATTTTTAAAAAAATATTTTGAGCTTAAAAATTTTATTTTTTCACCCCTACCCTCGACCCCCCACCCACCCCAATACCAGCCCCCTCACCCCCCCCCCCCCTCAAAAAAAAAAAATTTAAGTTTAAGTTTGCTCCCCCCCTCCCAAAAAAAAAATTAAGTTTGTTTTTAAAAAATATTTTCAACTTCAAAATTTTATTTTTTTCACCCCTACCCCCTCACCCCTACCAACCCCTTCCCCCCTCCAAATATTAAGTTTATTTTTAAAATATATTTTCAACTTCAAATATTTATTTTTTCACCATACCCTGGACCCCCCTGCCATCATCCCCACTTACCAACCCCACCCCCTACCCTCCCCCCCCCCCCCCAAATATTAAGTTTTGTTTTTAAAAAAATATTTTCAACTTCAAATATTTATTTTTTTCACCCTCCCCTGGACCCCCCCTCCCCCGCCAGCCACTATCAGCCCCCCCCCTCCCCAACCCCGAATTTTCTTTTGCAACAATGATATTTTTAACAAATTTAGAAGCCTTGTTCATAGGTGTCTCAACTTCTATTGATAGACAAAGATGGATTCAGTGCCAAATATTATACTACTAAATAATATAAATGAAGATATGTTAGATCTATTGATAAGGAATGTTGACTCTATGGCAAAGATTAGAGGTAAACTAAATGATGTGTTCATTTTTTAATATTAAATTGCTTTAGATTTTTGAGTTTTGGGTAACATTTGATTGGTAGAATGTCAAATTAATTCAAAGAAACATACATTATGTTGAGAAAAAAATTTAAATATCTTAATCTTACAGAAAAACAAATGGTTCCCATCATTGTGAACTGGTAAACATGTCTTACAAAAAAAAAAAGTAGCCTCAGTAACCAAAAAATAAGGGTCAAGAAAAGAGCCTGTTAAGTTTCAAATGATTACTTATATTCTGATAAAGCAAATACAAACTCATGCACCAGATATATATAGATGGCATGAATACAAATGAATAACAAGAAAAATATTGCAGGAAGCAGATAAAGGATAACCCAAATATATAAGGAATTTTGTATTTCACAACAAACCAATATTACCAAAAGTTAAACTAGGAACAAAGTCCTCCCTGCAAATGATCAAAATTTTAAATAATACAAGCCAGGTCAAAAAATTTAATCACTGTGTCCAATGCCTTCAACAACATTAATGGCCTACCTTTATCCTTACATTCACTCTTGTTTTGTTCGGGAGTCCGACGAGTCCCCTTCTTGATTTTGGCCCAACTGCTTTACACTAGCTTTGGCCTCTGCCAAGAATTTAGGATCAGGCTCATGTTTATCTGAGGGTTCTCTCATTGCCAGACAAATATAAAATGCAATAACCACATTGACCGATATAACAGCAACGAATCCACTCACTAATGTCATAGAATGGGGAGACATATCGGTCACACCTGTTCCAAATTGATAATTAGTGTAGAATCATAATTTCATAGTCCAAAATCAGTCCAGAAAAGCATAATAAGCTTATGAAGATATCAGCCTTCTAGTTTAATTTAAAAAGAAAGAAATTATTTATCTTAATGCTAATAGTAGCAACAAGAACACTGTTTCCAGCTCTCTGAAATGCACATCGGGGGAATACACCTTAAACGTAATATAGTTGTGATAACAATGACACTATTTACTATTTCATAGTTTGATTCACACCTCATATATCCATCAGACATAGTTGAAAGATCTCTCTCTAGAACAATGCATGAAACTCTAAACCTTATCTCAAACCTTTCATCCCGGTGAAAAATAATTGGTTGTATTAATAGGTCCTGCTTTGTGGCTGTCTGACACTTGGGGTAAAAGGCTGATGTGAAGCCATCTAAAATCCAGTGCTTATTCTTTACATTTCCATAATAGTATTAACCAATAATTCTAGAGAGGGCAAATGGATGGATTCGGTCAATTTTTGGTGGGTTGAGTCAAGTCAATGAAACAGGTAATAATCCAACACGGATAAATTTTATTTGGGTCAATATGGGTTGGGTGGATATGCATAAAATAACGGGTCATAATCCAACCCACCCAACATAACCTGAGTATTCTCTCTTTATACATGGACCAAATTATAAAACTAACCCAAATACTTATTCACAAGTTCTGAGTTGAGTAATTGTGTGGCCAAATTACAAAATTTCAACTGAGATACTTTTTGTTCTCTACTCAATTAGTATTAATGATTATATAACAACAACAAATCCAGTGAAATCCCACTAGGTGGGGTCTGGGAGGGTAGAGTGTAAGCAGACGTTACCACTACCTTGATGAGGTAGAGAGGTGGTTTCTGAAAGACCCTCAACTCAAGTGCATCAAACTCAAGTAAAAGAAGAAGAAAACAATGAAGAATGTGTAGGTGTTAATTGTAAATCCTAGATGAAAGAAACAATAACAACAGCAAAATAATGTGATAATCGAAACACAATACACAACATATGGCAAGAACTACAAGGGTACAACTAGTATTACGACATGTACTAACAAATCTAAACCTACACACGGCAAGACAACACTCACCCTACAACCATTCTACCCTAATACGCGACCCCCAGTTCTTCCTATCTAGAGTCAAGTCCTCGGTAAATGAAGCTGCACCTAGACCTGTCTAATCACCTCTCCACAACAATTCTTAATGATTATATAGATTTACAACACCAATTGACCTAGTAAATAAAAATACTACTGACCCAACCTTTTACAACTTGGGGGGGTTGAACATTAATGGATCAAATTTGACATCTTTAGCTCATTCATATAGAAAAATCAATTTGTTTCTGGAAACTTGATATAAGTGATGGAAAATCCTCACAACTAGCTGGAGGGATGGAGGACTTCATAATAGCAGCTTACTTATGGAATAGCCTTGGAGATTTTCCCTAGAGGAACGAGCTTTATGGAGGAAAGTGATATGTAGAAAATATGGGATGGAGGGATAGTGGACTTCAGGTGCAGTGATTATGGAGTTGGTATGTGGAGATCTATCAGATCTCTATGACTACGGCAAACTCTCAAGCCCAACGTCAGCATAAAGGTGGGGGGCAAAGACTTCCTTCTGAAAGGATGTCAGGATAGGAATTGTCCACTCAAAAGCAGCCTGATGCCTCTATTGCTGAAACATGGAGCTAGCACGGTTGGAATTTAGCTTCAGCAGACTACAATTGAGACTACAATTGACTGGGAGGTAATCAGAGTGACTGAGTTCCTCAAGATACTGGACAACTACGAGAAAGTAGGGACCGATTGAGTAAGTGCATAGACTGTCATGGGATTGCAACAAAACTGTATGAAGATTTTAAATAGCTCAGTATACCAACAAGGGCTCTGGCTATGGAAACATATCTGGATGTTGAAGGCCCCTTGCAAAGTAACTGCGTTTGCTGGTTTTTGGTTAAACAAGTTCTCCCGACACATGCGAGCTTAATGAAGAAATGAATATATCTATGTTCAAAATGTTTTATTGTGTGGCAGGGGCCAATGAAACAAATAACCATCTTTTCCTCTATTGTCGGGTAACCAATAGACACTGGCAGCCATTTTTGAGTATTAAAGGCCTGAGTTGGGTAGTGCCTACAGATACTGTGGAACTCTTAGGAGTCGTTTGGTAGAGTGTATAAGAATAATACAAAAAAGGATGTATTACTAATGCTTGCAATTAGTAGTGCTTGCATTAGTTATGCAAGCATTATTTCTTATACGCCGTTTGGTTTGATGTATTGGAAATAACAAATCTTGCACAATTTTTATATAAAAATATATGTTTACAAAAATACCCTTCACGCTATTTATTTTTACACTTCCTTTGTAACAAAGTTCTTTGCTAAAACATTAAAAAAGATTTCTTTACTAAAATATCAGTAACTCTCTTCTTCTTTTTTTTCAAAAATAATATTAAATAGTTGTACTATTTGAGTCAATATTTTTGTGAAAAGTTGGCAAAGAATTTTTTTATCAAATTTATCGCCACAATAGTAAAAATTTTGATTATACTATCTTGAAATTAGATATTTAAAAAAAAAAGATTTACGAGGCCATAAAGTGTATTAAGACGCCAACAAATTAAAAGACATTGAAAAACTAATAAAAATAAAAATAAAAACATATGAGAAGGGAGAAAATGTTAGGAAATGTTTTAAAAAGGCATTGAGGGTAGTTTTGTAATTATTTGATCTAATGCAAGTGTTAAAATGCTATGTATTACTAATACCTAGAATTACTTGGTATTAGTAATACACAACTTATTACACAATAGAGTGTATAACTAATGCTTGCATTAAGCATTAGTTATACATGGCAAGAAAAAGTGTACCAAACAAGGTACTACTAATACACACGCCTAATGCATGCATTATATTTCCTTACACTCTACCAAACGGCTCCTTAGTGTGCTACGACAACTTAGCTTCATGCCAAGTCAGCAGAAGTGGTTGGGTATCATCCCAGAATCAGCATGTATATAGTGAACAGTGTGTCTGGGAAAAAAACTCCAGATGTTTTGAAGACTCGGCAGATTCTGAACAAGAGATTCAAATGAATTGTATATTTTTATTCACTTTTGGTGTAAACAAGCTTTAGTACAAGATGTAGAGTCCTTACTTTACCTCATTGGGTCCTTGTAAATGACACAGGACTTTGTTTCTACTTTTGGTTTCTCTCATTTTTGGAAGTTTTGCATGTTAGGGCTTGGTTCTCTTAGCAGTATCATTGTGCTGAACTTATTATTATTAATGAATATGTTACCATCTCAAAACAAAGGGGAAAAAGAACTTGAAATGAGTGATATTTGTACGACATACAAAACTATTCAGGAGCAAGTTAACTCATAATCATAGAGAAACCTCAAAAATTTACAGAATTTACTCATAAGACATAGACTTGAATTAATACTGCAGTCAGTTAAGATAAAACATATTCTGTCATCGACCATACAGCAGGTCTTCAATTACGAGATAAATGGCATTCCATACTTCCAGTGTTGTCGATGGGAATTGATTTGTAACTCCAAACAGTATCAACAAAAAGAACTACTATGATAATGAGAAACAAAAGATGAAAAGGTTAAGTGTTTATAGAAGTCATTAGAACAGAGATTCTGCAGAGGTTTAGAATTAACAGGAGATAGTGCTAAGCCATCTAACCGCTCACAATTTCAACTTAATAATCTAAGATGACAATATCTTGTTGTGATTCCCTTATTACATCAGCAAAAAGTGTCTCAAAAACTCATCCATCTAGAAGATTTCATAATAATTGCATGAAAGTTTCCAGTAGCTTCATTATAAAACTATTTAGAAGTACCCCAAATGGTGACAGGTTCTTTGGTCTACATAGCATGGATATTTTTTTTAATATTTTTGATAACTGAGAAATCCGTGTGTGACCCGCCCTTTGGACCAATCACGGCCTTCTAAACTCAGTGGATGATGGGGACGCCGCCCGCCCCTCTACCCTTCTCCACTTAAATTACCAGGCTTCACTTTGCGTGGTGTGGGGCTTGAACCTGCGACGTAAGCCACAAATCTTCCACCTTTTGCCACTCGAGCTAGGCCTTTTTCCATAGCATGATATTATACTTCCCTTCTCCTAGCTATCGTATCATGCATTTCATTGACATTCTTTGTTATATAAAAATATTAATAGATAAGAGCAGGAATCAGCAAGCATTGATTGGGTAATCAGCCAGATATGTATCCAGGAAGCTCAGCACAGTTGCACTTGGCCGCGCCAGGAGGCGAACTAGTCACAAATCTATCATAAGTACCTGCTATATTTCATCATCTTCCACTCTATCCATGTTATAGTAAATTAATAACTTAAGTGGAAATCTCAGTATTTGTCCCTCGGAGGTAGACCCACTCTGATAAATGTTGTCTTGGCTGCCTACTTATATGCTTCTCTATTCCCAATCCCCTTCTGGAGTCATTCAAAGACTGGACAAGATTAGGAGATAATTCCTTTGGCAAGGACAACGAAAAAAGAGCTTTTCACCTAGTCAAGTGGAAGGAAATCATCAGAAGCAAGAGACAAGGGGGACTTGGCATCAGGAATTTGAAGCATCATAGCAAAGCTTTGAAGCTTAAATGACTCTGGAGATATTCATAGGCTCCTCAAACACTATGGAGCACAGCCATAAAGAGCAAGTATGGGGAAGAGGACAGTTGAGTCTCCAATGAGGTTAATACTCCATATGGAATCAATCTTTGGAAGACTATCAGAAGCTACTGACCTTTTCTCAAAAAACACTCCCACATCGGAGTGTTAATGGGAACAAGACTAGGTTTTGGAAAGAAAAATGGATAGGGACAAGGAACTTTAAAGAAATGTTTCCAAATTTCTATGTTATATAGCTTTAGACCAACATAAAACGGATGCCGTGGGACCTTAGATTCAGAAGAATGTTGAATGATTGGGAGATACATAGACTTGTGGAACTGTTTAACCAATTGGAGAGTTTTGAAGGGTTACAAGAAGGTGCAGATTGCCTATGATGGGGCGGACATGAAAGTGGAACATATAAGGTCACTTAGGGTATAGGATTTTGAACCAGATAGAGCCGGCCTTGGAAGCAAATTACGAAGACTAAGATACCTTACAAAGTATCTTGTTTCACGCTTTCACCTGGTTTCTAACTAAAGAAGCAATTTTGACACATGAAAAATTGATCAAAAGGAATATTGCTCTCTGCTCTAGATGTTTCCTTGTGAAAAGGAGCTAAGACAGTAAACCGTTTGTTCCTATGGAATATTTTCATCAATATTCAAAGGCATAGCCTAGACAATGCCAAGCAAAAATGCAAAATTACTGACACTCCTTTAATCTAGGAGGAAGTCGAAGCAGGTGTAGGAAACAGAGAAAGATGGAGGATCATCCCATCATGTATTTGGTGGACTATTTGGAAGGAAAGAAATGATAGATGTTTTGAGGATAAGAGGAGTTTAGTACAGGATACTAAGCTAAAATGCATTTTGCTTTCCTGTTTTTGGTGCACTAAACTGTATTCTAGTGACACTGAATCAATCCTAGATGTCCCAGGCACCACTTAGGTTTGGTTCATATCTGGTATATTCTATATCTATTCCATTTGTAAATTGGTTTTTCAGTACTACCTAGTACTTGTCTTAATACAAAGTTATATAACTCAAAGAAAAGTTGGGCTGGATACCACGGTCATTCAAAAAAAGAACTAGAAAAAATATCGTGTGTGATATTTAAGACATAAGCAAGGGGCACATTTAAGAATGATCTACCAAACCTTACAACCCCCAGCCAACAAAACAAGTTTTCTTCTTTTTCATTTGAATATTTGACAAAAGACTTCAGAATTCTCTATTCACCATGACCAACCTCTCTCATTCTCGAGCAGAGATCAATGTCAGTATAATCACATAATCAGCATAAAACATAGCTACTACAAACCCTCACTAATATCCCATTAATTCAATTGACAAAACATAATGTGAAGCCAACATACAATAATTGTCCCTGGAACTAAGATAAAAGTGTGAAACACCTTTGGTTCCCTTTGGATACATTGACTCGGATAGGCAAAGAAATTATCATCTCAAGCACCAAAGACTACAGGGCAACAATAGTTGAGCATTAATGGGCATATAAATATGTCACACTCACTCTCATGTTCCATGAACTGATGGAAATATGAACGAAATACCACAGTGATAAAATGTAAAAGCACAAAAAAGAAAAGGACAAGGGTGCATAAAATGAAAAGAAAGGCATAGTCAAAGATTTTTAAATAATGAATTAGTCAGAAGAGAACACATTAGTTATCTAAGACCAAACAATACCTACTTTAAACGGGCTATCAACTTCTCGCACATATGGTAGTCCAGACTTTTAAACAAAATCTTTTATAAAGTAAATTTTTTATCAGAAAAATTCAGGGAAGATTTTTTTAAAAAAATAAAAAATATGGTAAGCTTACCAGGAATTAAGTTGTGGTTGAAGGCGTACAAAATTGCAATTGGAGCTGCCCACATAATCAACGATGTAATAAAGAACTTATTAACAACTCCCGCCATAGTTGCTGCTGCCAACCTGTGAAATGACACAGAAAGGATGAAGTATAATCTGATAAAATCGTCTATGAAATGACAGAAAAGTATAATCTGGCAGAAAATATGCACAACAAATTTTTTTTTGTTTTTTTTATATTATTGATATGCTGAAAATTATCTACAAGCATATTAACATGATTTCTAGGTGATCAATATGCTGAAAAATTATTAACACAGAAAGAATTATTAACATCTAACCAATAAGCCAACTAAATTGTTAAGATTTGATTTTAACATGCAAAAGTTATTAGAATCTAATTATTTTAAAACTCATTATCAAACTTAAAGTATTTAAACAAAACATTAGGCATGTAGAAACCTTGTTAATTTATAATACCTATAAACATAATTTCTAGGTGAACATGCCGAAATTAGTAAGGTTTACATTAACAATTATGGCATCGATAATTTTAAAAGGTTCGCTTTCTCTTGTTAAGTTCATTAGCATGCAGAAAAAATTATTAACATATAAAATGTAAGATCTAGGTTACTAACTTTACTAAGGTTATCAAGCTCCCATTGATTCAAGCTAATTAAACAAGCAAACAAATAATTGATTTTAAATAGATCATTTGGGTGATTCCAATATGTTGCCTATTCTAATGACATTAGTAATAGACAGAATATTTGTATCAATCACATAGTAAAAAACAGAATAAGCATAGAAAACAATTAGCACATATATATATATATATCCCCCTCCCCTTATAGCTTATCCCCCAAATTATTTCAAATACGAGAGAGTTGAAGAGTTATTAAAGGATTATTACAGAACCGAATAGGAACGAACCCAACACCAAAAAAAACTTAAAAAAATAATAATAATAACTTCATTCAAATCTCTTAACCGGGCGACTCTTCAAATTGGACAGAATGTCCAAACCTGCTAAAGACGAAGAACATACAGGCGTATACAATGCATAAAGACAATGATATAATAATACTAATTATCAAACTCACTTGAACAATATTAATTGTTTCACATATATGAGTAAAAAACAGACATACAAGCATTCTGACAATTAGGAGTAGCATGAAATCACAAATAGAGCAAAAGGGGTAAGAAGCTAAACCGGATGCTTCCTTTTCTTCGTTTTTGAAGATACAACAAACACACATGACAAATAATTCAAAGTAAAGAACAAGATTAATGCGGAAAACAAACCTAGTTAGGTAAAATTAATATCAACAATGTAGACGAACTGTACTCCAAGAATCGATCCGGACAGAGCAAAATCGATTGGAGAACCTCTTAGAATTCACAAGACACTTGTTTTTATTTCTTTTCTTTAGAGTAGGGAGAATTTATTACTTGCTAGAATGTGCAAATGTTGAATCCGTGAGCAATGTGTAATAGTGTTCTGATGGTAAAAGCCTATAGAGCGTGAGTGAGTAAGCATTCAAGAGTGTAAGAGTGAGCATGGATGAGAAAAAGAATGAAAGATGTGTCTGTTTATATAGTAAAGAAGGGAACATAATTAAGGGAGAAAATAAATTAAGAAGAGTATATCTTGGCAATTTTCTTAAACAAATAATATAAAGCAATCAATAGAGGTCCTTTACCAAAAATAAATGACACATATGGACAAAGAATTATCTCTAGAAGGAAAAAACAAACATTTACCATAATCGCACTGATTCAATCAAATCATAATTTACCATAACTACAAACATTAGCCGTCTGAAATTAGATAGGAGCACGAAATAGGAAATACAATAAATTAAGAGCAATCTTGAGATTTTATTTCCTTACCCACTCAAACAAAATCAGCAACATTATTTACCTTAACTAAACCAGTAAACACCAATGCGATATAATTAAGAAGACCAATATATTTAAAAAAAAAAAAAAAAACATTACAATTTTATACAAGTAATGAAGAACATATACCTTCTGTATAATAACACAATATTTTACCATGTATAAACCTCTAATGGAGGTCAGTCAAGGATAACAGTAAATAATAACATACTAACAAAATCACTGAATCAAATACATTTAATTACCAAACCTAAATTCTAATCAAGTGAATCCGTTATAGAATAGTCTATGATAAAATTTAAGCAAGCTAATGTTCACAAATTATCAATTAGGGGAGGAACAATATGCAGCTATCGCATTTAGATATTAACGGGCAAATTTGGAGACAAACTTATGCAATAAATCAGTGATCCTTCCAAACAATCTCATGTTGAAACAAGTACACTATCAATTTCAGTCAGGATCGACTGCTAACATCAAATAAAATCAATCATACAACACAACATCGAGGCTTTAGGCAATATCTGAGTCAACTTAGCAATCAAGGGATCCAACAAATCATGCTAAAACAATATTATTTATTTATTTTTGAGTAAACAATTATAGAGGATATCAGAAAATCATAATCTAATTCAGTAAAAATGTTAGGAGATAGATGGATAATAAACAGAAAACACCTCACTGGATCTGTCGAGATCCGTTTCGAACAAACCTGAAAGTTCGAGCCTCACCCGATCTTCAACTGGTCGGAGTTGCTGATGATCTTGTCGGCTGCTGCTGGCTGGAGAAGAGAGAAGACGGAAGCAAACAGAGGCAGTGGCAGCTGCTGTCCGTTGTCGCTGCTGCTGCTTCTCGAAGTTATTGCTGCCGTTGGGCGCTGCTGGTTGATGCTGGTGTCGTCTGCTGCTGCTCCTGTTGTTTACTGTCGGAGGCTTCTGTCTTTTGCTGGCAGCTTCACCAGTCGCTGCTTTCTGCTGGAAAGAAAAGGAAGAAGCGGAGGAGAGGAGGAAGAGAGGGGCGGCGGGGGGAAGAGGCTAAGGGAGAGGGCGGCACCGCCTGGCTCGCTGGCTCCAGTGGTGGTCGGAGGAGCAGCGGTGAGGAGGAGAAAGAGGGGCGGCTGTGGAGAGAGGGAGGGGAGGAAGAGAATGAAAAAAAGGTTTTGGTCTTTAGAATGGGAGAGAGGGAGGGGAGGAAGAGAATGAAAAAAAGGTTTTGGTCTTTAGAATGGGAGATTTAAATCTAGACCATTGATTTTAGAACAAATGAGGGATTAGGATTGATTTAGGATTTAATTAATTAAATGGACGTATGAGATTAAAAGATGGAGTCTTAAAATTAAATTGGACTGGATATGGAATGGCTAAAATTATAATAAAATTGGCTAGAATTAAAAGGAAGAGGATGGTTATAATTGAAATAAAATTTGAATTTGGAGTGGTTAGAATTGAAAGAAATTAGAATAGAATGAGTTAAGATTTAAATGATTTTGAGGAAAATTTAGGAATTACTATTTAATTAAAATTAAATATTTTTATATAATTAAAAATCACTTAAATTTTAGAACATTTGAAATTCATTAATAATTTAATTATATTTACAATAATTTATAAAGTAAACATACTAAAATATATAATTTCCATGTAAAATCGATTAAAATTCTAAACTTTAAATAAATTTTAAAATACGTATTTAATCGAATAATATTCCTAAAAATGGTTAAAGATCGATCAAAATTGGATGTTAACAGTAAGTTATACATTATTTTTTTCATTTAATAATTAACTAAACTTTGAGTAGTTCTAGAAGTTAGCTAAATCTTAATTAGTGGGCCAAAAAGTCCCTAATGTTCAATATTAATTATGATTAATAATTACTTCCTCCATCTCATTTTATATGTCATATTTTTACTTTGCACATACATTAAGAAATGATGTAACTTTACCCTTCTATTCTTATTTAATCTTTTCTCAAGTCAACTACTCTACATACCTTTTTACCTTTTTATAAAAATTTAAAAATAAATTATCTATAATAAACACACGAACTAGTAAAAGGGATCAATATTTATTATATATACTTAAAAAAGTAATTTTTACATAAATAGTACTCCATTTGTCTTTATTTACTTATCCGTCCTTTTATATCTGTCCCTATTTACTTGTCCATTTTAACAAATCAAGAAAGGACAATAATTTTTTTCCTAATATGCCCTTATTTAATTATAGAAAATTTTTAGCACTACTAAGTTGTAATGCATATTTTTTGGAACAAGAAAAATACATTTATTATACTTGGGAAGTTGCATAATTTTTTAAGTTAAGGATAAAATTATAATTAACCTATAATAATAATTGGTACCTTAATATGTGTGCCACTTCAAAAGTGGACAACTAAATAGGGATTGAGGGAGTAATATTTTCCGTTGAATTTATTGTGATGAATGCTTTACCCCTGCTTAGAAGAGTGTAATTCCAATAAAAGATCTCAATTAATTGCCCAGTATAAACTTTTTAATAGATTTTTTTTGTATTTTTTTTCTATTTATTTTTGAAAATTTTCATAAATAGATCTTTAAAAAATATTGTTACCTTTTGCATTATTGACTCTTGAATATTGATACTCAATACTGAATTATGTTTTTTTTTTTATAACTATTCATTATTAATTCATTAAAACAAAATATCTATGTTGAATGTGTTATATCAGAAAGCACTTCAGATCCACACTGAATATAACAAGAAAAAAATAAATTATATTTGTCATTTACACATTATTTATTTTATAAAGTATTTTTTCAGGTTAATAAAATATTAGTCATTTATTGAAATACAATACCTTGAATTTGTTATCACAAATCTTATTTATAGAGATAATATTTAAGTAATTTAATTCAAGGTCCTAAAATAGTAGGCAAAGTTCTACAAAAACAAAACAAAAAAAAATATTCTAACTAAAAACTTAAAAACTAGAAAGGAATTTACTAGATCTCTAATGTCATGAAAATACAAATTAAATATTCAGTGTGATCTTTTGAGACATTAGTTTTCTAATGGTTATAAGAATGCGTTTGCAAAGAATTAAACTTAAATGTAATTCGAAATATAGAAATTAAAATTCAAACTTTGAAAAGAACATTAAATGCATTCTTGTGTTTTTTTGTTTCCCATTCGGTGTTCGGAGCACACATTGGAGCTTCGACTAAATTCGGATCGCATACCGCAGGGCTCATTCGGAGATGGCGCTTCCAACAGAATTTTCTCAATACCCAGGGGTTGAACTTGAGACATCTGGTTAAGAGTGAAGCACTCCCACCAGTGCACCACAAATTATGTTGATAATGCATTCTTGTGTCAATATTAAAGAAAATAATGGAATTTGATATTAAAAAGTCTTGAAAAATATATTTATGTTAATATACAAGAAGATAATGAAATTTGTTATTTAAAAAACTTGAAAAACTGATACTCAATGCACTCATACTCACTATAATTTTTTAAGAATAAAATACATCTACACATCCATTGAAAAAATGTATGTAAAATCAATCTTAAAATTATAAATTTACAATTTACCATCTAAAAAAATGACTGAGTGAATACAAAAAAAAAAATCCTACTTAGAATTTTATCTTAAAATTTATGACATATTATAAATTTTGACTTTAGACTATTGATTATATTGAGTATGATCACAATTAAAATCAAACACCTAGCTAGGTCGGGTACCTAACTAGTATAATCCAAAATTAGTATATTTCAGTCTCCAATTTAAAATTAGAATTTGTATATGCTTACTCAAGTTATTTGTATACAATTTATAAAAAAAAACATAATAAATTACTATGTTTGTATATTGACAAGCGCAATAGTTCTGAAAATTCCTTATATGTATAAATGCAGAATTTGTATATACTTACCTTGTTTGTATATATGCAAGCAAAATATACAAACGGATGTCACGACCCAAAAATGGCTTGATGGCACTCATCTTATCCCGCCAAGACAATTCAGCCTAAAACTCAACTATTACAATAAAATGCGGAAAATTTACTATCAACTTAAATTATACCCCAAAAATATGGTTATCTCGTGTACAAGCCTCTAAAGTATTACAATTGAATTAAAAGAAAATATAAATCTCATAGGAAATTGTTTCTAGAGTAGAACAAAATCATAAACAAAAGTAAGAAGGTCTGCTGAGATGGCAAACAGTTACCTCACAATTCTCCAAGAAGCCTCGGAAAAAAAGAGAATATATCACAAAGGTCCGAGCAATTAGTAACCTACAAAAAATTGTAGAAGCAAGGGGTGAATACCAAACCACACGGTATTCAGCAAGTAAACCTATAAACACAAGCTAAGGGGATGAAATACGGGTACTCCTACTACCCCAAGCGAACCTCCACAACTACAACCTGCATAAAAATCAGCCCAACCTAACAACTAACAGTTTACATAGCACATATCTCAACAACAACACTTAGAAAAATTACATATCCTCAACATAAAAGCTACTAAAAAGGTTAATATAAAAATAATATTTGAAATTTATAAAACGACTAAGAGTATCGTTACAACGGACAAGCGAAATATACAAATGCAAGTGAAATATGCGAATTGCAACTTCCATTTGTAAATAATTACCTTGTTAATATATTTGCAAGCGAAATATACAAATGGGCAAGCGAAATATACAAATATTTGAATTTTATTTTTGATCTTGATTATGAAAATATCCAAATTTCAATAAAGGAGCATATGTCTGAACACATATAACATGATTTTCAGTTCAGTGTGAAAAAAAAATTAATTATCTTGGTTATCACTCGTTTATAAAAATGTAATCTTTTCACATGGTTGTGAATTATGATATGATTTTCTTTTATTATTTTCTTTGTTGTTTTCTTGGAGTAATATTATTCACTAGATGAACTAGTAATCTGGACAAGCTTTGTAATTATAGTATTTTTTTTTTTTATCTTTTGTTAATTTATTTTATCTTTTTGTTAATCGTAAATATGAAGAAAAAAAATTATGTTCACAGGTGTATTTGTGCAGAAAGATGCATAACATACCAGTTTGCAGGAGAGAAATTAATTTGAAATAATTGCAGTGACAACCGCTTAAGTTACTAAAATAAAGGAGAATAATTTGCAATAAGGTTAAGTCAAGTGGTAAGCTAATGAAAAATTACTTGATAATTTTAACACAAAATTAACAAATATAGCGGTAAGATTTTGAATAGAAAGTATTTGAATTCGAAAATTCATTAAATTCTTAACTTGTTTAGATTAAAAATAGAAATTCATAAGTAGAAGGATTCAAAAAAATAAACTTTTACTATTTCACAAAATTTAATTTCATATGATATTTGAATTTATTTAAGTTTAATATTAATATAAAATATGCTATTATTATTTTTAGTATTATTATTTATCATTAATAATAATAATAACAACAACAAAAAACAATCCTAATAATAGCAATAGTAATAGTGGTAAAAAAGTTCTAAAATAGTAATTTTATCTAATCATGTTTTGATTTAAATATCTGGTTTTAAACAAACAAAAGAAAGAAAAGAAGATACATGAGAAAAGAAAAAAAAAACGTCTGAAAAAAATTAATAAGTATTTTTTTCAATTTACGTTTGAAGAAAACGAGTATTGTATTTTAAAAAGAATAAGGATAAGAAGGAGAAACTAAATATATTCTTTTAAGAAATTGATATGATAAAGTGAATTTAAATATAAATGGAATTTGAGTAGAAATAGAGTAAGCTTTTCTTATATACTTCTACAGTGTTATACAATTCATTGTGTTTTTTTTTTGTTATTGATCAATAGTTTTATTGGTGAATCGAAAAAGGGTCATATTTATCCTTATATTTTTAGAAAAGGATTATGTTTGCGCATCGGAAAATGAACAAATATGATCATTTTCAAAGAATACAGGAGCAAAATAAACATTTCATCCATTTATACGCAAACTGCAACTATCATATTTTAACGTTATAATCCCTGTTAATTCTAAAATCATCTCAATTAATATTTCATACAAATTATAATTCTTTTCATCATTGCATTAATTTCCAACTTCCTTTTGGTATGATGTAAATTATTTATTTTTAAGCTAAAGAAATCTCTTAAAATTTTAAGAGTATCAATTAAATTCATTCGACGTAGCAATTATGTCATATGAAAAATGTCTATGTACGATTAAATCTCCAAGCTTCACAAATTATGCTTTCGTCGACTCGTCACAAATAAAATTAGGTATTGAATTTTATTGGAAGAAATCTAGAGTATATTACGTAATGTAGTCATAATTTTTATTAATTTAATTTATAGTTATAGTTTTGTGAAATTTTCTATTTGGTTTTCTAATTGATAAATTCACAATTTGTATAATTAGTTTCTAATTGTATAAATTAAAATTTTACTTATTTCAGTCCCCGAGTGTATAAAATCAGAAGTTGTATATGGTTTCTCTAACTATTTGTATATAATTTATGAAAAAATCATAATAAATTACCCTTTTTATATATTGACAAACGAAATATAGCTATAGAGTCGTAATTATATCAATAAGTTAAATTATAACAAATATTTGAGCCCATGTATTTTAAAAAATATTTAAATAGTTTAAATTTAAAACCGTTATATAAGTGGTTAATTTTGAACCCAAAGATGGATGACAAGAGTATTTTGGAGCCAATAAGTGGATGAGAAGGGCATTTTTGAGCCAATAGGTGGAGAATAATTTTATACTATTTCTAATACTTTAAAGATATTTTAGGCCATTTTTCAAATATATAATTGTTATATGGGACATGTACAAAGGAGTCATGACTAGTGTAAGAAAAGTTGCTGGAGATACAAAGAAATTTTCCACAATAGTGGCTCTACAAAAGGCATCAACATTGACCCACTATATACCCAAATAAAGGATAAGTAATTAACAAATATAATATAATTAAGGTCCCATGGAAAATGCTATTTGCTAAGGATATTATGTTACTTGATAAAATTACTGAAGGTGTCAATTAAAAATTTGAACAATGAAAAAGCACCTTATAGAGTACAAATTTTAAGTAAAAAGTAAAGATTGTGCTATATATAGAGAGAGAGTACAAATCTAGTTTTCGAATAGTGAACAAGTAAACAAAGGGAGTTTTATTGTTGTTTCGTTTTGTCAACCTCCCTATTGTTATGCCAAACCTCTAGATCCTTCTGGCCCGTATCCGGACGCAAATTTAGTTGGCATTGTGGCGGGACGTCACACTAGGCTAGCCTTTAAAAAAATCTAAGCAATGTGAGTTCTAGGGCAATCTAGGGAAGAATTGGGTAAAATTTCTATTTGAGTTGATTTTTCTGTTAGCTAAGAAGTTAAGATGTATGTACGACTGTTCAGAAGCAATTTCGGGTGACTAGAACTTCTTATATTGAATTTGGCGTGAAGGGATTGGCTTAGAACGTGAAGGTTTGAAGGTGTCACAAAATGAAAACTTTTTAAGAGATTTATGAGTTTCTCTCCCAATCAAGTTGTCATAGCGGTTGAATTAATTTCCTCTATAGTGGAAGGTCCCACAACAACACCACTACTATAGCAATATTGGGCCGCTATAGTGGGGTTAATCGCACTTTAAATAGAAAATTTTATAACCGCTCTTTATTCAACAATCACATTTTGGAGAAGATCAAGGGCGACTTAGGTCAAAATTCAGACTTTGTAAAGGTAGGTAATCTATTTCCCTATTTTAGTACTTTGATTTCTAGGCCTTGGAGGTGCTATTTGTGGCCTTAGGGGAGGGTTTCGATTCATCCTAAGATGGAAAAATCTGGATTTATGAAAATTTTGGGGTGTAAGGGCTCGAGTTGTTTTAAAAAAATATTTGTTCTTAATTTATTTACATTAGTTCAGTGATGTGACCATTGAATTGGTAGTTTTAGGAGAATTAATGGTGGAAGAAACCCTGAATTTGGTGAGATTATTATGATTTTGGCTTGGAGTTTGGGATTTAGTTCTAATCCGGATGTATCTACGTCATTTGGATTTAATTATGTGTTATATTACTTGTTTATAGGCGAAGAACAAGTTAAGTATCATAACAAGCGAAAAGTGCATGTGCATAAAGCATTCCGACTAGATTTAAAGTAGGTGATGGTTGACTGTTTTCATAACAAGGGAAAACGCATGCTAAGATCATGTTTGAGAGTATAACCACCTTATCTAAAAGTTTAATCGTTAAAAAAACATATTTGTATTACTCAATTAAGCTTACAACAATATCACTTTGGAGATATAGTATAAAAAAAAAAGATGCACCAATGAAATTCAAGTAATTTCACTTACGGTATTTTTGGAATATTTTGCTTTAGTTAAAGCCATTACAAACTTGGTCATCAATCAAATTAAATTCCTATCATGCAAGTGTATATAAATGTGAAATCATAATCAACTAGTTAACCATCCAC
This sequence comes from Solanum sitiens, assembly GCA_016801875.1. Taxonomy (NCBI): domain Eukaryota; kingdom Viridiplantae; phylum Streptophyta; class Magnoliopsida; order Solanales; family Solanaceae; genus Solanum; species Solanum sitiens. Next base: position 1,175,921 of record JABWTJ010000178.1, on the reverse strand, counting down.
TTAAAATCTTACCAAAAATTATGTACAAATTAAAAAGAATTAAAAAAAATGAATGTGTGACAATAACTATAGGCAAAAGATCTAATAGTGGATGTTGAAACGATAGTAACAAAATCACTAAAATGGTATATTCTAATATAATACGGTAAGAAAATCTAGACATTTGAACTTTTAATAAAAGTATTCTTTTTGTAGATTTTCTTGAAAATGTATTTACACTTGATTGTGGGAAAGGAGAATATTTCTTGTTTTCTCTTTTTTGGTCTGAGGTGAATATTTATAAATTAGTTCCATTATGCATTGAACAAAACCATCTACTACACCTCCACAATTGGCATTTTTAGTTTGATCTAATACATCTTCATTTCTTATTAATTAATATAATCTTTGATACAAAGTTATCTTTGTCTATTAGTCGATGTTGAGACGCCTATGAAAAAGTCTTCTCAATCTATTGAAATTATCAACATTTTGTTTGTGTTGTGATACTCAATAAATGTAACTATCAAAGTACTTATATGTCTTTGATAGTTATATTTGTTGAGCATCATAACAAACAATTAGTGGTGGCAATTTAAGTTCACTTTTCACTAACCCATCTAAATAGCCCATCAAATATGGATTGAAAGAGTAATTTTAAATAGGGAAACTTTCACATATAACCACTTAAAAATAATTAATACTCTTCATAGCTATAATTTGATAATTACAATTTTGTAGCTACATGTTATATTGAGAAGAGAGGCTAGTGAGACTGGAAGAGAGAGGAGAGAGGAGAGAGAGAGGGAAAAGAGTGGGAGAAAGGTGAATTGTATATGTATACTGGTTAGATGATTGTATATTTTACATATGTATTTGTATATATGGAAAGAGAGATTAGGAGAGGGAGGAGAAAGGCGAGCGAGATTGGAAGAAGGAGGAGAGAAGCGAGCGAGATTGGAAGAGGGAGGATAGAGGCTAGCAATATTGAGAGAGGGAGGAGAGAGGGGAGCGAGAGAGGGAAGAGAGTGGGTGAGAGGTGAATTGTATATGTATATAGGTTAAATAATTGTATATTATACATATGTATTTGTATATCCTGGCGAAATATACATATACAAACGTGACTAATTATACAAACTCGAAGTCAGCCCACGTAATTAATGTAAATGTTTGTCGGAAGTGGTAATTATAGAAAAATATAGCTATGATGAGTAATTAAAAAGTATAAGTTTGTTTAGCCGCGTAATTTTCCCTTTTAAATATGGATATTTTATGGGTAAACTACGGGTCATATATGGGTATTGCAAGTTTTCTCAAAATTTTCAAGAAACCGTTTGTTGCCAAGTTTTAGAAGCGATTTTTCAAAATTTTCATACATGGGTCCCTATTAATATTTCAACCCTCGATCCCCCACCCCCACCCCACCCCCACCCCACCCTCCACTGCACCCCCTTTCACCTCTACCCTCGACCCCCCCCCCTACCAGCCCCCTTACCCCCCCCCCCAAAAAAAAAAAAAAAGTAAGTTTTTATTTTTTAAAATGTTTTCAACTTCTGAATTTCATTTTTTCACCCCACCCTCGACACCCCCCCACCCCCACCCCTTACCCCCCCCCCCACCCCGAAACTTTTTTTGCAACAATGATATTTTCAACAAATTTAGAAGCCTTGTTCATAGGTGTCTCAACTTCTATTGATAGACAAAGATGGATTCAGTGCCAAATATTATACTACTAAATAATATAAATGAAGATATGTTAGATCTATTGATAAAGAAGGTTGACTCTATGGCAAAGATTAGAGGTAAAAATTAAATGATATGTTTATTTTTTTAATATTAATTGCTTCAGGCTTTTGAATTTTGGGTAACATTTGATTGGCTTCCATGAGATTTGAATTTTGGGTAACATTTGATTGGCTTCCATGAGATTTGTTAGGAACAAAGCCCTCAATGTGTGGTACAAACTTTAAAATCTTTAAAATCTTGAATTTGACATATTCAGAACTTCAATACAGTCCAAACTTTAAAATCTTAAATTCGTCTCCAGACAAAATGGATTAGTTTTTATATAAAGAGTAAATGGAAATGCCCCCATACAAACAAGAACTAATTAAAGATCTCTATCCCTTGTACACTCTAGAGGAAGTGTAGGGTACCTTTTTCTATCAGTACAATAGTTATATATTGTGAATTTTTGTCTAACCCAATGAAGTTTTCTATATTGAGGACCATCTAAATCTTGGAAAGCCTTTTGATCCCACCATTTCATGCCATTGGTGTTACAAACTTGTACCTCTTGTGGTGTGACAGCCTCACATCCATCAATGTGGAATGAAGTATAGGAAGCGATGAATGGCGCCCCGGACCAATCAGTTTTCTCTAACCCTCCTCTTGTAGCCCAATCATCCGCGTTCCATAGGCTTGAGTAGATCTTCATTGGCTGATTGAATGGAAATTTCACTCCTATGTCTTTTGAATTCTTGAATACTCTTATTGGGACATCATCCACAAAAATCCTGTTCATTTTTAGAAATGATTAAATCTGACAAGAGATGACATATTTCCTAATTCATCGAAAATATAGCCCTTGATAGAAAATGCTTAGATTCGAAGATTAGAATATAGTGTTAGTAAGTAGTCACGCAATTTTCTCTCATCCTAATGGAAAATTTCAATACTATAACACCCCTTACCCCACCAACTATTCACTATTACTTGCATATTTGACTTGGAACACATTAAGAAAATACTCTCTCCATTTCACAAAGAATGGTCTAGTTTGACTTGGCACGGAGATTAAAAAAATAAAAAAGACTTTTGATCATGTGGTCCTAAATTAAAGTTATGTCAAATGTATAAAATTATCCTTTAATTTTGTGGCCTTAAATATGTCACGTGGAAAGTTGTTACCAAAAAAAGAAAGAGGACATTCTTTTTTAAATAGACTAAAAAGAAAAGAAATTCATTATTTTTTAAACAGAGGGAGTAACATTTGACATGACTGTTTTATCATACTAGCTTTATTAATTGATGTTTAGTAGTTTAAAAATAAAAAATTGATTAAAGAATAAATAATTAATTGGGTTATTATACTATTTTTGTTGTCAGTACTTTCGTTTCTTTAGTCTCTAATAAGATAGAAACAAGATTTATGTACCATACACTTTCTACGAAAAGAAAATATCAACTTACGCAATTTGGTAAGTGTTCCATAGAACAGAATATGAATGAAAGTCCTTAGTTGGATCAAACCAAAGATAGATCCTCTGTTCTCTGTCTCCTTTGCCTCCTGTGAACACATTAGTCTGCAATATGTATGGCTGACCGGTTCTGTTCCCGAGGAATTCGAAATCTATCTCATCGTGTTCAGCATTGGTCGATGATAACTGACAAAAATCATCAATAATAAAAGCATTCATCAGTATAAGATATGATCTCTTATAATCACTTACAAATTAATTTTTTTTTAAAAAAAAAATCAGATGCTTTGTGTTTTAATTAAAATATTTTGTAAAAAAATATAAAATTAAAAAAAAAATTATAAAGGACTACAAATCAAATTTCGATTCTTTCTTTTTAATATGTACTAATTAACTTACATAAAAAGCACTGACAACACCAGCAGAATCTCCTCCAACAAGCTTCATTTTCATGCTGAAATGACCAAATAGATACGATCTCTTTGATTGAAATCCAGTTCCTTCAATCATTCAAGATTCAGAATTAGTACATTATTGACTATACCATTCAAAAAAAATTAGTAGCGAATCTAGAATTTTCAGTGACGATAGTCAAAGATATGAAAAAAGCCTAGGTGCTTCAATATACTTGCTCAGTTTCAATTTGTTTTTCATGTATAAAATTTCTTATAATATTATAATCTTTAACATGTCGAAAAATAAGATTAAAGAGCTTGTCAATTAATTAATTAAAGAAAATTGAGTATGTTTTTCTAGACAAACTAAAAATAAAAGTGAGACAAATAAATTAAAACGATACCAAAAAAAAAATATTCTTATTTACCAGAGGATTTGTCAAGAAGAAGTTCAGCAGTAGTACCACCATTAAGGTACTTAATATGGTGACTAGACCAACTTGGTTCATAGTTGTTCCAAAAAGGCACATCAATTACCTTCCTTGGAGCCCCACAACTTGCCAATATTGACAAATTAATCAAAACAAAAGCAACTAAAACTCCCTTCATATTCATTACTTGCTATCTTCCTTTGTTTTGTTGAATGATATATTGGTCATATGGATGAGGCAAAGTTAATAGAGATATGATTCATTATTTATAGAAGGGGATTTTGAATATTACTTACTCTTTCTGGTTCATATTAAATAAATTGAATAATACATAAAAATATCTTTTAATTTTATTTCAGTTAGTATTTATGTCCACCAATTTTTAGTGTGTTAGTAGACACAAGCATCTTATATGGCATTTTCGGTGGTAATTCACATCCTACACGATATTTTATTTTACGTGCGATATGTCATATAGGACTTATGCGTCTACTTGTTCTATTTTATATAAGTTTAAGTCTCTACTTGTCAAATTCAAATGTGAAAACATAAATATCAACAAAATTAAGTGAAAGAGCACGTGTTCATGTAATATGCATAAATGAATTGTTAAAGACTTTTTCTATGGTCTAAAATAAATGAATTATTTAAAGTTTTAAAAAATTATTAAAAAAATAACGCGTTATTTTTTTTTTTTAGTTAATAATTCATTTAATATGAACTAGACGAAGTAGTGCGTTGAAAAAGAACACTAGTCATGTGTCAATATAACATTGAAGCAAGTGAGATGTTTTGGTGCTATATTTAGAGTTCCAACTGTAAGAGTGTAACTGTCCCAACATACTCATAAATAAGTTGAAGCCCTTTGTTTGGTGCACATTGCGGGAGCAATCTATGGTGTCATGCACATGTTTCTTGTTAACCTCAATCAATCAATAAATATTTCTTTTGAAAATAATAATTGATATATTGAGTTTATTATTTTATTTTTATTTAATTAATAAAATTTTAAAATTAATTTATTTATTCATTAGAGAAGTTTTACCTTTTAGAAGCATTAACTTCTAAATAAATTGAGAATGTAATAGATAAAAAGATATTGTTTTATCTTGGTTTGTTGAAATTAAATCGAACTGTAGTTATGGAGCATAACTAACTATTACTCACTTCGTTCACTTTTATTTGTCATGTTATACTTTTCGAAAGATAATTTGATAAATTTTTAAAGTTAAACTAGATTACATTAATTTGATATTTCTAAAAAAAAATTAGATATTTAAAAACTATGCAAAAAATTACATATATATATATATATATTATAGCTTTTTGCATATCAATATGATAAAAAAAACACATCATAAAATATTAGTCAAATTTCTTATGATTTGATTCTAAAAAGAAAACCATGAAAATTAAAAGTGAACGAAGTAAGTAATACAAATAAAAGAATCGTAACAAAATAGAAAAAAAGATATGACAAAATTTCCGAAAAGCTCAACAAAATAAGATTATAATCAAAGTACAAGAAATACTATGTAGTAACAAAAATGTACTCCCTATTTACTTGTCATATTTTCTCTTTTAGTTGTCCATTTTACAAGTTAAGAAAAGACAAATATATTTTTCTATTATATCCTTATTTAAATTTTTTGAAAATTTCTAAGTTTTAATTCATCCTTTTTAAACCATAATTAATAAGGATAAAATTATAACTTCATTATGTTAATTATTGTTATTTTAATACGTGTGTTATTTCTAGAATGGACAATTTAATAGGAATAAAGGATGATTATCTATTCCCTTCATTTTATATTACTTGTCAATTTAATTTCTCATTTACGTGTTTTTTAAGAAATTATAAATGAAAAAATTATTTAATAATTTACGCTTGATTTTTTAATATACTAGATATCAAACTTAACAATGAAACAGCTTTTTAAAAACTTTATACTAATATTTATAGTACTTTTAAAAAATAATTAATTTTAAAGATAATGAAAGATGTTTAATTAATTTTGACCGCTGATACGGCTCCCTAGGGCACAATGAACAATTGGGCGGCGCACCTAGTTATATCCTCTTGTTCACTTATTGCGGTTTTTTCGCGTGATATTTTATCTTATGATTTTATATCATGAAATTTGATATCATATTTATTTATCTTGTAATTTTATCTTGTTATTTTAAATTATGATTCGGAGTTTTCAAATACTTTTCTGATATTATTTGTCATAATTTTTATTTTTAAAGTCAAATTATAAAAAGTTTGACTAACATTTTAAGATGTATTTTTTTATCATATTAATATGCAAAAATTGCAATTTATAATATTTTTTAGGGGTGTCAAATGGGCGGGTTGGGTTGAAATTGGAAATATTACAATGTGTTGAATAGAAATCGGGATGGGTCTTGACCCGCCCAAGTTTAGTTTGGGCTCAAATGGGCTAAAAACGGGTTGGATCTTGACCCGTCCAATTTGACCCGATTAATCTCAACAATATAATATATTGATATTTAACTTTTATAATCACAATTTAAATTTTCGTTTAAGAATTTTTTGTTAAAAAATAACAAATGGATAGATAAATCCTAAAAGATATTAAATAAATTATAATTCATACCTTCAATATAGGAACATATCTTAATAAAAAAAATTAAAACGGCTTGAGATTGGAGATTGAATTGGGCCCAACCCTTAAAATTTTGTGCGGGTTAGGCGGGTTACCTATGTTTGGTTCATTTTTGACACCCCTCGTACTTTTCATATATTTCTAGAATATTCAATTTTTTTGTTTAAAATATCGAATTAATGTGATCTAATTTAACTATAAAAATTAGTCAAATTAACTTTCAAAAAATGTAATATGACAAATAATACCGGACGGATGGAGTACAAAATTCACCCACAAATTTATATTTTATAAAATAACCTTTATACATAGATTTTTTTTATCAGAAAATTTGACCAGAATTTGATCAGAATGATAAGATAAATATGTTTTTTTTTTTATGTTTATAAATATAACCCTTTTAACTTTATACCTTTTAATTAAAAAATAAAAAGAATATCAAGTTATTTTAAATAAAAAAATATATAAAATTTTATATTTCTAATCAATTTTTGGCTAAATTTCTGATCAATTAACATTAATTTACGTATATATATCATTAAAGCTTTGGAAGTTGTTAAAAGAAGAACGTGCGTTCATGTGTCTTCTTAGATAGGTGAGATAATACGATTGATGGTCGATGCATTGATTATATGTTGGCTATTGGCTAGCATATGTCCCTTTTTAGAGGACCAACCTCACTTTTGGACCCTATTTTATTTTTGGAGTTTTTTTGGTTTCTATTTATATATTGTTTTTAGTAAAAAAAAATATTTTTAAATATTTGTGATTTTAGTTGAATTTAAAAGTAACTAGAATTTATGCGAAAATTTACAATTGTAAATTATATAGTTAATAGATCAGATGACGAAAACGTATATCATTGACATACTATATATCTTTCCATAAAATCTTTTTAATTGTCTATAACGTTATTATGTTATGTTATAAAAATATGGATCTTCAATATATATACCGTCAAATTTTTCCTCTAAGAAAATTATAAATGAAATATGAAAGAAAATAATATTTTCCTTTCAAAAAAGAAAAAGCATATAATACTAGTACTATGTTTTCCATTGTTGGAAAAAATAAACTTCAATACAAAACTCTAACATAATTCTTCTATTTTATCCTTTGAAAATTACTTACTTCGGTTTAAAAAGAATGACATATTTTGACTTAACACATATTAGAAATTTAAGAAGACTTTTCTATTTTGTAATTCTAAATATGTCAATATACAAAAATATTCTCTTAGTTCAACAATAGTTTTCCACTTTACTAAAAATAATTGTGCAACAATACTTGTCCAATTCATAAAATCAAAAGATAGTTTTTTTTTTATCTATTTTACTCTTGCTATTAAATACTCTTATTTACCACCTAACACACTTTTCAAAGCATTAAATTTAATAAATTCAAAGGATAATATATTTATTATTTTTTAAAGGGTATGTCAAGTCAATAGTGGATATTTATTGTTAGACATAAAAAGTATCATTTAATCTTGTGTTTTTAAATATGTCAGGTGAAAAGGTAAATTTAAGGTGTTACCAAAAAGAAAAGGAATCATTCTTTTTTAAACTTACGGTTATTTTTTTAAAATGAAGAAAAACATAGAAACCTAAATAAATAATCCATATTCATTTATTAAAAATTTAACTTTAAAAAAATATCAAATAAGAATACAATTATAACTTAATATTTTTTAAGCGGCATCAAACACAAAATTATAACAACTAAATAAAAACAAAAAGAAGCATATGTGGTGTTCAAAGTTACACGAGTAAAAAATCAAACTCTATGACTTTGTCAAAAAATTTGGTAGTTGGCTAACTAGATAATTGGGGTTTGGTGATGATGTTGTTATTAAATTGTAATTTAACCTAATTTTTGTAGAATTTTGACCCAAAAATGAGGAACATTGCACTTTTTTTAAGCTAGTATTTAACTTCAAATTTTCAAATATTTTTGACAAATTATATTTGGATAAATTTCATCATGTATTTGGTTCCAAATTTTCAAAAAAATATTTGACTATTTTAAAAAGTATGATTTGTACCTATAAATTCTAAAAAGTATTTTAAATACATATAAATTTATATTATCATTTATAATGAGCATATTCCGTTAAAAAAAAATCTTATGACATAACTGATAACAATCAACAACAACAATATAACAATATAGGCAATATTATGTATTAATGAGTAATCACATACTCAAACTTGTTATTAATTCAAATACAATTATAACTCATTAAACACAAATTATTATTATTTTTCTCAACTTTATCACTCAAGTTGAACTTAAACTTTCCAAAGGAGGTTTAATTGGAATTAATAAATGATTGATATTTTTAATAAAATAAAAAGAAAATTAGGAGGATAATAAGTCCCCGTAAAAAAAAAAAACTTAACCTAAAAATTCAGTTATAGATTACGGGATACTTGTACCTTTGTTTTACAACAAACACTTGGATGTAAACACAAATTTTATATAGACCACATAGCATTATACTTCAATCTATGGATGTATTGAAAAAACATTAAATATCTAAACTCAAATTACTATACTATTATATACAAGTATGATGAATTAGGACGACCAAGGGCACTCTCGAAAATATAATTATATTGAAGGGTAACATCGTAATTGTGTGATTAGCCATTATAAGGAAGGTCTAGAAGGATCACAAAAGTTCCATTTCTTTCTTGATCAAAAAAAAGTCTACACTTAAAATAACTTTTAAACTATTTCTCAATGTCAGATTCTAGAAATATCAGTTCTTAATAGCAGAAGCATCTGGAGATATTCAAAATGCTATATGCTGCTCTTTTAATTCCTTTCTGTTATTCCTGATCTTAGGTAAGCTTTTATCTCATCTTCAATTCTATTCAACTCTTTTCATATTTTCTAATTTAAAATGGTTTATTCTGTTAAATCTTTCCCTTTTAATGTCCTTCAGCATAAATTTTCTTCCTTTGTTTCTCTTTAATTTGTTGATATTTATTTTTCTCACACTTTCAGAGACTATTTTTTCCGGTTGGAACTTGATCTTATTTATTGGGTGTTTCAATATCAATGTTTTTTTGTTTGTTTTTTAAGTTTTTTGCTCAAATTTCTTAGTCCTATTTCACATCTAAATTTCATGGTTGATGTCATTATTGTTAGTCTAATTACCCACCAATTTCGTGAAGACTCTAAACTCGATGTTCATCTTCTCATTTGATTCTCTAGGTATGTCTTCCTTCCATCAACAATTCTTCTATGCATCTTTTTTCTTCTCATTATGTATGTATTCTTGTTTTAGCCTAATATGAACTTTTGGGTTAGATGGAAGCTCTTTATAAGAAACAATATACTTGCTTTTGCTATGAGTTTTTCAAATGATTTTTTGTCAGATATTGTAGGGTGTGTTTGGTACGAAGAAAATATTTTCCTGAAAAACAAGTAGATTTTTGACTTATTTTTTTATATTTGGCTGGTGAGTAGATAATATTTTTCGAAAATGATTTTTAGTGTTTGATTTATGAATGAAAAATATTTTTTAAAGACATCTTTTATTTTTACTAGATTAAAAAATAATTTATGAAATTGAAAATATTTTTTAAAATCAAAATTATTATTTTTTTGGGGTGATAGTAGGGGTGGGGTGGGGTAGTGGGTGGGGCGGGGGAAGGGGTAAGAGTTAAAAATAAAAATTTAAAGTTGATAATATTTTTAAAAAGTAAAATTAATTTTTTTGGGGGTTGAGGGTGGGTGGGTGGCTGGCTCGGGGATAGGAGTTTAAAGTTGAAAATATTTTTGAAAAAGCAAAAATTAATTCTTTTGGGGAGTGGGTGGGATTGAGGGGGGGGGGTGATCGGTGGGGTCAGGGACCGGGTGGAAAAAAGATAAAAATTTGAAATTGAAATTGGAGGAGAGTTTTGAAAAATGTTTTTCTTAATTTTTGAAGGGAAGTCATTTTCCTTAATTTTGAGGAAAATGAATTGATTTGAAAAAACATTTTTCAAAACTTTTGTCCAACCAAACATGGAAAAATTGGAAAATATTTTTCAGAAAACTTTTTCCTTCATAGCAAACACACTCTTAATCTCTCATTAATTCTTTTCCGCGGTGCTACTTTCAGTAAAGTTTTTCAAGTTCTCTTCATCTTCTCAAGTGCCTCACCATTGCAGGTAAGTTTTCTCTCAATTTTTGTCCTCATCTTTCTCTGATTATGTCAAATTTCTCAATTTTATTATTTATATCCATATATGATGTCATAATTACTCTGATTTCTTTATATAAAATAGTTAATATGTTTCATGTTTTATTGCTTACAACTTCTATTTCTGCTGACTCAAATCAGCTGAAGTATTTTGTTATTTTTTGGTTATTAGCTGTGTTGTATTTGAATGATATATAGTGCAAAAAGATGATGATGTTAACGTAATTGTTACTAAATCTGAGGCATACTTTTTTTGAAAAAAAGATATATAGTTTGCACGAACACAAGAAGTGGTACTCTTTGTATGACATAATTCTGGAACCATCTTTCCAGTTCTTTTAAGTTCTCTTCATCTTCTCATCCAAGTGTTGAGATTTCTATTTTATTGCTTACAACTCAGTACTTTTATCTTTAATTATTTTTGGTATACTGTCGGCCTGAAATAACTTGTTTGACACTAACACGTAGTAGTTGATGTAGATAACTAAAACACTACTAACTGCTAAGAGAGAACATGATATATATATATATATATATTAAAATTTTATGTTGTACAATCCTACTCAGTACTCCTTCACTCTCTTGTTCTATTATATAATTATCATTTTAGTTTTTAGTTTTCTTCCCTTTTATATATATATATATATATATATATATATATATATTTTTTATGGACTCTGTCTATTCATGAATCTATTATTACTGTTCATCTCTTTCTCTTAACTTTTGTTCTTAAAAGCATTTTTCTTTAACCACACTCTGGATATGGTCATTCATAGTTCTTTCTTAAGAACATTCAATTTGACCTAACAATGTCCTAGAAATTTACAGGTTAATCAATCGATACTTTTAAGAGGCTAAGAGACTAACCATATACTAAGTAATATAGATTCATGATAAAATTAATAAATTAATAAACAAACAATTAACATATCACATTTAATTTACAAAACACACATAATTTACATATATGGGAAGTTTAATAGAAACGTAAATATGAAAACTTACATTATTTAGAACAAATGAAGTTTTTCTTTCGGGAAATTCGAAAAACTTCAAAGCTAACTTTTCAAAGCTTAAAACAAACTTAAAACAAAGAACTTAAAACTTTTTTTTTAGGTAGTTCTGAAGAGGAAGGTACTTTGGATCAAACTTTGGATTTTCTTGTTGTGGATTTTTACGCTCTATCCTCTTCATTTGATAATGTCTTCTTATATACATATTTCTGGACTTCAAACTCCGGACTTCAAAATGAAAAAGAATTTTATCTTTTCGCCGGGTGCGCTTTGGGCCCCATCGCATGTAAAATGATTCTTTCTTTTTTGCATTATTATCCGTCCTTTGTCTGATGCTTTTTTCCTTTATGCATTATCACTTAATGTCTGTCATACTTAAAAGTCTAATACTTCTCCTTTATACATTATTATTTAGTGCCTGTCTATTTAAAATTAAAGTAAAGACGCGTCGCAACAGTTTTTTCACACATGTGTGGTAGTGAGTAAAGTGGGACTCACATTATTTGACAAAAGAGGCATTCCTCTTTAGAAACAAAACAACTATATTATTACACATATTTATTATTATTATTATTATTTTTATGTGTCTAAATTATGTAATGCAATTGAGTCAAAACTCATACCAGAATCATCATCATTTGGGTCTTGAGCAAATTGCATTGTGTCTGAAAAATCATTTGAATTATTTGGACTTGAATCTGGATCTTGTCTTGGACTTTGTATTGGGCTTGGGTTTATGTGTTTATCTTTTTCTTGTTGTTGTTTAAGTAATTTTTCTACAGTTTGGGTTATAAGAGATTCTATGTATTTATTTTTTTGGGATTTTTTGGTTTTTTGTCTAAGAGTCTGGGTAAATGAAAGAGGTAAACGTCTTCTAGAAGATGAACCTTCATCTTTTTCACTTTTTGGCAAAGTGACAGCCATTAACGGGTTTGATAAGTCTTTATCGGTTACCGTTTGAATCGGACTAGCTGTATATTTATCCGATACAGTGAATTTATTTACATTCAGAGGGGAATGTGCACCCATCGCATCCATTTTTCTTGGGGATTGAAAACTTGTATGTTTGTCTGAGTGTCTTTAGTCTTCAAATCATTTTCCATTTTTGCAATTCTTTCTTTGAGCTGGAGATTTTCGTGTAACAACACCTCATTTTTGTAATTTAATCTTTTAAAGGCTTCAGTCATTGAAGAACAATGATCACAAATTGTAATTTTGTCTGTGTCTTTTTGAATATGGTATTGAGAAATTTTGTCTGGATTCTGTTTGAGAGAGGGAGAAATATAATAATTTGGACCTAATACTCCCCTAGCATAGTCTAATGCTTCAGTAAAATTATTAAATTCTTTAAAAAGTGGTTTTGAAAAACCTTTAATAGAATCTAAAACCTCTAACCATGTCTGAAAAATTTTATTTACCTTACCATGAACTACAACATAATATTTAAATTTATTTTCTTTATTTCTACTATTAAAATAATATCCTAAAGCATTTAAAACAGCAATTATATATTTAGTGTCTTTTTTGTTATGAGATATCCATATATTGTCTATTAAACATTTCTGCTGTTTGTCTAATTGGTAAGTAGGTAAGTGTCTAAAAGTCCAATTAGATGGTTCATAGGCTATTAAGTTTTGCTGTCCAAATTGGAGTTTTCTATTCTAACATTATCGATCTTATTTAAAGGCCTGAAATGAAGATTGGATAACATTGTCTGTTTGTATGTATCTGCAAAATCTGGGGTTGGAGGTTGAACTCCTTTTCCCTTGTCTCGTAGTGTAGGTCTCATTCTGTAAAATTTAAACTTTTATTAGTTATCTACTGAACTGATCTGCTATATGATTATCATTTCCTTTTATATGTTCAAATGTTATAGATTGATAAATAGATATTGTATCTAAAAAATTTAACCATCTTCTTCTACTACTACTTTTGTCATTTATTTTTTGATGAAACTTTACTATAGCTTCACAGTCTGTTCTTACTAGTATTTCTGATTTATTTAAAATATATATTCTAAAATTATTTAATGCATATATTACAGCTAGAATTTCAATATCTATACTAGCTTTATTTCTTTTTTTTTTTATATATTTTTCACTCTGATATGCACAAATTTTTTCTTCTTTTTTAGAACTATATTTATGAGGTCTAGCTTTTAATACTGCTCCCCATCCTTCTATACTACCATCTGTTTCTATAATTAAATAATCTGTTTTTAAAGGCATATTAAGATCAGGTATATTTTTTATTTTTTATTTTATTGCTTGTACTAATTTGATATCTTCTATATTAAAGTTTCTTTGTCCTTTAGATCCTGTCTTAGAGTATAATGGTCCTGCTAATTTTCCTAAATCTTTAATAAATGGTCTAGCATAGTTTATTATACCTAAAAAAATTTGTAGATCTTTTAAATTATTTAATTTATCTGGCATATCTAAAGCTTTCTTAGCGATATGTGGTTGTAATTTAATTTTTCCTTCTCCTAATATAATTCCTAAAAAATTTATATAATTTTTACATAGTTTCATTTTCTTTTTACTGATTATTATTCCATTATTAACAAATAACCTAAAAACTGTTTGTAGATGTCCTAAATGTTCTTTTATGTCTTTGCTAAATACTAATATATCATCTACATATACTAAAACAAATCTTTTGTATTCTCCAAATATTTCATCCATCTTTCTTTGAAAAATTGGAGGTGCAGTTTTTAATCCAAATGGCATTACTAGCCACTCGAAATGTCCTTTCGGACATGTAAAAGCTGTCCATTCTGTACTGTCTGGGTACATTTTTATCTGCCAATATCCTGATTTACAGTCAAATTTACTAAATATTCTTTTTCCTTGTATCCTATTTATGAATTCTATTTTATCTGGTAATTTATATCCATCTATTCTAGTATTATCATTTACTCGTTTATAATTTATTACCATTCTAGCCTTTTCTCTAACTATTTCACTATGATTTCTTACCATGCCGCTGATCTATGTTTTGATGTTGACCTTTTTATTACTCCTAACTGTAATAATTCTTTAATTTGTATACTAAAATCTTCTAAGTCTTGATTTGTTGCTTCTATTGAGGCGGTTTTTATTATATATTCAGGATTTATAATATCTAATTTACATACAATTTTATTATTTTCCCAATGTTTTAAGGGTTGTTCTCCTGTTATTTCTATTTGGTCTAAAATTTTAATAATATTATCTAAATCCTGTTGATCTTTTATTTGTCCTATTTTTTGAATTTCCGTTTTGAAATTAGATAATTCTGTTGCTATTTCTATTAAGGCATAATTTTTCTCTAATTCATCTAATTCCTGTCTTTTAATTTTGATATATTTTCAGATACTATATTACATCCTAGCTTAGTACATGTTGTATTGTTTTCACAGTTATCACAACATTTTTCTTTTAGTTTATTTTTTATTTTAGTATTAATTTTATTAGTTAAAACTGAAGTATAAGTAACATTTTTTAAGAAAAGTATTCCATCATTTGTTATTAGGGTACCTCCTTTATTATATAGTATAAAATTTAATCCTAATACAAAATCTACTGTTATATCTAAATTTCTTACCCATATTTTATCCATTTTATAAGTAGGTTTATAAAATTCTGAGCATGTATTTAGAAAACTAATCTGTGCTTTATCTATATAATATTTATATATATTATATGTTCCATCCATTTGCATAGCTGCAAGTGGTTTTTCTAAAGTCTTTATTAGTTCTGGGGGTATAATTTTCTTGTTAAGAATACTTTTAGTACATCCCGAATCTACTAATGCTAAAGTTTTTATTTCATGATCTCCTAATTGAAGTCTGGTTAATACTTTAACAGTATTTATCTTCTTATCTTCATTACATATTAAGGTATTAAATTCTTCATTCATTAATTCTTGATTATCTATTGATATTCCTGTTTCAATATATTTACCTTTTTCTATTCTTGTTAGTCTTTCTTCTAATTCTCTAATCTTTGCTTCTAAAACTGATACTTTAAAATTTATTAAATGTTCATTTATATATACTTCTTTTTTCTTTTGGATAATTATTCCTAATTGATTTTCTATACATATTATGCATCCTTCTTTAAAACACTTACTACATTTTGCTCTTTTATTTTTACTTGGATACCATTAAACCAATTACATGGATTATTATCTAAATCTGTGTCTTTTTCAAAATTATGTTCACATTCTATTATATTCATAAAATTAACTTGTAAATCGTCTAAATTTAAATTTTTCATTCCTATTTCGTTAATTAATTCTTCTCCTTCTGAATTTGAAGAATCTTCTTCTTTTGTATTTTCTTCTATATCAATACTTACAATAGAGTAAATACTCTCATTATCTGACATATATTCATCTATATTTAATAATGCTTCATTAAATTCTTTTACTAATTGGGCTTTTTAGTTTTTGCATTATATCTTTTAGGACAAGTATTTGCTAAATATTCTATACTTTCACATGTAAAACATTATAACTTATTTTTGTAATTTCTATCTGTTCTATATTTTCTAACATGTCTTTTTCTATTTAGATATGATTTTCTAGCTGAAGATTTTCTTAAAAAATATCATTTTTTATTATACCTTTTATTATATTGTGACATATTTTTTATACTTTTTTCGTTTGTATTGATCTTTATCGTAACTTTGAGTAGTATATATTATATCTTTGCAAAAAGTCATCTCATTCTATTTTAATTGCTTTTGTATTTGTAAATGCGTGCACTTTTCTTGTAATATTTCCATTATATGTTGTATTCTATCTCCTATTGACCATTTTGCTTGAGGATTTTGTAATACTCCTTTTCTTTTAGTCCATCTATCTTCTATTTCTCTTCCTAAGGCTCCAGGTAATTTATTAAATAACTTTTTACCTAAATCTTGATCAAAAATATTTTCACTAATTGTACAATAATAAAAATAATTATTTAAAAATTTCTTTATATAATATTAATTACTTATACTTAGTTGTTCTAGTTTTATTACTGCATTTCTTTGTAAGGTTACTAATCCACTATTTGGGTCTTCTCCTGTTATTAATGTATGTATTTTATTTGTAAAATTATATGGGTTTGGTCCTAATGATACTAAATACTGGAATTCTGATGGGAATTCTACTTTATAAGCTTCCCATAAAGCTTTAGTTGATTCTCTTAAAAATGTTTCTAAATATTTATACATTGTTTTAGCGTCAGTTTCTGTATAATTTTTTATAAAATCTGCTACTACTATTCCTTTCCATAAATCTATTACTGAATTTCATCTTTGTGGATCATGTGCTGCTATATTTAAAATTTTTCCTTTACTTCCTCCTTCTTGTAGTTTTATTGGTTCTTCTATAGGCATTCTTTTTCCTACTGGTTTTACTTCTACTGTTAGGGTATCACCTTGTCTATATATTTCCTGTACTATTATCTGCAGTATATGCTTGTTCTGTTGTTCTTTGGAATGGGCTACTAGAGCTTGCTGATTTCATTAATTCTTTTTGACTCAATATAGATTCTAACTCAGATATTTCACTATCATTTTCTTGTATTTCTTTCATTATATTATTAGCTTTTTCTAATTTTTCTTGTAAGCTTTTTTCTAGTCTATAGCCTTTATTATCTGTTCTTTGTTCACATATTTTAAAATGAGATATTGCTTGATCTAACTCTAAATCTCCTAGTTTACATCCTTTGCATTTAAATAATTTGTTTATATTATTATGACTTATTTCTTTTGTTTTTTCTATAGCCAAATCTACTGCAAAATCTTCTTCTAATATTATTTCTATGTTCATTCCTTCTAATGACATTTCTTCTACAACACTTTATTCTTCGATGTCTCTTTGAGTCTCATAGTTATAATCTGTGAATCTAATTGAGGGTTCTCCTTTAGAATTTGTATACATTAAATGAGTGACTGGAGTTAAAACTTCTTTTTCTTAAAAATTTCCTAATTTCATTCTAATTCCGCATATTCTTCAGGATTTATTTTTATAGTTTTATCAAATTTTATTCCTTTATTTTCCATTACTTTTACTACATCTTTTACCTGTAATTTAAATTTAGTATTACTGTTGTCTGTCATTTTTCCTACACGTATTAACAGATTTTTTGCATTTTGCATTTTAGGATGAGATGGGTGCACATTCCTCTCTGAATGTAAATAAATCCACTGTATCGGATAAAGATACAGCTAGTCCGGTTCAAACGGTAGCCGGTAAAGACTTATCAAACCCGTTAATGGCTGTCACTTTGCCAAAAAGTGAAAAAGATGAAGGTTCATCTTCTAGAAGACGTTTACCTCTTTCATTTACCCAGACTCTTAGACAAAAAATCAAAAAATTCCAAAAGAATAAATACATAGAATCTCTTATAATCCAAACTGTAGAAAAATTACTTAAACAACAACAAGAAAAAGATAAACACATAAACCCAAGCCCAATACAAAGTCCAAGACAAGATCCAGATTCAAGTCCAAATAATTTAGATGATTTTCAGACACAATGCAATTTGCTCAAGATCCAAATGATGATGATTCTGGTATGAGTTTTGGCTCAATTGCATTACATAATTTAGACACATAAATAATAATAATAATAATAATAAATATGTGTAATAATATAATTATTTTGTTTCTAAAGAGGAATGCCTCTTTTGTCAAATAATGTGAGTCTCACTTTACTCACTATCACACATGTGTGAAAAAACTGATAATAATGTATAAAGGAGAAGTATTAGACTTTTGAGTATGACAGACATTAAGTGATAATGCATAAAGGAAAAAAGCATCAGACAAAGGACGGATAATAATGCGAAAAAGAAGGAATCATTTCACGTGCGATGGGGCCTAAAGCGCACCCGGCGGAAAGATAAAATTCTTTTTCATTTTGAAGTCCGGAGTTTGAAGTCCAGAAATGTGTATATAAGAAGACATTATCAAATGAAGAGGATAGAGCGAAAAAATCCACAACAAGAAAATCCAAAGTTTAGTCCAAAGTACCTTCCTCTTCAGCACTACCTAAAGAATTTTTTTTTTTTTTTTAAGTTCTTTGTTTTAAGTTTGTTTTAAGCTTTGAAGTTTTTCGGATTTCTCGAAAGGGAAACTTCATTTGTTCTAAATAATGTAAGTTTTCATATTTATGTTTCTATTAAACTTCCCATATATGTAAATTATGTGTGTTTTGTAAATTAAATGTGATATGTTAATTGTTTGTTTATAAATTTATTAATTTTATCATGAATCTATATTACGTAGTATATGGTTAGTCTCTTAGTCTCTTAAAAGTATCGATGATTAACCTGTAAATTCCTAGGACATTGTTAGGTCAAATTGAATGTTCTTAAGAAAGAACTATGAATGACCATATCCAGGGTGTCGTTAAAGAAGAATGCTTTTAAGAACAAAAGTTAAGAGAAAGAAATGAACAGTAATAATAGATTCATGAATAGACAGAGTCCATAAAAAAATAAATATATATATATATATATATATATAGTACTAATTTATCTAACCTATATTGATTTGGCTTGGATGATACTTGGAAATTATATATATATATATATATAGTACTAATTTATCTAACCTATATTGATTTGGCTTGGATGATACTTGGAAATTTCTCTTACTTCTTGTGTTTGTTCTTTTTGGTTTTGCATCATGTCTCTGTTTTTGCTGCTAAAACTTTGAACAAAATACCAAATATTGTTTGGATTCATTGTATGAATTTATATTGCGTGGTAGGTTTATGTTTTGGCTATAAGCAAAGGAAATGAGATGTCTTTAACTATTAAAATCACCTCTGATTTTTCTTTCCTATTAAAAATTTGGCTTGGACAAGAGAGTTGTAGAATATTCTATTGGACAATGTTTGTATGAATTATAGAATGGTTGTGATCCAACTTTATCATGAAAAATTAATTTATAGGAGTTGATCCCATTCGCTTTTAAATTGCACCATCTAATTGCTAACATAGCTCTCCTTTCTATGATGAATGGGAGAGCATGAATGACCTTCCATACAAACTTAACCTTTAGTTATGTTCCTTCAAGTTATGTAAAATGTAATCTAATGTGAATTACATATGTATGATTTACTATAACCTCTTTCACAGTTGCTAGATCTCACTACTCCCTTGGAAGCAGAATTAATCTGTACGGAGGAGGATTCTTGCATAGTAAATTTTGATCCTTAAGTTCAGTTCTTTCTTCCTTCTCCCATTTCCCTTACATGGAGTTTTTCTCGAATTTTTAACCCAGATTCAAGTTTTCTTCACCGTATTTCTGAATCAGCCAGTGTTATTGATTCAGCTATAAACATAAATATCTGAGATCTGAAACAAACTAATAGCTAAGAAATTCTCATCAATGGAGACTCTGATTATGATCACCAACTTTAGCTGCTTGTTAATTTTTTATCATCAAGTCAGATTTTAGCTGTCAATCGCCAAAAAATCCCAAAATGGGAAAATCAAAATAACCAAACGTCAACAATGGTGGATTTCAAAGCTTTCCACCAAAAAGTATTTCAATTCAGTATGAAAATTTCAAATTCCAACCTCAAAAACCACACCAAATCAAATTTTTGTACACTCTAATTTCATTTCCAGATGTTCCAGCATTTTGGAGTCTTGAAATGCCTACCGACACGAAGTTTTTCTGGTTAGTTGATGCTGAGTCACTTTCTAACACTACTAGAAAATAGACCTATGGTAACGCTTCAATAACCGTTGCAATAGATAGGACAATCGTTGCCATAGAGTTATCGCAACGGTTACACATGCGTTACATCAGCTCGCGTAGCCATAGAGCTATGGCCACGGTTCGTGCAACGGTTGTCAAAATGCGTTGCCATAGGGCCATCTATTGCAACAGTTATTGTTCCTCATATGGGAATGATTGTCCTACCTATTGCGACGGAAATGGTTTGCAAGTACAACGGTTTAAAACCGTCGCCATATAATATATTGCACAGTACATTTATATGATCAAGGACAACAGTTTTTATCATTTTTTGTGGCCGTTACATTTTCTATTGGAATTTTTTGCATTACCTATTGCAACAGTTTTTTACATCTATTGCTACTCTGTAGATGAAATAGCAACCTTTAAGAAATCATAATAGAATAAAAGTTATATAATTTGTCCATCCAAAAAATTTCATACACATTCATAAATTCAAATCTCTAGCAAGAGCTATCCGTAACAATACACCCCTAATGCTAGATGTTTATACCAAACGAGTAGTTATATTTTACATGATTAAAGAGTTACGATAAGAAACAAAAAAATATTTATAGCAAAATGAATATTTAAACTATCAACAGTTCAAAAATCTTCTTTAAGTAAGGTCATGTTTGTCTTCACTGTGATCTTCTTCCCTTTCTTCATTTTCAACACCTACAAAAGAGGATGAATAATGTCATAGAATGCACGAATATATCGATAAGACCCCGCAAAACCCTGCCCTGCCCCATTTAAGTGTTAGTTTGTTTTCCCCAGTGTTCTTATGCTCTGTTCAACACCAATAAAATAAATTTTAAAAACATAAAATATTATAAAAATCAAGAGAAACTAACATGTGTGTAACAAAAACAATGTCTAGGAGACTAACTGTCACTAATAGTTATTCATACCCAAAAAAAAAAGCAAACTATTACTATACCAATTTTCAGCTTAACTACTTCCAAACAAAAATTAAGAAAATCAACTACACTTTGCATCAGGTAAGTAAAAGTCATGCCAAATTTTCATACGCTTTTCTATAACATCTATTAGAATATATTAGATTGTAGTAATAGTGTTAAAAAATTACAACAATATGTTGTTGATCTGTTTGTAGCATACTACATCACACAAAGACATAAATTAATTGACAATAAACGAAGACATCCCTAATCATTGTTGATTCGCAGTAATCTTCTTGTAGCAGACTACAAAAAGACTTTCACCACACGGACATACATCAAATCTATAATTAAATTTTTATTGTTAGTCTCATGTAAATACAATAAGCTCAACTTCTTAAATTGTCATGTAGGATATACAAAATTTAGGTAATGTATATAAAATTCAACTCCAAAAGTCCCACAACCCCACCAACATTCTCTGTTTTGCTGTTTCCCTAACTCCTATGATGATTCATAATGCAACTATATACAATTTCAAAGCTGAAAACTGTTCATCCATAATGCAAATATAGTCCAAATTTCATATGAGTACAATTGCATGAGTACTTATTATAAGTTGACTACTAGTTATATCCTGCACCACCGCCGGAAGAAAACAAGAGCTCTAGTCGCCAGAGCTCTGAGGCAGGTGAAGCGTTAGCCTTAGACAATCAGTTCTTGGTGAGAAAATTTATTTGAAAAGGAAATGACCCTTGGATGAAAATGAAATGCAGAGTATTTGAGCAACAGATTTCAGTGTACATCAAGCATAGTGATAACTCTCTGATTCACATATAACATAAACATCTTTATCTTAAAATACACCATTAAAGCAAGGTGATTACTCAAAATGTTCAGAAATTCTAATTAAGTCATATAAAGTCTCGTCCTTGCAACAAAAACATGACTAAACTCCTTATCTGAAAAGAATAAACTCGGCAATATCTCATCCTAGAAGACATACATGAGAGTTAGAGAGGAATAGATGAGACGGTAAACAAAATATAGTGATAGAATCACCAACAACATATTCAACAAACAACTACTGATTTTCCATACCAACAAGCAATAAGCAACCAACACAAAGAGAACCATGATGGCGTATAACCAAAAAACAGAAGATTTGAACAACTTTAGACAAGAAAATAAATACAAATAGGTGTTGTGCATGAATAATGAATCATGATCACTCAGTTCCTTGAGATAGAGTAGAATAAGGAAAAAATCATGAACAAATATTGAAGAAAATATTCGCAAAAGAAGAAAAAGAGTAGTAGTAGTACTAACCTCGAGTGTTAACATAGATGATTGATTAGTTGAAGAGCAGGCTCGTCTCCTGGCGAAAGAACATTGAATCTTAGCTTGGTAGAATTAAGTGTTAATTCTGGATGTAGGTGCTAATGATGTGCAATAATGTTCAATGTAAATCTCGTTCCGTGGTATCATTTTGTGCATTTAAGTTTTGTTGCATTCATTATTGAATCCTCTCTTCCATTTCCTTGATTTTTTCTACATCATTTCATTATTAGCAGTATTTGAAGAGGGACCAAAATCTCCCTGTTTCTATTTCAAGAGTCTTGGTAACTCCACTTCGATATAATCTTACTGGACATGGATGATCACATCCCATAACTATTGTAAATGCATCACTACCATCTCCACTTTCTTAAGTTTATATTCCCTCTATTTCAACCTACAAATGAGGTTACAGTTAAGAGAGTTCAATTAAATTGAACTGATCAGATGTTTAAAACCAAAAAATTGATCTCGATAAAAATAGAATCAAAAGATTTATACTATTTTAGTAGTTGTAAATTCATTTGAGTCCTTATATACTCCGCAAAGTTTCCTTGTTCCAGTATCCTAAGTTGCACACAATCTTCACTATTGATACCGCACCCATGTTAGATTCTTCAAAAATACACTAGTTTTGGCGAATTCGATACACACCTCTTGAAATTTTTAAAGAGTCGGAGAAACATAGGCAGTAACCACAAAGAAGTTCTTACTTGACAAGGCACAAAAGATCAGGGTAAAATACAACATACATGTCAGCTTCTTAGCTTGAAATAGAAAACTATGAAATCTATTGATATTGGGACTACCACTAATAGAATACAGTGTCCTGAATTGTGAAAAAAATTGCTAATCAGATTGTAAGCTCAATGAGATAGAACAAACAAGCAAGCTTCTCATCTTGAAAATCCAAGAAAACTTAAAAGTATTAATCTAGTTTACTTCAGATTGTTTTATTTCTAGAGTATGTTTAGCCTAATCAACCCCAACTCAAGTGTACATACAAGAGCTACACGAAAATGGACAGCTTATGGACAAAGATTGTTAAAATAATCAGTTAAGTCAAGTTTGTGAAGTGAACTCACATTAGGTAGTCATCCCGAAATGGAAACGAAACACTCGTGTAAAGCAGCATCAACAAAATGACATCAATCATAAAATTATAAGATTTAACCACTAACTGAATAAATATCAGTTTCAATAGCTTATATATTTTCTAGTGTGAGTCTTTGACTACAGTTATCATGACCCTGCGAAAAGATTCTTCAACCCTCTATACCATCATCTCTTCTTTATATTAGTTGTATATGGAATGACAATGAAAAACAAGAATCATAAAATGCCATGTACAAGGAATATGAAGTAATTGTTTCTAAAAATTAACTTATAAATTAGAATTAACAATTAAAACAATGTAAATTGAGTTGCAAAAGAAGGATAAGTTTTTAATTCTTGTTTGTATGCAAAAAGAGAATAGAAAAAACTAAATGGAAGTCAGAAAAAAATATACAGAATTCTTGGGCATGGAGTAAGATATCTTTAGTGGAATTGGTAGCTCTAACATTAAAGTCTGCAGATCTGTTTCTTTACTTCAAAAAATTCTGAATGCTTTTATTTCTAATCACTTCTCATTTTAACAGTTGGATACATTAAGGGAACAATTCAACACTGTAGTTTGAGATGGTAAAATAAGGTGTAATGTATAGAATATCATGTGAGAAGTTTAAGGAAAGTAGTAGAATAATTAAGCATTCAATTCTACTAGCTTTAAAGAGTATTGGCTTCTATTAAGTCTAAATCTAATAAGTTGCATCCTTGTTGCTATTTCATAAAATGAAGGGTGTAGAAGTGTGCCTCTGGCAGGAACATGGATCTGAATACGCACAATCAAACATTGCCACCCAAAAGTCCTAAAAATCTCAAAAATCAGATAAAATCAAGTATTAGTGAGCATATTTTTCTCATGACAACGAAAGATTTCAAAGTCATAGATATGTGGTATAACTAAAAAAAGCGTACATTAGAATTTGTAGATACAAATCACAAACATATATGATAATTACACAATCAAAAATATCCATAAGCTCAATAATTTGAAGAATGATGAAGAAATCAAAAGACCATACCCAAAATAGTATCCAACTGCAGATTCTTCCATCCGTTGCTGATATCGATTTCTTTCTCCACATATTTTCAAAATCTACCCATTAAAGAATCAACTCAAATGACTTCATAGTTCAGAGAGGAACATACAATAACAAACATGAGAAAAAAACCCTTAAATTAGGGCTTTATGAAGTTTAGTACTGTATGAGGCAACAATTTCAAAGCTCTTCTACAACGTATCTCTTTTGCAGCATTGAATACACACAAATCAGGAAAAACTTAAACACAATATCACCAAAGAGTTAACTTTGCTGGACATAAAAATAACTTCACCGAAGATGCGATTTTGAGAAGAAGCAATGTTGAGACTGCGATATTAAGCCCCGCAATTTTTGGTCTGTTTTTATGATATTCCAAAGATTTTAGGGCACTAGAAAATGTATACAACTCTCTTATTTTATTAATTGTGGGAAATTAAGAAAAAATAGAAGTTTAGGAAAACTATAGGTATATATGTTTTGGCGGTTTAGTGAAACTAGGGGAAAATGAAGTGGGAAATCAAAACATTGCAACAGCAAGATAAACCGTTGCTACATATATTCTATTGCAACAGTTGCACAAAGTCGTTGCAATATCAAATCTATTGCAACACTTTTTATGTAATTGCAACGATTTGATACATAATATGTGTTAATAGCGTCATGAACCTTATGCAACGCATGGAACCGTCGCGATACCTATACTATGGCAACAACTAAACAACCGTTGCTATAGATATCGTTGCCGTAGGCCCAATTTCCAGTAGTGTAAGGTACACTTATTTAGCTATTCATAAGTTTGAGAGTGTTTATATTAGTGTTTCCTTGAGAACCTAATAATAATATAAGTGTACTAATATGACTGTGATTAGTTTTCCTACCTTGAACATTGATAATTCATTTTATATTGGTACAATATGTTATAATTAAAAACAATTTTGGAGCTTCATCCAACTTTAACCATTATAAGCAAAGCACAATTATTACTCGAATTCTTTTGTATGAGAGAAGAAAACTAGAATTTCATTTAATCCTCTTCATAAATGAGATAACTAAGCTTGTATTTGGTGTTCTTTATAATTACAACAACAGAAAATCAATGAATAGTGAATCTCGATTTAGAATGTTAGAGTGTACGTAGACCTTATATCTAACTCAAATTCTTTAAAATTCACGAGACTTATTAATACAATAATGTCATAATTTTCAACTCTTTGGCCTGATTTACTGTATGATAGGAATGTTTGTTCCTATTATTTTTGCACAAGATGTAATTTCCAGTTATGCCAAGGAAAAAGGAATGGTAAGATTGACACTAAGTACTAATTAGTAAATTAATTTGCCAAAAATTATTTTGATGGTTGATCTGGAACCATTGTGTATTCTCATGTTCAACTATGCATTGTAATTATTTTTATTAATTAAATTGTTTCCAAGAATAAATAACTTAGCTCATTTTGTTATTTTTTGCTATTTCTTCCTTCTTCTTCTTTTTTTCTATATGGGTTATAATCCTGTTGCATACATTAATTTGTTATTTTGATGTTTGTTCTGTTTCTATGTGGGTTTGGTCTTTTTAATTGAGAATAATATGCTATATAATTTGTCAGTACATTTTGAACTTATATTTTCAAAGTTTGTCCACTCAAGAATTGTCTACGATCAAATTGTGTTTTTGTTATCCTTGCGAATATTTTAAATGGTTAAATATTTAAGGTTGGGTGAACCGTGAATTGCAGGAAGGGAAGAGACATTGAGCTTGCATGTGGATTAAAACGTTCGTCATGGCATACACCATGAAGATAATGGAGCAAAAACCATTTGAACTATACCAAGATGAATACATCCTTTCTTGAGTTATCTCAATATGAGTCTAAAACATTTTTCATTTTTTTTTTGTTTATTAATGTAGGTTGTAATAAAGATGAGGAGTATATAAAAAGGTCCTCCTAATATATCTTAAGTCAAGTACTTTTAACTCTAATAACATAAAATCATTGGTATCAATCCATGCCCAATGGTATTTGAAGCCTTATCAGGCTAACTGTCTTTCTTTCGCGCCTATCTATTATTTAGACGCGTAGAGACAGTGATTGTTTGTGGTTTTGGGTGAGGACTTCAGTTTTCTTTTAATTTGATGATCAATTGTTATAATTTTTTGTAAGGAGTAGGTAACAGATTAAATGTATTTATCAGTTGTAAGAATGAATGCTTCACACAGAGTCTATTGATCTTTGCCTAAAATTTTGATTTAAGGAATTGTCTTATACACTTAATATATTATAATGGAAGTATTATTTCTGCGTATATACTATACATAGATGCTAGACTATTGGATATTGTCTGTTTAAACTTTCGTATGTAGTAGTGTTGATTTTATATGTCTTGATGTAAGAATAGATCAATATGATTTCAAGGTAGTATCTGAACTTATCATTTTGCATATGTACCTACGATGTTAGTGCAAAGACATTTGACATATGTAGTTGAATTGTGTAATTTATATTGTTATTACAGAAAAAAAAGAAAAGCAAACAACAAAATCAATTATGTTGGCCCCGTGCTAAGCACGGGTCATAACTAATCTAATTTTATATAGACCGTCATTGTGAAATGATAGACATGTCTTAAAAAATAAAAAGTAGCCTCAGTAACCAAAAAATAAGGGTCAAGAAAAGAGCCTGTTAAGTTTCAAATGATTACTTATATTCTGATAAAGCAAATACAAAATATCCATCAGACATAGTTGAAAGATCTCTCTAGAACAATGCATGAAGCACTAAACCTTATCTCAAACCTTTCATCCCGGTGAAAAATAATAGGTTGTATTAATAGGTCCTGCTTTGTGGCTGTCTGACACTTGGGGTAAAAGGCTGATGTGAAGCCATCTAAAATCCACTGCTTATTCTTTACATTTCCATAATAGTATTAACCAATAATTCTAGAGAGGGCATATGGATGGATCCGGTCAATTTTTGGTGGGTTGAGTCAAGTCAATAAAACTGGTCATAAACCAACTTGAATAAATTTTATTTGGGTCAATATGGGTTGGGTGAAATCCCACTAGGTGGGGTCTGGAGAGGGTAGAGGTAGAGAGGTTATTTTCGAAAGACCCTCAGCTCAAGTGCATTAAACTCAAAGTAAAAGAAG
This sequence comes from Solanum sitiens, assembly GCA_016801875.1. Taxonomy (NCBI): domain Eukaryota; kingdom Viridiplantae; phylum Streptophyta; class Magnoliopsida; order Solanales; family Solanaceae; genus Solanum; species Solanum sitiens. The sequence continues at coordinate 1,147,806 of JABWTJ010000178.1, read as the reverse complement.
AAGAAAACAATGAAGAAAGTGTAGGTGTTACTAAGGCATTGTAAAGCCTAGATGAAAGAAACAATAACAACAGCAAAATAATGTGATAATCGAAACACAATACACAACATATGGCAAGAACTACAAGGGGTACAACTAGTATTACGACAGGCACTAACAAACCTAAACCTACACACGGCAAGACACCACTCACCCCTACAAACCTTCTATCTAATACACAACCTCCAGTTCTTCCCATCTAGAGTCATGTCCTCTGTGATATGAAGTTGCACCTAGTCCTGTCTAATTATCTCTCCACAATAATTCTTAATGATTATATAGATTTACATTAGTTTCTTTTATAACTGTTACTGACATAGATGGTTCATTAACTGTCGATTTCTTATTAAAACTGAAAATGAGAAAAAATTATGAAGGAACTTATGCTTCTCTCGGTCTTTGCAAGTAAAGATTTTATATGACTAATGTATACTAAAAAATTAGATAGGATCGAATGAAAGTGGAAAAGGACACAAATGATGATTACAATATTGCATACTTATGGATTTTCTTGTTTCATTGTTAGCACGGAGAAATTGAAAGAAGATACAGGTGTTGCTCTTCACATGTTGATTGATTGACCTATTAGGTATCCCAAGATGAAACATTTAATCTTGGGTTATAACACAAATTGACCCAGTAAATAAAAATACTACTGACCCAACCTTTTAAACTTGGGCAGGTTGAACATTAATGGATCAAATTTGACAGCTTTAACTCATTCATATAGAAAAAATCAATTTGGTTCTGGAAACATGATATAAGTGATGGAATATCCTCACAACTAGCTGGAGGGATGGAGGACTTCATAATAGAAGCTTACTTATGAAATAGCCTTGGAAATTTTCCCTAGAGGAACAAGCTTTGTGGAGGAAAGTGATATGTATAAAATATGGGATGGAGGGATAGTGGACTTCAGGTGCAGTGGTTATGGAGTTGGTGTGTGGAGATCTATCAGATCTCTATGACTACGGCAAACTCTCAAGCCCAACGTCAGCATAAAGGTGGGGGGCAAAGACTTTCTTCTATAAGGATGTCAGGATAGGAATTGTCCACTCAAAGCAGCTTCCCTGATTTGTACTACTTAGCACAACAGCCTGATGCCTCTATTGCTGAAACATGGATTTAGCAGGGTTGGAATTTAGCTTCAGCAGACTACAATTGACTGGAAGGTAATCAGAGTGACTGAGTTCCTTAAGATACTAGACAACTACAAAGAAATAGGGATCGATTGAGCAAGTGCATAGACTGTCATGGGATAGCAACAAAACTGTATGAAGATTTTAAACAGCTCTGTATACCAACAAGGACTCTGGCTATGAAACATATCTGGATGTTGAAGGTCCCTTGCAAAGTAACTGTGTTTGCTGGTTTTTGGTTAAAAAAGTTCTCCCGTTGTTGACACCCAATTTTGATCCTCCTCGATAGGAATTAATTCATGAGCTTCTTAAATTTTTCGAATGATTTAAAATAATTAGTTCTATAAAATTAAAAATGTTTTTGAAGTCATTTAAGGTAACTTTAGTAGCTTTTTAATTTTAAATAATGAATATGCTTTATATAATTAGTAAGTATTTTAGATTAGTACAAATTATCCTTATATTTTGAATTATTAGTCCGCAAGAATCAATTATTTTACTTTTGTTAAGATTAAGAAGCTTGTGAATAAGTTATATTAATTCATTCTATCTAATTAGTTTTTAGACCCTTGAAACATTTTCAGAAATCTTCTTTCCAGCCTGTTGAAATTCTAACCCCCAAATTCGCCTTAGGAACATATTTATTTTATATGTTCCTTTGCAGAATTACAGCAGTTACGTTTTGTGAAGCAAATAAAATAATGACACAATATTTTATCGCGAAAAACCCTAACTCACAAGGATAAAAACCACGGCCTACATCTCTGTAGGATTTAACTTCACTTTATTAAACTTCAAGTCTCAACAAAAGATTACAAAAATATGTAACCTAAGGAATTATAAATTCTAATCTCTAGAGGAATTATAAACTCTAATTCCTAGCTAAGAAATTATAAACTCTAATTTCTAGCTACCCAAAGACACAAAAACCCCCGATTTTATATCTTCTAATGTTCTTCAAGTTCTACAACTTGTCGAACAACTCCTACTCACAAAACTTTGATTGTAAACAAGACTCTTGAATACAATCTTACAATTTTTCCTCACAAATTGCAACACCCCCAATAAATCTCAAAACTCTTTCAAACCTCTTGATTGTGTTTTGATCTTCTCTCTATGTAAGTGCGCAATTTTTTCTGATGCAAATAACTCCTTATTTATAGATCAAACCTTCACCAACTCCTTGTATAATTCAACTTGTATTTGCCTTCTACAAATTCTTTTTGACTTCTACTTGGACTCCTTTTCTACAAAATTTTCTTAAATAAATAAGAAAGCACAATTTCCTTAAATAAATAAGAAAACACAATTTCCTTAAATAAATACGAAAACACAATTTCCTTAAATAGGAATTAGTTTTTCTTCTTTCACTTGGCTTTGAACTCCTTTATAAAATGAAACCTTTTGTACTGGTTGCTTGTCGAAAAAACAATAATTTCACAGCTTTATAACTTCTAATTCACGTGGTTGATGTTCTCCTTATTCAAGTCGGATTCGTTCTGTAAGGAACACGTCTGTACAACCTGTTTCTTTCATCTGTTCCTGCATTTGTCAATTATCAAAATCTTTCTCATTCTAACAAATTCCCCCTTTTTGATGATGACAATTATACATTTCGAACTCAGCAAACAAGACACACATCTTCCTTCTTTTGTCATGTTACTACTACAACTCCTTAACTTTGCCATACTTCAAAACAACGACACTTTAACAAATTTCCCCTTTTTGACTATGGCAAATTTATCTGCTTGCATTGAATAGGTACACATAACTCATATGCAGCTGCTTCCCCCTTTTGACATTAGGCAAATTCGATACTCATGGCCACTGGGGTTATCACTTACACAAACACTTAAAAATCAAGAACTCAATTAACTATAGCAAAGCATTTGCACAAACATAGGAGATAGACATTAACTTGAAACTCAAACCCAACATTAGCATTAATCAAAAAACATATACACCACAAATATAGTTAAAATTAAAGATAGAATCAAGCACTTGTGATGAAGAAAAAATCGAAAAGTCAAAGGCTAGAGTGGTTAGGTAATATCAAGAGATCGGGCTGAAGAGGGTAAAAGTCATTTTTCAGCAGCAAAAATATCATTTGGATTACCAAAAATAACAGCCTTCTCAATTTCAAAGTTAACCTTGGTCTATGCGTGCTCAATCCGCTTTTTTCTTTTTATATCACTTTTAAGGAACTTGTTCAATCAATCATGTTCCTTCTGCAGAAACAATAGTTCACCCATCTTTAATTTCAATAGAGTCAGTAAGAGAAACAAATTTTCTTGAATATCACTTGTAAAGGAACATGTTCTCTCAATTTGTTCCCTGCACGTGTACTATCAGGTGCAATACTAATTTTTTTTTATATCAATCCGAAATTCCTGTTTATATGGATCTCTCATCGATTTCCCCTCACTAAATGCACCCAAGTTGAGCCTTACAAGTGAACTTTGTTCAAGTGTAAGGTCTCCAAAATATTCCCCCTCACCATGTAAATCCTCCAAGACTTAACTCAATACAAAAGATTCCCCCTAAGAACCAGCACACTCTACTTTCTTAATCTGTATTTATATATAATGCACCAAACTAGAGGTGTCCTCCATCAAATTTATCTCAACCATAGACCATCACATTGGGATACGGCTTTTTAAGAAGATATTTGTTTTGGTAGTATTTAGGGCATGAATCTTTTGGGACAAGTGGAAGAAATAGGTTCAAGTGCATTGACTTTATATTTAATCATAGTGCACATACCTTAGATCTCTGGATAATGCTGAATTTTGCTTAAATTTACTAAGTCTCTCTCCTGTGCTAGATGCAAGTACAATGTTATAGTGCATGAGTAACATGACTTTAAAAATGGTATAGAGACATACAACTTAATGTATAAATCTGAGCATAGAATTCAATATTAGAGGGCAGTATGCGCAATGTTCATTAGCCATTTTTGGATACTTATGTAACCTTAATCATCCCCAAGTTCCAAATTGTTTCTTTTGAAAGTGTTTCCCTTGGCTGATCATATTTTTGATTGATTGATCATCTTAGTGCGCCTAACTGTTAGATACCGTATAGGTTGAACCTGTTTCTTTCAACATGCTTCTTCAGTCTTTCTTCTTCTTCTTTTTTTCAACTTTTTTTTCCAGTCAATGTTATTCATCCATTCTTTTTTTTTTCTCAAGTGAGAGGAATTTTTTTCTAGTTACAATCATGCATCTGAAACAACATGTTCAATTGGTGAATGTTGTCTGCTTCCTCTCATTTTTCCTGCAAATTCAAAGGTTAGATTTAGGAACCCAGACTAGCTTGGGTCCTTTGTATTGATAAAAAGGATGAATAAGATCTCTATAAGCTCACTTAGGCAGATTATTTTTCTTTTGAGTATACATGTTCCTTTGAACAGTTTTATAAGTTTCTCTTGCTTTATTTTCTGCACTAGCTTTGTATTTAGGACAATATTGTTTAGAGTGACCTGAGATACCACAAATAATACAAAACATAGGATTCTCATTTATGGGTTGTTCATACCCTATCCAGTTTTAATGTTCCTATTATTGTTACCTAGATGGGTTACTATCATGGAGGATTTTGTCCACTTATTTGCTCTTTCCAGATCACTTCTCATCCTAGTTAATTCAAGATTTATTCTCATAGAGTTTTTCTTTTCTAGTTTTAAGTTATTTTTGAGTTTTTCGACCTCAAGTTTTTGGTCAGGCAGTTCACCCCCTTTTTCTTTACCAAGAACTTTTAGTTTTAGATTCTCAGTTCTTAGTTCCAGATTGTGAGATTCAAGTTGCTTGATTTTTCCTTGAAGGTCATGTTTGTTCTTATTAAGATCAATATGCTCAAACTTTAGGCTAGACAAGAAAGAAAGTAGTTGGCTCTTGGTGTTAACAAGTTCATGAATTGTGTCTATGGAAGCAAGCAATATGAATAAATGTTTTTTCTTAGAGAACTTTACTAATTTATCTTTTAGGTTTAGAAGATTTACCTCAGTTTCTTCAGAGTCTGAATCAGGTTCAGCATCTGATTCTTCTATCGCCATCAAAGCAATGTCCTCACCATCTTCTTCATACATGTCCGAAGAACCTGTTCCCCAAGCTGCATACATTGCTTGTTCTTTTTCTTAGTTTTTCTTTCTGTTGAGAAGTTCCTTCTTCTCTTTTTCGGCTCTTCCCTTTTTCCATTCTACTTCCCACATAGGACAATCCTTGATCTGATGATCTATTTTACCACATTTGAAACAACCTCCGTCTTGTGGTCTCTCAAGATTTCTTTCTTTTTGGGGTGGTGATTTCTTGCTAGCGTTTAATCCCCCTTTTAAGAGTTTCTTGAAGTTCTTACTTATCAGCACAAGGTCATCATCATCTATGTCAGATTCATCACTTTCAGTTGCTTTAAATCTAAGATTTTTCTCTTTGTTTTCCTTCACCTCTTTTGTCAACATTCATCTCATAAGTTTTGAGATTTTCTACTAATTCATCCAAAGTCATATTGGTTAGATCTTTGGCTTCTCTGATTGCAGTAACTTTTATTTCCCATGATTTAGGCAAAGTCCTTAGTACTTTGTCTACCTGTTCCTCAGTGAGGTATACTTTGCCCAAGGATATTAACTCGTTTACAACAGTGGTAAATCTGGTGATCATATCTTGAAGTGATTCTCCGAATTTCATCTTGAAGGCCTCATATTCAGAACAAAGTCTGGCAATTCTGAATTTACGAACTTGAGTTGTACCTTCGTGAATGTTTTTTAAAGTGTCCCATATTTGTTTTGCAGAGGTACAACTAGAGAAGCGGTTAAACTCATCAGGTCCTAATCCACATACAAGAATGCACTTAGCTTTTGCATTCTTTCCTAACATCTTGTCATCGGCTTCCCCGTATTTTTCTGTAGGTTTAGGTACCTTATTCCCTTCACTATCAGTAATAGTAGGAATTAATGATCCATTAGTAATTCTAACCCATAGTTCATAATCTTCAGCTTGAATGAAGTCTTCCATTCTTGTCTTCCACCAAGAGTAGTATTCTCCATTAAATAATGGTGGTATGTTGATGTGTTGCCCTTGACCATGCCCAAGAGGAGGTGCAAAATTCATTATGATCTTATCTTGAGTTGTTAGACTCTTCAAAGATAACCCGCTCTGATACCAATTGTTGAAATTCTAACCCCCAAATTCGCCTTAGGAACAGGTTTATTCTATATATTCCTTTGCAGAATTACAGCAGTTACGTTTTGTGAAGCAAATAAAATAATGACACAATATTTTATCGCGAAAAACACTAACTCACAAGGATAAAAACCACGGCCTACACCTCTGTAGGATTTAACTCCACTTTATTAAACTTCAAGTCTCAACAAAAGATTACAAAAATATGTAACCTAAGGAATTATAAATTCTAATCCCTAGAGGAATTATAAACTCTAATTCCTAGCTAAGAAATTATAAACTCTAATTTCTAGCTACCCAAAGACACAAAAACCCCCGATTTTATATCTTCTAATGTTCTTCAAGTTCTACAACTTGTCGAACAACTCCTACTCACAAAACTTTGATTGTAAACAAGACTCTTGAATACAATCTTACAATTTTTCCTCACAAATTGCAACACCCCCAATAAATCTCAAAACTCTTTCAAACCTCTTGATTGTGTTTTGATCTTCTCTCTATGTAAGTGCGCAATTTTTTCTGATGCAAATAGCTCCTTATTTATAGATCAAACCTTCACCAACTCCTTGTATAATTCAACTTGTATTTGCCTTCTACAAATCCTTGTTGACTTCTACTTGAACTCCTTTTCTACAAAATTTCCTTAAATAAATAAGAAAGCATAATTTCCTTAAATAAATAAGAAAACACAATTTCCTTAAATAAATACGAAAACACAATTTCCTTAAATAGGAATTAGTTTTTCTTCTTTCACTTGGCTTTGAACTCCTTTATAAAATGAAACCTTTTGTACTGGTTGCTTGTCGAAAAAACAATAATTTCACAGCTTTATAACTTCTAATTCACGTGGTTGATGTTCTCCTTATTCAAGTCAGATTCGTTCTGTAAGGAACACGTCTGTACAACCTGTTTCTTTCATCTGTTCCTGCATTTGTCAGTTATCAAAATCTTTCTCATTCTAACAAATTCCCCCTTTTTGATGATGACAATTATACATTTCGAACTCAGCAAATGAGACACACATCTTTCTTCTTTTGCCATGTTACTACTACAACTCCTTAACTTTGCCATACTTCAAAACAACGATACTTTAATACAGCCAATTCGAAATCTCCCAAATTTCAGCCCATTTCTTAAAATACCTAGAAGATTAATTTACAGCCTAACTCGTCCGATTTTATTCCCAGAATTGGATCATGCACTTCAAATCCAGCAGCCCTCTATCCCAGGCCCAATCCCTCTTTTACTCAATTCCCCTTTCCATAAAAAATTCAGCCCACCTAAAAACTCAGTAACCTATTCAAATAACCCGGTAAACCCGACCCAATCCCCTTTCTCTCCTTCACCAAAAGAAAACCAGCAAACAGACGTGAGATTGGCGTTGGATGAATCTTACTCGTCTCCTCTTCGCGCGTGAAGCAACATCAAGCATCTCAAGAGAGAACCCGTTTTGTAGCGACCTCGCGTACGCGAGACGACTCTCCAACGTCGCCTTCTCCTCTGCTCTCATAGCCGTACAACAGAGGACGTTTTTTGTCGTTGTTCCAGCGTTTTTGCCTTCGCAGTCCCGACTGGCACGCGTTTTGTCCTTGCAACGGCGATATGAGGACACGTCACCTTGCAAGGACGGGTAAATCGATCCCGTGCGTCGATTTCGCATCTCCTTTTCTGGATAAGGACGATTGGCAGAAGGGAGGGTTTTGATTTTTGAATGAGGGCTTGATTTCTCAATTTTACCCCAAGTTTTGGGGAAAATCCTTCCGCCCTCCCAAATCCGGGAACCCTAATTCCCCCATCTATATAAGTTCGTTTCCTTTTTCATGGGAGGAGGGATTTTTATTTTTTTTTTAAAAAACAAAGGAGGAAATTCGAAAGAGATATTGAGAGAGGAACCTAGAGAGAAAACTAAAAATAGAAGGAAGAGTTGAAAAAAAGGGGGGACAGAAAACATAGGAAAAAAAGATTGGAAAAATTATTTTTGTTGTTGGAAAATTTAGTTTGAACGAGGAAAAAGGGGGAGTCAACTAGTTCCGGTTTGGGTGTTTTTCTCCTCTTTGCTTGTCGTCGTTGATTCGAGTTCGGTTTCCATCTCGGTTTCTCGCTCGATCTTCATGGTAGAAGCTGCTTTTCTCAGCTTGAGTTCCTCGTAGTTCGCTGCACGGAAGAAGGTAATACACCCCTCCCTTTCATCTCGTTCTTTGTTTATACTCCATCCTGTCATGAACTATTTGTCTTTTATGTTGGAAAGTTTTGTTCTATGATTATTCACTGTTAGCTGCTGTTAGTATGTGGATATTCTATGTGATGTGTTCTTAGTCTGTTTTCGTGGAATTTTTTGCAATATCGGGTAAAGGTCTGTTAGTTTGGGCTCAATGTTGTGGTCAATATTGTTGCTGGAGTTTGAGTTTCGCTGCACCTTTCTCTTATTGTTAATGTAGTTTTGTCTTACAAAATGAAGCATAATCTCGAAAATCTGTTGAAGCAAAAGTCATTTGTCGTACTATTTACTATTTGTAAATTGTAGCAGCTTATTCTCCTTTATTTGTTAGTTCTTTGTTAACAACTTGCTTTGTTCCAAATTTCCTGTGCTTATGCACTGTTTCAAAAGTGATTTGGATTTGCTTTCAGTTCGCTCACAAATTGTTTAATCGAGTCTCATTTCATTTGTCTTTATCTAAAAATAGAATAGTATTACCTTAATTTGGTATGAAGTTCATGTTGTTGTTTCTCATTTATGTTTAAGTGTAGAATCTGACTTCCTGTGTTTACAACTTTCATTGATAAATTGTGCTCTTATTCTGAAGCAGTGCTTTCTATATGTTTGAATACCGTGGAATCAGATGCTTTGTAGTTTAGTACTTTATCGTTTTAGATTGTTAATGCTATATGATTCCAATATTCAAATTATTTGGTTCTTTTGGGGCATATCTTTCTACATTTGTGCGTTGCCATGCTGATCTTGTTTCTTTTCGGATTTTTTTAATTGATTTATCGGCATTATACCTCTGTTGTCTACTCGAAGTGCATAGCTTATCATTGAAATCGGTCAATTTGTTTTGTTTATTTCTGGAATCCATATTTTAGGCTTTAAAATTGTGTGTAGTTGTTCTTAACACCCAAGTTGTACGGTCAAATTTCTATGTCAATTCATGCTGTCATAGTTTAGTTGATCGTTTCATAAGTTACAGGTAGTCATCCATGCCTTATTTTGTGGTTTGTGACTTTGATTAAATTAAAGTATCATGAGTGTGGCACTATACTTGGCATCTGTTTCTTTATTTTATTTTTCTTTAAAGGAATTTACCAATCTGTTTTCTCATGAAGTGGACTGCTACATTACATGTTATTTCTCTTTATAATCTGATTGGATAAAATATTCTCTAACACCCTTAGTTTTATATTTGAGTTCGATATTTATTAGTTGGTTTGAACAAAATGCCTCGCAGCTCTCCTTTTTAGATCTTGAGTATTTTTGGTGTTAAATTCCATCGAATGATTGCCCCCGTGTAAAAGGGTTTAAATTTGTTAAAATTTCCAGTCGGTTGGTTCATTTTTCTTACTTATATCTGTTGGTTTATGTATTAATTCATTTCATTTGTTTTGTTTGCATGCGAATCCCTTTTGAGTCCTCATGGATTCCACTTACGATTGCATATTGGGCCACAAAGGCCCAATCCCTTTTCGGGTTAAACTATCTTTTAAAGATTCAAGTCAAGCCCCCGGAACCGACGGACATATGTCAAAGTAATTGAAGTCGAAGAATTCGGAGCAAGTCGGAAGAGTTGAAGAGATTTGGGCAAAAGGCCCAAATTTATTTTAGTTCTCATATTGTATTTATTTTGGGCATAAGCCCTTGTCTCTTTCTTTTGCTGTATTTATTTTTGTATTAATTATTTGCTTAGTCTAGGACAGGTATGAAAGGAAATGGGTCGAAACCCAAAAGGGAAATGGGTTAAAAACCCAAAGCAGGTGGGTCCAAGTTCTGGTCCAGGCGAACAGAAAATCCGGAATTGAACCCAAATATCTTTCTCTCTCTCTTTCCCTATCTTATTTCTTGTTTACTTATCTGGTTTTATCCCGTCGTTAGTTTTAAGGTAGAAGACTCAAATTCTCACGAAAAGCCTTTATTTAACTAAGTCAACTAAGTAAGTGAACAAAAAATGGAATTTCGCAAATCTTAAGTTAGCTAATAAATTTAGTATTTTTTAAGAAACTCTTTTTATCACAATTTCAAGTATTTTTTAACCAAATAGTCAGTTGTTGGAAAACCGCATTAGCAGACGTCTTAGGTGCTTTTAAACCTTCCTAAGACGTTAATAGGAATCCCCGAACCCCTTTAATTGTTTTCAAATGATTTTATCTGTTTAAGTCTTTTGGAAACACTAGTTTCTTAATTTTCTCAAAATTAAGTGGCGACTCTAAAAAGTCAAAAAGCTTACAAAATACCTATTTTTTGATTAAAATTCCCTGATACATGCCAGCTTAATGAAGAGATGAATATATCTATGTTCAAAATGTTTTTTTGTGTGGCAATGGCCAATGAAACAAATAACCATATTTTCCTCTATTGTCGGGTAACCAATAGTCATTGGCAGCTATTTTTGAGTATTAAAGGCTTGAGCTGGGTAGTGCCTACAGATACTGTTGAACTGTTAGGGTTCGTTTGGTAGAGTGTATAAGATTAATGCAAAAAAGGGTGTATTACCAATGCTTGCATTAGTTATACACCGTTTGGTTTGATGTATTGTAAATAACAAATCTTGTGTTGAATGAGGTGACAAATTTTATTATAATCTGCTCCACAAATAAAGTTGGCAGATTTGATTAGAATCTATTTTTGTAAATATTGGATTAAAATATATTATTCTAGGAAAATAGTTTAGAGGAAATCCCTTGATTCAAGAATTTCCTAAGAATAAGGGATTGAATAGTTTAATTGGTCTTTACTTGTTCTCCTATAAATACTGTATAAACACTATGAATAAAATATACTTTTTCAGTATCTAAACTTTAATGGTATCATATCAGGGTCCGTTTCACTCGATGTTGGGGCCCCTCGAAATCAAAATTGTCCACGCACCAGATTGAAGCACTGGGCGTGAGGTGGGGTGTCAAAGAACGACAAAAGTCCCACATCAGTAATTACTGAGATCGGTGGACTTCTTATAAGGCTTGGGCAATCCTCCTCCCTTTGAGCTAGCTTTGGGGTGTGAGTTAGGCCTAAAACCTAATTTCACATGGATAAAACAATCTTTCAAGAAGAGCATCTTTCTGAAATATCAACAGAAGACAAAAGTTCTTCTCTGGAAGCTCCTGCAGAAATTCTGATGACACAAGGGGGCAATGCTTCTCATATGCCCTTTCAGTTAACTTCTCATCGATTAAATAGAAAAAACTATCTGGAATGGGCACAACCCATAAAGCTTGCAATAGATGGTCGTGGAAAGTTGGGACATCTGATCGGAGAAATGAAAAAGTCGGAAGTTGGAGAGCTAAAGATGAACTCCTGGAAATCAGAGAATTCACTCGTGATTGCTTGGTTAATTAATTACATGGAACCAGTCATAGGTAAATCTTATCTTTTTTTGCCCACGGCTAAGGATGTGTGGAAAGCTGTTAGGGAGACATATTATGATGTAGAAAATACCTCTCAAATTTTTGAGTTAAATATTAAACTATGGAAAGCTAAGCAGGGTGAGAATGAAGTTATTACTTATTATAATGAAATGGTGTCATTGTGGCAGGAGTTAGACAAGTGTTACAATGATGAATGAGAGTGTTTTGTGGATAGTGTAAACGCAAAAAAGGGAAGAAAGTGAGAGAGTTTACCTTTTTTTAGCAGCATTAAACAGGGAGTTTGACGAGGTCAGGTCTCGAATCCTAGGAAAAAAGGTTTCTGAAGTTAGGAGAGAGGAATCTAGGAGGAAAGTTATGTTAAAACCTTATTTAAATGTTGAAGTAAAACCTGTTATAGACTCTTCAGCTCTTGTAACAGTGAAAAATAGAGAGAACAGAAACAAAAAGTCATAGAGTGATCATTGCAAAAAATATTGGCACACCCGTGAAACGTGTTGCGAGATTCATGGGAAACCACTAAACTAGAAGAAAAAGGGAGTTGATAATCATGGATTTCAATCAAAATGGGCAGGATCGCTTTCAATCTCAAGACGGGCAGGCCCTCAAAACAACTAATTTTGATCAAGCTAAGGGCAGCAACCTTCTACATAAATGTCTCCATTTACAGGGGAATAATTGAAAATTCTGCACAAACTCCTTCAATCTCCACAATTTCGTCCAAATGCACCAAATTCTTCTAATCCTCTGTTCTTTTGCTGAAACAGGTATTGTATCATCTACTTTTCTTAGTGTAAATTCCAACCAAATAGATTCTAGGAACATAGATTCAGGAGCTAGTGATCACATGACTAGAAGTTTCCATTTTTCTCTACTTGCACTCCTTGTGCAGGGAACAGTAAAATCAAAATAGCTGATGGTTCCTTCTCTGCAATTACTGGAAAAGAAACTATTAAACTATCGCCATCTCTTACACTTCATGATACTCTTCATGTTCCAAAGCTCTCTTTCAATCTAGTTTCTGTCAGTAAATTAACCTGTTCCCTTAATTGTCGTGCTATTTTTTATTCCGAGTTTGTGTGAATTTCAGGAAAAGGTCTCGGGGAAGATTGGCAGTGCTAGAGAATTAGGAGGTCTTTATTTTCTTGACAACGGGAACAACTCACTACAACTGAATCCTATTTGTTTGAACTCTACTTTTGTTTTGAATAAAGTCATGTTTTGGCACTATAGGCTGGGACATCCAAGTTTTTATTATTTAAGACAGTTGTTACCTCAGTTATTCAGAAATAAAAATTCATCCTTATTTCAATGAGAATTTTGTCAAATGACTAAGAATCATAGATCTTCTTTTCCTTCTCAAAAGTATCAGGCTTCAAAACCTTTTACAATGATTCACAGTGGTGTTTGGGGACCATCTAGAATTTCAACAATGTTTGGAAAATGGTGGTTTGTAACTTTTATTGACGATCATACTAGATTGAGTTGGTTTTTTTATTGAAGGACAAATCTAAGGTTAAAAATGTATTTGAGACATTCTATGTCATGGTAGAAACACAGTTCAATGAGAAAATCAAGATTTTTCGGAGTGACAATGGCCGAGAATTATTTAATGAACAATTAGGGATTTTTTTAAAAAAAAAACAGGGGTAGTACACCAAAGCACTTGTCCGGATACACCTCAACAAAATGGTATCACCGAAAGAAAGAATAGACACCTTTTAGAGGTAACGAGAGCTTTAATGTTTACTAGTAAAGTTCCTCAACACCTTTGGGGAGAGGCTCTCTTGACTGCCACTTACCTTATTAATAGGATGTCATCTCGTTCTCTTGAATTTAAAACACCTTTTAAAGTTTTTAGAGAAAGTTTTCCTAGTTCTAGGTTAACTACAGATTTGCAATTTGCCTCTGATAGTTTTTGGTTGTACAATATTTGTTCATGTTCATAATCGTAGTAGACTTGAACCGTGGGCTAAGAAGTGTATTTTTGTAGGATATGCCCCAAGTCAAAAGGGATATAAGTGTTATGATCCACATGCTAGGAAGATAATTGTCAGAATGGACCTAACTTTCTTTGAGTCGCAACTTTATTTTACTACTCATCTTCAGGGTGAGTATCATGTAGGTGAAGATTCAATTTTTTGTGATATTGAGGAAATTAGATATCAAACAAATGATGAGCCTAATATTACAATAAATATTGATGTGAGAGATGTAGAAAAAGATATAGATAAGTGTCATTCAAGAGATGATAAGGACCAAAGTGACTTGAATGATAGAAACTCAGAAATTGAGTCTGAACTTGTAGCGCCTTCAAATAACAAAAATAAAAATGGAAATAGAGAACAAAAAACAGAAATGCAGGTGTATTCGAGAAGGAACCGAACTAAAAAAAAGGGCTGAAGATTCTCAACGCTACCAAAAATCAGTCCCACAAAACCTTACTGTAATTCAAGGTACTCTTCCAACTAATTCTATTTCTAATTCTTTAGATCTAGATCTGCCTATTGCGAAATGCAAAGGTGTTAGAAATACTTCTAAATATCCTATTTATATGTTTGTGTCCTATAAAAAGTTTCCTCCTAGTTATTCAGCCTTTACTTCACAACTTTCTAGTGTGGAAATTCCAACAAATGTGCAGGATGCTCTAAAAGTTCCCGAGTGGAAGGAGGCTATTTTGGAGGAATTGCGAGCTCTTGAAAAAAATGAGACATGGAAGTTAGTGGATTTACCCGAGGGAAAGAAACCAGTGGGTTGTAGATGGGTGTTCACCACCAAATTCAAATCAGATAAATCATTGGAAAGGTATATGGCTCGCCTAGTAGCTAAGGGATTTATACAGACATATGGCATTGACTATCTCGAGACGTATGCTCCAGTAGCTAAGCCAAACTCAATCAGAGTTCTATTGACAATCGCAGTAAATTTCGACTGGTTTCTTCAGCAGTTGGATGTGAAGAATGATTTCTTGAATGGGCACCTACAGGAAGAAGTCTATATGGATCCCCCACCAGGTTTTGAAGGGAAGTACAATTCAAAGATATGCAGGCTTAGAAAATCTCTTTATGGTCTAAAACAATCTCCAAGGGCTTGGTTCGAAAGGTTTACTCAATTTGTGAAAAAGCAAGGGTATGTGTAAGGACAAACAGATCACACTATGTTTACTCGGCATTCACTAGAAGGAAAAATAACAGTTCTCATAGTGTATGTTGACTATCATCCTCACAGGAGATGATGTGGTTGAAATAAAAAATCTAAAGGAACGTCTTGCCTCAGAATTTAAGATAAAGGATTTAGGCCCGCTAAAGTACTTTCTTGGCATGGAGGTTGCACGATCAAAGAAAGGAATTATAGTGTCACAAAAAAAGTATGTTCTTGATCTGTTAAAAGAAACAAGAATGAGTGGTTGTAGACCAGCTGAAACTCCAATTAATCCAAATCTAAAGTTTTTAAAGGAAGGAAAATTGATTGATAAGGGCCAATATCAGAGATTGGTAGGCAAGTTGATTTACTTGTCACATACTAGACCTGATATTTCCTTTGATGTGAGTCTAGTCAGTCAATTCATGCATTCTCCGCTAGAAGAACACCAAAAAGTTGTGTATCGAATCCTAAGGTATCTAAAGAGTTCACCTGGAAAAGGGTTGTTCTTCAAAAAGAATGAACAGAGAAGTGTTGAGGCTTATACGGATGCAGACTAGGCTGGTTCATCTATTGATAGGAGGTCTACTTCTGGATATTGTACATTTGTTTGGGGAAATTTAGTGACATGGAGAAGCAAGAAGCAAAATGTGGTGGCTCGAAGTAGTGCTAAGGCTGAGTATCGATCCATGGCACACGAAATCTGTGAAATATTGTGGCTCAAGAGATTTTTGGAAGAACTAAGAAGACATGTGAGTTTTCCAATGAAGTTGTATTGTGACAATAAGGCTGCCATAAGCATTGCTCATAATCCAGTTCAACATGATAGAACAAAGCATGTGGAAGTGGATAGACACTTCATTAAAGAGAAGATTTAAGTCGGAAGTGTGTGCATTCCTTTTGTTCCAACAACTGAACAAGTTGCAAATATTTTCACAAAAGGTCTTTTAAGAACTACTTTTGAGTTCTTTGTAAGCAAGTTAGGCATGTTTGATATTACATGCCAACTTGAGGGGGAGTGTTTTAATGAACTGACAGATTTTATTATAATCTGCTCCACAAATAAAGCTGGCAGATTTATTAGAAAATGTTTTTGTAAATATAGGCTTAGAAATATATTATTCTAGGAAAATAGCTTAGAGGAAATTCCTTGATTCAAGGATTTCCTAAGAATTAGGGATTGATTAGTTTAATTGGTCTTTTACTTGTTCTCCTATAAATACTGTACAAACACTATAAATAAAATATACTTTTTTAGTATCTAAACTTTCATCTTGTATAATTTTATATAAAAATATATGCTTACAAAATATCCTTCACACTATTTATTTATACACTTCCTTTTGTAACAAAGTTCTTTAAGATTTTTTTGCTAAAATATCATTAACTCTTCTTTCTTTTTTTTCAAAAATAATATTAAATAGTTGTACTATTTGAGTCAATTTTTTTGTGAAAAGTTGGCAAAGATCTTTTTTATCAAATTTATCGCCACAATAGCAAAATTTTTTTATTATACTATGTTGAAATTAGATGTTTTTTAAAAAAAAAGGTACTTACGAGGCCATAAAGTGTATTAAGACACCAACAAATTAAAAGACATTGAAAAACAAATAAAAATAAAAATGAAAACATATGAAAAGGGAGAAAATGTTAGGAAATGTTTTAAAAAGGCTTTGAGGGTAGTTTTGCAATTATTTATTTAATCTAATGCAACTGTTAAAATAGTATGTATTACTAATACCTAGAATTACTTGGTATTAGTAATACACAACTTAATACACAATAGAGTGTATAACTAATGCTTGCATTAGTCAGTGGCGGATCTAGAATTCTAAGGTTGTGGGTGCTCTAAAGTGAAAATGTAAAAATTACGTGTTAACAATGAGATTCGAACCTTGGTAACAACACTAAAAGAGTTTTAACTATCTATCCAAGAACCATTGGGCCAACTATATCATTTATTCAATGAGTGCTGCTCTATGTTAATTTTATACAAATACCTATCAATTTCTACATAGATATATATATTTCGTAATGAAGTTAATGGGTGCTCGAGCACCCGGCGAACACCATGTGGATCCGCCCCTGGCATTAGTTAGTTATACATGGCAAGAAAAAGTGTACCAAACAAGGTACTATTAATTCACACACCTAAGGCATGCATTATATTTCCTTACACTCTATCAAACGGCTCCTTAGTGTTCTAAAACAACTAAGCTTCATGCCAAAATCAGAAGAAGTGGTGGGGTATCATCCCAGAATTGGCATGTATATAGTGAACAGTGTGTCTGGAAAAAAAAAACTCCAAATGTTTTGAGGACTCGGCAGATTTTGAACAGATTCTATAGTCTACATAGCATGGATATTTATTTTTTTGAGAAAGACATAGCATGGATTTTTTTATTTTTTTTTGATAACTGAGAAATTCGTTTGTGATCCGCCTTTTGGACCAATCAAAGCCTTCTAAACTCACTTGATGATGGGCCTAACCCATCTACCTTTCTCCACTTAGATACCAGGCTTCACTTTGCGTTGTGTGGAGCTTGAACCTGCGATGTAAGCTACAAATCTTCCACCTTTTGTCACTCGATCTAGGCCTTTTGGCATAGCATGGATATTATACTTCCCTTCTCCAAGTTATTGTATCATACATTTCATTGATATTCTTTTTTATATAAAAATATAAATAGATAGAGCAGGAATCAGAAAGCATTTATTGGGTAATCAGCCAGATATATATCCAGGAAGCTCAACATAGTTACACTTGGTCGAGCCAGGAGGCGAACCATTCACAAATCTGTCATAAGTACCTGCTATATTTCATCATCTTCCACTCTATCCATCTTATGGTAAATTAATAACTTAAGAATTGAAAATCTCAGTATTTGTCCCTCGGAGGTAGACCCATTCTGATAAATGTTGTCTTGGATGCCTACTATATGCTTCTCTATTCCCAATCCCTTCCACAGTCATTCAAAGACTGGACAAGATCAAGAGATTCTTGCTTTGGCAAGGACAAGGAAGAAATAGTTTTTCACCTAGTCAAGTGGAAGGAAATCATCAGAAGCAAGAGACAGGGGGGACTTGGCATCAGGAATTTGAAGCATCATAGCAAAGCATTGAAGCTTAAATGGATTTGGAGATATTCACAGGCTCCTCAAACACTATGGAGCATAGCCATAAAGAGCAAGTATGGGGAAGAAGACAAATGAGTCTCCAAGGAGCTCAATACTCCATATGGAATCAATCTTTGAAAGACTATCAGAAGATACTGACCTTTTCTAAAAATACACTCCCACATCGGAGTGTTAATGGGAACAAGACTAGGTTTTGGAAAGACAAATGGATAGGGACAAGGAGCTTTAAAGAAATGTTTCCAAATTTATATGTTATAGCCTTAGACCAACATAAATCGGATGCCGAGATGTGGGCATAACAAGGGGGACCTTAGATTCAGAAGAATGTTGAATGATTGGGAGATACATAGACTTGTGGAACTGTTTAACCAGTTGAAGAGTTTTGAAGGGTTACAAAAAAGTGCAGATTGCCTATGATGGAGCGGACATGAAAGTGGAACATATAAGGTCACTTAGGGTATATGATTTTGAACAAGATAGAGCCACATAGTACCAACTGGCCTTGGAAGCATATTACGAAGACTAAGATACCTTACAAAGTATCTTGTTTCACACTTTCACCTTGCTTCTAGCTAAAGAAGCAGTTTTGACACATGCAAACTTGATCAAAACGAATATTTGTCTCTGCTCTATATGTTTCCTTGTGAAAAGGAGCTGAGACAGTAAACTGTTTGTTCCTATGGAATATTTTCATCAATATTCAAAGGCATAGCCTAGACAATGCCAAGCAAGAATACAAGATTGCTGACACTTCTTTTAGCTGGGAGGAAGCCGGAGCAGGTGTAGGAAACAGTGAAAGATGGAGGTCATCCCATTATGTATTTGGTGGACTATTTGGAAAGAAAGAAATCATAGATGTTTTGAGGATAGGAAGAGTTTAGTACATGATACTAAGCTAAAATGCATTTTGCTTTCCTGTTTTTGGGGCACCAAATTGTATTCTAGTGACACTGAATCAATCCTAGATGTCCCAGGCACAACTTAGATTTAGTTCATATCTGGTATATTCTATATATATTCCATTTGTAAATTGGTTTTTTAGTACTACCTAAGTACTTGTCTTAATACAAAGTTATATTACTCAAAGAAAAGCTGGGCTGGACACCACGCTCATTCAAAAGAAGAACTAGAAAAAATATCGTGTGTACTATTTAAGACATAAGCAAGAGGCACACTTAAGAGTGATCTACCAAACCTTACAACCCCCAGCCAACAAAACAAGTTTTCTTCTTTTTCATTTGAATATGTGACAAAAGACTTCAGAATTCTCTATTCACCATGACCAACCTCTCCCATTCTCGAGCAGAGATCAATGTCAATATAATCACACAATCAGCATAAAACATAACTACTACAAACCCTCATTAATATCCCATTAATTCAATTGACAGAACATAATGTGAAGCCAACATACAATAATTGTCCCTGGAACTAAGATAAAAGTGTGAAACACCTTTGGTTCCCTTTGGATACATTGACTCGGATAGGCAAAGAAATTATCATCTCAAGCACCAAAGACTGCAAGGCAACAATAGTTGAGCATTAATGGGCATATAAATCTGTCACTATCACTCTCATGTTCCATGAACTGATGGGAATATGAATGAAATACCACTGTGATAAAATGTAAAAGCACAAAAAGAAAAGGGCTAGATTGCACAAAATGAAAATAAAGGCAGAGTCAAAGATTTTTTTAATAATGAATTAGTTAGAAGAGAACACATTAGTTGTCTAAGACCAAACAATACCTACGTTAAACGGGCTATCAACTTCTGGCACATATGATAGTCCAAACTTTTATACAAAATATTTTATAAAGTAAATTTTTTATCAGAAAAATTCAGGGAAGCTTTTCTTAAAGAAATAAATAGGGTAAGCTTACCAGAAATTAAGTTGTCGTTGAAGGCGTACAAAATTGCAATTGGAGCTGCCCACATAATCAACGATGTAATAAAGAACTTATTAACAACTCCCGCCATAGTTGCTGCTGCCAACCTGTGAAATGAAACAGAAAGGATGAAGTATGAAAGGACAGAAAAGGGAACCCAATTAAAATGAACCTGAATCATGGATAAAGGAAGATCATAAGGTAACCTCTCTTTTTTCCTTCATACATCATTCTACTTATAGACATGGACAGGTTTTAAACAATAATCATAATACAATTTTTTTTTTTTTTGTCATTCTGCTTTCAAGTTATGGTCTTCATACAACCCCCCAGCCTTGAGGAAATATACTTCTATGAACCTAGACCATTTAATTTATTTTGGATCAGGACCATAGGATCCAGAACGACAGCCTGCATAATTTGCAAGTTTTTTCTTGATCTTAAGAGTGAAAAATTACAATTTGGAAAGTCTATACAAATGAAATATAATCAAGATTTATATTTTGCAAAACTGCAAAATTATATGGACCCAAAGATTTGTTTCTAGAAATTGTGGACAAAAATGTATTATATCAAATCTAATAAGCAATGATGAGAATTTTCGATCTTCAAAAATCACATTATACACCCAAACAGAGATGAACAAAAATTTGAAGACACAAGATTTAGCTGACCCCGAAAGAAGAGAAGACGATCAAGAGTAGTTGCAGAGCCTGATATAACCCTAGGAAAGAGGGAAGTGACACGAAGAGATTTGACACAAAGGTACAAATGGGAGGTTATATAACTGTCTTTTACCTATTTTATATTTAACCAGAGAAAAATGTGAGACTCAAAAGTAAAAAAATGTTGTTGAAAAAACTTCAAGTAAGTTAAAAGAAATGTAGAATGGCTAAAACATAGAAGGACATCAAAGGAAATGCAAAGACCAAACTAATCA
Organism: Solanum sitiens; assembly: GCA_016801875.1. Lineage (NCBI taxonomy): Eukaryota > Viridiplantae > Streptophyta > Magnoliopsida > Solanales > Solanaceae > Solanum > Solanum sitiens. Next base: position 1,126,771 of record JABWTJ010000178.1, on the reverse strand, counting down.
TATTACTGTTCAATCCAACAATATAACTGTGAACTGTCGCACCCTTTTTTTCTCCAAAAAAGAAGAAGTATGATATTTAGACACTCAGGTTCGCATAGATACCACCACTAGTGTAACCAAACTCGAACCCAGAGAGAAAAAAAAACTTTTAAATCTTAATGCCAGTTGAGAAAATCATTTGGGATTTGGTCGTTTACGAAAATAGAGACTAGGAAATGTGGATTCACAGTGATTTCTACAGTGGTTCCACGGTGACTGTTTCTTGTTAGGGAACACTTAATCCCTTAATTCGAACTCTAGACATTGAACAATCCTTTATTTATAACTGAACTGAATCTAGGTGGGAATGAAGGATTTTTGAAAATTCCTAACAGATAATAGATGAAAAATACGTACAAATTTGAGGTGTAAGAGATGAAATTGGACCGTACAGATCTTGATCTACTCTCTTATTTCTTCACGTTCTATAATCTATATAGGGAAAGGGTCAAAAATACCCCCAACTTTAATTTATTGTTTAAATTTATCCTCATTGTTAAAATAAAGTTAATTTTGCCCTCGTCGTTAAAATAGAGTTAATTTTATCCCTCCTGTTACTAAAATCACCAAATTTACCCCTCAATAAACGGATTGACCCGAATTTTTTTTAAAAAAACTTATTCCTTATTTTAACCCAATAACCCGACTCTATTTAAATTAACCCAACCAATTCTCAATGTTAATATATATCCAAGATACTTCACAACCTACAACTTCTAAATCCCTGATCCTCCAGAAACCTCACTCTGCACTCAGAACCCACAACATCTAAATCCAGGACTCTTCACAACCCACAATGTCTAAATCCTGGATCACTAAAATCCAAATTCTAAAGTCAAAATCCACAACTTTTAAATCTTGGATCCGCCACTTCACTGTTAAATTCAAGTTGAGGCACAGAGTGCAACCACATCAGCTACTCAAACACTACATCCACCTCTAATATCAAACTAAATCAATTCAATGCACAATTTTAATCAATAACTACATCTTCCCTTAATATCAAAATACAAAAAAAAAAATCTATTCATTGCACAATTTTATCAACTCACTGTATTTAACAAATAATTTACCCAAATTCAACAGCAGCTAAGCTAAAATCTGATCCTTCAATTAATATACTAAAACTCTAAACTAAAAAACGATGATTTGCATGTGTAATTAACATCATTAACGCTAAATCGGTAACAAAATTGAATTCAACAAAAAAATGAATCAACTAAAAACATTGAATTCATCCGATTTAAACACAAAATCAACATGAAAAACAAAATTATTATCAATTTTTTTTAATAAACAGATGAAAATTAGCAAATTTACTTACACTATGTAAATTTTGGTAGCCATTTTCGATTTGGATGGAAGATTTGAGAGCAAGAGTTGTAGAACCACAACTGTCTTTTCAGTATATATATTTATATTTATAGTTGCTAAACACTGTCAATTAGATTTGGGAGAATGGGTAAATGAGTATAGGAGATTTGAGAGAATGGGGTCAGGTTATTTTAAGTGGGGTCGGGTTATTGGGTTAAAATAAGGAATAGAGTTTTTTTAAAAAAAATTTGGGTCAATCCATCTAATGAGGGATAAATTTAGTAACTTTAGTAACGAGAGAGGTAAAATTAACTTTATTTTAACAGCGAGGAGTAAAATTAACTTTATTTTAACAGCGATGGTAAATTTAAACAATAAATCAAAGTTGGGGGTATTTTTGACCCTTTTCCCATCTATATATACCAATATTAAAAAAAGTTTTTCTGTTTCAAAGGTCATTTGGATTAACTTATTTTAGTTGCTTTTAAGTCAAAATAGTTTTTAAACAATTTTAAAGTGTTTGAATAAAGTTAAAAAATGTCTATAAAAGTATTCAAACGAAAGAACATTCAATGATTCGTACACTGAATAAAACTTGTATCAATAATTAATTAGACGCAAGTAATCGAATCATAACAAATGAAGAGACATAGTAAACTGTCAAACGAATTAAACTTGAATTAAAAACGTATTGTACACATATTAAAGTTGAATTAGAAGCGAATTAAACATGAATGAAAAATGTAGCAAACGAAAGAGCATATGTTATTTGTAAACTAAATAAAATTTGTATCAATAATAAATTAAACAAGTAATTCAATCATAACAAATCAAACCAATAAATTGCAATACGAATTAAACTTGTATTTAAAAGTGTATTACACAAATATTAAGTTGAGCTAGAAGAGAGAATCAGGCATGAATAAAAAAAATGTAATTACTGAAGCACTAAACAATGATCTACAGAGTGAATTAAACTTACATCAATAATGAAATAGACAAGTATTCTAATTGTAACAAATAATAAACCACAACGTGAATTAAAGTTGTGTCAAAAGTGTATTACATAATATTTAAGTTGAATTAAAAGTGAAAATTAACAATAAATAAAAAACGTAACTAACGAAAGATAAGACAATAATCTATAGATTGAATTAAACTTGTATTATTCATGAATAAAATATGTATTGTATGTGTCTTATAAATTATTTTGGTTTGTATCTCAAGAAAATGAGTGACGTTTGCAATATGTATTGTACCGATGATATAAATATATTATAGTGTGTTTATTTTGGTTGATATCACTAAAAAAGGAGTGAAGTTTGTAATATGTATTATAAATGTATTATTCATGATTTCAATATAATTATGAAACATATCTAATACAATTGTGATACATTATCGTAAACTTTTATCTTTTTTCGAGTTTCAATCTAATATTAATATTTCTCCTAAAATCAATTATAAAAGTAACCAAATCCTCTTAAAATTTAGATATAAACTCCAAACGACATTTTCAATTATTTGTAGGAACAATCTATACAGACTAATCACAAATTCGTAAAGTTCAAATAATGAATTCAAAATTTAAAGTTTTATAATGACCATTAATGGTGAACTCTTGATGCTGTAATTTTAGAAATTTGAATTTTTTGCTTAAAAAATTGTTTTTTTAAAAAATTTTATCTTCCTATTTCTCTTTACATTGTATTTTTTAAAAATAAAAATAAAAATAGTGAAATATTGGCAAAAATAGATTTAAGGATAGTTATTTAAATGAAAGTTTAAAAAAAAAAAAAAGAAGGAAGATAAATATTGCTAAAGAAAAAGTCGAAGAAGCAGAAGGATAAAATAAAAGAAGCGGAGGGAGAGGAAAAAAGGGCAAAGAAAGAGGCACGCGAGTGTACAACTTTCTTAATTCCAATAATATGTTATATTTAATTAGAAAAATTATATTAACGATAAATATTTATTTAATATAACATATTTATGTAATTTATCCTCTTTTTTTTTATATATGTCATTTCAAAAAAAAGAAGTAATGAGACACTTAAAGAAATAAATATTTTACTTTTTAGGTGTATAAGTGCAGTAATTGAGTTTCGAAACAAATTCAGAGAAAATCTATATCTTTTTTCCCTATATTTTTTTCTCAAGTATTTGTCGATAAAATTGTATTTTTAAAAAAATCACTTTTCCCAATTTTTTCAAAAACTTTGATCTTGAATAAACACAAGATAGGTTGTTGTCAACTAGAAGATCATGTTTTTTCTTATTTGATTCTTCAATCACACGAAAAGACCATCAATTATTATTATTTTCTTATATAAAAGGACCCCAAAACGAATGCTTTGGTCCCCACTCCTTAATTATGATTAAATTAATATTCGATCTTGTTAATGTTTGCTGATCTAAGTGATGCCGTCAAAGTCAAAAATATGTAGTATTACTTAATTACTTAATACTTTATTATTACCATTATTATTATTATTATTATTATTATTAATTTCAGATTAGGAAATAATTTGCTCTTTTTTTTTAGACCATTCATATTATTCGTTAAAAAAATCTTTAATATGCTTTGAAACAAGATTATGGAGGACGTACAAAAACTATTTAATATTCTTTGAAACAAACTTTTTAAACTTTATTCTATAATCCCTTTGCTTCTTATCCAACAAAAAATGGACTTTTCATTGGGGAAAAAAAAACAATCTGATAGAAAAGAATTTTAGAAAACTACTTTTCATGAAATTCTTGTACAAAATTGATTTTTTTTGTTTTGCATTTTATTTTTAAAAATTCAAGATTTAATTAGGTAATTGCAAATGAACTTTAATTCAATTTGCTCAACCACATAAATAATTTTAACTTTTTAGTAAAATTCATAGATAATATAGATAATACACCAAAGATATAATTTATTTATATAAAAACATTTTTATGATCCGATTTTTTTCTAATTTTATTAACGAGAACTTAATACATCGGTCTGTCCCGAGAAAAGAGGGGTGGCGGCAAAAAATTAATTTTGTTTAAATGTTAAAACTTCATTTTAGCATTTACGTATTTGATGAAATAATCACTAGCTACATTCCCTAATTTAATATTGTCCAGATTCAATGTACCTATCAGTCCCCACAAGAGTCCAATTTTGTTTGCCAAAAAATATTAATTTATTGTATAAATTATAATTACTATAATTAAAAAAAGAAGAATAAAAGTGCAATTTCACTTATTTGTCTTTTGACTTCATATTACCCCACTCTCATGCTTCACGCGCTCCCACTCTCTAATTTTAAATTCACCAATTGAAAGATTGAAAAAACAATTTATTTTTTCTTTTATAAATAGAAAAATGGATAAATATATTCCGAACTATAATAAATGGTATGCACATACCCTCCAATATTTTTGAAATATTATTGCCCATGTCGTCCAAAAACTAGAGCAAATATGTTTTTCATCCTAACATAAGATTAAATAGGGACACATGATTCAATTTTATTTGTTGATTCGATATTTAATAAATATTAGATCGGTTAATAAGATCGTGACACATATATGTCCGTTAGTAGAAAAGATATATACACTCTAGTTGTTGGATGACAGGAGCATCAGTGTCTCAAAAGTATGACGGAGAGTACCTGCTTATCATTTTCGATAATTCATAGGTATATTTATCCCTTTTCCCTTTATAAATTATATCTATCTTTTAGAATTATCTATTACTATTTTATCTTATTATAAAATCTAATACAGAATTGTTAATATTATGCATTAATCACCTCATTTTTTTATTAGTATTGTAATACTAATACCAATTATCACATGTATAATTACTATAATTAAAAAAGTATTACCTAAAATTTGAATTTCATTTTTTCCCCTTATTTCCAAGTCACACCAATTAGCATGAGTTAAAAGAAAATCTGAAGCTTTTATGCTTTTAAAATAAAATTCTAGTGTTTCATGTAATACATAACTTTTAAAACAATTATGCTAAATTAATTATTAAAGTTATTTTTCATATCGCACCATTTTTGCAATTAAAAAAAAAACATTTGATTAATTGAATGGGATCATAGGTTGTTGCACCACAAACTGAGTCGCTTGATTCGTACTTTCATGCTTGGCTTCAGTCTCTACCAGTTCAGTATTAGCTTCTTGAATTAGGTCACCAACTTAAGGTTTTTCCTGATGTTAAACATCAACAATGATAGCTGCAACTTCTTTAGTTTGAAAATGCATCTCTTTGTCGTTTGCGACATGAGCGATTTAATTTGACCAAGTCATTTTTTGTTAATTGTATTTTATTTTACTTTCTAAAAGTTATTTACAAAAAAAAGATTACTTATAATGAATTTTATCAAGATTTTATTTTATTAAATTAACTTAATTACTTTTTAAAAAATAAATGGCTGCTATTACTTAAATATAGTTATTTAATAACAAAAAATAGTATTAAATGAAAATAGAAAACTTGTCTTGATTTTTTAAAACAAACAAATAAAAATAAAGTTTATTTTACAAAATAAAGTGATGCATTTGTAAAGTTGAAAATCATTAAATGACAAAAATATCTTTTAATTCAATATTAGTTATAAGAGAAAACACATTGACAGTAAATCGTGAACTATTTTCCTTTATTGGCAAGAGCCAAGTATTGTAATCTACTCTCCTATTGTTTTGGTGTCATTTTTATCTTATTTATCATTGTGGGTATATATATATATTTATATTTAGATAATTATTAACAAGATATAATTTTAAATTATAATACCAAAAAAAATAGATTACCTTTAAAATTTGCAAAAATCTATTTTTATTTTTTATTGCCTCCATATGATATATATTTATAAAGTTTCTTCACTCTTTCGTGCTCAATGACGTTATTAAATTTAATTCTGATTTTAAATGTGATAAAATTACAAAAACGAGCAATAAAAATTTAATTTTATTCTGCTCATTTGTTTCATAAGTAAATGTCATTAATTAATTTGTTTGGTTATTACTTCTTACTCTTTCTTTATTTAGAAGTATATCATTTATTTCACGTGTAAGTCCACAACAATTTAAAACAAGAATTTTTTTTTTTATCTTAATGAACTTTCGAGATTAAATAATATGAATGACTATTATATAAAGTTGTCACGATCCGAAATTTTATTAAGTTGTAAGGACTCCATTACTCTATGTATACAAATTTAATTCATCTTAATCATTTAAGAGTAGCAAAAAGCAGAAATAAGCAAAATTTTAATTTGATATTACTAGTAATGTAATCAAGTTTTATCTCAAAAGCATAACAAAAAAAGCAAGTGGGATATCAGTACACAAAATATAATGTACTGATAGGATCATCGGCTAGCTCCAAATATACGAAATATGAACATAAAAAAATAGGACAACACACGTATAACCAAGTAAGTAAAAGTTAACAAAACTCTCAGTTCTCAATCTGCCTTAACATCCACACGAAACATGTTCAACATAATCAATATGAAATAAATCTAATTCACCTCATGGAACCAACACACAAAAGAACAATCAACATGTTATCAGATGTATATTAAACCAATCAATATAAAGCCTGTATCAAAAGTGATACCCGAACCTATCAATAAATATATCCCGTACCAAATATGTTACCCCGAGCCAATCGAGAATCACCAACATCACACAATCACAACCTACAGAATAAAATCACACTTATAAGACCCCAAACAGTTAAAACAAGATATCATTTCATTCATTCCTATTTAACAAATATATTATTTGTCCAATATTTTAACTTTAAAAACTTATTCCCTCCGTTTAAAAAAAAATAATCCTATTTCATTTTTAGTCTGTTTTAAAAAGAATGATCCCTTTCCTTTTTTGGCAAAATTAAAAGACATTTTGATACATTTAACATAACTTTAATTTAGAACTACATGATTAAAAAATCTTCTTTCTTTTCTTAAACTCCGTTTCAAGTCAAACTAGGTCATCCTTTTCGAAACTGAGTATTAGGTAGCACGTGTAGAAACATATCCAAATAAGGGCGCGTGAAGAAACTAAAGATACTGCCTCGTGCCAAGCACGTGACTCAGCACTAAAAAAAAAAGGCCATCAATATTTTGGCTTTCATCTTCACCACCCAAATATTTTTGCTCAAATATCTGTACACTCTCTCCGCCATTTTCACAAAATTCTTCCTTACTTAAAAACCCTAGCTTACCTTTCTCTATACCATTTTGGCTACGGATGACGACGTCGTTTGGAGCAGCGATCAATATCGCCGCCGTCGATGACTCTAAACCGAAGCTACAAATTCAGAGGTTTAATGGATTGAAAAGCACCTCTAATTCGATTTTGCTTAGCAGACGTATCAATCGCTCATTTTCTCATTCCAATTCTACTTCTATTGTCCGTGCTGTATCTACGGTATAAATGATATAATTTTTTTATTTATTTTGAAATATTTCTGTTCCGGCTCGATATTGCGCATTGATTAATTTTTCGATTTGACATGTAAAATCATTTTTTTGAGTCTCCGTCACATTTTTCATTGTATTTTTATATATTTTTTTATAGAAATGTTATTTTGTTGTTGTTGTTGTGTGGTTTGATTGAGAATTGATTGAACTGCAGATGTGTGTTTTTCTTTTGGTGATTTTATTTCAATTATCTTATGTATATGCAATTCATTTTTAAAAAGAATTGTTTCCTTTGTTTTGTTGTTTTGCTTATCCAAATTAAATTTGCCTATTGTCCCTGTCAATTAGCCGCCTTTTGCTATCTTTTTGTTCTGTGGCGCTGCCATCCTAATAATCGGTAGCTTCTCTGAAGTAAGAAATGAAATTTCCTGCATCTAGAATTATGATTTATTGAAATTTCTGTATGGGTTCTATGATTTGTGTTGCTTCAAGCGATGCTTGGTAGTTATTGCGAGATGCGTTACTACTGCGATTTATGTCTCTGTTGGGCGGAGGAATTCTGTCATTTTCCGGTATACTGTGTGGGTGATAGAGCTTTCTGAAGTGTGATGTATCTGTTGATTATTTACAGCCGGCGAAGCCAGCTGCGGTGGAGCCCAAGCGTAGTAAGGTTGAAATCTTCAAAGAACAGAGTAACTTCATAAGATATCCTCTAAATGAGGAGATTCTTAATGATGCCCCAAACATCAATGAGGCTGCAACACAATTGATCAAGTTTCATGGAAGCTATATGCAATACAACAGAGACGAGCGTGGATCAAGATCATACTCATTTATGCTTCGGACAAAGAACCCTGGTGGTGAAGTACCGAACAATCTCTACTTAGTCATGGATGATCTTGCTGACCAATTTGGGATTGGGACACTCCGTTTGACAACAAGACAGACCTTTCAGCTGCATGGGGTCTTGAAGAAAGACCTAAAGACAGTAATGAGTACAATCATCCACAACATGGGTTCAACTCTTGGTGCATGTGGTGACCTCAACAGGAACGTTCTGGCTCCAGCTGCCCCATTTGCAAAAAAAGATTATGTTTTTGCTAAACAAACCGCTGACAACATTGCAGCACTTTTAACTCCCCAGTCTGGATTTTACTATGATGTTTGGGTGGATGGGGAGAAATTTATGACAGTAGAACCTCCTGAAGTTGTGAAAGCTCGGAATGATAACTCCCATGGAACGAACTTCCCTGACTCACCTGAACCCATTTATGGAACTCAGTTCTTGCCAAGAAAGTTCAAAATCGCAGTTACTGTGCCAAGTGACAACTCGGTGGACATTTTCACGAATGACATAGGTGTTGTTGTTGTATCTGATGAGGATGGAGAACCTCAGGGATTCAACATATATGTAAGAAGGAAATATAGAGATTCTCGTCTCTTACTTCTTTTGCTTTCTATAAGGACTAGTATAATCCTCTACTTCATTTGCAGGTAGGTGGTGGTATGGGACGAACTCATAGGATGGAAACTACTTTTCCTCGTCTGGCTGAGCCATTAGGTTATGTTCCTAAAGCGGATATACTTTATGCAGTAAAAGCTATTGTTGTTACTCAGAGAGAGAATGGGAGAAGAGATGATCGCAGGTATAGCAGATTGAAATATTTACTCAGTTCATGGGGGATTGAGAAGTTCCGATCTGTCACTGAACAATATTATGGAAAGAAGTTTGAACCCTGCCGTGAATTGCCTCAATGGGAATTTAAAAGTTACTTGGGATGGCATGAACAGGTTAGTGTCTGTAGAAGGAATCAGCAAATGTTCATCTCTGACAATGAGTTCTGTTGAAGCGCCAATTCTGATTCTTAACAGTGATGTGCTTTATTGATCTTTTCATTCCCGTTAAACTAACTTTCTGAGATTTTCCCATGTCTTCAAATAATTCTGTCAGGGAGACGGTGGTTTGTTTTGTGGTCTACATGTTGACAATGGTCGTGTAAAAGGAGAGATGAAGAAGGCACTCAGGGAAGTTATTGAGAAGTATAATCTGAATGTGCGTCTCACACCCAACCAAAATATTATCTTGAGCAATATTCGGCAATCTTGGAAGCGCTCCATCACCACAGTCCTTGCACAGGGTGGTTTACTGGTAAGGCTAAGTATTCAATTGATCCTTATATGCTTTCCATGAATACGTGGTTGATCTTTCTCAATAAGTAGAAAAAGGTTATGCAGAGCAGTGTCTTTGGAGCTGGTCATGAATATGGAATGCCATCATACACAAAAAAAATGCTCATTTAACTAAAGAAATGCTTATGGAATGTAATCAGTCTGAAAAAGTATAAACATGTTGTTAACGTAATTATGTAACTAAAAATGTGCTCTCTAACGACTTAAGATGAAATCATCACACACCCTTGCGTCCTGCTTCGAGTCTCACTGCCACCCATCATCATTTTTCTTCCATGTGCTTGGCTCATTAATAAGAATCAAGCTACACAAGGGGGTGCGTGTTGCACACATAATTAACTTAGAAGTGTGTCTCTAACTAACAACTTGAGCTTCTAAATGTGGTCACACACTTCAACACATGTTAACGCAGTGGCGTAGCTATAGCCACCCCAGGGTGTCCAACCAAAAACCCTTTGTCGAAAAATTAGGTTGTATATATACATGTCAAATTCTACATTTAAAGAATATAATATTTTAAGTTGGACACCCTTGACAAAAACTATGCCTTTAGCGTAGTGGTAATGAGTGTCCATTTGAATGAAGGAGTGCTGGGTTACTACTCCCTCCTACTCCCTCTGTCTCCAAAAACATGGTTGGTCTGGAGGATGACGTTCAATTGAACGTTATAACCTTGACGGTAGACTCATAACTTTTTTGAGGTACAGATCCTGCAGAATATTTGCCAACTTTGTACTTGCAGGTTTGTCACTTCATATATATATATATATATATATATGTGTGTGTGTGTGTGTGTGTGTGTGTGTGTGTGTATATGCGAGTTTTGAAAATTTGAGCTGCTTGTTTCTTAACGTGAGTGAAGTGCTATTTATGTTTTATAGGGTGGCCTAGGTGAACCATGAAACTGATGTGAATTTCCTTTAGTTTTCTTGATAATCCTTGCATAAAATGTAGGGAATAGGAAGTTGCTAACTTCTCCCGATTGTCCGATATAATCTGTCCTATAGTTTGTGTTTAGCATTTCATTATGGTATTCCACTTTAATAATCATGGTCATTTTTCATTGAAAAGCAACCTAGGTTTGTGGATCCTCTCAATCTAACAGCAATGGCATGCCCAGCTTTTCCACTTTGTCCTCTAGCAATAACTGAAGCTGAGCGTGGAATACCTGACATCCTCAAGCGCGTTAGAGCTATGTTTGATAAAGTATGAAGTATTTAAAATTTTCTGTTGTACTGTCGGTTTGTGGTGTACATTGAATGAATTGGCCTTCGTGGTTCCAGGTTGGTCTGAGGTTCTATGAATCTGTTGTCATAAGGGTAACAGGTTGTCCCAATGGATGTGCTCGACCATACATGGCTGAACTTGGATTGGTTGGAGATGGTCCAAACAGCTATCAGGTAGTTGAATTTTTGAGGTCTAATGACTTGTTTCTGTAGTGTTTTATATTTATATAATGTGGGATCTAGTGAAATTAATTGTGTTGTCTTTCTTAGATCTGGCTCGGTGGAACTCCCAATCAAACTGTATTGGCAAGAACTTTCAAGGATAAGGTTAAGGTTCAGGATCTTGAAAAAGTTCTGGAGCCTTTATTTTTCCATTGGAAAAGAAAGCGACAATCTAAAGAATCATTTGGGGAGTTCTCAAACCGCTTGGTAAGGAACAGTTCTTCTGGTAGTTAAACATTGTATTTGTCAAAAACAAATCAGATTGAAACTGAAAACACCATTTCTGTTTCATTCTGCGAATGAAGAACCTGAATCATAAAAGTTTTGTTTTGTAATTTTCTTATAGGGATTTGAGAAACTAGGGGACTTGGTTGAGAAATGGGATGGCATCCCTGAGTCATCATCTCGTTATAACTTAAAGCTATTTGCTGATAAAGAGACGTATCAAGCCATGGATGCACTTGCAAGAATACAAAATAAGAATGCCCATCAATTGGCGATTGATGTAATTCGCAATTATGTTGCTTCCCAACAAAATGGGAAAAGCATGGACTAATCAAGTCATCTTTTGTGTTGCAAAATAGCAAAGATAATGCAAGGAGATTTAACTGGTGACCTACGTCTTCGTCTTGAAATTGCTTGGCTGAAACAAGTGGAGAATTTTGACATAATGTTCTGCAAGCTTTTATAGTACTTCACTTGTTGACCTGACAGTACACTGCATTTTTCCCTTCTATTTTTCGTTCATTTTCCAGGTTCTTTTCATGATGAGTAAACAAAATCTGATAATGGCCTACTGTATCTTATTTTCTTTCAAGTTAGTTTTTGTAAGGGTGCCCTTTTATAGTACCTGTATATGCTTCCACCAAGTTTTCTACTATGATCAATTTACATCAACAATGTGGGGGAAAGAATAAGCAGCAGGAGTCCTACTAATTGAGTTAAGGAAGCAAACTTCTCCATTTTCACCGTTGATGCAATAGTTCTTAATGTAATATTTGGTGGTGACATTTTCTCGCACCATAATTGGAGTTGATAGTACTAGTTATGTTATAGTAAGAGCTCTCACTACAATATCTTATGCAAACATCCTCCGTTATACTTTAAGATTGTATAAATCCTTTATCGTCAATATTTTTAAAGCATGCATATTTTCCTTAAAACTAATGTATGGACATGTGACTTCTATCTCTATAATTTAGATTAAGAAAAACCATTTTCCATAAGATCATGACCCAATTATCTACGATTGGCTACCATTTACTTTCATACCCCCATTCTTAACATATACACACATTGATGGTACCAAGCAATAAACACGAATTATATATATATATATATATATATATATATATATATATATATATATATATATATATATTGTGATGGTATCAAAGGGGAAAAGACAATGCTTCGGTGAAAGCATTACTCAGTTACTTTTTGATATCATTAGAGTATATATCTATTTATTCTGATGACATCAAGGAAGATGAGGCCGTGTTCCAATAAAAACTCTTGCTCGAGTACTATTTGATACCATTAGAGTGTATAGATACTCGGAGTATATCTGGTGGTATTAAGGATGAAAAAATAGTGTTATAGTGAATAGAACAACGGAATAGTCATGAAAATAGTTTGGGCCGTGAATTCAATAAAATCAGTGTAAATAATTTGGGTTGAGTCTAATTTGAGTAAATGCTTTGCTTAATGAATCTAATTTGTATAGTTTTCCCCAGATTTTCCTATTGTTATGTTAGTTTCCTTGTAACAGTCTTCCTAATAACTGAAAATTAGAAGAGACATTACATTAGTTAAATAAGATTACAACTGACTAGGTAATTTATCCCGCGGGGATAAATATCTTTCTAAGCTTTTAAATAACTTTTTTAATAATCGATTGTTATAAGAAAAAAAAGTAAATTTATAGTAGGTTTTAAAAACATTTGAAAAGAAATTAAGGGATCGTTTATTACTGGTTAGAGTTATGCAGGATTTAATTATACATGTATTAGTTATACTGAGTTTAGTTATGCAGGTATAGTTATACATGATTTAGTTATGTTGAATTTAATTATGCGGGTATTAGCTATGTGAATATTAGTTATGTAGGTATTATTTAGTTACAATACATGAATTATTAACTACATTGAATATTAAACTTGTTGTAAATTATTAATATATATTATTTACAAAATAATAATAGATGCTTATAAAATGTGGAATATATTAAATAATATATAATGCTAAGATTTGATTAGCATATGTACCGTTAAAAATATACAATCAATTTCTAATATTACAAAAATATTTATATTTGCATAATCAATGAAAACTGTAAGTATAAAAAGAAATGAAAATTATCTAAATAAAAACTTAACACATGTAGATAGGAAATAACAAAGTTTCCAATTAAAAAAATAAAAGAAATAAAAATAGTCTATATATAAAAAGAAATAAAAATAACAAACGTATATATAGGAAAATAGTATAGTTTCCAATTGAAAAATAAAAAAATAAAATGAATTAATAGGATAAATATGTAATTTATCATTTTAATACATAACTAATATCCACAAAACTTATTCCACCTTTTACCCTGCATAACTTTATACATAGATTCCATCATAAGTTATGTTGCTATTAATTATGTAGGAGTACAAAAGTGCAACCAAACATGATATAAGTTATGTTGACTTTTATATCTAATACAAAACTTCTACCAAACATAGTTAAACTAATCCAACTTTTTATACATGAATAAGATGTCTCTTATACAGTAACCAAACGACCAAATGATTTGACATTATCAGATACCTCAAGAATTATAAATATATAATAAATGATTAAAAATATCTTTATATCTTTTACATAATTTAACATAGTATATATTTGATGATATAATTTTCTTGTTAAAATTGAGTGATGCTTTTATGTAGCGATTAAGCGTAGATATTTTTATTAATTATGTTAGAAAATAATTTTTCTTTTAAAAATTGTCTCAGCCTTTTATAATTTGGAAATAAAAATATTTATTTATTTATTTTAATTAAAAAACAAAGAAGTGCCATTTAATTATAGCTGACTTTGGTCATTTATAAAAAATTTAACATGAAAAGTAGCATATTAAAATGTGTACAAGAGTTTAAATAGAAAACTTCCAGTATTAGGTGAAGATTTTGAACTTTTGAGTATTATTTTTGGAACTTCAAAATACAAACAAATTATAATGTCCAGTGTATAAGACAACAAGTTCTTTATTTCTAGCTAATCATTTGTATTTTGTAGTTTCTTTTAACATCAACATTGACTTTTAATAGTTTGTTTATGAATATTCAACTATTAAAGTTTTAAATATTAAAAATTCAGAAGATTAGAAAATTAATTAAGTACTTCAAACGGTCAATTTGAGAGTAATTAAATTAACATTGTTTAGATTACGTAATTATTGGAACTTGTGGTTCATCACCAAATCAAATGTAGATTTTTCCTAATTGTTATAATTATATTGTAAAAATCTTCACAACGGTAAAATCGTGAATATGTCAATAACTTAAAATTAACTTGGATTAATTAACAATATTTCAATTCAAATTCTCGAATACAGGGTACTAATTAATTTAATTTCATATTGTTAAGGTACATTTTTAATGTGCTAATTTATTTATAAACTATATATTGCAGTTGTACATAAGATTCCAACATTGGATTACACTCAATGCTTTCCATTTGGATTTGTCAAAAATTACAGTAGGAAAATAATATTATCATGGTGTACATGAAGAGATTAAATTTCAAATTTGAAAGATGAAAATAGACGATAACGTTCTTTTAAAGGAGACTATAAATTTACTCATGATTATTTACTTATAAAAAACTTGAGTTTATTGTTCACGCGGTCACTCAATTATTGAGTATTATTTATTAAAGTTATTTTATTTATAATAAGAAAATCGCTCAATTTTGACTATATCATAATCATCCTATTAAATTTCCATCAACAAAATATTACATGACTTTTTTTTTTTAGTTCATTCAATAATTTTTTTTTCAATGCACGTGACATTAATAGTTTATAGCTTATAGAATATCTGCGGAATAAAATTTTAAATTTTAAAAAAAGAATCAAGTTTACATATTTGAAAATAGTCAAATTAATTAATGTTTATCAAGATCTACAAGTTGCTCATCATGCTTTCTTATGTTTATGTGTAATATAATTTAAAGCAAAAGTAATAAAAGTAAAAAATATAATAATATACTCAATATACTCATATAATTGAGGTTTCAGAAGAATGAATATATACTTTCTGTGAGATAATAAAGTTATTTTCTGTAAATCTTCGATTTAAAAAAACTTTGTAATAATATCTTTTTTAAGAAATAAAAAGTTATGTAAAAGTATATTTTAAAAAGTGCTACCAATAAAAAATAAAGATACCTAAAGTAAAAAAAACAACGTTAATATTTAACAATTAATAAAATCACACAATAAAATGATATTGACGTAACAATAATACTGATAAAAAAATAATAGGTTTTACATATTTAGAACCCCACTCTACCGCTAAAAAGGTAAAAATTCTCAATCTTTCATATCCTTATATCTATGGTCATATATTTTCATATATGTTGTTATATCCTCGATGATAAAGAAAGCAATATATTAAACATATAGTCCCTACAAAGAATTTTTATTTCATTTTTCTAGAAAATGTTGGGTTTTACCAAAATAAATGTGAAAAACAAGAGAATCACAGCACATATAAATGCATGCATGCAAAATGTAAAGTAATAAAGAATTAAATGGTTGAGCCTATTTTTGTGCTGTTTTCATGCACTTGCATTTCTTAACAAATACGCAATAAATGACAAAGTGACAAAAAAAAATAGTATATTTATATTTTGTTCAATTCAATCTCCTTTCATGTCAAACAATTCAAACTAAATTTTTGACAAATATGAATTTTGAATTCCTATATCAGCCAATACATATATTTTTTATTAACATATGTATATGTAATATTTCAAAATATAAATTATTATAGACATATAAGTAATTTTAAAAGTATACTTATATTAATAAAGAATGCTAAAAGTTTTACTGATATCCGTTAATTGTTATTAAATACAATATTATTTTAGGTTTTTGGACATTTATAAAGAGTGATAATTGCCACAATAAAAATATTTAACGATTTAATTTATTGTCATTAATTAATTATCATTTAAAGTCATTTTTAGTGTAGTGTGATAACATCAAAAATATTATTTGCATTATCTGTATGTTAAAATATAAATAATTATAAGTAATTGTATATTATGTGGTCATATTTATGCTTTATAGAGAATTATAATTTTTTTTTGAGACACAATAACCTAGCGCATTTAATTTACCCATTGACTACCATAACATATATACACAACTTAAACGGCACGGACCAAATTAATTAATTTATTTTTTAAAATTTCTTAAAGATAGTAGTCTCATATAACTCCATTTCAAAATTTCATTTTGTTTCTTAAAAGATCAACCTAAATTATCGTGAAATGAATAGAATTTCTTTAGCTTTAATCAAATAATTAGGTTTAAACATTTGAAAATGAAAAAAAAAAAGATATGTTGAAAGTGTCTTTAGAAATCGATTTTAACAATGTAATAAATTCAAATTTAATCAAATCTCAATATACGTATCAAATATCGCAGTCTCATATATTAATATGAACAACATAAAAGATCAATATAAATTATCGTGGAATGATTGAAATATCTCCAACCTCAATCAAATGTTTCATATTCGAGCAATATAAAATTAAAAAAATCTATGAAAGTGCATCTAGAAATAAGTTTTAACAATACAGTAATACACTGATTCAAATTTAGTCAAATCATAGATGTCGTTTGATAAATATAAAATAAAGTAAAATGAATGATCCGCCTGAATGCCTGAATTTCAATCGCAACTTCCTTCTTCATCAACACTTGCTTCAGACACGTCAATCAGCAGCGTTGGACCTGTTTCTTCGACATGTTTCAATCGTCAGTTTCCTACTTCTTCAACAGTTCGAAATCCCTCCAACTTTAATTAAATATTACAAATTTAAGCATTTGAAAAATATATGTTGAAAGTGCCTCCAAAAATAAATTTTAATAATAAATAAATTTAAATTTAATCAACATTGGTTTGAAAAATATAAAATAAAGCAAAATGAAAGTAGAGAGTAATAAATAATTAGAGTCACGCTGAGAAGCAGAGGACACAACATCTTGAAACGTGTGATTTTGTTCTGCTTTTTCTTGGACTTTGGCTCCTTTTTTTAAAAAAAATTAATTAATTAATTAACTACTTGTATTTAATTTCCTTCATGAGGCATCAATGTCTTTTTATTAATTATTATTATTATTATTGAAAAAAAAAACTCTCTTTTGATATGTCAACTGCGGTGAAGATCTGCCAATTGCAACTTTGATTAGTTTTTTCCACAAAAAAGAACCTTCCATAAACCAATAATTAAACAGTTAAATTATGGTTAAAAATAAATAATCATGGTTAGGCAAGAGGCTACAATATATTTAACCTTCACCAATATCAGTTTGTGCTAACACAATCTACATTATACTAAGTATATTTTATCATAATTTATTTTAATTTGATTAGAT
The DNA here is from genome assembly GCA_016801875.1 of Solanum sitiens. NCBI lineage: Eukaryota > Viridiplantae > Streptophyta > Magnoliopsida > Solanales > Solanaceae > Solanum > Solanum sitiens. The sequence goes on along the minus strand of JABWTJ010000178.1, from coordinate 1,108,700 downwards.
ATAAAATTATTAACTTAAAGAAGAAAATTAAATTTTATTATTTAAATTAAGAATATGTATAATGTTATCAGATTATCCGTTTTTTTCATCAAAGTATTTGAGTTATTATTTTGTGAATGTTTTTCCACTCAGTAATTGCTATCTTCTTTAAATTGTGATATATCTCAATAGTTAATGAAAAGAAAAGACGAGAGAAGAAATGTTATTTGTCAGCAAACCCAATAATATCACGAGGCGGAGAGCCTTTCGATAAACCCTGCACCCACTGGAATTGCTACCCTCTTTTGCTGCATGTTGATTCAGATTCATGTGTGTCACATAAAATTAGGAAATGCTACAGATTTTTTTCCCATCCTCAAAATTTGTAATCGAGACTATAGAGATTTTCTTTTTGGGTTATCAACAGCTTTTAACCTGTCTGCCTGGACATAAGATACCTAAAAAAGAAGAAAGAAAAGGAAAATGTTATTGTAAATGGCACGAGAAATGGACTCACTTTACAAATAATTGTGTAAATTTCAGGAATCTGACTCAAGATTACTTGGACAAAGGTTTGTTTCGGATAGCAGATCGACCAATGGAATAGACTAAATATAAAAAAGAAATACTCGATTTTTTTAAAAAAAAAATAGAAGATAGGAGTACATATACTCCGTTTTAATTTACTTGGCTCTTATATATCATAAATAAACATTTCATTTTACTTCTTTATTTTAACAAATTAAGAGATTCTTTTTTTTTTAATATCATATTTACCTAACTTTATAAAGTACTAATAATCTAATAATCAAAGTTAGAGTTTTAAAGTATCATTAATAAAATTTTCTTAATATATTTATCAAATCGATAAATGCTAAGTAATAGGTCAACATATCGATGTCAAGTAATATAAACGGAGGGAGTAAATTGAATGTCCATGTATATGACATGTTGGCAACTTCACATATGATTGTCATTTGTTAATCATTATAGATTTAGGTTTCATTAATCCAAAGAATTTATTATAAGTGATGAATAGAACCTCATGGGTTGGTTGAGGGGACCAATTGAGACACAAGATCAGTGACACAAGGTTTGGTCATATAGCAAAAGAAGAGTCTGTGAAGGGTAACTTAAAGTAAAAGTACATTAACTCACTAAATTTCAAACATTCTTGAATTTCCCCCCAAAAAAATGTAGAAGTACCAATTGGAATTTAAACTAAAATCTTCACACTTAAATTTCAAAAATATATATTTCTTTTTATTCTCACCTTCATGAGGTTGTAAATCCTTGATAATTTGAAGGTGGCAAGTGAACAATATAAATGTGTTAAATTCTTTGCAAAATGACTATAATGGATAAGTAGGGGCTTATCCAGTATAATTGATAGGCATTGCAAAATGACTATAATGGATAAGTAGGGGATTATCCATTATAATGGATAAACATGGCTTGTTGCAAAATTCTTCGCTTTTTTTTTTTAATTAAAGTAGGTTGCGATTGTTCAGGGAAAGCGGTAGCTTCGTGCTCCGTTTCTCTAACGCTTGCTTTTTTGTAGGCTTAGAGCCCTTTTCGCTAGGTCCAAAAGCTTTCCAAAAGGTCTAATTCAACAGAAATCCCGCATTAAGCGTAGCTGACATGCATCTACAGCTAGCCGATCATATCGTTCCATAAAAAAATCTATATGTATAGAGAGATCCCCCCTAGATATACAGATAGAATAGATGTTTATAGTTAGACATACATTCTACGGATTCTTCGTTTTTGGGCTGAAAAAGCTCGTCGATCCAAATGAATCATTCTTTCGATCTCTCTTCGCTCCCCATCCCAAATTTGACCCACGACAGAGCGTTCATTCGCTTCGCGCGCGGGAAGGCAACTAAGTTTAGTTCACGAGATTGTTGCGCAGCGGAGTGGAGCAGCCGCGACACTTTCTTACCAGATCTCGCTAGTGGCCACCTAAACGGTAGGTAGGCGACGGATGTGTGACATTTGGAGTTGTCGTTCGTGCACCCGTTCCCAATGGAAGAATGAGTGATTTATTCCCCTGCGAATCATGGCCTTACCACTTGGTCCCCGATGGCCAGCGAAAATTCGGTATAATAACTCATGTTCGTTTGCACTGCACATTCCCGTTGGACTGGACACATGTTAGTTGTAGGAAGTATAGTTTCGATAATGACTTCGATTCGCCAGTTTAGACTCAACTTCTCGCTTTACCTCAGCGGATCTAGATGTCGAGCGTTTACAAGTTGGTTTGAGTCAATTATTAATCAAAATTAAAAATCACATCAATTTAATTGATTATTGAATTATCAAAATCAAATCAAACCTGCTATAATGTATAAATATATAAATACAATTTATTCATCCTAGTATGATTAAAAACTTCAAAATTATCCATTTTGATATAGAAAGAAAGACAGTGATATTCTTCGTCCCACAAAAATAATCATTAATACTCATATACATGAAACAAATAAGATCAATATTCTTTCATACATTTTTGCTTTCATAAATAAATATTAAATAAATTTTGATGAATATATGATATTTAAAATTCTTTATAAAAGTAATATGTATAATAATATATATATATATATAAGCGATTCAGTTCGGTTCGATTATTTCTTTATTTTTAAAACAAAATCAGATATTATCAGTTCTTAAAACTCTAAAACCAAACCCAAAATAAAATCGATTTGGTTTGATTTTTTATCCAAACCGTGAACACCTCCGAGGATAAGTATGACTTCATGAAGCATAAGGGTAATTATGTCATTTTCAAAACACCACTCACACTCACTCTATATATAAATGTTATAAATATATTCACTTCCTCTAGGCTCTCTAGTGATTATAGTCTACCCGTTAAATTCAAATTTGTTGCACCAAAACAACAAATACAATCAAAAATATAGAAAATGTCATCAACAAGAAAACCCAAATGGCACCCAACACCACCACCACCACCAAGCCCTAAAATCCTCCATTTTCCCCGGAGAACTCGCCGGAAAACCCCCAGAAATACAAAAAAGAAACAACTTTACCCAATGGAGAAGAAATGTGACTATTACAAAGGGAGATTAGAATGTTTATTTGATCAAGAAAGACACTTTCATAGAAGTTCTAATCCCATTCTTCTTCTCAACACTTCAACTTCTTCTTCTTCTTCTTCTTCTTCGGCTCAGAGGAGAGAAAGAGTCGAAGAACAAGAACAAGAAGGTGCTGTCAATGGCGATGGTTATGCCGGAGACAGGTTTGTTAATCAATTTCTTATTAATGAATCTCATGTAGCTTAAAGTTATGATTTTTACAGTTTCCTTAAAAGTGGGACTGAATTTTTTAGCTTTAAATTTGTTTTTCAAGAAAACCCTTTATTCTCATGGATATATTAATACATTTTTTATGAACCAAATTTGATATTTTAACATAAAGTTTCAATTTTTACAGTTTCCTAAAAAGTTTTCTTGAATTAATTCAAAATTGATTCTTGAACCAAGTTTATGTTTTGTGATGAAAGGGAGGAAGAGAAATGGAGGTTTCAAGCAGAGATGTTAAGAGCGGAGTGTAATTTTTTAAGGATGGAAAGACAATTTGCTTTGAAGAAATTGGAAAGGAATAGAATTCAGATGGAGAAGACTCTTAGATCAGCTGTTCACACTCTCATTATTGTGAGTTTTATAGTTTCTTGTTCTTTGATTTCGATTATCATTAGTGTTTTTTGTGCTTCGATTATCACATTTATTGTCATTACTGTTCTTTCCTCTGTATGTTGTGTATATAGATAAGTTTCATGTGTACTCTGTTAATTCCAGATTCAATTTGTGAGATTATACTGATATATTATTGTTGTTGTTGAAAATACCAAACTGAATTCACTTATTATGAATATTTATCTATAATTCTTTTAATCTATTAATGTATAAAATTTAATTATCAAATGTAGAAAGAACAGAAAAACAGTTTTTCAGTTTTTTCATGCAATCCCACTGTCCAATAAATGCCACCACTGTTCAAATTTTCTCTTTATACATATGAAATAGTATTTTTTTTTCTCTCTTAATGTTCTTTGTTTTTTACTTGAAAAATAGTAGAATTATTAAAAATGGAGGTGCTTTAGAATATTAAAAGTCCTTTATTTTTTATTATTTTTTCTTACTTTGTTGAAAGTTCAATGTTAAATCTTTTTGTTACTTGATTTTTGCAGGGGAAAAAGAAGATTTTTGAAGGGAAGAGTGTGAATGCAGTATTGGAAGAAGAGATTGAAGATTTAGCAGAAAAACTTGAAGAGTTAAAGAAAAGTTGTAAAAATAAAGAGGTTGAAGTGAGACATTGTAGTAACTTTGATAAAAAAGCATGTCATTTACAGAAAAGGCTAGAAAAGCTTGGAGGTTTAACAGATGAAAAAGCTCTTAAGGAATTACAACAGCTAGCTCAATCAACAAATGAAATTGACAAAGAATCCAAGAATAATACTTCTACTGATGTAAGTTTTGCCTTTTTCATTTTTTCTATTGATTAGTGTTGTTATTGATATTCTTTACTTAAGTCGATAGTCTATCGAAAACAACCTCTCATAGCCTTATAAGTTAGGGGTAAGGTTGCATACATTCACCCTACTCAGACCCCAGTTATAGAATTTCACTAGATATATTGTATATACAGTTATTAAAAAAAAAGATAATCAATACAAAAAATATCTCGCGTTAACAGAGTTCGGGAAAGGATTGCACTCTAAGGAGTGTCATGTAGGCATACCTAATGTAAGCACTAGTATCTACTTCCACGATTTGAAAAAAAGAAGTTGTAATCTTGATAGAGGCTATAAAGTAAGCCATTATGAATGTTTATCAACTAAGTAATACTATATAGACTTTTTGTTGAGAAAAGAATAAGATAATTGGTTTTACTTTTTGGATGTTTGTTTGCATTAGTTAATTATGATTGAGAATGAACTATTTGAAAATTTCACCTTGGAATAAGGGTATCTTGTTATTCCACGTGGAATATTTTTAAAAAATAAAGTACTGTTATAGAAAATTTGAAAAAAGACAACAGGGGTGGTGGTGTTGTTTCATAAATAATTCAACTTTAGTACATTCTACAAATTTTCAATTATATATTCACAAAATTCAAGTAATCTTGACTACTTGTAGTTTTTGAAAAATGAAAAAAAAGACAATTCGACGTACTAAGTTTTCTATGCAAAGAGTCCAAAGAAGAGTCCAACTACAAGATTCTATCGTATGTAGTTTTATCATGCATTTTTGCAAGGGGTATTTCTATTGCTCGAACTTATGACCTCCTAATCATTTGACAACAACTTTAACAGTTACGTCAAAGCTTTATACTTACAAAAAATGTTTTGTAGGTGGAGTTGTTGAGGGAAAAAATGGAAGGACTATCAAAGGGTATGTTAGATAGAATGGAGGAGGAATATGGGGCAATACTTTCAAGCACAGCAAACAGTTCAGCTTCAACTTCCAAGAGAATTGACTCTATTACAGACCCTACATCATCTTTCTCTACAAGACAACAACCATCTCAGGTAAAGTCAGAACAGATAAAATGTTTTTATACATATAATAATTGTACTTCTCTGTCTGTACCTCAATATTAATTTAAAATCATGTACTACACTTACAATAATGAACTTATTGTGTTTACTACTTCAGTTTCAATTTATTTGTCATGTTTTGATATGCCACGAAGTTTAAGAAAGTAAAGAATTCTTTATGTTGAATGTATCAAAATGCCCTTAATCTTATGGTCTTAACCATGCTATGTGAAAAAGTTGAAAGTAAATGTCTGAAAGGAGAGAGTATTTCTTGAAGGTGTCTTGTAGTAAGATTTTGATACTACCAATTAAGACCCTAGAGTTATTTCAAAATTTGTGTAACATAAGATTAAATCACCAAACAAGCACCACAAATCATCAAAATACAAGTAGTAGCTACTCAACTGGTGATAGTTATTATCTCAGCTAGTCACATTTTCTTTGTTGAAGAAAATTTAAATCAGAGGCGACTTTTTGAGATAATAACTATTAGTTGAGTGTCCAGAAATCAACCCTATATTAGAAAATAGAGAGGAACCTGGAAATGTTGTGTTGCTAATTGTAGTTGTTTTAGATGTTGGATAGGACCTTGTAGTTGTTTGGCAGTTTTTATCTTACGCGGCAACTTGCTTGTAATGTCAGGGTTGGATTGATATTTCTGGTGACTTTCATTTTATGCTAAGTATAGCGATAGACGATGTGTTCTATCATAGTTATTGAACTTAGTTTTATGGCTTTGTTGTAACAGACCTGTAGTTCGATGATCAGTGAAATCAATCTAAAGAGAGTATTTTGCATAACATCTCAAGAATCATGCATTTGCAATATGGTGTACTTGTCTTTATCATATTATAGAGTTTTATTGCTAGTTTTGAACTGAAGAAGCAGTTTTTTCACCCTTGTTTCATGCAAACAGGACATTATGCCACTCGAGGAGAACAAATGCTCAGGGCGTTGCAAGGTTATAGTGCGAAGGATCGTAGAGCAAGTAAGAGCTGAAACTGAGCAATGGTCACAAATGCAGGAAATGCTGCAGCATGTCAGAGGGGAGATGGAAGAACTTCAGGCTTCACGCGATTTCTGTGAAAACCGAGCCCTTAACTTTGCTCATGAAATCCAATCTTTACAGTCCTCCGTAAGAATCTGGTTCTTTGTTTCCAATGACACGTTGAAAAGAAGTTTCGATTTGAAACAGAAAGTATCTCATTTACTTGGCTTTTGTAGGTGGAAGAATGGAAAGACAAAGCACAAGCATTTGAAACCAAGGCGAAGGATATGCAGTATGAGTTAACTGCAGCAAAAGCCGAGCTACGAAAATCAAGAACAAAGAGATCAACAGCACATGATCAGAGGGAGGTAACATCTACTCCGAATTCACCTCTGCTGTCATTAGCCAAGCAAATTGAGAAGGAAAAACGCGTGTTGGTTTGTCGGTTGAAAGAAGAAAATGTCAATCAAAAGTTGCAAAAACAAAGAGGTGTTGAAGTGATATCAACAAAAGATTTGCCTCCTGTTTCATTAGGGAAACAACTAGAGAAGGAAAAACGCATGTTTATGCATCGTCTAAAGGAAAATCGCGTAGCCAATGACACGAGTTGTAAACGAGAAGTTTCTCCTGTTGGGAGGAGAAAAGAACATTCTTGCAGCAAAGAATCAAGAGTAGTACCAAAAAGGCCACCATTTAGAGATGTTGGAAATTCATCACCATTATTGGTAAGGCAAAATAGTAAAGCAATTTACCCTTTGCACAGCCCTTAAAGCTAAGTATTTGTCTCTGCTTCAAGTGAGTATTTGCTTAGTATTGACTGGTGCAAGAGCAAACAATTTTGGTAATAATAAAAGTATTTGCATTGCTAATTTTGCTGCATAATTCAAAACTCGGGTGAACAATGGGTGATCTAACATGTGTGTTTGACTCACATATCTCGTGTTGCGCTCTTATAATTCAAGATCTCAACCTTAGTACAGAGAAATCAGAAGAAGCATTTTGGTTAAACCACACCTATCTAATTCAAAATTGACTAATAGTAGAAATTCTTATATGATTCAAATACGATTATTTTTTAATAATAGCTAATAATTTAATTAATTTTAAAAAAATTGAATATTAAGATGTGAATAATAATCTATGATAAACTCTTTTAACGGAGAATAAAAATTTAATCGATAAAAATATTTTGAGACTTTCTAATGATAATATAATAAACCAACATCAAAATAGTGGATATAAGAAAGGAAAAATTATTTTGGCCAAAATAATATTTTACCATTGAGATAATTTTGAAATTTTCAATTTTGACATTAAATGTCATAACATATTTTTATCCTCGTAATCATCCGATAAATAGATAGTTCCATCAATTCAAACTCCTCCATGTAGATATCAAATCGGGTGCACCATTAATCTCTCCATAACTCATTTAATTTGTTCCTAAAGTTATAACCCTGCAACTCGTAAATAAATAAATGTGTATTCCTCAATAGGTTGTACTTCTTCGGGGGCGGTTCAAGTATATATTAATTGTCTAAAACAAAAATCAAATGGGCTTTTAAATTTAAATTGTTAATAATTTTTATATAATTGATTTCTTCTAATTTTCATTTGATAATATAACTTCCTTATTTTAAATTATTTTTCATGAGACATAGTACTCCAAATATATTAAATTTCTTCTAATAATCCCTTCATTTTTCATGAAATATTTACTTTTTCTTCAAATAGTATTCAACATTTGTTAAAAAAAAAAAATACTAACTTATAACCTGTTATTATTAAAAATGAGGCCCCCTTAAATTTGGTTGCCTGAGATACATGTCTTTTCTTTTAGCGTTGTCAAGTCATCCCTGACTTTTTGTTATCCAGGAACGGCTCTACTAAATCGGTGGTCTAAAGCTAAATTTAAATGGAGGCCTTAAATTTAAATATATATATTTTTATAAAGTTTATTATAGTCAATAACTTAATATTTCTTGAGACATAGTATTCATAATTTGTCAAACTTCTATTACTTCTTTACTCTTTTATATAAAAAAAAATTATTTTCTACAAATAATACTCGATATTATTTTTAAAAAAAGAATTATAACCTATTAATTTTGTGAAAAATGAAGCCCCTCAAATTTGGGGGCCTAAAGCGATTGCTTTTTTTTGCAAAGCTGTAGAGCCGCCCCTGTTGTTATCTAGTTCAAAATCGAACGAATAATAATTAACAGAAACTTTGTACAAATTTTAATCTCTGCTAGATTAAACCTATCCAATTATATTTTTAATATGATGTGATATTATCTGTTCGGGACAAACTCGTATAGTAAAAAAATAATTTGTATGATAGGGAAACTAATTTTTCATAATTTCATACTCTCAATAGATGCAAACAAAACCCACAATATATATAGAGGTTTTGGTTATAAGGGGGGTTTAGCTGAAACTACCCGACCCGACCCGTTTTTCATTCTTCTCCGGCCGGTGACCTCCCCGCCCTCTCCAAAATGGTCGGCTTCCATGTTCGCCGACTGGCCCATCGGCTCACTCGTTCTTCTATATCTGCCCTTCTTCTTCTTCATGATTCTGCTTCTGTATGTGCATATTTTTATTAAATTCAAAAAGTTGTGTGTTTTTTATGTGCATATTTTTATTTACTTTGGTTGATTTCTAAAGAGTTGTATGTTCAATGTAGGCGGCGCATGTATCATTATTGAAAGTGGGTTCAAGGAGTTACAACACTGCGGCGAAGAATCGAATTAGGGATTTGTTTCCATCTAATTGTTCAAACGGTATGTCTCATATGAGCCTTATTTGCATCTGCAATTGAGTTAATTTCAGTGAAGTTACAGCCTTTCTGTACTTTGATATTGGTTTATGCCTTTGAACCCAAGGGTGTGGCGTAGTGGTCAATGACGTGAGGTTGAGAATGGTGTCAGGTTCAAACCCCACGAGCCTGCAAACTGGCCAGGACAGTAGGTTATATAAATAATAAAACTTGGTTTATCCCTCTGTTGTATTGTGTGAAGCAAAACAAGAGTGGTAGAAAAATTGTCCATGAAAGCAAATTTAGGTGAAGAATGGAGCGTTGACAACATGACAAAAGAAAGTAAATGACATTAGTTGGTGCTAATACTATTAATTTGCACTTCTGTGTCATTTTGACAAATGTTTGTTTTGGCAGTACGAAAGAGTTTCATTTAAAAGGCTTGCATAAAGGAAGGTTATGCTATTGCTCTTGATTTACCCTTCTTTCCTCTTAAAATCAGAAATAGAGTGCATTATTCTTCTCAAGCAGCTTCTTTCACCAAATATATTAAAAGAGTTGATACTTTTATCTTTTCCTTTCTCTAATGCCACATAGTTCTAATCCGTAAATGATGATAATTCTTCCTAAAAAGGAAGTGTGAAGGAGTTCGAGTTCATAATACTAATGCTTTAAGGAGAAAGTTTCCAATATGAAATATAATGGAGTAGTCTTAGTGATTGAATTTTGGTTTGGCTAGTAGACTATCCTGTATTATTTAGAACATTATGTATAAGTTCATTAAATTTTTGAGTATCTTGCAATTTTTTTGAACTTGGTAACAAGTCTATATATAAGAGCACTAAGGAAGTGCGAGTAGGAACAAAAACTAAGTTTACAGTGAACCAAGCAAATCTACTAGGAATTCTGTCTCCTACACTAAAAGTAGAACAACAAGATACAACTCATCTTAAATTTCTGGAGAGGAGTGTGATTTTTGTATAAAGTTCTTGCATTTCTCTCATGCCTTACTGTCCACCATATGCGAGCAGATACCATTCTCCACCAGTTCAAGTCACATTCATTATAGTTCCAATAGTGGATCATTTTACTAGTAGTAGCTGGCATAACCCAACTAAGTCCCACAATGCTAAGAGTCACCAAGCTGGTAAGGATAAGGCCGTGGAGGAAAAGATGGCCATTACTTTCCAAAGCAGAACCACATAGAGGACAGATGGAGCATAGCTGATATCCCTCCTTTTAAAGATTTTTCTGAGTTAAACAAGCTTGTATTGCCACCAGCCATGAGAAACAGACCACTTTGAAACGAGCCTTGACTTTCCAAATAAACCTCCATGGCCAACTACCTGTGATTTTCTTGTCCCTCGTTTTTTGTTACTACCTGTTGTTTCTTATGCTTCGGTTATCACATTATTTTGCCACTGTTACTGTTCCTTTTTCCTGAATGAATGATATGTAATGTTTTCTCTATTATTTTCTTTGTCCTAGTTACTTAAATACACTCTTTTTCATACTGCTCTGTTATGTGATAATACTTGAGTCCAGGGTCTTGTGGAAACAGTCTCTCTAACTCCATGAGATATGGGTAAGGTCCCGTACACTCTACCCTCCCCAATGTACCCCCCCCCTCCTCCAACTACCTGGCTTGTATTGGATAGCGGAAGGTTGATTTAACGGTAAAGATGTCGTTCCTGCAGCTCTTCCAGAAAAGTGAATCCTCCTCATCTTTAAAACCTTGGGAAGTTTCCAGACTCTCGAAAAGTTCCACAGCTCTTTCATGCTACCAGTCATGTAGGAGTCTTCTAAAAGTAACATTCCATCCATGTTGACCCCACAATGTTTTTAGCTTGGCTTCAGGGACTATGCTATATAATTCAGGGAAAAAGTATTTGAGAAGGTTATGCTCAAGCCGGTTATCGCTACAAAAGAGAGCCTTCCTACCATTTCCTATCCTTATGGTAGTGTTGTCAGATAGAAGGTCCCAATTGAATTTGATGGCTTTCCTCACCCCCACCTCATATAGACTATTGACAACTTTAGAGCACCATATGGTCATCCTGTCCACAGTTTTCATGAATTAGCCTTCTCCACAGAGCATTGGATTCCATATTGTATCTCCATAACCGCTTCATTAATAGGCTTTGATTGTGGTTCTTGAGGTTCCTGATTCCCAGTCCTCAACTCCTTTTAATAGTGAGGAGAGTGCTCTTTATCAAAATAAAATAAAATAGTGAGGAAAGTGCTGCAGTTAACTAAGTGAAGGGCTTTCTTGTCTTTATTACCTTGCCAAATAAATTAGTCCTTGTATTATGAGTTTATCTCATCTGTGCTCATTATGTTATCCAACTTACTAAAAAGAACCTTCAATTTGTGTGATACAAACCTTTATCTTAGGTCAATGCAGTCAATAGGCTTTACATGTATGTTCTCCTATGCATAGATGTGACAGAAACTCAAGTAGCATAATATTAATGGGTCTAATGTGATATTTCATTTCCTAAACTACTTTTTTTCTCATTGAATGCATTGCAGCCACATCACCCTCCAACCCAGGGACATCATATGGACCCTTGTCGAGATACCAAATTTTGTTGGGCCTGGTCAGTAGCTTTGCAAGATAATGTAATACTTGAAAAGTTTCTAGAAATTATTGATTGTGAGACTCTTTCGTACCCCATCCTGTTGGATTTTGTTTATTTTCCACTGTTATCATTTTAAGAAACAATTATATTGATTTGAAATTTCATATCATTCTTCTTTTGTTTTACCTGAACTTTTGTTCTTTGTCTCAGAGGCTTAAAGAATATTGCACTACTACAGGGAATGAGGAAAAGCAAACGTAAGTTATGTATGAATTGTTAACATTTTTTTTTCTTTTACCAGTTGCTTTCTCTTTGAACTAGGAAACCTTGGATTTCCTTATTCACGAGGTGCTGCTATGTTGTTAATTACTGTTGACCTAACTATATTGATCAACATCTCAATTTTCAAGGGCAACTTCTAACTGCTATGTACCAGAGCAGTTAGAATGGCATTTAAATTGATTGAAAATATGAAGTTATTTTGATAAGGATTAGGACCTTGGATTTGTTTCTTGTGGAAGGGGATTCATGCAATGAACTTGGGGTTTCAAGGTCAACTAGGGATGGTTTGAAAATTTTCTTGATTATATTATATTTAATTTTTCTTTTTTTGAGTTTCCTTTAATGCTACAATAGATGTACAAAGGGTTTGATCCATTTAGTATTTGTTCTAGCCTAGTTAAAATTGATAACCATTGGGTTTGTTTGTACTTACGATTAATTTTGTTATTAGTTTGACTTTACTTCTCTGCAGAAGTAGTTTAAAGAAAGTCGTATCATATCATAACCCATGATGTGGCTTAACAGTTAATGAAAAGTGAAAACCATGGAAGACCACGGTTCAAACCCCAATAGAGATAAAAAACGTTTGGTGATTTTTCCATAAGCATAAGCCTTGGTGGGCAAAGTTACCCGGTACTTGTACTGGTGGGAGGTATTATACAGCCAATGCAATTGTTGAAGTACCTGTAAATTAGTCCATATACCGTCATAGAAAAGAGTCATGTCATAAAGTTGAAATACATTTTTTTTGAGAAGTAACAGAAATACAATCTTTTTATATAATGAATAGAATGGACAGTATAATTTTAATGATTTGTGTCTAAACTATGCCCTTTTTTAATCAAGTCCTATTCGAGATTGGTTCAAATAAGCTTTGATGCAAAACCAAATTCTGACATTTCTAACATAATCAGATCAAAGCTGATGCCCTGATATATCTGATGTTTTCTTCTCTAAGCTACTTCCATGGAACATATTTACACGTGCTCCTCCTAATCTAGATTGCGAGTTTCCAAAAACTGCCCTAGAGATTGGGCAAACATTTTATCTTTCTGCATCTTATGATCTTGTATACACCCTGTGTTTCTCTGCAAGCATACATTATTTCAGAGATATCTCGTCAGTAGTTGAATAGCCTTTTAAATACATGGTTATTTTGATCTTGGATTGAAGTCCAATCTCCTGTTGTGTTTGTTGCATAATTTCATCTCTAATATGTCTGGTGGCGTGTCACTAGATTATACATATCTGCTTCTGTTTTCTGCCAACTTTTACATGTTCTCTCTTTTTCACAGAATATCTGTAACATTTGTTGACAAGGATGGAGAAGAGAAGCACATCAAGGTCCCTGTTGGAATGTCTTTGTTAGAAGCTGCACATGAGAATGACATTGAGCTTGAAGGTTAGCTTTGTTAAGGCATTCTAAATCTTATATGTTGATTTAATAGTGGCATCCTTAAACCAGTTTAGTCTAGATTCAATAGGACCTTTATGAATCTGATCGCTGCTTGCGATTAGAATGCCTTTATTGGGCTGGTATTCTGATCAAACTTTTTCACCTCACAATTATTCTTATCCGAAAAAGATGGAGTAATTAATTAAATAGTGTAATAATCTAAGTTCACATTTTGAGTCTTGGAGTAAATGAGGGAAGACCCTGAGTTGATTCAAAGTTAGTTAAAGAAGAATCTGAACTCAAAGCTATTCAAAAGGAATACTGGGAGCACTGCAAGTATTCTCGTCTTCATATTATAAATACTGGTGAAGTGGTGATAGTGATGAGTTGAGTGTGGGAAGGTGTGTGAGAGTTGGTAATGAATCTTGAGACATTGTCTAGAGAGGCAATGCCGCAAAACTAGTTGGATACTGGCGGGGGCCAATAAAGGTAGTTGGGCATATTAGACACGTACTAACATTCTTTCCAAATTATGGTGTAATCTTTCATGTTCAGTTTTACCTTTCGACAATTAATATGAGCTCTCATTTACACAGATCTGGTTAACGTTTCTGAATGACCATCTCTGCCTCCCTACAGTTAGAATTGTATACCAAAACAGTTTTGGGTGTTACTGGTGGACATTTCTTAGCATATCTAAGTTACGGTGCCTTATTGGTTGTTAAGTTTAACCGAACAAAATTGGCTTTGATGCAGGAGCATGTGAAGGGTCACTTGCCTGTTCCACATGTCATGTGATAGTTATGGTATGTAACATATGATTAGGCCATAAACCCCTCCTTTGCCTCAGCTTTGATCCATTTAAAAGTTGTAATCTTTTAACTGAGCTTACCTTCGTTATCTGAACTTTGACAACTCTGGACAGGATGTGGACCAGTACAACAAGCTAGAAGATCCAACAGACGAAGAAAATGACATGTTGGATCTTGCTTTTGGCCTCACAGAGACGTAGGTCCCTTCTATTTGTTGTATTGGTTTTCAGTTTACTGTAATATTCTCAAGCTTCTCATATATTATGCATTCGTTCTCTTCAGGTCTCGTCTAGGTTGTCAAGTAATTGCTAAACCTGAACTTGATGGAATCCGCGTAGCTCTTCCTGCAGCCACGAGAAACTTTGCTGTTGATGGCTTTAAACCAAAACCACATTAGAGAATCTCCAACATGGATAAAAGATTACTCATGGGGTATCCGCCAAAAATCGAAGCCTCCCAGTTTTGTAGGCCTCTTACAAGTGAGTGTATAATAATACCTTTAGGGTGAGTATGGTATCACATATTATGCTGGAAATTGTGACCAAAGTCAGCTGTTGTTTAGGCATTTAGTCAAAGGATTTGATTGATTATTTTATGAATAATATCACCAAGGCTCAACTCTTTTGATAGTGTTATCTTTTCACTAGGGTTGCATTTTCTTGACTTTGGTTTAACACTTTTGTCAAATCATATCATTAAAGGTGTTTTATTTTCATTTCAAGTATATGCTTCAATCCACAACTCTTGTGAGATGTATTGTGTTTTTTATTTTTAGTTGTGAATGTACCCTTTCATCTTACCTTTTATCTTATATGCAAATCAAAGCATTTAAAATACAAGAAAACATTCTTTTCAAACATTTCTTTACAACTTTTGTCAAAAATACTCTCTTCTTTTCTATATTTCTTTCTAGGGAGGACCATGGATTTAGACATTCTTTTTTCTTCTTTGTCTGGTCAAAGAGGGGATCAAGACTCTCAACATGTGGTGATTTTACTTAAAAGCCCATTTAGTACTCCGCGAAGCCTATGCATAAATAACGATTGATTTTACTTTCCCACCTAGCTACTATAGGTTGGGGATAGTTTCTCAAGGCACATGTGAACTCAAGATTTGAATACGAAAAGGGCCTCTATTAAAGGCGGATGTTGGTGAGTCGAAGCACTGACACTTTATTCAAAATATTGTTAAACAAGTATAAAATTGAAGGTATATATAAATATAAATTAAGCAAAAACACAACATAGTTCACTCTATGATTTGGTGATCTTAACCCTATGTGTACACCTTGTTTTTGCTATGTCAAATCTAGCTTAAGGTTTCTAATATGCCTTCTTTTTTTTTTTAATAAAAAAAAATGGCAAAAGGAAGATGCAACAACCAGAAAACAGTGTTGGACCAATGTACCAACTCAACTTAGTGTTTTAGGGTGCACATTAATTATATAATCAGTATATACAATTGAATTTTTCTGAAGTTAACAGGTGCACGTGCATTCATTCCCTCAAACGTGGGTCAGAGAGAAGATAATTCTATCCAAAAAATTTCAAAAATAGTTATGAACAGTTCATAAATCATAAATATTCCAATAACAATCCTTCTTCGAAATTTATCATTTAAGCAGTTCAATTTCAACAATATAAAATATTCCTCGATTAAACGGTTTGTAATAAAATCAAGTCTTGTACTAAATAGAATTCATTATTTATAAGTAAAAAGAGTTCAATGATTCAAAAACACACTTTGATAGAAACATGTAAATGTATGAAATGCAAACTTAGAACATAATGATCTCATTGCTGTAGATTTACATTTCAAATATGTGCTCTTTAATGTAACCTAACCTCCTATTATCTTTTAAATTTTCAATTTTAGGTGCAAGGACATATGTCTTGTGTTCCAAGAAAGCCAATGACTCAAATATACATTATTGAGTCTGAATCTTCACAAATTCTCTACTCTACTTTTAGTACACTGAGATCTACTGTGTAAGCAAAAGAGCATAAAAATATTGTTGGTAAGACTGTGTATCAAAAGAAAAAAAAAGATTGAGTGTAAACATAAGAAATATACTCTAAACTTGTACTCATTTAAAGATTCGAAAGGCTAGAAGCGAACATCCTTGCAACCCAAGGGGACTGGACAAAAGATCCACATTGGATCCCAACCAGTATAAAAACATCTTGTGCCAATCTTACTTCTTTACTTTCATTTTTAGTATTATTTTTGGATCTAACCATCAACTGGTGATTCTCGCAAGTCGACTACTTAGAGAAGAAAAATGAAAAAGAGCAATTCACCCCCTCTTGCACTTTCAATTGGTATCAGAGCCTCGTCTCACCAATCTCCGTCTAACAACATGTGAGATAAAGATCATGACACAACAGATTATGAGCACACTATTTCAAGAAAAGACATCTCAAAAAAACCCTCTATATTTCACTGGAAAACATTTCTCCCACAGGAAAGTAAGAATGGAACATTCATTAAATCAGATTTTGTTTATGTTGACACAAAAAGTACTTAACATTGACAAAAACTTTTTTCTTAGCTAACAAACGATGTGCTAAATAAATTTTACACGACGAAACTAGAAGATTAAATTGTGACTGTTTTTTAAGTCTCAAAATTAAATATTGGTAACATGTTTAACCAGTCAAGATCAAAGACCACTTAAAAATCTGATTAAGTTAATTGTGGATTGCAATAACATTGTTAATATTTGTTAAACTTTTCCAAAATACAAAAAAACCAAAAAAAACCAAAAAAAACAAAGCCATAGCTGTTTTGATTGACTTATTATTTTAAGAGCAACTTTCACATATAACAAAAATAAATAAATTATATTTGTATGTTATATTTATAGTTTGAATAATTGAACTCCATAGTAAACATATTTATGTATAATTCACTATACATATACAAACGAAAGCTATGTCTATTTCACTATACATACATACAAAGAAGCAATTGTATAATCCAATGGCTCCTCTTCAGATTTGTATAATTTCGATTACAGGCCATTTGTGTAAATTATTGTTAGCCTCTCGTTATAAATCGTTGAAAACCTCTCAATTCAATTTCATGTGTTTGTATGTCTTATAAAATTTGAATTTGTGTACAATTGAATCGAAATAAAATATTTGTATATCAAATATAACTCTCTCTTTCGCTTTATACAAACATAAATTATGAATTATATTATGTATAATATGTGTTTGTATAAAACGAGAAAGAGAGAAAGACAAAAGAGAACTGGGCAAGAAAATATTTGTATTGTATAATTATAAGTGTATAAAACGAGATATATGTACTTGCATGTGTATATACAATTTTCTCTCGCTTTATATAAACAGAAACACAATTTATACATTTCTATTGTATAAAGCGAGAGAGGCGAGCAACAGGGAGCGAACGAGAATTTGAGGTAGAGAAACGATTGACAAACAATTTGCTACGGAGCACAATTAAATTAAACGGTAACTACTGTATTTATTTTGCATTTTTAGTTTGTCATGTATAATTATTCCTTATTTTAATGATTTTTGACTTCAAATTCTTTTTTAATTTTAAAAGTGTTTAGGTAACTTACAAGTTTAACTACATAAAAAGTCAAAAGCCAAAAGTAAAAAGCTAAAAGCTAAACTTGAAATTTCTCTCTCTTCTCAGGTAATGCTTGTGCAAAAAGTTAAGATTTTGAAAATTTCTTTTGGATTAATGAAAAAGAACTGTGAGTGTGAGTCTGTTAATAATTTTATAGAAACCCTATTTTTTGGTATGTGTTCTCTTCTTAGCATTTTACACCTTAACCATGTTCTTAAGGGAAACTTTTATTTGAGATTCTAGCTTAACTTTTAGTGACACTTGTTATTATATTTTGTACTTTCAATAATGGGTCTAATGGTGTATTAAAATGAGTTCAAAAAATTAGTGTTTTGAAAATAATGCTTTTGGTCAGTTAAAAAAAGTTAAGGTCTTTTCTTCAAAGTTAAGTTTAGAGTTAATGATTTTGTTGTTTCATGTATTATGCTTAATGATTTTGTAAAAAGTGTGTGTATCTTTAGTGAAAATTAAATTTTTGTTCTTGTTGTTGTTGTTTGTACATTGTTGTGAAATTTTGTTTTTTTTGGCTAAGAAATGTGAATTTTCTTTGTTGTTCTAGTTGTGTTTGGTGTATACCTTGTTCTTGAACATTGTAATAAGAAATTTTGTTGTTACTCCCTCCGTCCACAATTGTTTGACATGTATACTAAAAATAGATGTTCAATATTAATTGTCAATTTAAACGATCAAGAAATAAATAATCATTTTTCTCCAATTCTGCCCTTAATAATTACTCCATTTTGTTAAATTAAAAAGTTAGGTAAACTTTTGATATTCTTGGTATAGTAGGGTTATATTAGTCAAATTACACATTGTATTCAATTTTTCTTGAAGGAGTGCATGACCTTACCCTGACAAACAATTATGAACGGTGTGAGTATTATTGTTCTTAGAACATTGTTATGAAAGTATTGAAATGACAAATGGCTTGTTGGATAAAATATAGATTGTTGTTTAGAGATTGTAACATATCTTTTAGTGCTTACTTCTTTGTTATTATTATATTTGGTGTTGTTAAAGGTGTAGTAAAAGTGATTTATTTTTGTTGTGGTTATTGTCCTCCATGACATAAAACAAACATCTTGCATTGGTTTTATTTTTGTCCAATAGAAGATGGTAGGATCTATTAGAAACATATGAAAAATCTGTTGCAATAGATGACTTATTTGTTATATTTTTTATGTTTTTTCTTCTTTTGAGTGATGCACAAATCAATTGAAACCTTTTTGTTTATCTATTTTTTGCTGATAAAATGGATCCAATCAAAAGAAAGGAACAAAAATCAACTTCATGCAGAATGAGTAAAGCAACTAGAGTACAAATTGGACAAAATGATAATCACACCCAAAATAATGTCCAAACTAAATAGCAACAGGAAGAGAGTAACAACGATACCAAACATTAAAATGGGTAAATATGATACTCGAATAAGTAATACAATAATATTGATGAAAACCTTGGTAGTGTCAAAAGACTACTACTCAACACTCTTTTATTTCCTACAACTCACAATAATATTATTTACACACTATTTTCTCACAAACTAAGAAGTAGTTTGTGGATTACTCTCTCTACTCTCTATTGCTTCTCTATTTTGGTGTGTCTTCAAGTGTTCAATTACTACTCTATTTATAGAGTTTTTTGAACACTTGTTTACATCATTAATGACATAATGTGATAGTCAATTTCAACAAAATTGGCTGCCTAACTCTACCAAACTAATACCAAACATATACCAAACTTTGACTACCTACTTTCACAAATATGGCAACCAACTTTCACATTGGCGGCTACCAATTTTCACATTTGTGGCTAGTAATTTCAACAAGTATGGCTGCAAAATTAATTGCTGCCAAGTTTTATTTCCACAAATCTCTCCCTTAATTTTGATTTTTCTTCTTTACTCCAAGGCTTGATCTCAATCTCTGAAAATCTTTAAACTTGAGAGGCTTTGTAAAAATATCCGCAACTTGATCATGAGATTTCACATACTTGAGCTCTACCTCTTTCTTGGTAATGCATTCTCGGATAAAGTGATACCTTGTGTCTATGTGCTTGCTTCGATCATGATACACTGGATTTTTTGCTAGTGCTTGCGCAGTTTTGTTATCAACACAAATCATTGTGGCTTCAACTTGTGACAAATTTAGTTCCTTCAATAACCGTCTCAACCAAATAGCATGACATGTACATGATGTCGCTGCCACATATTCTTCACAAGTCGAGAGAGTAACAATTGATTGTTTCTTTGAACTCCAAGAAATAACACAATCACCCAAGAAAAAACACAAAACCAGATGTGCTTTTTCTATCATCAACATCTCCCGCATAATCACTATCACAATATCCCACAAGATTAAAATTATCGGAAGAAGAATAAAATAGCCCAAGGTCGATTGTACCTTTTGGGTAGCGAAGAATTCTTTTAGCGACCTTCAAGTGAGTGGAGGTAGGAGCTTCCATGAATCGACTTACTACTCCAACTGCAAAGACTATATCTGGTCTCGTACATGTCAAGTACCTCAGACTTCCTACGAGACTTTTGAACAAAGTGGAATCCACTTCTTCTCCATCGTCAAACTTTGACAATTTTGTTCCACTTTCCATTGGGGTGTTCATAGGGTTGGAATCAAACATGTTGAACTTCTTCAAAATCTCCTTTGTATAGCTTTCTTGAGATATGAAGATGCCTTCCTCCATTTGCTTCACTTCTAGGCCCAAGTAATATGATTTGAGCCCTATGTCTGTCATCTCAAACTCAAGGGACATAGCTTTCTTGAAGGCTTCAAATAAAACTGGGTTGTTACCCGTTAGAATGAGATCATCAACATAAAGACAAACAAGCAGAATATCTCCATTAGTATGAACTTTAATATAAAGAGCATATTCATGGAGACAACGACTAAACCCACTATCTTGAAAGTATTTGTCAATGCGACTATTCCAAGCTCGTGGAGCTTGCTTCAACCCATATAAGGCTTTCTTCAACCTCAACACCTTATCTTCATGATTTTTAACCACAAAACCCAATGGTTGCTCAACATAGACTTCTTCTTCAAGATATCCATTCAAGAATGCCGATTTGACATCTAGTTGATGGATCTTCCACTTCATTTGCGCCGCTAAAGAGATCAATAGACGAATTGTCTCCATGCGGACAACAGGCGCATAAACTTCTGCATAGTCGATGCCATGACTTTGTTTGTAGCCTTTAGCCACAAGTCTTGCCTTGTATCTTTCTACTTCTCCATGGGCATTTTTCTTCATCTTGTATACCCATTTGACTCCAATTGCTCGATGGTCCTTTGGAAGAGTTGTCAACTCCCAAGTGTTGTTCTTCTCTATTGATTGGATCTCTTTCTCCATGGCTTTTCTCCACCTTTTGTCAGTAACAGCTTCATCAAAATTCATTGGTTCACTATCAGCAAAAAGACAACACAAAAAATCAAAATTAGTAATTTCTTCTGTGTCATCATAGAGTTCTTGAATGTTCCTCATCCTATGTGGTCTTTCACTTGAACTCTCTTGAGAAGATGGAGATGCAATATTTGCTGGTGAAGGAGGCGGGGTAGCATCCTGTGCCATGGTCTCCTGTTCTTCTTCATCTCCGAAGTATGGAAGAAAATCATATGTTTTTTTTTTGGAGCCTCCCAGTTCGATGATGCTTCTTCATCAAATTCAACATCACGACTCACCACCACCTTGTTATTGCTTGGATTGTACAATTTGTAGCCTTTTGACCTTGCGTCATAGCCAACAAACACATACTTGACACTCCGATCGTCAAGTTTAGCTCTCCCTTGATGTGGAACATGAGCATAGGCTATGCTCCCAAAGATTGTCAAGTGCTTAACACTTGACTTTCTTCCACTCCATGCTTCTTGAGGTGTTTGATCTCGTATATTTTTTGTTGGAGACCTGTTGCTCAAATAAACTGCACAAGAAACAGCCTCGGCCCAAAATGCTTTTGGTAGATGTTTAGCTTTCAACATACATCTAGCCATATTAAGAATTGTTCTATTCTTTCTTTCTGCAACTCCATTTTGTTGTGGCGAGTAAGGTACCGTTAGAGGGCGACGAATTCCATGAGATTGACAAAAGTCATTAAATTCTTTTGAAGTGAATTCGCCTCCTCTATCAGACCTTAATGCTTTTATTTCATAGCCACTTTCTTTTTCTACAAGTGCTTTAAATTTTTTAAAGGCAACAAAAACTTCAGATTTTTGCTTCAAGAAGTATACCCAAGTCTTTCTACTAAAATCATCAATAAAGAGCAAGAAATATTTTCTTTTACCAAAAGAAGGTGAATCGATTGGACCACACACATCGGTGTGAACAAATTGGAGTGGCTTACTTGTTCTTGATGTAGTCTCCTTTGGGAAACTCCTCCTTGCATGTTTTCCAAGAAGACAAGCTTCACATAATTGATTTGGATGGTTGATTGACGGTATCCCATAAACCATGTTCTTATCTCCCATTGATTTAAGCGCTTCAAAGTTCAAGTGCCCAAATCTCATATGCCAACACCATGAGTCATCTTGCACATTAGCCTTCAAACACTTTGCATCTATAGTTTGAAGATTCAAAGGAAACAACCTATTCATTGCCATATGAACTTTAGCAATTAAGTTGTTACTTGAATCTCTTAGCCAAAGATGCATATTTTTCATATGAATATCATATCCTTTTTCAAGAAGTTGACCCAAACTCAAAATATTACTTTTCAATTTTGGCACATAATACACATTGGTAATCAATTTATGACCACCATCTTTACAGGATATCAGAATTGTACCTATCCCTTCAATTTGGATCTTTGAGGTATCTCCAAAAGACACATTACCTTTCACGTTATTCTTTATCTCCACAAATTTATCTTTCTGGCCACACATATGATTGCTTGCTCCGTTGTCAAGATACCATGAGCTGTAATCATCTTTATCTTCTTCTTTGAGTGTTAATAACAGTGTTGACTCATCTTCATCTTTGTTGTTGTCAACAAGATTAACTTTCTCTTCAACATTACTACGACATTCCCAAGAGTAATGTCCCATTTTATGACAGTTATAACACTCTATTTTAGATTGGTCATACCTCATTTCATTTGTACCTTGATAGGCTCCACGTCCTCTGCCTCCTCGTTGACCACGACCTCGACCTCTGAATGACTGGTGACCTTTATCTTCATTGTTGAAATAATTGGTGTAACTTCTTCCTATTCCACGACCTCCACAACTTCCACGGCCTCGCCATTGTTCATTTCCTTTGTAACTTTTCTCACCTTCAAATCCTTTGAAGGATGCATGAGTTTTAAGAAGTTGCTTTAGTGGCTCTTCTTTTCTCCTTTTCATTTTCTCTTCATGGGCTAGTAAAGAACCTTCCAATTGTTCTACCGTCATAGAGTCTAGATCTTTAGACTCCTCAATAGCACACACCACATAATCAAATTTAGGTGTTAAAGAACGAAGGATCTTTTCTACCGCACGCACATCATCTACTTCCTCCCCGTATCTTCTTAGTTGATTTACAACAGCCATCAATCTTGAGCAGAAATCCGAAATGGATTCGGATTCTTTCATTTTTAAAACTTCAAAATCAGCCCTTTGAGTTTGAAGTTTTATCTTCTTTATTTTATCAACTCCTTGGAGAGAATTTTGTAAAATCTCCCACGCTTCTTTTGAGGTGGTTGCATCAGCCACCTTCTCAAACATGCCATCATCCAAACATTGATGGATAAGAGTGAGGGCCTGTTGATCTTTCTTTCTTGTCTTTAACAAGACCTCCTTTTCATTTGAGGGCAAAGTTTCCTCATTTGTGGGTTTTGTATACCCTTTGTCTACAATATCGCAAACATCTTGAGAGCCAAGAATAACTTTCATTCGTAAACACCATTTTTCATAATTTTTTCTTGTGAGACGGGGGTATTGAAAGGACAACGGACTATTATTTGTCATGGCTCTGATACCACGTTGTTGGACAAAATGATAATCACACCCAGGATAATGTCCAAACTAAATAGCAACAGGAAGAGAGTAACAACGACACCAAATATTAAAATGGGTAAATATGATACCCGAATAAGTAATACAATAATATTGATGAAAACCTTGATAGTGTCAAAAGACTACTACTCAACACTCTTTTATTTCCTACAACTCACAATAATATTATTTGCACACTATTTTCTCACAAACTAAGAAGTAGTTTGTGGATTACTCTCTCTACTCTCTATTGCTTCTCTATTTTGGTGTGTCTTCAAGTGTTCAATTACTACTCTATTTATAGAGTTTTTTGAACACTTGTTTACATCATTAATGACATAATGTGATAGTCAATTTCAACAAAATTGGCTGCCTAACTCTACCAAACTAATACCAAACTTATACCAAACTTTGACTACCTACTTCCACAAATATGGCAACCAACTTTCACATTGGTGGCTACCAATTTTCACATTTGTGGCTAGTCATTTCAACAAGTATGGCTGCAAAATTAATTGCTGCCAAGTTTTATTTCCACACAAACACCATCGAAACAACTTGCCGATAAAGCCCTTTATCAAAGAAATCATTTTTTTCCAGTTGTAGATGCAGTAAAAGATGAAGTGGTTGAAATAGAGGAAAATGAGGAAGTAGGTCTCGTCGGAGGAGGAGAAAGTAGTTCAAGTTCTAGAGTCATAGGGAATGAAGTAGGGGAAAGTTCGACGACTGATGTTGAGATTAGATCAGAAGTCCAACATAGCATCCCTTCAACCCCTGGATTTGTCAAAACTTTTAGTATTGAAAAGTTTCAAGTGAAGATGCCTATTGATGATGATACAAATTTTGGTGATTCTGTTGTTAAATCTGTGATGGGAAAAGTATTTGATAAATTCAGGGTGATATTGAAGGAGCAAAAGTTGGAGACTTTCTTTAGGTCTAGCTGTTTTGGGTTGTATCTTGATCTTCCTGAGAATAATAATGCACGTTTTCAAATGACTATGGTCTATGGTCTTTTGAAACGTAGGATTCTATATGAGGATGAGGAAAAAAAAAGATGAGATTTGGATAAACTACTGTGGCATGCCAATATGTTTTGGTATTAAAGAGTTTGCCATAATTACTGGACTTAGATGTCATCATGCTGTTCAGCCTCTTCCTATTGTTAAGCCAAAGAATACAACCAACAAAAAAAGGAAAGTCGAAGGCTGTTTTATTTAAAAAAATACCATCATTTGTTTAAAAATGAGAGAAATTGACTAAGTTTCGAAAAATCAATTAATCTTATTATTTAAGAAAAATCAACTTTCCAAATTACGGAGTCGCCACTTGATTTTTGATAAAATCAAGAAAAATTTCAAAAGATTTAAAAACAGGCAAAATCGATTGAAAAGGGTTCAAAGTTCAATGTACATCCCGAGAAGGTATTAGGCCCTCGAGATGTCCGCTAACTTGCAGTTGACCGGCATTTGACTGAGATGACTTAGCAAAGTTTTTAACTTAGTAAAAAAAACTTAGTATTTTTTAACTTAGTAAAAAAAAAATTGTTTTGATATATTATTTAATTTTTAAAGTTTTTGTTTCTTACTATTTCTACAAGAAAAGCATTTAAAGGAGAAACTTAAAGAAAATGGTGATAAATTGAAACAAAAATAAACAGATAAAGTGGTAAATTTTAAAAGAATGAAGATTGGCTACCCTTTGGGGATTATTAAAATTCTATCACACATTAGTTAGTTCAAACAAATAATAGATAAAGAGGAGAAAGATAAAAAAATTTGAACTTGGGCCTCATTTCCCAAATTCATTCCATTGGGCTTTAGCCCACCTGTCCTATCTAATTTCAAATGTGGACTTGGGCCCTTTCAACAAATTAAAAATCTCTATACAATATATATTTGACCCATTTGGACCTTTTGAGCCCTGAACCTGTTTGAATACATATTTTCCGTTGTTTTTCCCTGTATCGTCCTGCGTCTTTGTGCCTGTATGATTTTTAAAACTTACTTAACAAGTGTATATCGTCGCCCAATAATGTATACTAATGTATACGGGCTGCACCTTACGTCCGCATTATTTGCTTAATCCCGAATTTTAACTAAAATAAGCGTCCCTGTACGTTCCCCTGCCAAACATATTTTTTAAGCATCTATATAGTATATCGTCCCTGTATATCTGTGTATACAGGCTGTATATCAGCCTGTCTTTCAACTTTCGAAAGTTGAAAACTCCTTTTTAGGAGTGTAATTTCCCTTTCATCGACCCAGATTTCGAACACAGATCCATATGTACGCCTTCAACCTGTATATCAGTGCACAACTGTGTATAAAACATGTATACTGCTGTATGCATCTTCTTCAAATCCCTGCAACAATATTTTTAGCAGCTTCTGCTGGTTTTTATTTTGATACTGCACATCCTTTCAGGGGTTGGCTGACTCGGAAAAATTATTTTGAGCCTTTATGGCTCAACGAGAAGGTTCAAGGAATCGGAGTGAGGTCCGTGAGGACTCGAGAATAGTTTTACATGCAAACAAAACAAGACAAAAGAAAATTAGCACCTTGGAGGATAAACTAATAGCAAGCATTTTGAACAAAACGGGGGTAAAAAATGAACTACTCGGGGGCTCGAATTAAAAGGGGATAGATGACTTCAAAACAATTCATAATGAAACTAAGCACAGAACAAGATTTCACACCCAATAAAGAGAATGGCATGAGTACAAGGTGTATACACATATTGATGCATCCATCATATGCATGGAAGTGCACCACTGCTGCTTGCAAAACAAACACCCTTCTTTATTTAATCCAGCATACTTCATGCATTCGCAGAGAATTCAAAATAGCGATAGACACAAAGGAACCAAGATTTAAAGCAGCGATTTCAGTGCAAAAGGTAGCAACAACACACATTATTAGCAACTAAAACAGTATTTATTCCCACCAGTTTTAAGAATAATTAGTAACATCAAATGCAAAGCAGGCTAAGATATGACATCATAGTCCAAAAATGAGCTACTATTTCCTCTAGCTTTGTAAATATGATATGATCCTCAAACCCAAGCTCGATCTCTAAGCAGTATGCTTAACAACTGCGAAAATAGACTGAATATTTGAAGGAAAATCTCAACATAATTCAAATTACATGTCACACAGCCTTCATTGATCCATTTCAGCCCAAACAAATAACTCGAAGAGGGGAACGAGTGAAAGTTTTAGACTAGATGGACGAATAAGGAATGGCACACTTTTAAGCAATGAAAGAACACATATAAACAGATCGTAAAATGACTCCATAAGAAGCACATAACGTAAACAGGGCCACATCACTTTACAGATTTGCAGAAACTTTCAGAGGAAGGGGAGAAAGCCAAATAACAGAGAGTAATGTGCTTGAGCTCGACTATTCCATAGTTCAAATCAACATGGTAATGAATCACAAACACAAAAGCAATGAATCATACTAACAACAGGAAATCGTATCATCAGACGAACTTTCAATAAGAACAAACAGAGTTAAACTCAAACAAGGAATTAAACTACATTTTGTTTATAATGCATTAACATGTGGATAAGTTGAGTTTACCTTTTCGAAAGCAACGAACGGAAACGACGAGCGATATAGCAAGCTTCCACCACCGAAATGAACTCCAAACGGTTCCAAAGACGAACCAATAGACAGGGGAAACAGAATCGCGACTTTCAATCTCCTTGAAGTCTCTTTCTTATGTATTCACACGTAAATGTATATGATTGATAACCCCTTAAACTCTTTCAAGGTAACAGAAAAGACGAAAAGCCTCTCAACCCCGAATTTTTTTTCAAGATTTTTAACTAAAATCCCCCCCTTGTTCTGACAACGGAGGGAGATTATCTAGAGGGAGAAATGGAGGTTTTTTCTTGGATGAAGGAGAGAGCGTGGGGAGCAGGGAAGGGGCAAAGCACGAGGGAGAGAGCGTGGGGAGCAGGGAATCGTGGGGGAGAGGGGTCGCGTGATTTTTCTGGGAATGGGAGTTGCGTGAGGTTACCTTTGGGGGGGGGGCTGCTGGGTGTGTGAAGAGGATGAAAGGGGAAAGGGAAAACGGGTCGGGTTAAGGAATGGGCTTGGGTCGGCGGAATTGGGTAGAGGTGTTGGGCTTAAGAAAAGAATTGGGTTTGGTTGATGTTTTGAGTGAGTTGGGCTGGGAATTGGGTTGGATTTAATTTAGTGGGCTGGAGGGGAACTAATGAGACATGGGGAAGGAAATTGAATTAATTTGACGAATAACCGATTAAAATGACGAATTCGCATTAACTAATTAACAAGCTCCTCTATTTAATAATATAATTAAAAAGAGTGATTCAAAAATCATAATTTTTAAA
The DNA here is from genome assembly GCA_016801875.1 of Solanum sitiens. Taxonomy (NCBI): domain Eukaryota; kingdom Viridiplantae; phylum Streptophyta; class Magnoliopsida; order Solanales; family Solanaceae; genus Solanum; species Solanum sitiens. The sequence goes on along the minus strand of JABWTJ010000178.1, from coordinate 1,080,392 downwards.
CTAAAATAGCATGATTATCAAAAAAACTGAAATATTTTTGGCATGACTTTCGAATAAACGTAAAATATACCGGTATATACATAACTATGTAGGCATTAATATTATTGTATTTTTGCGAAATTTATATTTACATTATTTGAAAAATTTAGGAAGCTCGATAACTAATCTATACCGACGCGGGTCAAAAATTGGGTGTCAACAACTGTCCCTCATTTTACTTGGGTTGATGCAAGCAACTCGAGGAAAATGAAATTGACCAAACCAATTTTGACCACCCCATTCATTCTTTAAAAGAAGGATTTGACAAAGAGTTTAGGAATTATGGCCGAACCCTTGAAAACGGGTCTCCTACATATCTCAGGCTATATGAAAATTCAGGCCACTTGTAGTTCGATAAGCTTGATTTACCGCATGATTTTGAAAGAAACAAAAGCCATCTTGATACCGAATTATGAAGGTATCGAAATGCTCGAGAATAGAGTTAGAGAGCGAATGTTGGAATACAGCCGAGTTTTCGACACGAAATCCGCCTACACATCCTTAAGCCTTCGGAATCAGGCTGTGTGTAGTTCGACTCGATCGATGGAAAAGGAAATCTATTATGCTAGATAACCTTCGGTTTTGGGGCAAATGACAAGTTAAACGAGTATGAAAAGGAGGCTTGTAACCTCTTAGTCATGAATGTGGCGCGCTTCACACCCATAATTAAGAACTTACACGGGCATAATTTCCAAAGCTCTTGGCGCATTGTCACTCAGATTGGAACTTGCTTCCGATAAATCGAAACTTTCGGATGCGAGACTGAAACTGACAGAACTAAAGAAAGACCCGCGTGCCTCGAGAGGGTGGTTCGATTGTGGTGGAAGTCGCTCTTCTGCTCGCGTCCTACAAGTTTGACATTCCTCTTTGGACTGTGTCCCAGTTCGCTGCTAAGAAAAAGTTCCACGTTGTGCTGCATCCTTTGTGATGACGTCCGCACCTGTGGTTTTGGAGAATTCATCCTTTTGGATGCTCTCGACAAAGACTGAGATAAAACTCGTCAGCTTAAAAATGCAATTAGAATAGGAGACAGTGTCTTTTTACCATGTCGACACTTCATTGTTCTCCTCAATATTCGACGTCGACTCGATCGGTCTGACGTCCAGCAAATAAAGCTTATGCCTTGTGTTTTGCAAAATAAAATCTTCAATATACTCCTCATTTGATGCTAACATAAATAAATAAATAAATGATGATGTAATGTTGATGTCTCTTTTGTCATTATCTTCGATGCTCTTCTTGAAGGTTGAATATGACGGCTCTCTTGGCAGTATGAATATGAATGGCCCTCTTGGCAGTTGGAATATGAATGGCCCTCTAGGCAGTATAAATATGAATGGTCCTCTTGGCAGTATGAATATGAATGGCCCTCTTGGCAGTATGAATGTGAATGGCCTTCTTGGCAGTATGAATGTGAATGGCCCTCTTGGCAGTTGATATGAATGGCCCTCTTGGCAGTATGAATATGAATGGCCCTCTCGGCAATCTAAATATGAATGGCCCTCTTGGCAATTTATTATGAATGGCTCTCTTGGCAATTTAATATGAATGGCCCTCTCGGCAGTATGAATGTGAATGGCCCTCTTGGCAGTTGATATGAATGGCCCTCTTGGCAGTTGATATGAATGGCCCTCTTGGCAGTATGAATATGAATGGCCCTCTCGGCAATTTAAATATGAATGGCCCTCTTAGCAGTATGAATATGAATGGCCCTCTCGGCAATTTAAATATGAATGGCCCTCTTGGCAATTTATTATGAATGGCCCTCTTGGCAATTTAATATGAATGGCCCTCTCGGCAGTATGAATGTGAATGGCCCTCTTGGCAGTTGATATGAATGGCCCTCTTGGCAATTGATATGAATGGCCCTCTTGGCAGTATGAATATGAATGGCCCTCTTGGCAGTTTGAATATGAATGGCCCTCTTGGCAGTATCAATATGAATGGCCCTCTTGGCAGTATGAATATGAATGGCCCTCTTGGCAGTATGAATGTGAATGGCCCTCTTGGCAGTTGATATGAATGGCCCTCTTGGCAGTTGATATGAATGGCCCTCTTGGCAGTTGATATGAGTGGCCCTTTTGCCAGTATGAATATGAATGACCCTCTTGGCAATTTAATATGAATGGCCCTCTCGGCAGTATGAATGTGAATGGCCCTCTTGGCAGTTGATATGAATGGCCCTCTTGGCAGTTGATATGTGAATGGCCCTCTTGGCAGTTGATATGAATGGCCCTCTTGGCAGTATGAATATGAATGGCCCTCTCGGCAGTATGAATATGAATGGCCCTCTTGGCAATTTAATATGAATGGCCCTCTCGGCAGTATAAATGTGAATGGCCCTCTTGGCAGTTGATATGAATGGCCCTCTTGGCAGTTGATATGAATGGCCCTCTCGGCAATTTAAATATGAATGGCCCTCTTGGCAATTTATTATGAATATCTTCTTGCGATGTATACATTTGACGTGGCATGAAATCTTCTCGTCATGCATAAATATTGACTCACGATGCATGATTTTCCGCAATGCATGATCGCTGCGAGGTATAAAGTCTTCTCGCGATGTATAAATTTGACGAGGTATGAAATTTTCTCGTCATGCATAAATATTGACTCGCGATGCATGATTTCCACAATGCATGATCTCTGCGAGGTATAAAGTCTTCTCGCGATGTATAAATTTGACGAGGTATGAAATCTTTCTCGTCATGCATAAATATTCGTCTCGTCTCTGTTGATGATAGCGGCAGGACGATCTCAAGGTAATATATCGCCTTGGTCGATAATAACAATGAAACAACTATCTCCTCTAGGGTAATGCATTGTCCTGGTTGACAATGACTATCTTGCTTGATAATGTGACGCAAATAACGCCCTCTACGGAAATCGTAAACTCTTCCTTAAGATTCCCGTTTGGTTCGCCTCTGATCTGGCTCGACGCTCTTCGTAAATTTCATATTGTTGGGAATGTCTCGAAATAAACAAACATATTCCCAAGCATCCTGACACATACGAGATGAACAGCCTCCCACTTTCAGTAAAATTGCTAGTTTCGGAGGTAGCCTTCTCCTCTTTGGGAGTTTTCCGTATTCATCCACCGGGAGAATTCGGTCGATCTCAAAGCAAAGCTATAAACCTGCATCCACAGAAAAATTGTCAGTTTCAAACATACTGATCTGTGTCGATTTCTTCAACTGTTTGCTCCGCGTCTTGATATCTCCGGTTGATTTCCTGATTTCCCGACTCTTGGTAGACGAGAAGGAATATCTTATGTCAAAACAAATGCAACATATAAGGGGAAAATTTCAAGAAAAATGGAAAATCTTTACGAGATAGTATACTGAAAAGGTCGCTGCCAAATCATGTCATATCAGGCTTAACGAGCTCTTTTGAATCTAAACCTGCTGACGAGTTTCAGAGGCACCCTAGACTTGTAGGGAAGACCATAACGGAATTTTGAGGCTATCCTCAAGGTTTCTGTCTCAGTTTACTATCTTGCTGCTTTTTTTGGTTGTGACCGAACATATCGCGAAATTTTTGAGACCTTCTCAAAAATTCAGTCCCAGTTGCAAATCTCGAAATGTCTTTAGTTTGGTCCACTGAAGAGCAAGTTCCTTCTGAAGAATTTTTGAGTCCCTCTCAAAAATTCTGTCCCTGTTCTACTGTAAAAGGGAAAATAGAACCTACGAGAGGTACGACCGAGCCCTTGTGGCGCCTACGTATCTCATTCTTGAGAATTCAGGTCAGACGTAGTTCGTTATAGTAGGGATAAGAATTCAAATTGAAACAAATACAAGCAAACAGAACGATTACAAGTAAATGATAGGAAAATGCAAAGCTGGAGTTCACGTATAGTATCTCTTGACAGCATCTGAGTTGATAGGCTTGGGCCATACGGTGCCATCCATCTCCGACAGGACCAAAGCACATCCGGATAGTACTTTACGAACCATGTAGGGACCTTGCCAGTTTGGTGCGAACTTTCCTTTGTACTCGTCTTGATGAGGAAAAATACGCTTAAGAACCAACTGACCAACTTCGAAACTTCTGGCTCTTACTCTTTTGTGAAAAGCGCGAGTCATTCTTTGTCTATACAATTGGCCATGGCAGACAGCGACCATTCTCTTCTCATCAATCAAAGCTAGTTGATCAATTCGTTTGCTAACCCACTCAACATTACTTAACTTAGCTTCTTGGATGATTCTCAATGACGGTATTTCGACTTCAACAGGTACGACTGCCTCCGTTCCATATACTAGCAAGTATGGAGTAGCCCCAGTCGATGTTCTGACCGTGGTTCGATAACCTAGTAGAGCATATGGCAACATTTCGTGCCAACCTCGCTGTTTGTCAATCATTTTCCGCAAAATCTTTTTGATGTTCTTGTTGGCAGCCTCTACAGCTCCGTTCATTTGAGGGCGATAAGTAGTTGACGTGCGATGAATGATCTTGAATTGTCCACATATCTCTTTCATTAGATGACTGTTGAGATTTGCGCCATTATCCGTAATGATGGATTCTGGAACTCCAAATCTGCATATCAGATTATTGCGGACAAAATCAGCCACCACTTTCTTGGTTACCGACTTGTAAGAGGCAGCTTCCACCCACTTGGTGAAATAATCAATGGCAACCAGAATGAATCTGTGTCCGTTGGAGGCGTCCGGCTCTATAGGACCGATGACATCCATTCCCCAAGCTACAAACGGCCAAGGTGAACTCATAGCATTAAGTTCGTTAGGTGGCACCCATATCAAATCACCGTGCACTTGACATTTGTGGCATTTTTGCACGAACTTGCAACAGTCATTCTCCATAGTCATCCAAAAATAACCAGCTCGAAGAACCTTCCTTGCCAAAGTAAGCCCATTCATATGTGTGCCGCAAATCCCGGCATGTATCTGTTCAATAAGCCTCACCGCTTCGGCAGCGTCCACGCATCTCAAAAGACCCAAATCTGGAGTCCTCCTATACAGGACTTCTCCGTTTAGGAAGAAATTAAGAGCCACACGGCGTACTGACTTCTTCTGATTAGACGTAGCGTCTTCTGGATACGCCCCAGACTCCAAGTACCTCCTTATGTCAAAATACCACGGCAGTCCGTCTGGTTCTGATTCCACGTGTGAGCAATGGACTGGATGTTCTTTCAAATCTATATCCAGCGGGTCGATGTACTCAGTATCTGGATGTTTGATCATTGAAGCGATGGTGGCAAGAGCATCAGCTAATTCATTCTGCGTTCTGGGAATATGTCTGAATTTGATCTTCCGAAACCTTTTACACAGATTCTGCACGTATTGTACGTAAGGCACGATTTTTGGGTTTTTCACGGCCCATTGTCCTTAAACCTGATGAATCAAGAGGTCTGAATATCCAATAACCAATAGCTCGTAGACGTTCATGTCGATGGCCATTTTTAGACCAAGAATACAAGCTTCGTATTCGGCCATGTTATTTGTGCAATTGAATCGTAGTTTAGCTGCCATAGGATGATGTTGACCAGATTCTGATACTAGAACCGCTCCAACACCTTTACCTTGGTGGTTCGCCGCTCCGTCAAAGAATAATCTCCAGCCCGGGTATGCTTCAGAAATATCTTCACCCACGAATGACACTTCTTCATCGTGAAAATATGTCTTGAGAGGTTCATATTCTTCGTCAACGGGATTTTCTGCGAGATGATCAGCCAAAGCTTGTGCCTTTATTGCCTTCTGGGTCACGTACACGATATCAAACTCACTTAACAGCATTTGCCATTTAGCTAACTTTCCAGTCGGCATTGCTTTCTGGAAAATGTACTTTAACGGATCCATTCTGGAAATGAGATACGTGGTGTATGAGGACAAGTAGTGTCTCAATTTCTGGGCAAGCCACGTCAGAGCACAACATGTTCTCTCCAGCAAAGTGTAACGAGACTCGTATGGAGTAAACTTCTTGCTTATATAGTAGATAGCCTTTTCCTTCTTCCCTGTCTCGTCGTGTTGACCAAGCACACATCCAAAGGCATTATCAGAGACAGACAAATAAAGCAACAAAGGGCTCCCTTCCCGTGGAGGAACCAACACTGGTGGGTTGGACAGGTAGCTCTTGATAGCGTCAAAAGCAGTCTGGCACTCCTCAGTCCACTTAGTCGGGGCGTCTTTCTTCAGCAACTTAAAAATAGGCTCACACACCACTGTTGATTGCGCTATAAACCGGCTGATATAGTTTAACCTCCCCAAGAAACTCATCACCTCTTTTCTCGTCTTCGGCGGAGGTAACTCTTGAATTGCTTTGATCTTTGAGGGGTCAAGCTCAATACCTCTTCGGCTGACTATAAACCCCAACAACTTCCCAGCTGGGACTCCGAAAGCACATTTTGAGGGATTTAGCTTCAAATTGTACCGTCGCAAGCGTTCAAAGAATTTCCTCAGGTGTGTCAGATGATTCGAACTCTCGCGGGATTTGATTATGACGTCGTCCACGTACACCTCAATCTCTTTGTGAATTATATCGTGGAAAATAGTCGTCATGGCTCTCATGTAAGTAGCACCGGCGTTCTTGAGACCGAACGGCATTACCCTGTAGTGATATACGCCCCAAGGCGTAATGAATGCTGTTTTTTCCGCGTCTTCTTCATCCATCAAAATTTGATGATACCCTGCATAACAATCCACAAATGACTGCATCTCATGCTTGGCACAGTTGTAGATCAAAATATGGATATTCGGCAACGGAAAGTTATCCTTCGGACTAGCCTTGTTGAGATCTCTGAAATCAACACATATCCTGATTTTTCCATCTTTCTTTGCGACTGGAACGACATTGGCCAACCAGGTTGGGTATTGCGTTACTTCTACCAATCGAGACTCTATCTGTTTGGTGAGTTCTTCCTTGATCTTCAAGCTCAGTTCAGGCTTGAATTTCCGCGTCTTTTGTTTCACCGGCTCGAAACCTGGGTTGACAGGTAGCTTATGAGACACGACATCAGTACTCAAACCTTGCATGTCACAGACTTCCCAAACAAACACATCTCCGTATTCGGCAAGCAGATGAATCAGGCTTTCCTTCTGAGTTTCATTCAGGTGAGTGCTGATCTTAACCTCTTTAACATACTCCAAATCTCCCAAATTCACCGTTTCTGTCTCCTCCAGATTCGGTTTATGTTGATTCTCGAACTGCTGAAATTCTTCTGCAATATAGTCTGGTTCCCCACATTCTTCGTCGTAGTCGTCAACCTCATCGTCATTTGCCTCATTTTGCTCATTTAGCTCATGACATGACATAATATTGGCAGGTTTGTAACTTACGTTACTGAAATCACAAACAGACAAAATTAGGAAAGTAAAATATAACAAGCCATTAAATAAACAAAGTCAAAATAAGGAGGTTTTCATTTGAATTAAACAAAATGTGAATTTGGGTCATGGCATAGGGCCATGTTTTTTTTTTTTTTTTTTTTTTTTTAAATATTCCACCAAAATTCAAAATCAAGAACAATGCAGAAATGGTGGGTCTCGGGCCTCTTCCGGACGACCACCGATTTTAATATGCACAAAATAACTCCTTTCTACCCCAGAGTTCGGGACATCAGGATTGGCGTGGACGTCCAATTTTGCAGCATCTCCCCTGGTTCAGCATCACGAATGCCAGCTGGCTCGACCTCCTCTTCGATAATAGCGTTAACCTCCTGGAAAAGGTCACAGATTCCTTCCCCGCTGTCTTCAGGCTCGGCATGCTCCCGGACTGGAAAGGATTGATAGAGATGCGGGATTGGCTTGGTCAACTCTTGATCCTTTGTCCACTTCATCTTCACATCATCATCTGTGGGGATGTACCCCAAACCATACTTTGATCCTGTAGCAAGGACCGGAACTGGCTCAATGATCCCTTGTGCATTCCTTCCTAATCCGGAACCTGGTTCGAATCCGGTCTGCAGCATTACCGTGGCGATCATTTTGTACACGGCCGGCATGGGAGTCTGTGGGGCTAAGGCCTTGTCGGTGGCATTTACCAGCTCCACCGTGTAGAAATCCGAACTTTGCGGCATCTCGTCCAAGATCGGCACCTGCTTACCTGAGTGGCTCCTTTCCCCGTGAATAACTAGTTCCTCATTGTTCCATACTAGTTTCATCACTTGGTGGAGAGTGGAGGGGACGGCTCCAGCCATATGAATGAATGGCCTTCCCAAAAGGAGGTTATAGCTGGTGTCGATATCCAACACCTGGAACTTTGCTTCGAACTCCGCGGGGCCCAGTTGGATGGTCAGGTTCACAGCTCCTAAAGTGTCCCTCCGCACACCATCGAATGCTCTCACATGGACCTGGTTTTGCTCCAACTTCCCGAGGTCAAACCTCAGCTGCTTCAATGTAGACAGGGGACATATGTTCAAACCAGATCCGTCATCTACCAAAACACGATTGATGACCTTTCCGCGACATATCATGGCGATGTGTAAAGCTTTATTATGGGCCCTCCTTTCGGCCGGTAATTCATCATCGCAAAAACTGATGCGGTGTCCCTGAATGACCTGGTGAATCATAGCAGCTATATTGTCGCTGCTTGTACCCGAGGGCACATACGTGTCATCCAGGGCTTTCATCAAAGCCTGTCTGTGGGACCAGGAGCTCATCAGCAGGGCCCACATAGAAATCTGGGCTGGAGTCTTCTCCAAGTGCTTGACGATGGAGTAATCTTTAGGCTGCATTCTCCTCCAGAACTCCTCAGCTTCTGCTTCACTGATCGGTCTCTTGGCATGATCTTTCTTTGGTCCTCCGAGAGCAAGCTCATCAGGAGTGTAGCATCTGCCCGATCTAGTCATGCCTTGAGCCACGGCCGTTTCTATCACAAATTTGGGTTTGGCGAGAGTCTTTGAGGGCACCAAAGCAACAGCCTTTGCTGGTGTCAGAATGACGAACTCTCCCTTTTCCCTGACGCTTAAAGAAGCGACAGCCTTTTCCAAGTCTTCCTGAACAACAGGAGTAATTCTCTTGGTTTCGCACTCATCTTCGTCAGTTTCTATCATGTTGATGTTTCCACCCCCATGATTCGGCAACGGATTGGTGTTGACGTTCGGCGCCGCAGGCTGAAGGGAGACCACTTCCTGGTCGATCAAGTCTTGGATCTTGTGCTTGAGATTAATACAATCTTCGGTATCATGTCCAACACTGTTGGAATGATAAGCACATCTCTGCTCCGGTCTGTAGAATCTGGAGTTGACATCCACGGGCTTGGGCCCCATAGGGTGGATGTATCCGTCCGCGTACAACCTTTCGTACAGCTTGGTATTACTTTCAGCCAATGCGGTGAAGCTCCTGGAGGGCTTCTTCTCAGACCTGGGGCGAGGGGGATCATACCCGCTCTGCTGAGGGGGAGGGACTCGTTGGATATTTGGTCGTGGAGTTTGGTTTCTGGGGTAGGGATTTGTTTGATAGTTTGGCCTTGGGGCTTGGTAGTTTGGATGGGGGCTTTGATATGTTGGGGTTTGTATTTGATATGCGGGGGACGATGCTCGGTAGCTTGGTTGTACATTAGCGCAGCTGGGAGCGACATTCTGGTAATGAGGAGGGACTTGATAAGCTTTGGGGTAGTTTGGATATGCAGAGGGAAAGTTTTGGGGAATTTGGGGTGGATTCTGATACGACAAAATATAGGGATCTTGATAAGTGGGGGCAGAATTGTAGTTGTTGGAGGGATGGGATTGTGGGCGATCGGCTTGGTGAGACTTTGGTGGAGGTTTGGAGCGGTCTTGGGGGCGCGGTGAGTTTCTAGAGATTTTCCTTCCCCCATATGAAATGGCGGCAACCTCTTCTCTCTTCTTCCTCACAAATCCGGAAGATCCAGGCGATGCAGACACTCGGGCTATCTTCCCCGACTTCAGGCTATCTTCAATAGTCTCACCCACTTTGACTATTTCGGCGAACTTGGCGCCGATTAACAAGATGATCCTGTCATAGTACTCGGGCTCCTGCACCCGTACGAACACCTCTACAATCTCTTTTTCTGTCATTGGAGGCCTCACCCTTGCTGCCTCCTTCCTTCATCTGTACGCAAATTCTCGATAGCTCTCTGTGGATTTCTGCTTCATCTTCTCCAAGGAGTACCGATCGGGGACTATCTCGACGTTGTATGCGAATCTGTCAATGAAATCTTTAGCCAGTGCGCTCCAACTGGGCCATTGTCGAGTCTCATGTGATGTGAACCATTCCAGGGCCTCACCGCACAGGCTCCGGCTGAACAACCTCATCAGCAACGCTTCATCTTTGCCAACTCCTACGAGTTGGTCGCAGTACGCTCTTAGGTGTGCCATGGGGTTGCCCACCCCTCCGAAGGTATCAAACTTCGGGATCTTGAACCCTTCAGGCAGGTTCAAGTCTGGGTGGATGCATAGTTCTGCATAGCTTAAACCGGCGACGTCTGGGGTGCATTGCATTTCTTTCATTGCCCTTTTGATTTCCTCCTTTACGTCTACCTTCGCTTCTTCCCTCGCCCTCCACTCTCTTTCTTGCTCCTCGTAATGGTCCAACTCGGAGCCGTGCGCCTCATGCTCGACCGGGATGGGAACTTGGAATGTAGTTCTTTTAGGGAGGGGTGGAGCTATGGAGGGGCTTGGTACGTTTTGTGCGGTCTGGTAGTTTTGCGGATAATTTTGGGGATTGGTATTTTGGGTCAAGTGGGGGTGCGGTGTTTGGGAATTGAAGATGGTGGGATTTTGATTCTGACTTTGGGGTAGTGAGGTTGTTTGAGTGTTTTGGGGATGGGGTGGCATTTGAGGGTGGTTATTTGGAAGAGGCGATGGAGTTTGGTAAGATACAGAAGCGTATTGGGGGTTTTGGGTTGTTAGATCTATCACAGACGGATTATGCACAGGTGTAGAAGGCTGATTCTGAGTTGGATCCGTATTTGATGAAGGGAAGTAGATCGGAGGTCTTCCATCAGCAATATTAGGACCAAATCCCGGTGGAGGCATATCTTGTCTTCGTTGCATTTCAACTCTCATTTCAGCGATCTGTTGCATCAGCTGCATGATCAGTTCGTTCTGTTCTGCTACGGTGGGTTGAGCTACCACAACATCAGTAAGACTCACTTCTTCATTATTATCCCCCATAACTGCCTTTCCTCTGTCAGAACTTTGCCCTGGGAAGGAATCTGCTGGACCTTTTGATCTGGTGAAGTAAGGATGATCTGCCAGCTTAATCAACACAGATCAGTTCAAAATACCTGAGGAGGAAAACAACTCAAAGGCAGATTTGTCAGTTTGGACTCAGAATACAAAACACATAATATCACACATAGAGCAGGTAAACACACAAGTTACTATATTTGAGGAACATCTTCAACCCACGAGTAAGGACGAAAACAGATTTTTTTACAAGCAGGAATTTGCTTGCTCTTTTAGTTTGACACTGTCTCAGAAAGGCCAAATCGCGTTGAGCTAAGGTCTTCTTGCAGTTGTTTTCTGACGACCGTTGATCTGATTTTTGTATCCTCTTGTAATATGAAAAGAACGAATGAAAATTTTTAAAAGATAGGGACCGGGCCTTGAAAGGCTGCCTACGTATCTCACAAGGAGAAGTCAGGCCCAACGTAGTTCGAGTTCGGGATAAAATATTTCCATTCATTCTTTCATTACGGTCACAAGGAAATTGAAAGATAACATTGGAATTCTTAAAAGATAACATGATGATGACATGCTAGTCATTTCTCTTCTTGTTGCAGCGTCACTCTCTTCCTTTCAGACGACCCAGAAATGGAGGCTTGTAGACGATTTCCTCACCGTTGTCCTCCTCAGTCAATTCGGGGTGAGCGTCGTCGGGACCACTATTGGCCCCTTGCTCACGGATAGAGTATTTTCCGCTGATGTTCTGAAGTTTGTCTATCATGTCATGGTGGAACGCCTTGTTCTTCTTCCTTAATGCCGACATCCTTTCTTTCATAGCGATGAATTCCGTCATTTCCGCTTTCAGTTCTTCATCTAGTGACACATTTTTTGCCAACAGACTCGTGGTTTCCGAATCTATTTCTGCTTCTCTTGCCTCTCTTTCTTGAATCTGTAATCGCAGCATGTCCAATTTTTGGCTTAGATCCTCTTTTTCTTCCTCAATACTTTTCTTCCTCTTTTCTTTTGACATCAATTCTTCGTCCAGTGTCGCAGTCGCAGCTTTGTAGACTGACGTGGCAACTTCGACCCTAAGCCCCTCCTCTTTGAACTCTTGAATCTTTCGTGTGATTTGTTCTATCTTTCTTCGTAACTCCTCTCCAGTGAGCCTCGTCTGGATATTCTTACCCTTATCCATAGCAGTGATTTGCTTTTCCTGAGACAATAGAGTAATTTTTAGGATTTGGGGTGTGAGAGATGTTTTTTGAGTGAGAAACTTAAGACTCGGGAAATTTGGTCGGACATTTTGTAACAGTGGCTTCTGTATATTTTTTGGAAGATTTCTGGATAGGAGTAAGTTTACGATATCCTCATTCATAGCAACATAACACATAAGCAGTTAAACACACATATATCGCGTCCTAAACATGCTTGTGACCCTTTTGTGCCAAGGGTGGGCCTAGCGAATTGAAGGATGCACATGCTTTTTTAAACCAGATTTATTATCCCCAAAATACTTCATTAGTAGCATCCAAAATGTTTGACAAACATAAAACAGAGAAATAGTCCTGAAAATAAATTACAAAACAAAGTACAAATAAAACAGTCCCACGCAGGGGATGGTAAAATTCAAGCCTCCTCTGATCCTTCGCCAAGTCTGGTCCTCTTGGCGATGTTGACCTCTTCCCACATGGCATATCGGTTCGCCCAGAGATGATCTCTCGCAAATCGAGCTCCTTCTTGATGTCTGAACCCCTCTATCGACTGAATCTGTCGCTCCATGCTATCATCTAACTCTGTCATGCATTGTCTGGCACTTCGTAGTTCTTGCTTCAATCGAGCTATGACTTTGGCATCTTCGGAATGACGACGTTGATGCTCTAATTCCCTCTTATCAAACTTCTCTTGAAGGCGGTGAAGTCGGACTTGATGTTTGGCTCCAACATCGGCAATAATATGAGGAACGTTCGGACCAGGCTCGATTGTTCCAGCGAGACTCTTTTTCAACCATTCTTTGTACTCCCTCGAACATTCTGGACGAAACCTATCTGGTACAGGCTCACCCAATACTCTTCGAGATCTCCACATCCTACGCATGTCTTCAGAAAATGCAACTCGCCCATTCTCGTGGTCAGTTACGAATTTCCTCATGTCTGCAATATGGGGTAACTCTTGTTTCCCTCCTAGTTGCCTCAGGACCCGACCGGGGGCATATGGTCTAGTTCCTCTTAATCCAGCAAATACCAAATAAGGGACTTTTTCAGTTCGAACCACCATATTCTTAGTTACCACCAAACTATCTATTGACCATTGTACGTCTTCTTCTCTCAGCCCTCGAAGCCTCGGATACCAAAAACTCTCTCCTCCAGTCTTGTTGTAACGATTGTGATACAACCACCAGTCATGACTATGTAGCTCGTCAGATCGTCTTAAAGGATCTGGTTCTTTTGGGTTATGAGTCTTGATTAAATGACGCATCATCCACCACTGTAGTATCATATTACACCCTTGAAAGAAACGTTCTCCGTTCTGACACTTGTCTAAAACCCTGTAGATGTCGGCCAGAATCATAGGCGCTAAAGTGTAGTACTTTGTCGATGTTTTGTAATCCATTCCATAGAAGATGGCATGAGTGACCATAAATACACTAGGATGAATAGTGTATTTTGGCCCTTGAGGGAAAACCATCGTTCCGAGCAAACATATCGCAAATGCAAGGGGACGCGTCTCTTTCCATTTCTCTTTTGAGACGAACTCGTCTTTATGTTTCTCATAAGCCCTTGCACGCCCAAATCGATAATATAACTTTCGGAATGGTATATTCGAGCCAGGGAGCTTGTCCATCCACTCGGCTTTAACCAATGACAACTTCTCTTTAATTTTGGCAAAATCCCATGTTATAGGATTTAGGAGATCTGTATCTGGATGTCGTTTCCTTTTGTTGCACATGGCGACACTTTCATAACTGATAAGAATTTCTTCTATAGTCGGCGTCAACTCTACTTCCCCGAATCGAAATACCATATTATCGCTATCCCAGAATTTTACCATCGTTCCAATTAAGCCAGGCCACACATTCATCTCTAACAATGACGGGAGATGACCTATGTGTTTCTGAACGACCCTTTTATCATCGTTGTTCATGAACCTCCACCACACTTTGAGGAAAGGGTCGGGGATAGTAACCATTCTTGTGTTCAAAGGTTTGTGTGTCGGATTCATCCTACAAAAATAGCGAACAAAGATTAGTCAACCCCCCGCCCTGTGGACAATAAATTGTTTTTAAAAATACATATACATCCTTCAATTAACACGTAAGCATGATTGTCTAGTTTCGGCAATTTGGACCAAATAGACACAAGGTGGGCTTCTAATGGGCCCAACGCGCCTTGGGCGTTGGGTCATCTTAGTTCAAATGCTCCTACGTTCGGGATTTGGCTCAGCTCTACGCTAGTTGACTAGGAGTGGCTTTGAAAGGACCGGGAACCCAAACGGACAATTTGGGCTGAAACTCGCGACAACCATTGGACGCCTGACGAACCAATAAATTGCCGCTAATTTCAAAAAGGGTGAGTATAAAAAAGTCCAGCTGCGGTTCCGCAAACCGTCCTTTAATATACTATACATATATATCGGAAATATGCCATGAATGCAATGACAGTTTATGATAAATTTAAACATATTCAGCACAAACAATATTTTAACAATTAAAAGCAATTAGTCAAACAATCAAATCTTATGGTTAGAACTTAATTAGTCCCCAGCGGAGTCGCCATTCTGTTTTATTTAAAAAAATACCATCATTTGTTTAAAAATGAGAGAAATTGACTAAGTTTCGAAAAATCAATTAATCTTATTATTTAAGAAAAATCAACTTTCCAAATTACGGAGTCGCCACTTGATTTTTGATAAAATCAAGAAAAATTTCAAAAGATTTAAAAACAGGCAAAATCGATTGAAAAGGGTTCGAAGTTCAATGTACATCCCGAGAAGGTATTAGGCCCTCGAGATGTCCGCTAACTTGCAGTTGACCGGCGATTTGACTGAGATGACTTAGTAAAGTTTTTAACTTAGTAAAAAAAACTTAGTATTTTTTAACTTAGTAAAAAAAAAATTGTTTTGATATATTATTTAATTTTTAAAGTTTTTGTTTCTTACTATTTCTACAAGAAAAGCATTTAAAGGAGAAACTTAAAGAAAATGGTGATAAATTGAAACAAAAATAAACAGATAAAGTGGTAAATTTTAAAAGAATGAAGATTGGCTACCCTTTGGGGATTATTAAAATTCTACCACACATTAGTTAATTCAAGCAAATAATAGATAAAGAGGAGAAAGATAAAAAAATTTGAACTTGGGCCTCATTTCCCAAATTCATTCCACTGGGCTTTAGCCCACCTGTCCTATCTAATTTTAAATGTGGACTTGGGCCCTTTCAACAAATTAAAAATCTGTATACAATATATATTTGACCCATTTGGACCTTTTGAGCCCTGAACCTGTTTGAATACATATTTTCCGTTGTTTTTCCCTGTATCGTCCTGCGTCTTTGTGCCTGTATGATTTTTAAAACTTACTTAACAAGTGTATATCGTCGCCCAATAATGTATACTAATGTATACGGGCTGCACCTTACGTCCGCATTATTTGCTTAATCCCGAATTTTAACTAAAATAAGCGTCCCTGTACGTTCCCCTGCCAAACATATTTTTTAAGCATCTATATAGTATATCGTCCCTGTATATCTGTGTATACAGGCTGTATATCAGCCTGTCTTTCAACTTTCGAAAGTTGAAAACTCCTTTTTAGGAGTGTAATTTCCCTTTCATCGACCCAGATTTCGAACACAGATCCATATGTACGCCTTCAACCTGTATATCAGTGCACAACTGTGTATAAAACATGTATACTGCTGTATGCATCTTCTTCAAATCCCTGCAACAATATTTTTAGCAGCTTCTGCTGGTTTTTATTTTGATACTGCACATCCTTTCAGGGGTTGGCTGACTCGGAAAAATTATTTTGAGCCTTTATGGCTCAACGAGAAGGTTCAAGGAATCGGAGTGAGGTCCGTGAGGACTCGAGAATAGTTTTACATGCAAACAAAACAAGACAAAAGAAAATTAGCACCTTGGAGGATAAACTAATAGCAAGCATTTTGAACAAAACGGGGGTAAAAAATGAACTACTCGGGGGCTCGAATTAAAAGGGGATAGATGACTTCAAAACAATTCATAATGAAACTAAGCACAGAACAAGATTTCACACCCAATAAAGAGAATGGCATGAGTACAAGGTGTATACACATATTGATGCATCCATCATATGCATGGAAGTGCACCACTGCTGCTTGCAAAACAAACACCCTTCTTTATTTAATCCAGCATACTTCATGCATTCGCAGAGAATTCAAAATAGCGATAGACACAAAGGAACCAAGATTTAAAGCAGCGATTTCAGTGCAAAAGGTAGCAACAACACACATTATTAGCAACTAAAACAGTATTTATTCCCACCAGTTTTAAGAATAATTAGTAACATCAAATGCAAAGCAGGCTAAGATATGACATCATAGTCCAAAAATGAGCTACTATTTCCTCTAGCTTTGTAAATATGATATGATCCTCAAACCCAAGCTCGATCTCTAAGCAGTATGCTTAACAACTGCGAAAACAGACTGAATATTTGAAGGAAAATCTCAACATAATTCAAATTACATGTCACACAGCCTTCATTGATCCATTTCAGCCCAAACAAATAACTCGAAGAGGGGAACGAGTGAAAGTTTTAGACTAGATGGACGAATAAGGAATGGCACACTTTTAAGCAATGAAAGAACACATATAAACAGATCGTAAAATGACTCCATAAGAAGCACATAACGTAAACAGGGCCACATCACTTTACAGATTTGCAGAAACTTTCAGAGGAAGGGGAGAAAGCCAAATAACAGAGAGTAATGTGCTTGAGCTCGACTATTCTATAGTTCAAATCAACATGGTAATGAATCACAAACACAAAAGCAATGAATCATACTAACAACAGGAAATCGTATCATCAGACGAACTTTCAATAAGAACAAACAGAGTTAAACTCAAACAAGGAATTAAACTACATTTTGTTTATAATGCATTAACATGTGGATAAGTTGAGTTTACCTTTTCGAAAGCAACGAACGGAAACGACGAGCGATATAGCAAGCTTCCACCACCGAAATGAACTCCAAACGGTTCCAAAGACGAACCAATAGACAGGGGAAACAGAATCGCGACTTTCAATCTCCTTGAAGTCTCTTTCTTAAGTATTCACACGTAAATGTATATGATTGATAACCCCTTAAACTCTTTCGAGGTAACAGAAAAGACGAAAAGCCTCTCAACCCCGAATTTTTTTTCAAGATTTTTAACTAAAATCCCCCCCCCCCTTGTTCTGACAACGGAGGGAGATTATCTAGAGGGAGAAATGGAGGTTTTTTCTTGGATGAAGGAGAGAGCGTGGGGAGCAGGGAAGGGGCGAAGCACGAGGGAGAGAGCGTGGGGAGCAGGGAATCGTGGGGGAGAGGGGTCGCGTGATTTTTCTGGGAATGGGAGTCGCGTGAGGTTACCTTTGGGGGGGGCTGCTGGGTGTGTGAAGAGGATGAAAGGGGAAAGGGAAAACGGGTCGGGTTAAGGAATGGGCTTGGGTCGGCGGAATTGGGTAGAGGTGTTGGGCTTAAGAAAAGAATTGGGTTTGGTTGATGTTTTGAGTGAGTTGGGCTGGGAATTGGGTTGGATTTAATTTACTGGGCTGGAGGGGAACTAATGAGACATGGGGAAGGAAATTGAATTAATTTGACGAATAACCGATTAAAATGACGAATTCGCATTAACTAATTAACAAGCTCCTCTATTTAATAATATAATTAAAAAGAGTGATTCAAAAATCATAATTTTTAAACTAAAATAGCATGATTATCAAAAAAACTGAAATATTTTTGGCATGACTTTCGAATAAACGTAAAATATACCGGTATATACATAACTATGTAGGCATTAATATTATTGTATTTTTGCGAAATTTATAAAACTAATTAATTTACATTATTTGAAAAATTTAGGAAGCTCGATAACTAATCTATACCGACGCGGGTCAAAAATTGAGTGTCAACAAAGGCAAACAAAAAATAGCTGATGATGATGACTTGGTGGACATTGTTGGTAGGAGTTATAGAAGCACAAATTTGCTCACCGATCTGGAGTCTAAAACACTTTCAAGTAAGCACAAAGAGTCATTGTGCTTAGTTTGGTTCGTGCATGCTATTCTATGGGCCAAAGACACCGAACAAGTCATACCAGCTAGTTTGTTAAAGTTATCTCAGGATCGTGAGGAATTCAACAACTATCCATGGGGTTACGAAAGCTACAATTTAACTGTTAAATATTTGTTGCAAAAGTTAGCACCCAAAACAATCAATCTATATGGTTTTCCTTGGGCTTTCATGGTAAAGTTGTGATTTTCTTCTTTAGTCTTTCATTTTATTTTATTTTTTGAATAATTATTCTGATTCGTTTTTTGGCATCATTATATTTAGGCTTGGGCATTTGAAGCCATTCCTCACCTCCGACAGCAAGTCAAGGACTACTCTGAAAAGGTTTCTTATCCAAGGATCCTTAGATGGTTATCTGCCAAGAACAACCAAAAAGTGAATGTTGTCGACTTGTTCACCCCTCCTGATGATGCAGTAAGTATTCTTTTACTTAATTTAAAGGACATATGTAGCAATCGATCTATTAAATATTTGCTGTATATTAAATATTTGTTTGAGTTCTTCTAACAGATTATGTGCACCAAATGTCTAGTCTATTGCAGCAAATTACAAATCTGTGAAATAATAAAGCTGATTCAACATTTGTTGCACATAATTTTAACATATTAAACACTTCCGATTATACATGTGCTGATTATAGCTACTTGTTGGTTGTAGATTGTGCATCCGTGGCTTATCCCTACTGATCTAGAATCAACCATGCCAGCCCTTCTTACATTAGGGCTTGTGAGAACTTTACCTGATACTAAGGTTATTGATAGGATTAAAAGAGAATTGGATGGAGCTACATCCATCAAAAGGGAAGCACTAGGGGGTGGTGAGGAGCCTGTTGGTTATCCCGTAAGTGTTGTTGGTAGTGGTTTTGATGATGGTGATGAGCTTGATGATGTTGCTCATCATTCAGTTTTTGAAAATGGGATTGATCATGGTGATGCCTCGCCTAGCTTATGTGCTACTTGTCGATGCAAGAGCTGCAATGAAAGACATGCTGAATTAGTTCATCGTATCCATGCATTGA
Organism: Solanum sitiens; assembly: GCA_016801875.1. Lineage (NCBI taxonomy): Eukaryota > Viridiplantae > Streptophyta > Magnoliopsida > Solanales > Solanaceae > Solanum > Solanum sitiens. The sequence continues at coordinate 1,060,952 of JABWTJ010000178.1, read as the reverse complement.
CTGAAGCTGTAAATAATCTGGCACCGAAAAGAGGTATCAATCCATCTAAGAGGATTTCAAACTCCTGCATTCCCATTGAGATTAAGAAAAGGAAGAGGGAAATTTCAAAGGCATTGTTAACCATCAAAGTAATTAGAAAAGTTGTTAAGCCACTTCCTCGTAATGTTTGGCCAGCTGTGCAGCTTGAGCTTCAGAAGGTAAGTATTTACAAGTTTGTAGATCCTCCAAAGAACAAGCAGCTTGAAGAAAAATCCTCAAGGCCAAAAAGGGAAAAAAAAAATCCTATAATCTATGCTTGTGTTTGATGCAAGTGATTTTCCTGAAAATATTGAAGTGTCATGTGAGTGTAAAAAGATATTTTTGATAAACAATCCCAAAACACTTCTTCGAAGAACTTCTTGGAAGAAAAACGAAGCTCTTCACTAATGTCATAGAGTTCTTTTGGCATAATATGTAAATATACACTCAAACTTAGTACTCCAATTTTGAGAATTCACATGTAGACAACTTAACTTGGTCTCAAATGTCGACTAAACACTCCAATTCTTCCTCATTGTGTCTCGTTGACACTTGATGCTAACATGACATTCATTTTGGAGGTGTTTAGATGATTATTTTGTAAGTTAGAGCGTTCAACTGACAGTGTCTTGATGTACTTACTCAAAAGTTTGTAGTACAACTTACTAGCCAACTGAGGCAAGTTTGAGTACCTGTTTATGCTATTTCTTTTCACAACTTGTCGAAGATTTTTCAAGTTTATATTTTATTTAGCGTCAAAATCCTCGACAATATAATGTTTATCTCTTATATAAGCTCTATTATTTAATAATTGTTAATAGACATAAATTGCAACCTCAATCTATCACTTTAAATATAATTTGGTATGTGGAAGTTAACATTGACACAACAGAAGTAGTTTGTCAGCTTCACAGTCCTAACAAACATAATTGTGTCATTTTGGATGATTGCAGGTGCCTCCTTCGAAGGCTGAATAGCGCGCAAGTTGAACACATCTACAGAGGACAGAATTGACTTGCTAATAGACTAGCATGATGGCCACCACCACTACTGAAAATCCTACTACTATGCAGCTTTTTTGGGAAATGCCACCATCATCGGAGAACCTTTGGCTTGACGATAAAACTGGTGCCACATCTGTCAGGAGGATAAATGCTATTCATCATAATCCTTCTACAATGTATGATATCAGTAGTACAGTAGTAATGCTGGTGATAGGTCTTTTGTATCTGCTGTAAATACTGCTGGTGGAATAGTGGCCCAACCACCACTAACTACCGTGGCTCAGTTACATCTCGGTTGTCTGTAGTTTTTGTTATTAATATAGCTTCTCTGGTTTACCAAAATGAAATTATGTTTGTGTAGTGTATTTCCACTTCAATATTGTTCTCTTCCAATCAAAACAGTCTTAAAAAGTGACAGTTTACTGCTTGGCAATTGTTCCACTTGCATTATCTACTCGACAGAGCCGTTGGAAGTATTTCATGGATTATCTCTGAACTTTCATGTTATAACTGTTAGGACCGAAAATAAGCAGGTGTAAACGCGGAAGCTAGCAATGCAAACCTCGAAAAATCACGAGTAAGAAGATAACGAGAAATAAACCAAAAGACACAAAGATTTAACGTGGTTCAGTCAATCGACCTACGTCCACAAAGGATATGAGCAATCCACTATAAATATGAGAGTACAAAATACAAAGAGAAACAACCTCAACCAATTCACTCGGAATACATGGGAGGTTCACACAAGTGATAACGTATCAAACTTGTGACCCATAAATTCTCCCCCTAACCAAAACTCTCAAAGCCCTTAAGACTACATTGTGAATGCTGATTAAGTTAGAAAGAACAAGCTTATATTTATAGAGTCCTAAACCTTTTCCTACTAGAAAATGAATTAGTCATTACAAAACTTTTTCTAAAAGGAAAACCTATTAATGGCAAGAAATCAGGGCAAATAAAACCCAACAAATCTCCCCCTTGGCCTGAATTTCTGACAAAATAAATTTGTCCACCTTCTTCACTTAATCTTCAACAACTTGCTTCTCCTTTCCATAATCTCCTTTGCAAAATTTATGTCTCAACACAGAGAATCTCTCTGAAACAATTTCTCCAACATAATCTTCATTACTATCAAAAAAGTTACTGCTAGAACTACACCCGCCAAGATGAACACCTCTTTCTAACCTGGTTCAATCATCGTTAATCAATCCACAATACCTGACTCCATCATTGAATCTGGCTCTGATACCACTTGTTAGGATCGAAATAAGCAGGTGTAAACGCGGAAGCTATCAAAACGAACCTCGAAAAACCACGAGTAAGAAGACAAAGAGAAATAAATCAAAAGACACAAAGATTTAACGTGGTTCGGTCAATCGACCTACGTCCCCAAAGGAGATGAGCAATCCACTATAAATATGAGAGTACAAAATATAGAGGAAACAACCTCAACCAATTCACTCGGAATACATGGAAAGTTCACACAAGTGATAACGTATCAAACTTGTGACCACAATTTCTCCCCCTAACCAAAACTCTCAAAGCCCTTAAGACTACATTGTGAATGCTGATTAAGTTAGAAGGAACATGTCTCTATTTATAGAGTCCTAAACCTTTTCCTACCAGTAAAAGGACTAGCCAATCCAAAACCTTTTCCTAAAAGGAAAACTTATTTATGGTAAGAAATCAGGGCAAATAAAACCAACAATAACAGTTCCCTTCATGAATATTTCCATGAATTCTGCCAGAGACACGTATGGTCATGGCACTAACTTGCTTCTGTTGCTGCTGGTAGTTTTGTTAAAGAAGTTTCATCTTTTGGATATGCTCGTGGAACAGCAAGAGGTATGGTGCCACGAGCTAGGATAGCTGTGTATTAGTTCAGCTTTGGTGAAGGAGCTTTCGTTTCTGATTTAATTGTTGCTATATATGGACCAATCTTCTTTTGGCGCCATGATGAAAGGTGTCCTAGTTTCTGCTTCAGCTGGGAATAATGGTCCTGAACATCATAACTTGTTGTAGCACAGCACAAGAAGACTTAACAGTCTCTGATCAAATGGATGCTATCTCAGAGTCAAAAGTGTAGACTTATGCAAACAAAAGTGCTGAACCGAAAGCCAGCATCAGTTTCCAGGTAACGCGATTGATGTAGAGCATGCTCCAGCTGTTTCTGCATTTTCCTCGAGAGGTTCCTCTCTAAGCTATCTTCGAACCTAGATATTATGGCACGCGAGGTGTTAATGATGAACTGAACTACCTATGAGCAATTCACTAATATAAAAAAGACTACAAAAATATGGTTTAACATTCTTTCTGTGTAGTGTGTACACAGTAGTCACACTACTTGAAGTAATAAAATTCTCTACAGGTCCACTGACAAACCAGTCTTAGAATTGATCAAATTGCATTGTATACGTCACAAAATCAGCCAACTATGACTGTTTCTTAAGGTGTATATTTAAAGGAGGCTGTGTTGTAGTAGGAAAAAACCAAGTGTAGAGGAAAAAACTATGTTAGGACTAGAGTACCTTTTCTTCTGTTTTCTTGGTTTCTTTTTGACCCTTCTTTATTACTATTGTTTTTATGATGACAAGGGAAACCCGCAGTTAGTTGTCATTAGAACCAATGTCGCTAAAAGATTTAGGTACAAAGAATGCTAATTGCCGCTAAAAATATATATTTAGCGGCTGATTTTTTGCAGCTAATGATCATTCTTGATGTAATGTAAGCAGCATACTCAAGGCAACACTTTTCCATTGGCGAATTTAAGAGTAAAAAATGGGTTATCTAAATCCGTGGTCATTCGACAAAACTTGATAATTCTTAAAATATATTAAATATTAAATAAAGGAACCATGATCACAAATGACTGGATGGTTCACTTATTTTAGTGTTGGTTTTAGATTGTGAGGTTGAGGGTTTGATTCCAAGAGAGGACCTCGTTTTAGAACTTAATTAAAAAGCACCATGTTATTTTTAAAAACAAAATGATTTAAAAGCTTGAGAGCTCTTAATTTTTTTTTGAAAACTTATCATTTTCTTTTTTATAAAGTGTACTTTTAAAATTTCTTGAGATGTAAAATTGCATTTTTTTAATAAATGGCTTCATTTAATAATTCTTTTTCAATCAATAATTCATATAACTATGCATTTAATTTTTCTTGTGACATGATACTCGAGATTTATCAAATTTCAAATAATTGTTTCCTTAAATATTATTTCCCCCCCTAAATTGTATTTAATAATTTTCTTATGAAAAAACTACAATCTATTATTGCTAAAATAAATGAGGCCCTCAAATTTGAGAACCTAAAGTGATTGTCTTTTTCATAAAGGGGTAGAGCCGCCCTTGACAATATTGCATTGATTTTTTTTTAAATCCTAGATCTGACTCTGCTTCCAATGGCGCCACTTCCCACACCAATCTTCACGAGCTCGTTGTGATAAATTTGTGCATACAACAAGTGTTTGCCTCTCCCGATCTCATAACCATTTTGAAGCGAAGACAAATTTTGTTATACAAACAATGTCGAATGATCCTTGGATTCTCAATTCAGGTACGTCTCACCATATTACCTCCGATACCAACTCCCTCCGCAATCTTTAGGACTTTAAAGGGATCGAGGAAGTGACAATTGGTAATGGTAATGTGATTTCAATTACTCAAACTGGTACTATTTATTTTAATGCATTAAATACTGCCTTCAAACTCTCTAATAGTTGTGCGCTCCCACTATCAAACACAAGTTTATTTCAGTGCATCAGTTTTGCAAAGACAATCTAATCTCAATAGAATTTTCTCCTTTTAAATTTCTTATGAAGGATCTGACTAGGAACACCTCTATTCGGCCCGAATAAACTAGGAGTCTATGTCTGGACCAAATATCAACTTCATCATTGTTGGACATTCCTTACATTTGTGGCATCGAAGATTGGGCCACTCATATTCTCGAGTTTTATTTTCCATTTTAAATAATTCATTTCTTTCTTATTTTTCCAATGACAAGTTTACTTTTTGTAATTCTAGTTGTTGAAATGAAGCACACATATTTCCATCTTACTCCTAATACTTTGTCTCAATAATATACAGTGATTTGTGGGGTCCATCCATGGTTCCCTCTATTGATAAAAAGCGATACTATTGTCTTTTTGTTGATCAGTATACCAATTACATTTGATGAAAAGCAAAACAGACCGTGCTAACCTAACTCCTAAAAAATAGGAAATAGATAAACTAATGTGACCTACCCTAAGTGAATAATAAGTTATACAAACTTAAATCCTAAATTAACCGAACATGACTTATCCTTATATACAAGAGTGGTATGTCCTCTTTTAGAAGTTTCCAAATGCAAGCCTAAATAAAAAAGATTGGGGTCACATGAAGCCATAATGTTTAATGTTCAAAGCCAAAGTTTTCTTATTTAGAAGTTCTCCTAGTTTAAAATTTCCTAATTAAAAAGTTTTTTAGTTATTATTTTGATACAGGTATAATTTAAATCTCCTTCCATTAGGGATATAGGGGTGGATTTTGTTATTTTTTATTAAACATGATTGCTATTATTTGAAATAAAATATATTATTTTAGTTTATTTTCTTCTTCACACCTTTGGACTTTGTGTGTGGTGACTATAAATATATTTTACAACCTTACAAGGAAAAAGACGAACTTTTTTGAATGGATTAAAAAGAAAATAGAATAAACAAATTGAAATGGCGGGAGTAATTGATATCATATGTATCGGAAAATTAAACAAGATCAAGATTAAATTATTTTGAACACGAATGGGTAGATTATCAACATCTTACCTGTCACGGGCTCATTTTCAACTGCGTTAGCGGCATACAATTTCTCGTGCGGCTCCCAAAGCTTCCCATAGCTTAGGTCCAGCCTTACAACTTGTCCCAGTTGCCTTAGTACGATCCTTGTACATGTGGGGAGGTTCACCCCATAGTTCCCCTCTTTGAGCCGCCCGTCAGATGTCTGGCGATGCCTTGACATGCTTTCGACTCATCTGGCGCACCCTTACGTGTCGGATCACTTCCATGTGCGCCCTGGGATTTGGCTATGGTCATACATATGCCATGCCGGGAACTAAGCATCGCTGCCGCGTGCATAGTCCAATCCTCAAGCTTGTCAGTCGCCTCGTGTATAACACTTGGCTTGTCGCTTTACTTGAGTAGGGCAACGTTCCATCCTTGGCCTTAGCCATGTGTGTTTATCTTAAGGTGCCTTCATTTGTCTAATGACATAACCCACACATCCTGCATGCAAACTTAATAGTGCAGTGTCGCCCCACAACTGCACGTCTAGGCCTAAGGATGCTTGTTCGCTTGGTTGAATCTTTGCCAAGCTCACACATCAGCTCACGAGGCTCTTGAGTGAGTCCCTCGATTGCTCAGTCGGCCAAGAGGTCTTTTCCCACAAGGAGAACGGCCCGGAGGGCCCAACGTTCCGTATATCTAACCCCTCGCGGCCATCGGGCGCCCAACGTCGACTTCCTAGTCGCACGCCGCCCATAGAGTTTCCCAAACTCATATGGGTACCTAAGACACTCCTTTGAGATGCCTAGGCAGGCCCTTGAAGTTAGATTTCAAGGCAGCACACTTGGGGCAAGTCTGCCCGGGGGAGGCTGGTAGGCTGTCACCATGTATACCCCCCTTATATATGCTTAAAATAGTTTTGCCCATGTGACAGGACTAGACATCATCCTGCCAGAGAATCATAATGGGTCATAGACTGATCATCCGACCTCCAAATTGGGTGACGTTTGGTTGGAGTTGTTCGTCTCGACTTCCTTCACACCTCCATGAAGTTTCATCCCCTTACCATACTCGTAGGGAGGGTTATAGCCTTTGGACTTTCGGCATAATTACTAAAATGCCATCAGTCTTGGCTAAGTCAACAACGTGTCTAAATGAACTCCGTTTGGCCCCAAATTTGGTAAGCATATATAAAGATGGACTATGAATAAGTCCTTATCTTGGAATCCCCGAATTCCACTTCTAGCTCCAGAACGTGCGGCAGTGACATACGACGACGCCCGCGGCCTTCACCGATAGGCTTAAGCCCTTGGGTGCATCCCAAGTCCTTGTCAAGCATTCTTGGCACTAGAAGGACATGTCATGCAACATCTTAGATGGTTGTTGCCTCATGCCATGACCCTTTGCCTCAATATCCTACTTTGCCTCCTTCAGCACACGCCGCCTGCGTGGCTGACATGGGTACGGCCTGCTTGGCCGTACGCCTTGGCCAATTTCATGGCCAGTGTACACGCCCATATTTCTGTGGCGTTACACCCTCACACACCCAAGACAGTCATCGTCCCGATGACTTGCAACACCAACGAAGACCCGAAGTCTGTCCCCTTGGGGTATTACATCGTGGTTCCCAATCCGTGTGTGGGAAACTCTTTCGAGCTCCTCTTAAAATGGAGTAATGCCCCGCGCACTTCCTCCTCCCAAGTTTTATCCAAGCTGCCTCAGCATTGCACCTCCCGGTGTTCACTTGGACGATGTCTCCATATCTGCACCCTCTGGTGACTCACTTTGTGGCAACATTCAAGTTTGCCACACCATGACCCTCACGGCCTTCAGCTGTCTGGGAACCTTGTTCTTCTCTGCAATACACTTGCAATATCACTAGCGCCGCAAACAAGACTAGAGCATTGAAGGCCCCGCAAGCATGTCCTTGACATCTCTAGCCCGGCCTAGTAAGTGGACACACTATGACAAAAACTTTCTAGTACCGCAATCAAGACTAGAGCATTGGAGGCTCCACAAGCATGTCCTTGACATCTCTAGCCCGGTCTAGAATCGGTCTACCCCCATGGGTAACCTGCAGTCTCACAGTGTCTTCAGTCCAATAGAAGATGTTCCTTCCAGACGCGTGCGTTCAATAGCACAAACATACTTTGGCCTGTTTTGGCCGAGAAAGTAGGCATCCTTCGATGTGGCATTTCAGCCAACCATACCCTTATGGTCCTTTCATCCAAACTTGACCCTGTCCCATTTATCATACACCTCTACCTTTGGTTATCACGCTGCAACATGACACCATTGGTTTATCATGTGCTCCGCACCTGTAGGCACCTTGCACTTCCTTGGGACGTACTTTTGGCAAGTACTTCTTAGCTCAAAGTGACGGTGTTCACACTCATTGCTGAACAAGACTCTGTCGTCCAGAATATTCTCTTTCCTTTTGGTAGTTATTTGACACCCGGGATACAAGTCTATGGTGAGGACTCCCATGGTGCTCCCAATTCTCAACTTGGCCGATGGCGAGGCGTGCACGGCACTCCCATCTTAGGGCATCCGGCTCAACTTTCTACTCTTGGAAATACTTCATTCGTGAACTTGGATATCCATCCAACTTAGACGCTTCGGCTAATCCCACTTTGATGCATTTCTTCACCATAGCACTTCGGTCACTATGCCTCCTCATAAATGATTTGGCAGTTGTTCTCCTCACACACCCGATGGCTGAGTCCATCGGTTTCTTGACACTACGGTCATTCGCAAAGACGCCTGTATGTAGGCTCAACTTCACATTAGTGGGGTGTTTGGCACGAACAACTTGCAAGCTCCAGCTTGCTCATGCGGTAGGTTCCAACCTACTCTTTAGGCATGATCTTCATGTAGGGACTCACCTGCCATTCTTCGCAACCCATTAGATGGCTAGGTATGTAGGGACTCTCCTGCCATTCTTCGCAGCCCACTAGATGGCTAGGTAACAACGATGTCCGACTATCCAGAAGGACACGTCTAAATGCCCTCGAGCGTAGTTCAAGTCCATCCATATCGGAAGGACACTCAACTGATGCATGCACTGCATCGATGGCAAGACCTTTTCATGATCAAGCCTCAAAGTTTATAGTCCATGGCTGACATATCCTATGAAACATGGCTGCGCGACCTGGCAGACGTAGGCCTTAATTACACCTCCCTTAGATATTGACTACACTAGTTATTGACTTGATATAAAGGTAGATTTTTTTAAACTGATATTTTGCATCTCTATTAATTAATTGTCCAAATTTTATCCTTCATTTAGTATAAGGTGGTAGAAAGAAAAGAAAAAGAGAAACCACATAATGAAAACAAAAATTCAAAATTCTCTTCTTTTTTTCCTCTCATAATCTTCATAGGCTAAAAGATGGATTGTGAGATAACTGATAATGTAAATGTTCCTTCTGCTTACATTGGCCTCAAAATTCTCTTGGTTGATCATGATACAACTTCTTTATCAAATATAACAACAATTCTTGAAGAACATTCTTTTAAAGGTATGGCAGTGTTATATCTCTTTTAGTTTTCTCTGATATGTGTTAAAGTCCCCCCCCCTCCCCCCTCCCCTCCCCTCCCCTCCCCTCCCCCAATTGTTGTTGGATCTTCTACATAAATTTTGTACTTATATAATTCCATAGTTAAGAAGTGAATTTACGTAATATTGATGATTGATGTTTGATTTTTCTAATCATAAATGAAACATAAAATTCAAATTTTGAATTTATTTGGAGTAATTTTTATTTGGAGTAATTTCAGGTTGAAATTTGAAGAAGAAAACAAGTTTACTTTATTGGCAAAAAAATATTTGATGCACATGCCTAAAACTTTTAGTCATTTTTAACATGTGTTTCAATCATGCATGACTTAGCGTAGGTATAGATGAATAATTACACTAGTGTTGAATGAATTTGTTGTATTTGTTGTTGTTTCAATAAATTATGATTGAAATTTGTCATTTAAGATTCTCGACAACATAACAAATGGATATGACATAGTTAAATTATCTACCTAATGGATGTTTGAGAACATAAGCTTTTTTCTAAATATTTAATTTAAACTGTCTAATATAAACACTTTAGCGTTTGTTTAAACGCTTAATCGGATCATGTTGTAGTTTAAATATCTAAAGAAAATTTATTATCAAGAGTAAAAGGTTATCGATATATTCAACCTTATGAAAATATATTCACTTAACCGTCAAATTTATCAACATGCTAACTGAGTTGTACTTCAAGTAGAAAAGAATCAATAGGATTCTTAGGCAACAAGATTAAATTAATTAACTTATCGAGACTTGAATGATTTAGTCACTTAATATCAATCAAATATCCATGTATGTGATATTATTAGTCTAGTCATACTACCTTTGTCCGTGTAATATAATAACATAAAGGAAAGGGAAGGTATAACTAATTATTATGAAAATATCCCTCAATATATATATAAATTTTGTGATATTTTTTGAGTTTGATTTTTGTTTATATAGTAAATGCAGTCGAACAAGCAACTATAGCTCTATCCATTCTCCGGAAATAGATCGACCAATTTGACTTGGTCATGGCGGATGTCAACATGCCTGAAATGAACTACCTTGAGTTCATCAAGTTCGCTCAACTCATCAAAGACAAACTTATTATTTGTACGACCATTTTATCAAAATCTTAATTATTTTATGTGATTTAATTGGTGTGTACTATTCAATAATTCAAAAGTATATTTAAACGTGTTGATATCACACATCATTATTGAACTTTGTCTACTTTAATAATAATGTCAAAAATTGACTTCTAAACACATTAATGTTACTTTCTCTATATGTTTTTTTTGTCAAATTCTATATTGATATATGTTCCTTACAAACGTGGTGTATATATTTATGAACATCTAACTTCTCTTTGATAATTATGGATATCTCATTTAATGTTATGTTATGATTTTTCATTTTGGGTTTAGTGATGTCTTCAGAGGTGACCAAAGAAATGGTAAAAGAAGCAACAACACAAGGAATATGCTTTTATTTAACCAATATTTTTACTATTTTATCCTTGATATATAATTTTTTCTAATTCTCGGCTTGCATTTTTTAAAATATAACATTAACTTTCTATCAGTTCCATATCCATCATTCATCCTTTTGATACACTTAGGATCCGTTTGACTACAAATATATTTTTTTTAAAAAATGAAAATTAGTGTTTGGTCATATAATTTGCTATTACTTGAAAAATATATTTGGCAAACATCCCAAAGTTCTCAAGTTCTAGAAAAATTAGAATTTGAGATAATTCTAATATTTGAAAAAAATAGATATTTAAAAGTTACTCCAAGCTTTTATATTCTATATAAAACACCCATTATTTATAATTTTGGTCTTTTGGACTAAATTTCTTTCTTAATTTGTTCTAAAAAATTTATACGATTATATACATATTTTATACAATTTTTATTCGAGCTTACTATCTGAAGTCACTTCTAATTACAGATAGTAATAGTAGTTTTTCGTATACGAATCAATTGTATTTTTCTTTTGTTTTCTTCCTTTTTTTTCCAATTCATACTAATTGTCCGTTGTCATGATTTTTTGACGGAACATTTTCATTATATAAGATAATACAAATTTATGAGTTTTAAATAATTTTTAGAACTTATAGATATAAATCATATTTTAACCAAAAAAATTGAATATTTCTCCCAATATCCATAACCAAACACATGATGAAACATCACCCAAAAACAATTTGTCAAAAATATTTGAAAATATATGACCAAACACTAACTTAAATTTATAGTAGTTTTTTGTATTAGAACCAACGTGTTTTTTTATCATTTTACTAAAAAAACAACTTAGCAACACCTTTTTATCAAACACATCAAATCGCTTATCATCAATTTCAATACTTCCATCCAAACACGTAACTACTTATTTATAAAATTAAATCAACTATTAAGCTAAAAGAGGCAAAAAGAATCCTTCTGTGCTGACATCTAAGTTTCAACCTTGGAAAAGTTACAATGATTTGTATGAGCCTTAATATTTTTTTTATACTAATAAGAATGAGCTTATAACCAATACATGTAATTACATTTTACAACAAGGTAAAAGACTTCAGAAATTCTTTGTTAGATGCCTAGGATGTAACAAGTTGAAGACCTCACACCTCAATCCTATAGAGATCAAAGGGGAGGAAGCCAAAAAAATTGAAGTGCACACAGCAAAGAGAAGAATTTCTTGTTTCCTCTTTTGACATTTCTTTTTCTTATGCATTGATCATCTACCTTCTTCCTTTCCGACTTGTATCGAGCCATCTCTCATCAATTTTAAGCTGAGACTGTTGAATCGTTCACGAGAATACTGTCTCGATGCTTTTCTCCAATCTGTGCCAGCCTTCATCATTGCAGCAAATTCCTCGTAACTAATGCGGCCATCCTGCATGGTTATAGACAATGTAACTGATGAACTTTGACGCTGTGGTAACAAACTAAAAGCTCAAAATTGGTTCAACATTTAGTCGAAATGAATGATAAGGTTGAACAGAAGAGCAGTGAATGGAAAAGAAAATACGATTTAGAAAGGAGAAAATATATAAATACCCTCCTCGATTATTTCCCCAATCCCCACTACACTTTAACTTTGCGGGAGGCCTATTACTCCCTGTTCTTGTCCAAAATGTAACTACGACAACATTGGGACGCCATGTGACAGAGTATTTACTCTCTTAAAGCGCCTGAGGTGAAAAAAATTAAATTTTTTATAGCATTTCTTCTATTATATATACCGTCCTCTTCTTTTTAAGGTTTTCTTTATCTTTCTCTTCCTTTTTCTTTTGGGAAATCCACAACCCCTATCCTTTGAGTGCGCACAGGGTAAAACCCCTATTCCTATAACTCGCAAAGGAGAGCACTAGGTAAGCCCGGTGCGACGAGCTCAGCAGTCAACCCAGAATGCAAACCCGTTGCATTCATTGGCAAGGGGTTTCGAACTTGAGACCTCCAACATGGAAGTCCCAAGCCCAAACCACTGGGCCACCCCGAAGGGTCTTTCTCTTCCTTTTTGTTCTTCCCTTACCTATGACCCTTCTTTTCCTTTTCTACTAATTTGAGTTGTTTGATAGAAACATTTTATTTTTTGTATTGACTTGAGCTGTTTAACTAAACTAGGGTGAATCCGTTTTTTTCCGATGAGAAGCTCCCCTCCATCTTTTTTCAGATTTTGCCAGAGGACATTAACATGTTGGGGAGATGGAAGAGAAGTGAAAAAGGAAAAAGGGGTAAATGACATGAGGCAGCACATGCATATACCCTGACGTTCACATTTGGTTATATCATATATTCATATATGCCTCTCAGGATGATAGAAGATACACATTTTACAAGTACAAGGGGGTAATACGTCTTCAATATAGTTTACGTGTGTAGTTGGAACTCCGGAACAAGATGAGGGGGGTATTTATGGTTCCACAAGCAATTAAAGAGACATTTATGAGAGAAGTATATGCACTAAGTACGAAATCCAGTAGATATACATGAATGGACACAAAAAATACTGACCTTGTCAGTGTCAACATCATGCATAATGGCATTGATGACTTCCTCACTGTTGCCACCATCCTCATCACTCAAGGCACTGCGCAGCTCCTCGATTTCTATGTAACCACTCTGATCTCTGTCGAAAACTGAAAATGCTTTGTGCAGGTGCTCATCATTTGCCATTTTTCTAAGATGAACAGATACAGCAACAAACTCCCCATAATTTAAGCTTCCATCTCCATCAACATCCGCCTGTAAAAGTGAAGCAGAAGATCAAAAAGGGAACAATTATAATAATATTAGCTGCTTGACTTATAAATATATATTTAGTTCTCGTGAAGTTGAAAAAAATCCAATCAAGCGAAATGAAGAGCATGAGAATGCTTACGGCTTCCATAAGAATCTGAAGATCAGCATCAGGGATCTGATGGCCCAGCTTCTGCAGACCATTTTTAAGTTCTCCAAGGTTAATCTTGCCTTTCTTTCCTGTATCCATCATATCAAATGCATCCTTCATTCCAGCCACTTCTTCCGCTGATAAAAACTCAGCCATAATCTGTGCAAGCAATGAAGAAAAAATACATCACCAGAAACTTTTGTGAGAAGGCAGAAAATCTTTTGTCCTTATTTTGGGCTTTAAGAATTAGGCATATGAAGATATCCTTCTGAGAAGGTGCACAACGCTAACGATATGTATAGAACTGCAAATGAAAAGGGAATATTTTACCGTTAGAGCTCTTTTCTTGAGCTTGTTCATTACTGAAAATTGTTTAAGCCTTGCTTTCACAGTCTCACCCAATGAGACATTTGGTGCTTTCTTTATATTTTGTAACCAGGTATGCTCTGCATTCATGTATATGCACGAAAGCCCAAAAAAGTCACAAAATTGAACTTATGAAACTAAGAGAGAATAAACGACAAGCAAATGAAAGTATAGCATCTCAAGGATTAACAAACATTACCAAGAACCTGCTGAGCTGTGAGCCGTTGAGTTGGATCTGGATCAAGCATCTTCTTTACAAGATCCTTTGCATTATCAGAAACCTTAGGCCATGGATCTCTCTTGAAATCAACCGCAGAGCGAATAATTGCTTGGGCTACTCCTTGTTCAGTCTCTGCACATATTCAGTAGAATTTAGGCAATTACTGAGAAAACTGTGAGTAAATTAATGGAAGCACAAAGTACTGACTATCACGAGACAAAAGGAAAAAAGGAAATTTGATTTAGATTGATCCAGGAAGAGGTTGGATTCACTCTTGCAGCCACCCTCACCTAGTCATCTACGATGTTAACAACGCATCAATATGTTTCAAATTCCATTTCATTTTGACACTCATTAATTAATTACCAAGTTCTAAGAAATGCATAGTATGCACCAAGGTTAATTACTTTGTCTTTGTCGGTGAACCGAGGTATTACTTGTTACCTAAAGAAGGCAAATAAAAGAAACGGACCTGCCCAGAAAGGTGGAACACCACAAAGAAGAATATAAAGGATAACTCCAGCACTCCAGACATCAACTTCCGGGCCATAATTGCGTTTTAGGACCTCTGGAGCCATGTAATAAGGACTTCCCACTATCTCATTAAAGCGTTCCCCTGTTAAACATATTAAAGATGATTCCAACATTAATCTTTTTTAGCATGAAAAAAAGTTACAACACACTGTATCATTACTTATTGCATTACCAGGTTTAAAGAACACTGATAATCCAAAGTCAATAGCCTTCAGAGGAGCAGTTTCTTTCTTGTTACCAAAGAGAAAGTTCTCAGGTTTGAGATCACGATGCATTACTCCATGCATATGACACATCTGCAATTTCCTTGGAACTCCGTAAGTTGAAAATAGAAAGAAGAGCAGCCATTTCTTGAGGAAACACAATGCAACTAGAAAGTGAACATTGACCAAAGATGTATGAGCAACCACATAGACTAAATTGTATAAAATTGGGATAATTAGCCATCATGTTTGCGTCGGTTACCACCCCGTTCTTGTAACACCCTAAACAACTAAATGTAGAAACATGAACTTCTTAAACCTATTCCATAAAATGAATATCTCTCTCTAATCTGTAATTATGTGAGTTGAGCTCTCATGTCATTATGGTCACCAAATACAGTTTAAAATTGAACCCTGTTAGCAACAATCCCATGCTATACCAACTAATGCTGAAAGCAAGCTGCAATAGATCTCCCAATCTGGAAATGGAATATAAAGACCGGCATCTAACTGGTTACTGACAGTTATTTTACATTTCCATTATTCTAATCGCAAGTTGTGATTCATTGTCGACATTTGGATGGTGAAACTGAAATCCTCTGTGTTATTAGCTTCTTCAAGTTTCATTTAAACACGAAAGTATATAATTTAAAAGGTATTTGCATGAGAAAAATATAGGACAATGAAACAGTTGCCAAGAAAGAAAAATTGACAAGACAAGATAAGAAAGATGGAAAACCTAACAACATTTAGAGCATGAACACACTTTTTACCTAAGTTGCTCGGACTCCCCAAAATTGCCGCCACACCCCGAGTCGGATCCTCCAAAAATGCACTACTTTTGGAGGATCCAACACTCACCTGTCGACATTTTCAAAAAGTTCGGGCAACATAGCTTTTTACTATATTTGACATCTAGGTTTAATGATATTGGAAGATAAAATCTAGTCTAGTTAAATGCTATAGGATCTCAACGTGTAAAATGAATCAAATAAAAACGTTAAGCACTCATTTACAAACAGAAAAGTAGATCCTGAGCTAAGAAAGGGAGTGTCCTATCTACCAAGAGAGTGCAGGCAAACTCAGAAAAGGAGTGGCTCCCGTCCCTAATCAAACACCAGTCAGCTTCCGTTTTCCTTCTAAGAGACAGTAATCGGCATAACAAAGTAGGAAAATTTACTGAAGAAGTGGGGAAGATATTTTTAAAAGAGATTATTCGACAAGAACATCTATTCTGCTTACAAACATGAAACTTCAATCTCAACATTCCTTTCTAGTCTAAATTGATACTTTCAGTTGGCATTGTCGAATTCAAACTTCATTAACATAATCCTAAATTAGCAACCCTTAAATTACATGAAATAAACAAACAAGTTACAACTATACATGAAAAACAAAGACAAGCATCAATTAGTAAAACTGTACCTGAACAACTTCTACAATAGTCTTCATAATAAACGCAGCTGCTCTCTCCGTATAATGTCCCCTGGCAACAATCCTATCAAACAACTCACCCCCCTCACAAAGTTCCATCACAATATGCACTGCATTATCATCCTCATAAGTGTCCTTCAAGGTCACAATATTCGGATGTTTAGGCAAATGCTTCATGATCTCAACTTCTCTCCTAACATCATCGATATCTACAGCAGTCCTAAGTTTCTTCTTCGATATCGATTTGCAAGCATATTTATCCCCTGTATCAACATCAGTACATAAATATGTAACCCCAAATTCTCCTCTTCCTAGCTCACAACCAAGATCATATTTTTCTTGAATATTGTTTCCTGTTGGATCTTTCAACACAACAAGCTTGTTTCCATCACCTCCAGATGCTTGAGTTGCACCATAATCAAGAGCAAAAGGGTTTGGTTTGTTCTTCTTCTTCTTATTCTCAGAAGAATTACCAGGTGTCCCACAGCAATTCCCCATAACAATTTCTAAATAACAATAAAAAATCAATCTTTGAGCTAAACAATGAAACAAAATGCCATATTCAAATATTCATTCAGATTCTAACTTTCTTGAAACAAAACAAAAAACACAAAAAGCATGCATTTTTAAGAGATCTTCAAGAATATGAACACCCATATTTCAAGATTCTTATAAATTTCTAATCTTTTTCAAAACCCCAACATATAAAATCAAAAAACAAGAAGAAAAAATGATACACAGAAACAACATTAAAAAGCAATGAAATGTAGAAAAAAAAACCTGCAGAAAAGCAAAATGTTGCCTCTTTTGTTGTTGTTGTTGTTGTTGGAGATAAGAATTGGAGGGTAGTTGTGGAATTAAGAGAAGAATGTGAATATGAGAAGAAAGTTGTTCATGAAAGTGTGAAAACTAAATTCACCATTGGAAGAGAGAGTCAAAGCTCTTTTCTACAGAGACTTTTCTCTCTTGGAAACCCCCATCCTATTTTGCCCATTTCTATATTTTTTCTGTCATTTCAATGGATATTTTCATGGTTATGTTCTAGAAAAAATTTATTTAGATACTCGAATTATCGTATACTATTTTTATTTGAAATAATTTATCCTATTTGGATTTAGCATGAATTTAAAAAAAAAAGTCTTGTGATTTTAAATTAATAATAGGTTAAATGTATCAAGTCTTAGTAAATAATTGAACTAAAATCTATTTTTAAAAGATATTTATAAATAAATGAAAATGAAAATGAAGGAAGAAGTATTTATTTTTCAAAGAACTTTTGCATGTAAAAATAAATTGACTATATAAAATATAAAATTTAATTAGACGCATCGTTCCTAATTAGAACATGTTTGATGTTTTATTTATTGAGGCTATGGGTAGAAAATAACACTTTTGAGAAATTAATTTATTTATATAATGTACCTATAAAATCTTTCAAAATTTTGAAGCGGAAATATCTAATAATTTTTTTTATATATGTTGAGATACTTGGTAAAAATAATTTATTATTTAATTTCTAAATGAAATTGTAAACTATTCTAAAGAGTTCTGATTCATCGATGTATATTTATTTTTTTCAATAATTTGATTAAATGAATTTTCATTATTTTTAAGTATTACTAAAAGGATATGAATAAACTTGTGTTTGATTATAGTCTAATTTAATCAAAAGGAGAATAAAACTAGTGATGAATTTAAAAATATTCATGTATTATAATGTCCTTTTGAATCTTTAGATCTATCAATTTTTCAAACAGAATAATGAGACACAACAATTGTTTACCATTTGTACTTTGTTTTTTCCTTCTGATTTCACCTTTCTATGTTGAATGAGACAAAAAACCTCAACCTCCAACATAAATATATTAACATTTAAATATAATCAATTATTTTTAGACGGAACTAATCTAGTGAGATCATGTATTTTCATTATTTTTGACAAAAATGGTGTATATGGACGTTGAAGAATTATCTTATATTTTAAAAGGTCCCCCTAAACATACCTATTAGATTAGAAAAATTGATCGTTATACCCCTTTGGTTCTTCATGCAGTCAGTGGTCTAAGTTCGAACCTCGAATGATAATACTCTTTGTAACTTTATCATAAATAATTGGCGTATACATATACTAAAGCTAGTGGTGTCTTTGGCTGTTGATGCAAGTGATGGTTTAAATTTGAACCTCGATGATAATACGCTTTATAATTTTATCCTAGATAATCGATGTATACATATGCTAAAGTTAATGATGTCTTTCGTAGTTTCGTTATATTTAAATCCTAAATCTACCTTTGTTTTTAGATAATGTAGTAACAAGAACTTTTTATGTTTTGGTTTGTTTCTTTCAGTAATAAATTTCTTGGTAAATATAACATTTCTTTTACCATTAGTATTTCTTGTCTTTTATCACTTTTTTCTTCCTTAGTTTCTTTTTTTAATATTTATGGCACTTTATAGCCCCACCAATGTCTACTATAATATAGACAATTGTCAGGATGAATACATGCGGTTTCTTTTCAAAATTTTCAATTATGAGAACAACTTTTCTTTTTCTATAATATAAATTATGAGAATTTTTTTTTAAAAAAAATTACGTTATTAGTGTAATTTAATTGATTAAAATAAGCTTTTACTACATTACATTTCGTAGAGTTGCTAATTAATTCAGAGTGTTAAAGTTAAATTATATGTGTTAATCAACTTAACCTAGATGGTGTAAACATATATTGTGGTTGAAAATGAATTTTAACAGTAAAATATAGTATCTCACTTATTTTTGTCCAACTTGTAAATATTGTAATTTGTAAGAGAAAAATGATTAATAACCTTCAATGTATTATAACTAATTTTTAAGGTGCAATATTAGAAATATAAAAAATTAAATAAATAATGGTGGGTGCTTCTTTTTACCTCATAAGATAGAAAAAATGTCTCTATAAATCCTCAACCAAAAAAGTATATCAAATATTTATAAATAAATAAAAAAGACTAAGCAAAACTATATATAAAAAAAAAAGTACATGTTTGTTGAATATAATAGATGAGTATGGAGCCTAAAGGGTGAAAAATGTTAACAAAAATTCCAAAACGGTATATGAAATTTTTTTTTAGCCAAAACGGCAAAATCGCTCACGAAGTAGCGATTTTGTCTGCGGAAAAAGCAAAATCGCTGCTATAGCAGCGATTTGTTAAATTTGATTTTTTTTTTAAAAAAAATAATTTTAAACAAAATCGCTCCTAAAGGAGCGATTTATCAAAATAAAAACATTTTTTAATAATTTTTTCATTTGTCGCTGCTTAAAGTTAATTTTTTTTTAATTATTTTTTGCTTCTTTTTTTTTAAAAAAAGGTTTAAATCAATTTTTATTTTATTTTAAATCAAATCGTTGCCACGGCAGCGATTTTTAATTAAATTTTTTATTTATTTTTCTCGCTAAATTTTTTTTTTGATTTATTTGATTTTTAAAAAAAAATAATTAAAAATCGGATTTAAAAAAATAATAAAAAAAATGATTTAAACCATTTTTTTAAAAAAAAGAAGCAAAAAATAAATTTAAAAAAAAATAACTTTTAAGTCGCTGCCTTAGCAGCGACAAATGAAAAAAAAATATTTTTTTATTTTATTTTAAGAAATCGCTTCCAAAGGAGCGATTTTGTTTAAATTTTTTTTTAAAAAAAAAAAAGTCAAATTATTTTGCTTTTTCTGCGGACAAAATCGCTACTTCGTGAGCGATTTTGCCGTTTTGGCTAAAAAAAAATTCTATATACCGTTTTGGAATTTTTGTTAACATTTTTCACCCTTTAGGCTCCGGACTCTATAATAGATCCATAAACCAACTAGAGTTGTTCTGAATATTACGTATTTATTTATTCTTAATCAGAGGTTTCTGATTTGAGTCTCTCTGAATATAGAATCACTTTTACTAGAGAGCATTATAACACATTGTGGGATTTCTCAAAGCAAATTTAAATTTAGTCAGATTCTAATATAAATATCGAATACCAAATCAAAAAATAAAAATACATCCACAAGCCCGCAACAATTAATTGCTAGAGGAATAGGGTAGACGACTTTGCTCTAAGAATTTATAATTGAAGTGAACGAGATGATCATGTGTCTTAAAGTGGAGTAGTAGCTATGAATTTTTTTAGTTCAAATCGAAAAATACGTTTGATCATAAAATTTTAAAAATTTTAAAAAATTATAATTATCAAATATTTTCACTCTAAATTACTCACAAGAAATTTGAAACAACTCTAATTTATATTATAATCAAACACATTTTTAACTTTTTAAAATATTTTTTATAAATAAAACTTATTTTTTTTGAAATTTTACTATAACATGGTCAAAGGCCTACTTATGGTCAAATAGGAAAATAGAACGTTAGGAAACAAATTCATATATGACTGAAAATTTATCAGAAAAAGAATCCCAACTACTTTCTATTTATAGTTTGTTAAAACTTCTAGAAGCACAAATCAAAACTTTATTTATAAAAAAAAGTAAAAAAAATGAAAATAAAATGAATGAGTTGTTTTATTTAGAGATTTCATTATTATAATCATGTGATTTTCATTCCACATTTAATATGGAGTTAGTTAAGGCAAAGATCTTTGTATAGAATTTATGTCCATTTAACAAATATCGATAGCTAAATTGTAAGATTCTGTAAAAAAAATCAATGCATCTTCGAACAATTATTAGCTCAGTAATTTGAGAATAATGTTTCATTATGTGCAGTGGTGGACCTACGGTTAGGGTGTCCAATTGGACATTCTTCGTTAGAAAAAAAATATCACATATACAAATGAAATGATATACAAAGTGATTAAATAACATATTTTGGATACCCTTGACATAATAGGTCATGTAGGCCAGTGGTTTCAAATGCTTTTGAATCGGTTTTAAACTCTTTGAATGAGTTAGTAGTTGCATCTTTTGTTGTTCTATATAAATTGGCAACACCAATGCCGGAATAGGACTTGTTGCGTGTAGATTGACGGATTTCATAGTTTATATCTTAAGTCTGTTTAGTTGTTTATGCTCAATTGGTATCATCTACTGAGTACATGTGGATATTGTACTCACCCCCTACTTGTGTTATCCATTCGATGCAAATCCTAGTTAGGGTGATCCGCGTAGTGGTTGATTGGATCCAACAGAGTTTTCTCTTTCGGAGTTGTGGCCAGATCCTGCTTTTCGGGTCACAATTAATCTCCATTTATCATTTAAAGTCTTTAACTTTTCTTCCGAAGACTTGAGATATATTTTAGATTCTAAAAATGTATTAGATGTTCTTTATACTTGTGATATCAAGTTTCGGTGAAATGTTTTTGATGTTTTCTATTGTTTGTGGCCTGACATCCCTTCGGGATATCGTATGTGTTCTTGTTTCGACTTACACACCATTTTTCTGGAGCTCTCGGAGTGTGTGTCATTATGAGCTCGACTTTTGAATGGTGTCGGAAAATCTGTTCTGACTTTATTGAAGTTCATTATTTATTTTCTTTATATTTAGTTAGTTTAGAAACACTACTTTCAGGTTTAATCCTTGTATAAATAATTAGTGCCATTTAATTTACTGAGTAATTAACACAAATTTTAGTAACTTTGACATACAAGTTTTCAAGAAATCTTTAATAAACACAACCTTCAAATGAAATGTGCATTTTTAACTTATTTTTTGCAAATTATTTTTCTTCATAATTAAATTACCTCATGTATCTTTAACAGATCGGCTCATAAGGCACACTTAATATTATCACCACACTTTTTACTATTTCAAACTGAAATTTGAAAGTCAAATAACAATAAGTTTCTGTATGAGCTTTTATTATAACAATCATTAATTTTTTAATAATATATAATAAATATACTACATAAATATGTCTTTTAACTTGGCATCAACTCACATTTATGGGTAATGATTTTGAATGTATACAAAATTTATATAAAATTGAACAAATAGACACACACAACCTACGTGACATCCTATATTACAATTTGCATCCTACATGGGGTGTCATACATGTATTATGTCATGTAGGACTCATGTGTCTGCTTATTCAACTCTATACAAGTTCAAATGTCTACTTATGCATACTCAAAGTTAGAAGACATAAATATAAAAGATAAAATTTCAGATATAGCAAACATAATAGACATAATCAATGGCGGAGCCACCTTATTAGGGGGTTCATCTGAACCCTTCGGCGAAAAGTTATATGATTGATACATGATTAATATAATATTTTAGGTATATATAACATATGTACGTTGAACCCCTTCGACTACTTCGTGTGTCTATTTTTCGAATTTTGAACCCCTTATTGAAAATTCTGGCTCCATCACTGGACATAATAAGACTCTATAGTTATAGTTTCGATAATTGTGCTTCATAGCTATATTTTTTTTTGCTATGGAGGCTTCGGTTGTATATTTCTGGTTGTTTTTGTATATTTTGCTTGTGATCATTACAAATAGGGTAAGTATATACAACTCTATATTTATAATTAGGAATTTTTTAAACCTTCTTTTGTATATTTCACTTGCCAATATATACAAAAATGATAATTTATTATGAATTTTTCATAAATTGTATACAAATAACTAAGGTAAACATATATAAAACTATAAAATTATACAATAAGGAACCAAATTATACAAGTTTTGAATTTATACAAATCAAACTAATAGCAAGATTGGAAAAAAATATAGCTGCAAATTAGTATTTTCCTAAATAGTAGCTATGGCATTAATATGATTTAGATATTTGTTGTTAGGTACAATTTTTCTGAGGTCAATTTAAAAAAAATATTTACTCGGGCAATGAGTTATCTTAACTAGAAGACAACCTTTAGTTTTTTTTAATTAATAAAGAGGAATCATCAACTACAAGAACATTAATTATGTATATTACATCCCCTCCCTCTCAGACACATACATATATAAATTATATTACGTCCTCTCTCTCACACACATATATATATATGTTACACATTATAAAGGGTAACAGGATATCCATTTGTTGGGACAGGTACTAAGAAAAAAGGGCATAATTTTTTTTCTGAATGAACCTTAGCTTTCCACCTAAATATTTTGAGTACATGATGAAGGAAAACAAGGACCATTATTTTTGCAAACTCTTTTCCAGGACACATTTTATGTCCTCCACCAAATGGAATTGATGTGTAAGGAACTAATCCAACACTTAAATATATCTGAAAAATTCAAACTTTAGTATATTATGTTCAACACTTAAATATATCTGAAAAATTCAAACTTTAGTATATTATGTTCAATATCATGTATGACTAAGATTCTCGAATGCGGAAAAGGATTCAATGAATTTAAAAGAATTGAGTGAAAAGTCGTATGAGGTGAAAATCTCATGTAAGGTTCTGTAGAGAGTGACAGTAAGGGTGACTTATCTGTCATCTTTTCTACTATCACTAAAAAAATAGACTGCCTTACCTAAAATTGATAGAGTACGATTAACCTCTTATTTATTATTTAGAAATAAATTAATAGATTATGTTGTAAAAAATATTTACACAATCATGTTACTTATTGTCTATTGACAAACCTATAAAACATATACTTAACATGTTATAGTATATTAAACTTTTAGTAAATCTCCAAAGTATTGTAAGTTGAAATCTTCTCCTTCTCCAAGTAAGTATACATCACAATATTTTACTAATTTTTTCTAAGTGATTAATAATCTATGATGCTTTTATCCTCATTTTATAAACTAATTATTTTAAATAAGTTACATATGATGCTTAATGTCCATTTAATTATTTAATTTCATACACTTAATTTAAATTAGAAGGTTAAAGATTTACCTTCCATCCTTTTGGTATGAGGAAGCCATCATAAGTTATGTCCTCTATGAATTCTCTAAAAGTACCTTGTAAAATTGGTGTATCTCTTAATACTTCATTCACAAAATTCCAAAGTTTTCTTCATTTTTTGAATGTCATATTCCTTGAAATCTCATTTTGCTCTGTCATTTTAAAAATATATTTATAGATAATTACACATATATAATTAAAAAAAATTTAACTACCAGATTATCAAAAAGATAATTCTTCATAAATAGTAAAATTTTCAATCTTCAGAAATAAAGGAGGTTTTATGCTATGACAAGTAAAAATAACATCATATCATAAATTCTTTAAATTGTGTAATATTTTTTTAATGTTAAAATTAAGTTGACTTAAAATAACAAAAAACTCTATATAACAAACATTATATGATAAATAAACACTAAAACAAATTTGATTATCAAGGACAAATAATTTCGTCATTAATATAAATCATATTTCGTCACTAAAATCTTGTGTGATGAAAAATAATTCGCCACTCAGTCGTCACTAAATGCGTGTCTCTGAAAGTATACAAAGACGAGTGCTTTCGTCGCTGAAAATATTATATTAAATACAAAAAGAAAAATCGTCCCCAAATGCTTAAACATTTGTGACAAATTTATTTGTCGTAAAAAGTATACTTTTTGTAGTTAATAGTATGCTTTGTCACTAAAAAAGTTATTAATACCGACAAAATTATATCATCGCTATTTAGTTTACTTCAGTCAGGACGAAATCAATTGTCTCTAAAGTTATATGTATTTCGTAGTTGATCAAAATCTAATTTCGTCACTAATGATTATATTTTATATACAAAATATTATTTTGTTCTTAAATGTATATATGATAAAATTTATCATTATAAAAATGATTTTTATATATATATAATGTATAAAATTTACAAAAATAAATAAATAAAATGGCAAATCAGACTGAATATATTTAAAGATATTTTAAAAACATAAACAGTTTAATTAAAATATAATCTACATTTGAATGAATTGTGGGTGGTAAATTTCATGCATTTGTGTGTGAGTATAAATATCTTCTACAAAAGTTAAATTTGAAAGAAGTGAATGAGGTATAGAAAAACAAAAATGAACAACAAGAGAGAGTTGGTCTGATGGTAAACACTCTTCACTTTCAACCTTAAGATTGTAAATTCGATTCCCCAAGGCAGCATAATGTGCGAGCTCCTGGTCAGGGTTGAAAAAATTTGAGATAAGAGAGATGATAAATTATTTAGTACAATAATATATTTATTTAAACTTTTGATTTATTAAAAAAATGAATAATCAGTTCAAGCTGAACATCGATAGCAATAACTATAGTACTTCATCATAATATATTTGAAATCCTTGTTAGTTCATTTCTTTTGTTTGTGCTTTCATTTTTTAGTTTATTTCAATTTTCACACTGATGAGAAAAGTTAATAGATTTTCGTAAAATATATTGCACCTTTACAAAGTCTAAGTTTGTAAGTCGATGTTATCTCTGTATAGTTACTCTACGTACGTATGTGGAATTACTATTAAATATATACATATTCATATACAGAAGCAAATAGATCGACTTAATCTATGTAGTTTAACAATCACAAATGAATAGACATGCACAAAAATTAGCACAAAGACTTGACAAATTATTTTTTTATCGTGCTTATCAATGAAAATGTATCAAACAAAAGTGCTAAACCAACAAATATTAGTGATCTATTGCTAGAATTGTGTCCACTCACAATACTTATAACTCGGATTGTATTTTTCAAATAATACATTTATAATTGCGTAATTTAAGAAAATTGATGTATTGAACTTTTCCGATTTTATCAAATCGACCGAATTAATTAGTTTTAATATTTTCTCTTGCCAATTAACTAATGGTCTCTGTCTACTTTTTATGAAGCACTTGTATTATTCTTGTTGTAAGTTGTCACTTGTACTTATGAACAATTGTAGAAAAAAATTCTATTTAGCTATAAATATTTTCGTAGCAAATAGTTTAATTATTCACTACAAATTTTAAGTCGTTGCTATTTAACATCTTACATATTTTGTAATTTTTTAGTTGTCACTAAATCATTGATTGATTAGAGACAATAAAATACTTTCCACGAATTATTTATATTATTAGTGACGAAATAAATGTCATAATTAAATATAAATTTTCATAGCTTAAATTTATAATATTTAACTCCGAGCTCTAATATGTCGATATTGTAACAATATATTTTTTTAGATGAAATACTTTTGTGTTCAAAATTTTATAAATTATAAGACTAAAAATATTTTGTCATGAATTAGATACATCATTAGTGACGAAATAATGTGTCACTGATAACTATAAATTCTTGACTAACACTACTTAACAAATGACGCCAATTGATTTTTTTGTGGGAAACTTTAGGGGACAAAACATTGCTACGGATTTTTAATCTTCATCACTAAAAGAATGTGTCACATATATTTAAGCACGAAAAGTAAATTTTGTCACTAAAGTTGAATAATTAGTGACGAATTTGATATCGTACTTTTTCATGAATTACATACACTATTAGTGACGAAATAATGTGTCACCAATAATTTTAAATTCGTGACTAACACCACTTAACAAAATGGAGCCAAATAATTTTTTGGTGGGAAACTTTAGTGGACAAAACTTTGCTACGAATTCTTATGTTTCTTCACTAAAAGTATGTTCCTCATATAATTAAGCACGGAAAGTAAATTTTATCACTACAAGTGAATAATTAGTGATGAATTTGATGTCGTAGCTAATAATTTTATAGCTATATATCATATTTGTTGTAGTAAAAAAAATAAAATAGCCGGTGAACTATATAATAAAATGAATTTATTTACATTATCGATGTATATAATCGAGCTAGATCTCTAGAAAATTGAGAATATATGGATTTATGGTATGTTAATTGCATGCCATTGTCAACACTCTATAATAAAGAAATTTCAGAATTCAATTTATTTTTTGTGTTTCTGGTTTCCAGTTTAGGATAGAATTCATTTGCCCCTTTTTACCAATCCTACTTATGATCAGGCAAATTCAAGCTCACAAGTACAAAATGAATGGTTAAATATCTATTCTATTTTACATTCAAACTGTACATGGTCCCCTTTTGAAACCAAACTTAAATGCTTTCTGGATAATGTGTTTGGACAATAATAATAAAGGAAAACACTTTTTATTTTAATTCTCGATTTCTATGCTCTTCAATTTTGAGTTATGTTTTCAGTGAATTGGAGATGAGTTATACCTTGTCTAATCATTTCATGTAATTTCTTCCTTGATCTACCTCTATCTTCATTTAATATCTATCATTATCAAACTCTTGCATATTCACACTACGCTATATGTGTTCCTCCTCTTTACATGATCGGACCATCTCAATTCGACTCCTCGCGTTTTGTTTGTCAAGGAGATTACTTTTACATTGTCTTGTATATCTTTGTTCCTAATCTCATCTCTTCTAATATGGACACATTCATATAATGTCTTATGAACTTGTGGATTCTATACTAACTAATTTTCCCATGTTTGGTTGGAACAAAAGTTATGGAAAATGTTTTCTAAATCAACTCATTTTCCTCAAAATTAAGGAAAATGACTTCCCTTCAAAAATTAAGAAAAACATTTTCCAAAACTCTCCTCCAATTTCAAATTACATTTTTTTTTGAGAAAAACATCGATTTTTAAAAAATATTTTTAATTTTAAAATTTTATTTTTTCACCCGATCCCTGACCCCCCCTCACCGGCCAGCCCCCCCACCCCCACCCCAACCCCTCCCCAAAGAATTAACCCACTACCCCCCACCCCACCCCACCCCCACCCCCAAAAAATAATAATTTTGATTTTAAGAAATATTTTCGATTTCATAAATTATTTTTTACTCTAATAAAAATAAAAAATGTCTCTCAAAAACATTTTTCATTCATAAATCAAACACCAAAAATCATTTCCGGAAAATATTTTCTACTCACCAACCAAACATGAGAAAATAAGTCTAAAATCTACTTGTTTTCCTGGAAAACATTTTCTAGGAAAACATTTTTCTTCATACCAAACACACCCTTTGTCTTATACAACATAGTTGATGTAACAAACACTCTATATAGATTACTTTTAAGTTTATTATATAGGACATTTGTGTTGTCCATCTTGTATTCCTAAGATACTTAGAACAAAACTTCGAAGAACTCGGTAAGACGCAACAATGTTTAAGAACATTTTCATAACTAAAAAATTAAAATTAGTAGAGAAACTAGAATCAGAAACAGATTAGAAAAATATATGGAATATTTTTCTTAAAGAAGAACTGTTGTCAATCTGTATTTAAAGAATCTTACTGATTCCAACAAATTTTGCAGAAACACGAAGTAACCAAAGTTTAATGAACCAGTGAAGAATAGAAGAACAAAAATTAATTCACAAAACTAAAATTTGTAAACATACCAGAATTTGGAAAAACAGAAAGAAGATCAAGCCTACTGAATGCACAGTGACCCCTTAAGGAAATTATTCCCCTCTAGTATCCGAAGTTTGATTTGAAATATGTCATCCCAGGGTAGAATGATCTCAATCACCAGTCTATTGATACCCAAAACGCTAGTGTCAGCGAGCCACTCAACGGCAGCAAAGTACACTTAGAATACTAGATTTAGTAGTAGTAGAAGAAGTCCAGAAAATTTTATATTCTATATATCTTTAAAATGAGAGAAAATCCCTCAATTATAGAACAAAGGGTAGTGCGAAAAGGTTCTTATTGTGTCTTACTGGAAATGTCACAAACCTTTGGAAAAGTCGCAATTTCAAAAAGGTCATCACCTTTCATAAAAGTCACAACTTTTTATAAAAGTCATAAATTTTCATAAAAGTTGATACTCTTAATAAAAGTCGCAACTCTTTATTTTCCATTCACACCTTTTAAAACCCAACAATTTGATGCGAGCCTCTATTTCAGGCTTCCAATATGATGTGTGACATCATCGTCAAGCTCTCAATACTTCTTTTTTTTGGATTATTGACCCAACATACGTACTTGAATCTTTCTCTCTTACATATGATTTGTGCATCAATCCTCACTTTCATATTCACCTTACGTGATGTGCCACTGACTTGCATTACATCTACTCTATTTTAGTCCTTCTCAACTTGAAAGTCTTAGACTTTATGATTTGTCTATATACCTTCGATTTATCAATAACTCGGTTGGTAGTTAGTAATGAAATAACTTGCTCATGTATTAATTTTCGTATAAGTTATAAGTAGTTTGGAGATTAGTTAGAAAATAAGTTATTCATTTATAAAATGAATATGACGTTTGGTTTGTAGTTTAGATACCAACATAACTAATACATGAACAAGTTATGAGGAAATTGGTATATTATTTTGTGCAGGGCAGAAGATGTGAAATAAGTAATACGTACACGCATAACTAATATCTGCATAAATACCTACATTAATAATACCTACATAATTTTTAACCATATACAAACCGATCCCTAAATTATTTGGCTGTTTGATAGGAAAGGAGTTATTTGTATTTATATATTAAATCTAGCACAACTAATATCATGTTTGGTTGCTTTTGTATAAAATTTAGCATATCAAATATGGTGTTTGATTATCACTTTATAATCTCATATAAATAAAATAAGTATAAACCATGAATAAATTCATATATTATTTTCGGTAGCAAACGAAATAACTAAAACATAAATTTCGGTAGCAAACGAAATAACTAAAACATAAATTTGTAATACATGAATAAATCATGCATAACTCTAACCAGGCAACCAAACGAATTGATCAGAAATTAAATACCTTGGATTATGTCATTGAAGAACTCATGCTTCTCTTCAAGATACTTCATGATCAAAGTAATAGCTGTACCAGTAGTATGGTAACTACCAATGCAATTTATCAATCATTTCTACTTCACTCATGCACTTGCCATTTTCTTCTTTTTCATTAATCACTTGTGTTAACACATCAACCTTAGACAAATTTGGATTCTCTAGTAATTCTTTTCTTCTTTCTTCAATAATAGCCTTCATTTCCTTCCTTAATCCTTTTCCTACTTTCATTGCCTTATAAAATGTTGTACCTGGAAAATTTATGTCCTACACCAAAAGACCTCGCGAAAAAATATTGAATCTTCCATAAAGATTCAATATTTTATCTGAATAATCGATGCCCATAAACACTCTAATAGAAAGGATGAAAGTGTATAACCTCACTAAATCATACACTATTACTTCATTATTCCCTTTCCAATGATTTTCCAAATGTGTATGTGACATATAGTCTATAGTACTAATAAGTGTTTCAACATTTTGTGAGTTCAAAAAATAACTAATCACACTTTTTGCTCTTTCAGTGTCATGTTCTATAGGTACAAATGATGTTGAAGGGAAAAGTTTTTGAACAGAATTAGGTCTCCAACCACTAAAAATTTTGTCACCTTTAGTAAATATGAATTTATTAGCTGATGGACCTGAAAAAATAATAACTTTTTGGCCAAGTAATGAGGTTTTGAATATATTAGAGTTGTATTTTTTGGTTCTTTCTTGAACAAATTCATGGACTAATCCATAGTAAAGTGATACAAGAAATTGAATGGTTTCTCCAATAATAGGCCAACCAAATGTACCAGGAGGAATAAGACGGTTTTTTTCTTTAGGGTTAGCAAAGAAATATTTGAACAAAATATTGATGATCATCATAGCAATCAAGGTTGCAATAAAGAGGAGGAAGAGGTCCATTTTGTGTACAAGGTACTCCCTCCGTCCGGAAATGTTTGTCAGGTATACTAAAAATAGATGTCCAAGATTAATTGTCAATTTAAACAATCAACAACTAATTAGTTTATTTTTTTCCAATTCTACCCTTAATAATTATTTCATTTTATTAATTATTGATTTAAAGTTACAAGAAGACTTTAATTTATAAAAGATTACTTTTGCATTTTTCAATAAAATATCAATCATTCTAAGTACAGTTTTTTAAGAGTGATTAGAGTAGTAGTACGTATTTTATTATGAACTTCAATTGCCTTTAACAGAAACAACATAAATATCCACTCTTCTCTGTATACCAAAAGTAATCCGTAACAGAAATAATATTTGCGGTAATAAAGGCAATAAATACGGAACACAACAATACGGTTAATCAACGAGAATAAAAAAGAAATAATGACACCAAGATTTTACGTGGAAACCCTCCTAAATAAGGGAAAAATCACGACCCAACAGGAGCAACGAATATCACTATAGTAAGGATTTTACACTTGTAGGTCTGAGCAAAACTCCAGAGATCACTACACACTCAAAAGAAATAACCTTTTTTGATTTTTCCACCTCACTATAATATCGCTCACACTCTCTATTTTTCCTCACAGATTATTTTTCTCTGTGATGCCTCACTCTTCTTTTCTCTCCTTTGTAATTTTTTTTGGTGCACTTAGAATGAAGAATTGTCCTCCCTTTTATAGAAAACAAATGCACTACCCTCCAAATGTGCTACAGAAGAAAAACAATTTTTTCTTCTTCATAACTTACCTACTATTGAAAATTAAGTAAAGCTGAAAAATAATTCAGCACCAAATCTGCCAAACTTTGAAATTGGCAGAGAGCTATTCAAAGTTTGGTACATGGGGATGGACCCCACAATCTCCCCCTTCAGACCCATTCACCCTGAAGGAGGTAGCTCTAGGTTTCTAGTTTGAGTACATGCCGACAAATTTTTGCATAGCTCGAACTTGTCTTTTGATACCACCTTGGTCAGCATATCTGAAGGGTTTTCATTAGTAGGGATCTTCCTGACCTGCATAGATCTGTCCTCTATCTTTTCACGAATCTAGTGATATCTCATGTCGATATGCTTCGTCCTTGCATGATACATGGTGTTCTTGCTCAAGTCTATTGCACTCTGACTGTCACAATAGACGACTTACTCCTTCTGATGCAATCCAAGTTCTTGAAGAAATTGTTTCAGCCATACCATCTCTTTGCCAGCTTCAGTAGCTGTAATATATTCTGCCTCAGTTGTAGAGAGTGCGACGCACTTCTGCAACTTTGACTGCCATGATATATCTCCTTCTGAAAATGTAAACAAATATCCAGTAGTGGATTTTCTATTATCGAGGTCACCTGACATATCAGCATCAGTATAGCCCTTCAAGATTGGATCAGATCCTTCAAAACACAAGCAATCTCTTGTGGTACCTTTTAGGTACTTGAGTATCCACTTAACTGCCTCCCAGTGTTCTTTTCCAGGATTTTCAAGGAATCTGCTAACAACACCAACTGCATGAGCAATATCAGGTCTTGTACACACCATCGCATACATCAAACTCCCCATTGCTGAAGAATAAGGAACTTTAGCCATTCCTTCTTTCTCCTCTTTAGTTGTAGGACACATCTGTTTGCTCAACTTCAGATGACTCGCAAGAGGCGTGCTAACAGGTTTAGCACTCTTCATGTTGAAGCGTTCTAGTACACGTTCAATGTATTTCTCTTGAGATAGCCACAACTTTCTTTTTGTTCGTTCTCGAATAATCTTTATCCCTAGAATTTGTTGTGATGGGCCCAAGTCTTTCATGTCAAATGACTTGGACAAATCTTTCTTCAACTTTGCAATCAGCTCTTTGTCTTGTCCTACAATTAACATGTCATCCACATACAACAACAAAATAATGAAATTGTTATCAGAAAATCTTTTGAAGTATACACATGAATCAGAATAGGTCTTTGTGTACGTTTGACTTTTCATGAAAGAGTCAAACTTTTTTTACCATTGCCTTGGGGCCTGTTTCAACTCATAAAGACTCTTATTCAATTTGCACACCATGTGTTTCTTTCCAGATACTTCAAATCCCTCTGGTTGCTCCATATAATCTCTTCTTCCAAATCTCCGTGAAGAAATGTAGTTTTCACGTTCAATTGCTCCACTTCAAGATCTAGACTAGCTGCTATGCTCAAAATAGTTCGAATAGAAGTCATTTTGACAACCGGTGAAAAAATTTAATCAAAATCAATACCTTTCTTTTGTTCGAAGCCTTTTACAACCAATCGAGCTTTGTACCTGACCAACTTGCCATTTTCATCTTTCTTGAGTTTAAAGACCCACTTGCACTTAAGCGGTCTTTTGCCTTTTAAAAGTTCAACTAGCTGGTATGTGCCATTTTTCTGTAGAGATCCCATCTCTTCATGCATGACTTTCATCCATTGGCTCTTTTCTGGATGAGACAACACCTCCTTAAGACTTTTTGGCTCACCTTCATCATTGATGAGGACATACTTTGAGGAATGATATTTGGTTGATTCTACCCTTTGTCTTTCTGATCTCCACAGAGGTTGAGACTGTTCTTCTTTTTCTGGGTACTCCATTTGCTCGGTATTATCACCAAGTTGCTCCCCCTGCTCAACAATCTCATCAGGTTGCTCTTCATGTTCAACAACTTCATCAATCGTATTTTCTGCACTTATGGATGGTTAGAAGAAGAAGGAATGGTTACAAGATTAGGGACTATACCATTCTTTTTATTGGCCTTCTCGGATAGATCATCAGCAGTTCCAACTTTACTTTCTCTAAAGATTACATCTCTGCTTCTAATGACCTTCTTCTTTACAAGATCCCATAGTCTGTAACCGAACTCTTCATCTCCATATTCGATGAATATGCAGGGAACTGATTTATTATCTAGCTTTAGGTGCGAGTAAGACATTTTCTTATTGGTCCAAACTCTCTCCGGAATGTCAAACTCCAACGGAACTGATGGACTACGATTGATAAGATAACATGCTGTCCGAACTGCTTCACCCAAGAATGTCTTAGGTAATTTAGCCATTCTGGCATGCTTCTCACCTTCTCAACAAAGGTGCGATTCATTATTTCAGCTACACCATTGTGTTGTGGGGTTCCAGGAACTGTCTTTTCATGTCTGATTTCATCATTTGAACAGTACTCTTCAAATTCTCTTGAAGTGTACTCACCTACATTGTCGGTTCGGAGACGTTTTAGCTTTTGACATGTCTCTCTTTCTATCAGAGCATGAAACTTTTGAAATACTTGAAACACCTGATCTTTGGTTCTCAAGATATAAACCCACAATTTTCGAGAAGCATCATCAATAAAGGTAACAAAGTATTTATTACCTTCTATCGATTTTATCTCCATTGGACCATAAACATCAGAATATACCAAATCAAGTATATTCGACTTTCTTTCAGATGATGTCTGAAATGAGACTCTATGTTGTTTACCAAATAAGTAGTAGTTACAAGGTTTTATCGTTGTATCCTTTGGCAAAAGAGATGAGTGATTTTTTGGAAAGAATTTGCAATCCTTTCTGGCTCATATGACCCATTCTTTTATGCCATAAATCTGCAGAATTATCTTCGTGAACCGCATTTAATTCACCTTGGCATATTTCTGCATTTGTCCTGTACAACGTGCCACGAGCAACTCTTTTTGCAATCACCAATGCCCCTTTGGTGAGTCTCCATTTTTTATTTGCAAAGTAGTTCTCATATACATCTCGGTCCAAAGCAACTCCCGGGATCAAGTTCATCCGCAAATCAGGTACGTGGCGCACATCTTTCAACACTAATGTGCATCCAACATTTGTTTTTAAGCAAATGTCTCTGATCCCCGCAATTTTTGAGTAACTTGTGTTACCCATTTTGCGGTAATAAAGGCAATAAATGCGGAACACAACAATACGGTTAATCAACGAGAATAAAAGAGAAATAATGACACCAAGATTTTACGTGGAAACCCTCCTAAATAAGGGAAAAAACCACGACCCGACAGGAGCAACGAATATCACTATAGTAAGGATTTTACACTTGTAGGTCTGAGCAAAACTCCAAAGATCACTACACACCAAAAAATTGTGGGGTCCATCCCCATGTACCAAACTTTGAATAACTCTCTGTCAATTTCAAAGTTTGGCAGATTTGGTGCTGAATTATTTTTCAGCTTTACTTAATTTTCAATAGTAGGTAAGCTATGAAGAAGAAGAAATTATTTTTAGTGATATTCGTTGCTCTTCTCGGGTCGTGATTTTTGGAGTTTCAATAGTATATGAGTGTGTAGTGATCTTTGGAGTTTTGCTCAGACCTACAAGTGTAAAATCCTTACTATAGTGATATTCGTTGCTCTTCTCGGGTCGTGATTTTTTCCCTTATTTAGGAGGGTTTTCACGTAAAATCTTGGTGTCATTATTTCTCTTTTATTCTCGTTGATTAACCGTATTGTTGTGTTCCGCATTTATTGCCTTTATTACCACAAATATTATTTCTGTTACGAATTTATTCCCAACAATTGGTATCAAAGCTCATTTTTAACTAATTAGCTTATTTTTTCCAATTCTACCCTTAATAATTATTTTATTTTATTAATTATTGATTTAAAGTTACAAGAAACTTTAATTTATAAAAGGTTGCGTTTGCATTTTTCAATAAAATATCAACCATTCTAAGTACAGCTTTTTAAGAGTGATTAGAGTAGTAGTACGTATTTTATTATGAACTTCAATTGCCTTTAACAGAAACAACATAAATATCCACTCTTCTCTGTATACCAAAAGTCCAAAACCAAGGATTCAAATAATTAAAAAACATGAACACAATAACTCAAGTTAAAATATCATGTATTCTTTTATAATGTTAAAGTTGGTGGCAAATTTTAAGTTTTCATATTCTAAATTTGAAAAATGAAAAATTTCATCCAAAAAGAAGAGGTAAAAACTTTTATGGAGTAATGTAGAGTCTGGGTGGACCTTTGGCTTTCCTTAATCTTTATCCAATTGAAAAGTTAATTAATGAAGAGAAAGTGGGTGCTACTCCCTAAGTAATTGACAATAATTGATTATAGGGTTATATTAGTCAAATTACATATTATATTAATTTTTTCTTGAGGAGTGTGTATCATCTTAACCTGACAAACATTTCTGTACGGAGGGAGTATAACATAGTATAACATTAACATTAATATATATAT
Source organism: Solanum sitiens (assembly GCA_016801875.1). NCBI lineage: Eukaryota > Viridiplantae > Streptophyta > Magnoliopsida > Solanales > Solanaceae > Solanum > Solanum sitiens. Next base: position 1,024,564 of record JABWTJ010000178.1, on the reverse strand, counting down.
ATATATATATATATATATGAGTTTGATGTAGGAAGAAACTATTAAATTTTTGCATTGACCACCTATGAAAGGATGGCTTTAACAAATCATGAGGCCTAAAGTCAAACCTTAAGAAGAGGCTTTAAAATAATCAAATAAAATTGTATTTATTTCAATTCAGAATTTATTGTCTAGCTTCTTAAGTCATAAAGCTATTGATTATTTTTAAAATGTAATTTTCTGACATGTTTATTGAGTTCTGAATAAACTAAAGGCAAGATGATCGGTGGATCGATACCTTTGGATTGGTACCTTTGTATTTGTATGTATTTATATTGTGAACCCTTATATTTAATTTTTTATCAACTGAACTCATGAATCCACTAAAACCTTGTATTTTAAATCCCTTTTTGGACTTGTCATTCTATGTGTCACTTTTGTTTTAAAGTGTGTGATACACATTTTTTTAGACACGTGAGGTCTTCAAAAAGATAGAAAAATGACCTAAAAATGATAGCGAATGTAAATTTTTTACCTATCTAAGAGTCATCTTCTTCTCCATTTATTCATTCACCATTATTGAACAAAAGAAAAAAACTTTATTGGACTTTTCTACTCTTCTAATTTTTCTGTCCAAATTCTTTCTCCATTTATTACATTGTTGCCTTTCTTCTTCTTCTTCAAAGGGATCATTTTTTTCTTGTACAAATTCTTTCTTTATTTCTCTACAAAAGAATCTCCACAAGTACTAATTGCTTTTATTATTCCAAAAAAATAAATGGACTTATTGGTCTTACTCTTTAACAAGTATCTTGTTTCCTTCGGCCTATTCAATATCCCCGGAGCCACCAACCGCACATGCAATCTTCAAAAACAAAACCCTTTCTTCAATGAACAAATTATTAAAAGCTAAAAAGTCAAAATTAATCCAAAATTGCAAAGAAGGAAAAAAAATAAAGAAAAACAAACACAAAGGAGGAGTGATAGAAGATTATGAAGGTTTAGTAATTTGGACGAGAATTGATTTTGCTGTAACTTTTTTCGGGTCGCACGTGTGGACCGATTCAATTCAATTTGATCCGACCCGATCAAATATTTTAATGAAAGAAAAGATAAACTTTCTTCAGAAGAAAATCAACAAACAAAATTGACATTTAGTTTGTGAAACGTGGCCTTTGTTTTCTGGTGATTCAAAGAGTGAATGTGGAACAATTCATTTTGATAGCAAAATCAAGGACATCAGCTGCAAGTATTGAAAGTCAAAGGGTGGGGGGGGTTAATTAAAATTCCCTTCAGTCGACTTCCTACTCTGGTCAGTCGACTCACCTGCACGTTAGTAAAACAGATAAACAGTAATGATAACTTGCAGTAAGTAAATAACACAGAATATTTTTTATACTGGTTCGGATCACCGATGTGGTGCCTAGTCCAGTCCCCTTGAGTTACAAGGGTTTCCTTAAGAGCTTGTTGAGAACTTGGATGTTACATAATGTTATGATTAAGAGTTTGTCTATTGTGCAAATCAGACCTTCTTCTTTGACACAACCTCTACCTGTATAACGTACACTCAGATCTTTCTTTCTCTTTTCTTTACATTTGTTCACTCAAATTTGTACAAAATTTTATGGAAGATAAAAGAAGATTACAATATAAGTTCAAGTGAAGTGTGTGCTTCACATCTAAGACTGAGACAGGTTTAAATAGCTGTGAAAGATGAAACCCTGTTTCGGAAACCCAAGGGAGTTATAAATCAAGAATCTATAGATGATTCCTTGATTTATTTGAATTGATTTGCTGAATCTTGTCCATATCAGATATGTGCATGATTAAATCAATTTCTTCCTTTGTTAGATGAACTCCTTGAATCTTGGCTGATCTTCAATATCTTTCTTGAATCTTTGGTTGATCTTTAATCTTTTGATCTTCGATCTCTTCCTTGAATCTTGGCTAATTGATTTACAGATATTTCTTTTTCTTAATCTTGGCTGATTGATTTACATCAATATCTTTCTTGAATCTTTGACTGATCTTTTAATCTTCTGATCTTCACTCTCTTTCTTGAATCTTGGTTGATTGATTTACAAATATTTTTTTCCCTTCTTTAGCCTCCTGCCTTTCCTGTTTGCTTCGTTAATCCAGACTATAGGATTCTATTTCGGCTTTGTGTTGTTTTTCGTAATGTTGTCATGACTTCCCGGCTGCTCGTATTATTCCTTGTTAATTCCTGCGAGTTGTCATTAATCAGAATATCATAAGTTAACAAGTATAAGGTACACAACTCGTCAATTTTGCTTCATATTTCTAACAAATTCTTCACGAGTTTTAGGGTTTTGGAGAGCATCCTATTAGTTTGGGTTCATCGCTACTTTTTTCAAATCGAATCGCTGCAAGTATAAGGTACACCGTAATGCATGTCATACAAGAAGCTACTAATTAAGTGTCCGATTTATTTTTAGCTTTAGACTACTAATTAGAGAGAGTTGGCAAAATAACCACTCTCAAGACTTAATGTGACATCAAGTCACAAGTCTTGAAAAATTTGTGGTACCATCACTAATTATGACATCATTCATATGCCCTACTTTGAGAAATACAAAACATCATCTACGTTTTAATATATCCACTTTAATCTCTCCTTCTTTTCTAACAAATATGGAATAATATCTGTATTTTCAATATTTAAAATTATATTACAAAAAGAAAGTCTCCAACAAGCAACTTGTTTTTGCTGCTGATTTTGCCAATTCCGGTGAATTTTCCTGTCATATTATTCATTCAAAGGTAAAATCATCATCTCCTACTTATTGCTTTCAATTTTACTCTATTTTCTTTCAAAATCCAAGCTTCAAAATTATTTTTCCACCATTTTAGAAGCTTGAGAAATCTTGTTTTTTTGGGGGAAATTATCATATTTTAATTTAAAATATTTGAATTATTCTTTCACAACTCTACCAAACGATGCTCTAATTTTGTCGAAAGCCCAAGAAGGTAAATGAGTAGCCTCTACCTGGTTCAATGGTTGGGCCTTCTCCAAATTTAGCCCAAAATTTGGATCTTGATCTTACGCAAGGCCCAATTGCACAGACATTCGATATTCGGATCACTTTACGAGTCTATGCACCTCACATTAACTTTAGAGATGTCGCATCTGAAGTTAAAACTTTATATATGTTACATAAAATAATATAGTTTAAAGCGATATCCAAATAAAGCACGATGAAACTCTTACCTTAAATATGTTGTTGAATAATATTCTATATTTTCTTCTTGCATTGAAATATCTTTAGTAATTAAAATTTTGGCTCCTCAACTACTTTTAACGTATTTAATTCACCCTTGGATTACTTTCCCCCTTAAAGGAAAAATTATATAAATCGGTACATTTTAATAAATAATTACTTATTTTAGCGATACTTTTTATTTATTACCATTTATAGCAATACTATCTTAAATCTGCAATATGTATTAAAAGTGAATTATATATATGAATTATAATTGTTTTATTTAAATATATTATGTTTGTTTAGTAAAAATTTGACAAATTGTATTATAAGTCTATTAAAATGTATGGTAAATGTATTATCCATCATTAAAACTTGTATTATATGTGAATAATGATTGTTCTTTGTAATATGTATTAAACTTGTATTATAAATTAATTAAAAGTGATCAAGTGAAAAAAAAATGTTATTGCTATAAATGGTAAATATTTTTTATTAAAGTATATTTATGTAAGTTTCCTATTACAATTATAGCCGCCAAAAGCAAAACTCCTTATTTTTTTTAAAAAAGTCTCCTAATTATTTCGAAAAGAAAGTAATTAATTTCTTTAATTAAGCTACATATATCAATTTTTCCGATTATTTGTAAAATTAAGATGAATGTTTAGTAATTGTCAAAGATATATATAAGAATGAGACATGTCGAAGGAAATGAGTAAATATTTAAGTTCCTATGTGGAACGTTGTAGAAGGAGATACGTACATCAACATTAACCATTGAGTATTTTTTATACGTTTAATAAAATGAAATGATCCTATAAAAGATTTTTTATAGTTTATTTATCAATCGTGAAAAATATAGAAAAGATAGTTTGGTTCACAAAATATATATCTCGCCTTCGTGCGAGTTTCAGCAAGGGTTGCAACCTAAAATGATATAATGTATATAAATAAGAATTTATTATTATGAGATTTTTCTAACGGTTTGGTTATCGATGCTCACTATAAATAAGACTTTATTGTTATAATGTATATGTTGATTTAATGATTTTTATGACTTTAATCATCAAACTCCAGTTGGCCTGAAATTTTGTTTGGTTCATCAAAAAAATGCCTTGATGACCTATCCTCACCATGACAAAAGTAGATATGTGTATATTATATTCTTCCAAACCTCACTTATAAGTGTTATTATTGTATTTTTATATTTACATTATTAATATATAAAACTTTAATTATTAATCAATACAATGGAGATGAGACCATTATATCAGATTGTTACCAACCATATCCTTAACAAAATACATAGAAACATAAAGCACACATTTCATCACATCTTCATTCCATTATATATACACACACATACTCACATATTGAAGATAGCTCACATTGCTCTAACAACTAAATACAACTAATACTATTCTTCCCCTTACAAAAAAGAAAATGCTTAAAAGGGAAGAAGAAACACGAGAGAGATTCTTGAATAAAAAAGCTAAAATGAGTGATCTTTTTTGTCATCTTCATTTTTTTCTTCTTTGATTGTCTCAAGATTTGGTGAATGAGAAATATTTGTTGGGAAAATAACAAGTGGTGGTACAACTTCAATCCATGGTTTCACATTCACCATCTTTTTAGCCATTCCCACACTATGATATGGGAAAACATGAAATTCAACCAAGGTAGACATTTACTCAGACAGAAAGTTGACTCGAACACTATGGTTGTCAAAAATATCTGGAGAAGTATTTTTAATAAGAGGTTTTATTGCTTTGGAGTGTGAAGGAATTGGTTTGATGAAGAAAAGCAAAAGGTTTCTTGGGGTTTTAAATAGGAGATAAAAATATAAGATTCTTGAATGAGAAAATATCATAGACAATATTGGAAGTGAAAATATTATTGGACGGTACTATGCAATTCCACGTGTATAGAAAATGTCATAAATGAATGAAGCAACAAATAGGCACCCACTTGGTTTGTTGTGATTTGTGAATGATTGGTTTACTCAACCCAAACACATGTTGATTTCTTAGAAAATGGGTCTCTTGATTGACATGTCAAAGCCGACTTTGTCAAGGTGTCTATATGATATAGACAATGGTTGCTGACAAGTTTAAGAGTCTATCGATATTTTATGAGCTATTAAAAGTTGAGCGATAAGCTTCGTAATATGCTTTGCATTGGCACTTTTTAAAGATATGTATAACTTCAAAAGATCCTTTATGAATCAAATAAAGTTCAAACCGTTTTGATTTGACTCTATCTTCCTCTCTACGAGCTATGATAAATCCGCTATTGTAAATCCTCATAATTAGTGAATAAGTAGTGCAATGCAGAGTTGATCAAACATTCACAGAATGTAAGAACTCATCCGCTAAAGATTTATTTGATAGTTGAATAAGAAATAAGTTATTTCTTAATTTTTATATAGTGTATACGACATTGGCAAGTAGATAGAAAGAATGTTATTCATAAATAAAATTAATATGACACTTGCTTGACAATTTAAAACACCCTAATACATGCATTGCTAGTACCTACATTTAGTAATACATAGACTCTATTCCTACATTGCTAATGTTTGCATAATTATAATTAGCTATGAAACGACGCCAAGTCTATAACAACAAAAACATCACGATGAAATTAACTCTTGTGGTGATATAAAATGAATTAAAATTCAAGATAAGGAATATGTATCCTATAGTTGAAGTAACTTGTATTTTGGTGGCATTTGGCAATGAAAGTTGGTATGGACACTTAATATGGATGAGAAAATCTTTTAATAATGTTTGAAGAACTTGGAGAACCAAATACCTACAACAATTATTATATGTAAAGGGAGCTACCCCACTTCATATTTGGACGGTAACATAGTTTAGACGTGTTATCGACAATTTAGTCTACTATTTTTTCCATAACCTACAAGTAGAGGTTTAGCTGAAGAAAGGGCGCTCGAGAGGGTTAAAAAAAAACAGATTGACATACACACTCTGTGATATGTAAAAGGCGAAGAGCACTCAAGAGAGACCATCCCAACAAACGGTAGGGTCAGTCTACATACACACTACCCTCGTCAAACCCCTGGAATACATTGGTTATGTCGCTGTTGTAACTACTACACTAAGAGCAGTGCTGCGACAGTCTGTCTGGCTTACTAGAAAAGAACAAGGATGTCTTCTAATAGAGATCTACGCGTACTCTTTGATGGGGCAAGGTAATAGGAGAAGTTGCATTAGTACAACAATATACACGAAGTAATCTCACAAGTAGGGTCTGGAGATAAAAAAGTATACACAAACCTTACCCCAAACTCGTGGAGGTAAGGAGGCTATTTCTGAGAGATCCTAGACTCAAGTGCATCAAATCAAAGTACTTATGAACAAGGGTATACGCGACAACAAATAAGGAAAGGAAAGCAATATCAAACACACAAACAGGGAATAATAACGCCATATGGTAAGCAAGAAGCCATATGAGTAAGGCTAATATTACAACATACACAATGCTCTCGACGACTTTGTACCCTAATCGGGGAGCTACTAGCATCTATAACATTCTAACTAAGGTGATGTCTTCAATGAGGAGCAGTGGAGAAGTTCCATTATATTATATTCGGCGAAAGAAGCATTATGCTGAGAAGCACTTTTCAACTGTTAAAAAGTAATCATGGTGATCAAGATCTCAGAAGAGATTACACAATGTTCATGCACAGAAAGGTATAATATCTAAAAAGACTATTGCTAAAATGATGTACAAGGAAACAAAGCAACTCATCAGTCATCGCAAATAGCATATGAACTGTTTTTGAAGCAAAATTTAGAAGTACGGGCAAATTGCAGTTTCATATGAAAACTATGAGAGGCTATGCATTTGAGAAAAAAAGTTCAAGGTAAAAGCATTCCAATAGATATAGATGAACATTCAAAATCCTAATAATGCAAATTGAAACAAACATTTTATCAAATTCTGGCTCAACAGAGGATTCTGTATCATCTGATAAATCCAAACTTTAGAACTATTATATTGAAAAGAAAATACAGAATTTAACCTTCTCCTGCAAACGGAATCATGATTCCCCTCTTTTGAGCTCTTCAATTCTCAGGAATCTCTACATCTCCATCAGAAATCTCTTGCTGCAAATCCTTTGGATCCTTTCCATCAACGGTGCAACCAACAGACACACAAGTGCCTAAAATCTCCTTCACAGTTCCACTCAAATCCTTAGCCATAGATCTAGGCTGCATAACTTTAGCAATCTCGATAACATCATCAAGCGAGATATTTCCATTATGCTTGATATTCTTCGTTTTCTTCCTATCACGTTCAGGTTCCTTCAAAGCTTTGATCACAAGTGCAGCAGCGGATGGTACAACTGATACCTTAGCTTGACGATTTTGGACAGTGAGCTTGACGGTGACTCTGAGACCCTTCCAGTCCTTTGAAGTTTCCTTAGCAATATCTTCACCGATTTTCTTAGGAGAAAGACCGAGTGGACCAATTTTTGGAGCGAGTGAACTCGCCGCTCCAACTTCACCTCCGGTGACTCGGACAAAAACTTCCACGACCTGAGAAGGATCGAACTTTGGCGGCATTTTCGCAGAGTTGTGAAGGAGATTGGACCGGTGCTAGGGTTTTTGCGCAACTTTCTTTTTTGATGGAAATGAAGAAACATTAGAGTTATAAGCCTAGGTTTTTTTTCAGAGCTTAATGGGCTTTGTAATCAGCCATTTCATTATTTGGGCCTTTGGTTTATCTACAAGTCCATTAGAAATATATTGTTGTATAAAAGTCGAGAAATTACATATATTTATGAGCTAATTAAATCATATTTCGAAAATTTCTCTAATTATAAAAATATTAAATTATTCATTGCTCTCTCGAATACATTTTTTGGTTATCCACTCGTTGCAAATGACATATTACTCAATTGAAGGGGTGTATACGAGAGAACTATTGTACAGTTTTTAACTGGTAGAAACTCCTAGAGATTATGATATCTTAAGTTGTGTATTTATGTAAAAAATTTATATATTTTTACCTTACTTATGCATGGGCCTAGTAGATTTAATAGCACTGATTATAAATCTGGAAAGAGTAGAGCATTATCTACTCATATTGTCACACTGGAAAGGACTTTCACTTCCTAAATAGAAAAGAAGAGACTAGGCCCATCTTTCACAAGACTAGAAGCTGATACTCAATACTTGTTTTATATTCCTTATTATTTCTTTTTCTGCTTTTTAGAAATATCATAACAGCAAAAAGAAGTTCATATAGATCGGAACCTAGCATTGCTAAATGTTATTCAACTTGAATGATCAAATTTTTCATCAAGTGTTTCGTATTCAGACACAAAATCCATTTATCAACTGATCCGAGTTTGAATTGGAGAACGAACTATCTAAATAAGAGGTAGCTCCATGAAGGTAATTTCTTTGACCTAGGATGATAATTGGTTATGATGATGAACGGATTTATCAGAAATAAAAAAATTTACGTCACAAAGATAAAATAAAATTAGCGTATATTTTATCCTTCTAAAATTGCACTAGTAAGTAGCAAAACTATATTGAGTATGTTGTTGTATAGATACACATGACCTTGTTATCTTAATTTTAGGTTGATAAAACATGTAAATTTTAGTAGTTTACAATAAATTAGGTGATGTGACAATTTTTCATCAGGTACGTTTGTGATAATGTACCTAGTGTGTATTCTCACACGTAGAGTGTATACAACCCTTATTCTAACTAATTCGTATCAATAAGTTGACATTCACTTTTTCTTTGAAACAATTTTTTGGTCAATTGTTTTAAAGTAGAGTAACTATTTAGTAAATGATAATCTTTTTTTTTTCTTATAACTTATGGACCTATAAACCATGGTCTAAATATTCCTTCTATAAAATTGAAAATAGTTGAAAAAACGTTTGACCATGATCTAAAATTATGAAAAACAGGGCCTCTTGAAATATGGTTTTACTCTGAAATAGCATTCATTATACAGTTGATTCAACCTTTCTGCCTCAATACAAATGTTATTTCACAGCTCATTATGAACTCCATCTATATGATTTACCTGTGCTGCTTCAAGAGTTTGAAGCATATAAGTCTATTTCTGCAATTGTTTCTGGTCCATCAACTGCTGGTTTGATAACAGTAGTGAAGAGTATATTATAGAAAATAGTGAAGAGTAAGAGACCGAACGCTAGGGAAGTCAAAAAGGATCCTTCAGGATCGCGAGTGTCTTCTGTTACTTGGCTGCTAGCACGGGTCACATCAGTAGCTGCAAGTGTTTCAAGAAAATTTCAAGTCAGGAATATTGGCAATGCAAATGAACTTATCAACGTAAATCCCATTTGTGTAATTGTGTCGATAAGTTACAGAGGGAAACAGGTAGAATCAACCTCATATCTTGTGGAAGCAAGACTACTTTTTACTTTCGATGTCTATATTTCTTCTTTCCCATTACATGAGAAACTGAGGCTATTCATGTGTTTACCTTTTATTGAGGGATTCGATTTGAAACAGAATTCTTATTCATTGTGCATTAGCATTTTCAGATGTTATCGTCCTACATAGAAGACGTATACAATCATTAACAAAGAAACAGGATCCCTCTCATGTACTGATCTCTCACCTTCATGGTACTCCTATTCCCTGTGACACCGCTATAATCACAGCTAATCGAGCTGATAATTTCAATCCTTAGGAAAAACCATGGACTTCCACCAAGAGACGGAGAGTCACCAAGACTGATAAAAAAAATCACTAACAGACCGGCAATGTTGTGTTGCTAGCATTTTGATGAAAAGTAGAGATCACAAACAGAAAATTTTTGAGACTCCATTCATACTCATGTTTCCAACTTTGAAGAACGAAAAGAGATCACTTTGATCTCTAATCTTGAATCAACCAGTGACAAATTTGAGCTATGGAGAAAAACATTGAGTTTAAGGTGTTCTTGGGAAATCTTTTGAACTGGATGAAGAAGAGGCGACAAATTTTGTATTGCAAATTGAAAGTAGATGGCATTGGGAAGACAATCAAACGAATAACAAACGAGAACAAAGAAAGGTAAGTACGAAATATCAACATAAGATCATCAAAATACAGGAAAAGAAAAACAGGCAAGGCATTTGCTCAACTAAAATGATCATTGATTGAAACATGCTTCTTTTCAATATAGACTACATGTGTCTATTTGTTGTTTCTTGGTATGATCCGCGAGAAATATGAACAATGGAAGTATACCATCCAAGAAACAAGTTGTATATATTCTTTTCACCGAACTTTATGACCTCACTACTAGCTCAATTTACCTAACTAATAGTTGCCAATGCTAATATTTTCAATGTTTCACTTCAACTATTGATCAAATAAAAGAGTTCCACCTCAAGTCTCAACAGTGAAATAGAGTCAGTCCAAGCACTTAACAGCAACAAAAATGAGTTCAAATAAAACTTTCGTCTGTGTTGATTTTGAAGAAGTCAACTCAAATCATTCAAAACTTTCCTACTTCACCCTTTAAACTTTTCTTTGCAAATTATTGCAAGTAACAAGACACAAGGATTTCAATAATTAGCGCTCTTAACATCGTTATACTGTCCTCTTTTGGCCAATACCACATGATTTCAGCGAAAAGCCGCACACAATTAAGAATATCTCTATTATCTACACCTCATATACAACAGCAGAAGAGACAGCACAGTAGATACAAGTTCAGCAAAATGTAATAACTTTGGCTCAACTTCTGTATTTGTATTTTTAAAAAAATAATTAATATGTAGAAATAACCAATCCAAAACCCATAATGTAAAAATAATAATTTATGATCTAGAACCCATAACTTAAAAATTGCATTATACATAAACGTGTTCTTTTAACTTGGATTCATCTGGCATCTATGTGCTCCAGCTTTGAATATGCGCAGGTAGACATTTGAACTTGTATAAAGTTTAATAATTAGACACATGTGTCCTACTTGGTATCCTATATGGTAATTTGTATCCTACCGAGCATCCTTCGTGGCGTCCTATGTGTATGTGTGACAACTAAGATCTGTGTTTACTTGTTCAACTTTATAACCAAAGTTGAAAGTATAGATAACAACCGATACCAAATTAAAAGTATATATTTATGTATTATGCATTTAAAAATCCTATTTCACCTCTGCTTATAGCTTCTTTCTATCAATCTCTTAATGAAAAGGAAATCTTAGTAGCTCAATCAGTTGACTACTGAAATTTAACCTTGTTGGTAAGCATTCAATTCCCCACCTTCTACTCTCTTCCCTCGTATAAAAAAAAGAAAATGTACAAGTACCTGACTATGATCGAAATTTCAAAAACATATCTTGACTAAACTAGGTTCTATTACCTGAATTCATTTTTTTGTAATTTTGTGTATTTTTTTTACTTACGTGGCATCCAAATATCTTCAGGTGTCTCAATTGTGTGGAATCCCGAAGTGTACCAGACAAAAAGAATATAAAATTACAAAAAAAAAAAGTTCAGAAATAATAAGAACTTAATTTAGAAGGTGAATACACATTCATATCTATACAGGTAGGAGTATAAAACAATTTTTATAGAGATAAGAAAAGTGGATTACCCCTAATCTTTGGAGGGTCAATTTGTTTCTTAGAAAGGGTTTGAAGCTGTTCATCAAGTTTTCTCAAAGCTTCACGGGCTTTATCAGGGTCAATTTCAAATTCAGAATCTTTTTCCACAGCTTTAACCCAACAAATTTTTCTTCCTCCTCCTCTGTTGTTCTTGAATAAATTCCATCTTGTTGAAACAGAAGCAGTTGGATGGGTGAGGAAGAAGAAGATAGAGGGATTATTCAAAGGGTTTGTGTGAAGTGAGAGACAATGGTTAAATTGCAGCATTTGATACTCACTATGTGTAGTGTATAGTTATGGATAAAATATAAATTTGTTTGGTTTTATCATCTCTCACCAATTTCTTTGTCATTTTGGTGTCTAGAATTCTCATAATATATAAATAAATACTTAAATTTGAGAAATTTATATAAAATTAATAAGTAAATAAAAAATTTTCATAATACAAATTAATTGTCATGTAAAATAATGAGTGTATCTTAATTCTTACGTGAATTTGTCATAAAGAATGCATATATCTATTTATTAGATTTTATATAATTTGAAATATTTATTCGTGTATATCTAAGAATAAAGGACATATCTATCAAATTGAGATCAAATTAAAGGCACGTCTAATTTAGAAAAAATTATGTCATGTTTTAAATAGTCATTCAACTAATTAAAAAATACACTTTAAAAGGGTAAAAGATGTGAAAATTGAAAATAATGTATATAAGGAATTTGAAGAGGTATTTTTATAATTTAATTATTTTATATCGAGATAAGTTATCTCAAGATTATTTTTCAACCTAGAAGCAAGGATAACTTGCAGCAATACTAATTATTAATCATGTGATAAGCTTTCTAAACTCTAATTGATTAAGAAATATTAAAAATCTGTCTCGAAATTATCTTCTTTTATGTCCTAAGTTTGTTCTTAATTCAACCTTCAAAAGTTGTCCATTAGCAATACGTCGATACTTTAAATAAACTTATTTTTTATTTTTGGATTAAGTTATTCATAGAAAATATCTATTTCATATTATTTGGCCTTTGTCAACTTAATATATTCTTTTAAAAAAATCTTAAGGGAAAAGGGTCAAAATCATTCCTCAACTTTGTTTTATTGGTTGAGTTTACCCCTGTTGTTAAAAGCAAGTTATTTTTATCACTGTCGTTAATAAACTTAACAAATATACCCATTCTTGGATGAAAAACCCCAAATCAATTAAAATTATTCGATTTTATTTAAATTATCTAATTTAAATCCGACCCGACCCACTTAACAATATAACACATTTCTTTTACCCAAATCAACTTTATTTTTCCACCACCACCACCCTCTCCAAGATCTCCTTCACCGCCGCCGATACCATCACCTCTCCCACCCCTCCTGAAAATCTATAAAATTATTCAAAAGAAATTTATTCAAATACTGCAAACAAAAGAAATTTATATAGAAGTGATTGTTGATAGAAGCTGTACATTAACAAATATCTTCATCACTTATATGCAAACGAAATTTATTCAATTACTGCATTAGTAAATGTCATTTATACAGAAGTGATTGATGATAGAAGTTGTACATTGACTTTCTAAAACTACTCTAGAGATGGACCTAATACACTAATTTACATGAGTGTATTGAGTGTATTGAGTGCCAGTGATTTTAATTTCTTGTGCAGTTGACTCGGGGAAGCACTTTCAAATTGCATCTCCTTTTTGTCATTTCGCTTATTAGACTGTGATTATTGATTTCTTTTGAGGATTTTCGATGTTTATGGAGGATACTTTTATAGATTTTCCGGAGGATGTGGGGAGGTGGTAGTATCACGGTACTGGTGAAGGAGATCTTGGAGAGGGTGAATATAACTCTCGGTATCGAACTTGACGTGAGGGGTAAGTATAGAACATCAAGATTAGAAAGGGTGCTCTGGGAGGATTTCTGAGCTTTTGCCTTTAATTCCCGCTATAACAGGTGAGACGCTACGACAGTGTTTTAAAAGATTCTTCTGGGACTCGCCTCGGGGCTCGCCCTGGGGCGGGGCTCTAGCAAAACGCCTCGAGACTCAAGTTTGGGACTTAGTTCTACAAAACTTACGCCCTAAGCGCCCGACTGTACGCCCTAAGCACGCCCAACACCCAACGCTTGGGACTCGCCTAACAGATCTTACACAAATTATGTGTTAAAATCTTTAATTAACATTGTTGACCCTCATAATTCTTGAATAAATGAATGATACATAACTTTTTAATCTATACAGATAACAAGATTGAGAGTAACCTACACAACAAATGTAGTATCACATATTTACTATTTGGTAACACTATGAAGGTAATTATATATTACGTAACATTTCTCTTAAAAAAATATGTTGAGATACTTGTTCACTTATCATTGGTCTTAATGGTTTTGTCATATGTTTCAACATTATCATATTTTATTTAATTATTTGAAAGTAATTTTTTTTTATTCATGAAACTATGATGTTTATATGTATAATACTTGTAAGTTTATTGATTATTTTCTTTTAGGGCATTGGGGGGATAAATTGTATAGTATGATATATATATATTTTTAGAAATAATGATTATTTTATTATTAGAAAGTTAAGATATTAGATTATTTATACTTGTATAGTCATGTTTTATTGTTATTGGTGTAATGATATTTCTCAAATAGTAATTATGATGCTCTTTTTCTTTATTATAGATTATCAATACTTATCGCAAATAAAAATCATAATATAATTTCTATATATTATAGGTTTTTAATAAAAAATTATATGTAAAATCATTGAAAGGAATTTAATTAGTAATAAAACTATAAAATTGAATATACATGAGAGTACGCCTCGTAGATCCATGGAACTTACGCCCCGTGTCTCGGGGCTTACGCCTCGCCCCGTACTGTATAAAACGCCTCGCCTCATGCCCCCGCCTTTTAAAACACTGCACTACGATGATGTTACTATAGCGAGTTAGTCGAATTTTTGTGCAGAAATGCCTTAGAAGTGATCTTTATTATGGCTATCTCATTTTGAAAAACTACAGAAGCGATCAAGGACAATATTCAATCTGTTTTTCATTATTCTATTCGATAAATATAAGTTAGTTACTTTCCTAATTTGTAAATTGATTCTTTAAGCCCTAAAATCTATGCGGGTCAACTTCAGGGGAGAGTTTTAACTTGAAATTATGCGGAAAGGACCCTGGTTGGATAGAAAGGTCATGAATTTGGCATAGGGTTAGGATTTGAGAATAATCGAGAATTCAGATGTTATTAGACCACTAGTCATTGATTGTTGTGTTTATTATTGTTTTAGATCAAGAGCAAGTAAATACATTGCAAAATGGAAAAGCTCGAGTTCTTTAGAGTTTTCACGATTTGATTCAAGGTAGGTGATAGTTGTTTATTTTCAATGTATGTAATGTTTGCATGTTAATTCCTTTATACTATTACTTGTACAATTCATACGAGAAACTCATAAGGTGTGCATATGAAATGACATCCAGTTACTAACTCTCAAGCAACCAGCCTGTTTAATTTACTTGTTGCTTCAAGAATGGTTGTTTATTATGATTGTAATTGTGTATGTTGTTTGTGATTGATGATTGATTCGAGTACCACAACAGTAACACTAACAACAGTTAGCTAGGATACCACAGTGGTGCACTAACAATGATTGACTGAGGTACAACACCGGTACATTAACAATGGTTTATTTGGATACCACGTTGGTATACTAATAGTTTGTGTGTGGCTTTCATGAGAGAACCGATATATGTAATTGTGATCATATAGGACATGTTTCATGTATTGGCTACATAAAGATTGATGACTGAGAGTCTTTATCTATGGTGACTTGTTGATATATGTGTTGGATTGTATTATTGTATTTCATTTGCATTTTATCTGAATTGAGATGCACAATGTCCAAGGAGGGACTAGGGTCAAAACAAAAGGTTAACATGGAGAAAGGGGAAGAAGAATATGGTAACACGACAAAAAGTCTGCTTAGGCTCAAAATTTTAGATTGAGGAATAAACACTTTGGTTGATCATTTTTAGCTAAGTGAGTTACTTTCTGCTCTATGATCCTTTCCTAACAAATAGTTCGATAATCTTAGTAAGATTAACATGTCAAGTTTGGAATTGACACTCACAATAAGAATGATTTCGACTGTCTCACTCACACAAGAGACAGTGTCTCACTATCAATCACTAACTTATCGGGTTTATGCTCTAGCTTAAGTGGCACTTATCATATCAGTGTGCATCATGTCATTTAAAGAGCCACATACTTAAATTATCAAAATAACAAATACAACACATCAAACTTGGAAGGGTCCTGTTTTTTCATTTCAACTAAAAAAACATGTCATGAATTCCAATAAGCGTTCCGAGTCTTCTTTCACATTCACAAACATCCTAAACATGATGGTTCAACAGAAATTTAAACTTAAAAATGATATTAAACAACTCAATCAACCACTTCAACCCTTATTTATGACCTTTCATAATTCTACTAAATTCTCATCAAGTCTGATCGCTCTACCCCACTTATCTTACGCATAACCCTCTTAATTAACCTCGTCAATCTTAATACACCTATAATATCCAAAATCATGTCGACTCTCTAAGTTTTGCAAATCATCTAACATGATGTACCCGACCCCTTCTTCTTAAAGAATTTATGAAAGTACATTATTTGTTATCTCTGTCTAGTATGTGTAGCTTTAACTACCACTTTAATTCAAGTATCAAACTTTCATCTTCTTCGCCTTGACGAGCCTTTACAACTTCTTATCTCCACCTTTATCTCCTAACACAATATATAAACGTCCGAAAACTTTTAAACATAACAAATTTCAAAGAATAACTTTTATAAAAATAAAAATCTCCTATAAATTTTTTATAAATCTAGGAAACCAATTTTGTAGCAACTAACCTAAAAATATTGTCAAACTATCCAAATTTTTAACCCCCCCACCCTTACCCCACCCCAGGCGAGTAGCGTTACGACAGGATAAAAGTGTTTTGTATTTTTTCTTCTGCAATACCCCGCTCTACAAACAAGAAATCAAACAAAACCGCCCAAACACAGGAAGACAAAAACACACACAGAGAGAGGGATGAAGAAACCAGGCGGAGCAGAGAAGAAGAAGGTAAGGAGATCTCAAAGTCTGCAATCCAACACTGATACTCCTAGGGTAATTTATTCTAATTTAATGGAAATTACTCCATGAATATACACAAATTTTAACTTATATTCCTATAATTTTATATCTAAAACTTTTAATTCTGCCTAATTTCGCTTTTTGGGAAATGGGTTTTGTTTAATTGGAGTTTCTCTTGCTTTGCCCCCAAATAATTTGTGTTTGGCGATCGATTTTGGGAGTATTTTGAATTGTATTTATGTGACCCAAAAAGGTCAAGGGTTTATAAAATGATTTTTTTTTTATTGGAATTTATCTTGAATTTCACACAAAATGATCTTGCTTGAGGTAATATGGATTGCAGGGTTCCAAAGTTATGTATTTCCCTTTAAATTTGTGGAAATGTTCTGTTGTTAAGGAATCCCTTTGAATTTGTGGAAATGTTCTGTTGTTAAGGAAGTAATATGAATTGTATATCGTGGGAGGCTGAGGTATTGGGTTCAAGATCTTGTCAAAGTAAGGAACTAAGGGTTTTGTGTGAAATTTTATATGTACATTTTGGAAATTTATATAAAGGAGAAAAATAGACAAAGTTGTATAGTGATTTTGATTGTTATGGTTAAGCCACGGTGACAGACTTTTTTGAACCTAAAGTGCTGGCGTTCTCCCTAATAGTGTGTTATGGGTGGTTCCACTTCTGCTAGTTGGAGGTATGAATGTTGCAAATATATTTCTAAGGATTGAAAAGGACCCTTTGGTTTATTGGTTCATTTTAACATTAATGGATTGAGGATGATATTGTGACCTTTTGTTGGAGATGAGAGGATTTTGAAAGGTGTTTGCTAAAATTGCATTGGAGTAACTATCGAATGATAATTGACGCGTCTTGAATTGTTTTTCCAATAGCGTAGACAGAATTCACTTTAGATCTGTGTAGTTAATGGGTAAATCGTTCTGCTCTATACAGTAGATACTACTATGCTCCTTTAAGGAAAGTTATAGGAATATGCAAATATATTTGCTAAATAGCCTGAGAATAACTATTGAATAAGACCAACAGGTGTTGGATTTTTTCTGATATAGAGGATATCAATAAAGTAGGGTTTACCCCAAGGATAAAGAATGACTTTAATCTCAACATTCAAAGAAATTCACCTTTCTAATATATTGGATTTTACTAGATCTTTGAAATGAATTAACTAAAGCCATCACTATAGGCTACTTCTCTTTTTTTTTATTTTTTATTTTTGGGTGGGGGTGGGGGGTGGAGGGTTTGTGTGGTCACAATAAAAGGATGACCATCTCTAAATCTGACTCTATTTTGCTCTCATAATTGTTTTGTTTGCCCGACAATCTCATAGAGTTTGCTCTTTGCTGGTTATTAATTTATTCTTGCATCAAAAGGGATCAGTTTGTACTCGAGAATGTGATGATGCTGAATTAAGATACTTTCCTCTTTGTACTAGGACATCCAGATTCCTTGAACTGTTGTTAGGGAAGTTCGGCACATATGTTTCTAGGGGAAGTGTTGGAAGTTCGGCACATATGTTTCTAGGGGAGTGTTGTGTGTATGTTTCTGGACCTTCTAAAATGTGTTCAAAATATAGGCTTTCCATCACTGGTAGTCCTTTATTTTCTGTCTCTTCCATACTTTCTCATCTGCTCATTTAAGAGGGAAATGACTTCCTGATATTTTTTGGTTGTTATGATCATCTTGCTAACTACACAGACTATAGAAATAACTTAACCATATTGGCACCCTTGAAAAAAAGGATAAAAAATAGAAGTTCTTGTCATTGAATATATTGAGATGTGGCCAGCCTCTACCTTCATCCTCCTGCCACTCTTTCTGCCCTTTTTATTTTGTGATGTTCATATCCATGCTGTTCACTTTGAGTTTCAGAAGCAAGCTGCGCCAAAGGATGTCTTCCAGGCATTTGCTGAGAAAGCTAGAGACCATAAGGACTTGGTGTCTCGTTGGGCTGTCCTACAGGAAACACGGGTGGAGTATTTCAGGGGAAAAGATTTTGTTAATTTTGTCAGAAATCATTTAGAACTGAAAGACATACTCGAGTCAGACAGAAGTTTGGAAGCTGAAGATATTGCCAACATTCTGCTTAAGAAGAACCTTTTGGTCCGATGTGATCGTGTGGTAAAAACTGTTCGTCCTGGCAAGAAGAAGTTATCTACCTTTCCAGCACATTTAGAGATATACCATGTGAGTTTCTTTCTGGATTCACTCTATTACTAGTGATTTTGAGAAGTTTCTGGCATCCTCTCAACCTTGTTTCTAGTCACTTATAAATATCTGTATTTTTTGTCACATCATAGATTAATAATGGCCTTGAAATTTGTGTATTATCTCAATCAAATACTATGATCATAATATTGCGATTCCAAAAGAAAGAAGAAAGATCAGATATTTACCTTGCCATTCTCCACTTGAATTCTAGGTTTGTCTGAAGTGGGGCTTGAATCCATGACGTGCATCTAAGCCACAATCATGCACCTTGCTCTTAAATCCTTTGTCATTCACATCCCCTAACTCTAGACATGTACCAAAATCCTAAAGTTAAATAATGTATCATAAACCCTGATAGTTACTACTTTTAGGGCTTTTGTAAGAATAAATATTGATCTTTCTGCAAATTTAGTTTATAAATCATGCTAATCATCTCCCACTGATTAACGGAGGCTTTCCTTATATACAAATTGAATCATCACAACCAAAAGGAACCAAAGACATTTATTCTCTATCCTTTAATCTGTAATTTTCCACTCTGATACTAAATCTTTTCCTTTTATATATCAGAAATAAGAGTGATCACTTCAATAGAAATATGCTATTGTGCTGACGGTCACCATCATTTGCTGATGACTTGTAGGGTTGTGTTAGTTTTCCTCTTTCTGTAAGTAAGCTATTGCCAATTTCCTATGTCTATTGCCCTAAGTAGAAAACAAAGTCTACACTATATCAAAAGCTAGACATCTGATTATGGTGTATTTGGTGCATTCTCTTTGGGAAGCTTATCCTTATCCTCTTTAAACGTTCTAGACTTGATAAACTTAGTCTTTTATATGTACCCTTAGAGTAATGCGTTTTACATGGTTCTCTTGCAGTTTTTGAGGTTATGTTTTTTCACCTATGTATGCAGGATCAAGTATTTTCTGAAAATGATGCCTTCTTCGCATGGACATTTGTTAAAAGAAGGCCCCTATGGCAAACACTTCTTTCATTCTGCTGGCCAATTTTGACACTAGCGATCTGCTTGTTTCCTGTGTATCCTCATCAGGTCAAACTGCTTATCCTCTACTCATGTGCTGGTCTTCTCCTCCTCATACTTTGCCTACTTTTGTGTAAGTTTCTGATGCTTTACAGTTTTATTCACAAATCTTCTGTTATTTTTTCATTTTCTTTTGATGTTAAGAGGAGTATGATGACGTGTTGTTTTCTCATAAAGTATTAACAAGTAGCTAGCTGTTCTTATATATCATACCAAAACCAAGTACTTATTGGAATGACTAAAACAACAATTTCAGGATGTTGACTTGAGTGAACTTATAGTATAGGGGTGCACTAGAGAGTTTTATTTTGGCTGCTTGATCTGTTGATATTGCTGTTGTCAAGTTGTTTCTTTGACCAGCCCTTTTGAACATTGTGGCACATATTTGTGATCTGAAGTGATTCAGTTCACAGTTTTTTAATTACTAGTGCATAATGAGTAGATTAAAGTGAAAAAGTACCTAGTTGCTTGTTTCTTTTTTTTGCTGTTCTTATCCTAGCAACAATATGTGTATTTGTATTAAATACATCCTGCTCACTCTCAAAATGCATTGAATTGGTCTAAGTAGCAAAAATATAGGATACCGGTGTCATGTCAGACCATCATGAAAACACCAGAATTGGAGATGGCGACGCACAGTATTTAATCTGAGATATGTAATTTATAGCAACCTTAATTAATTGACAGAACATTGCAAGTAGTATTAATATCAATGAACTATGACTTGTCCCTGAATATATGGGTCCTTCCCACATATTTAGGCTCATTTCATTATAATGCAAACAATGTTATTAAAGGCTCATTTCATTACATGCAAACAAATTTATTAAAGGTTCATTTGAGCCGCTTTTAAGCCCTGAAGCTCAGTTAAAGCCATGTTCTGCGCGTAAGGCCCTAACAGACGTTGGACTTGGCTCTTTTCGCTTTTGAATACTCTGAATGCAAAAAAACTTGGTTGTGTGTAACACATACAAGTCTCGAACTAAATAAAAGGAGCAAGTATCAAGAACTCGTAAAGAAGAAAATGCAAAAAAGCACATCACAATCATTCTGTAATTCGTAATCCTTGATTAAAACATCTAAATTGCAACAAATTCCCACCACCACCACCCCAAACAAAAAAAAACATATAGCAAAGTGTAGGCCAACGAAGTAATGATATACAATTAAAAAGAAAAACATAATAGCAGTAAAGGATAAATACAAAACAACAACTAACCCAGTGTAGTCCTGTAATGCCACAAGTCGGGGAAGGATAAATACAAATCAGCAAAGCAGAGTGGAAGTGCAGGGTATTACACTAAGTAAGAGAAATAATAGGCAATAAAATTGTAACCGTCTTCTTTTTGTTCTTCAACTCAATCTTCTATCCTCCGTTGTTGAGTTTTAAAGGCTGTAGATTGGGGAATTTTTCACAATGTGTTAGGCCGAACAGCTGTTGTTTGTGAGTTCTTGTTGGTTATTATTCACTGTATAGGTGCATAAACCATTCCTGCATTATAATCCCTGCATAACTCGACTGTAAACCAAATGACACCTAAGTTCACTCGAGCCAACATCCCGAAACGATAAAGTATTTGGTTTTTGTTTGATATCAAGTCCTGCTGACCTAGCCTTGTCTAGTGTATCTTCGGAATACTATTTGTATTGATTGCAGTTGTCTAGAATGAACATATAATATATTTGCTTACAAAAAGAATATGTTGATGCTTGCAGTGAGAGGTTTGGTCTTTGGTGCTCTTTGGATTCTTCTTGGAAAACGTTTCTGGTTATTCCCCAACATTCTTGCCGAGGAGGCAACACTCAAAGAATTGTTCCAGTTTTGGCCCCAGAAAGATGAGGGCGAGCGACCTAAGTGGACTGCGAGGCTCTTCTATGCAATTGCAGGTGTGGTGGTTATTTCACTACTAAGGCATCATGCTCCTGATGAAGCTGCAAGAGCCAGGTTCGCTCTCTTGCACTTATACTCTAATGCCTTTATGTTGATTTATGAAATTCAGATTTAGTGGGTAGAAAATGTAATCCGGTTATATAAAGTTGAAATTCTGTTTTCTTCTTTGTCAACTTTGATCTGAAGTTTTAATATAAAGGTGTGTTACAATATTTTTATACTATATAGTACCATATATTAAACATTGACTGCAAGTTTAAGAAATCGAACCTAGTTTCATAAATTTGCCAAGAAAAAATGGAGTGAATCCTTATTAACATAACCTTCCCTTCCAAAAGTTTTGTGCTGGAATTCCACATGTAATGTTGTGTGTTTAAGGCCTCCACAGCCTCATTTTTCAGTTTGTTATTTTTTTTAAAAAAAGAAAAACCTAATCTTTCCTTCCAAACAAAAAAAAAATGAAGAAAAGTTGAACACAATTCATTTCAAGTAATCTAACTGAATTTTTTGAGTTGAACTACAAAACAGGATTGAGTCAGATTTTATTATTATCTTGAATTTTCAATGAGTATGAAAGTAAATGAAGAACAAATAAATGATGAACAGTTCAACTTATGTTACTTGATGTATTCATAAGTTACAACACTGATATCTGCCGGCTATATCAGCTAATATTTTGGCACTTAGTTTTGTAATTTTAAAATTTATCTGGTCAGCCTGTCAGTTTCTGATGAAATTTGTTGTTTATTGTGCCGTACACCCATTTATGTCATCAAGAGTCTGTCGATTTGTTGTCCACGGATACGAGAATGTTTTGCACAATGTTATCTGAAACTGACTTCCTTTCTTGCAGGTATCAAAAGCGGGTTTCTAACATTATAGACGATGTGCTCGAGTGGTCTCCAAGTCTAGCTTTGTCAGGCATGATAGAAAAGCAACCTGTGGTGAACATCACCGAGCCTAATGACAATGTAACTGATAGCAAGAGTAGCGATGAGAAGCTATTTTCCTCAGGTGATGTAGATGATGAAACCATATCCAATGAAGAAGTTGAGGAAGTTACTGAAAATACAGAAGCCAGTGATCATCACCAAAACATATAACTTATAAATGTTAGAACATGTTGTATCCAAAGAAAGAAATTGTTAGAACATGTGTTTTCAAGGTAGCAGCTCGAACGCAATGCAGTCATTGTGAGTAACTTTATTGGTGTAAAATTTGATATTTTGGATATGATACAGTGCTTCATTTTGGGTGGATGGGAGCTGCAAGCTCCAAAATAAGAGGGTTCAGACTTCAGAGAAGTAGATTAAACCTTGTTTTGTGGTCCCTTATTGAACCCTTCGTTGGTTTGCAGCTACAATATGCTGGGAACAAAAGTGTCTCTGAGATAAGCAAACCATGTGAGAGTGAGGAAGACGAAACTTATTTTTTTTTTGTACAGAAAAAAGTGATTTATGCGGGATAGTTTGTTTGCACCTTGACTAATTTTATAAGATACGTCAATAGATACAATGTAACTCTATCCACATTATCATCTCTCAACATCATTGGTAACTCTATCCACCAAGGTTAGAAGGGTTACGTTGTATCTATTGATCAAACACAAATTGTTTACCACCAAAGTAAGGGTCGCAACTCTTGTGGAAAGCATCTATAGCATGGTTCATTGCTTTTAACAAAAAAAAAAGAAATTGGATTCACAATTCCAATTTCTACTCCTCCAATATTGTATTGTATTATTGAACTTGATGTTTGTTGCAGTGTGTTTGTGCCATCTAATCAACCTCCACATCCGCATATCACGCAAAGGTCATTTATGATATATTAGATGAGGATAGTCACTAATTCATTTATGAGATATTTAGATGATAATACTCACTAATTGATTACTAGATGAGCGTAATAATATAATACAAAGTAAAAGTAAAAGAACAAAAAAAAGTTGAAAGTTGAATTACGGTTTTATCCCTTTTATAAATTAAATTGTTATAAATATTTAAATATTTGATTGTATAAATTTAGTTAAATGTTAATGACTTTTAAATTTCCTAAGATTAATTCCTAATTAAATATCTAATTAATTAATATTTATCATCTATAATATATATGTATATAATAATTATATATATATATTTTTTTTTAAAAGTCTTGACCTAAATTGCTATACTTTTCCTATTATTCTTATAACTTTTTCCTCAACCCCTCTCATGAATAATATAATTTATGTGAATAAAGTATTATCCTTTATGATAAATAATAAAATTTAATAATTTAAAGGGTGCAAATCTACAAAATGGAGACACACCTTGATAATATTTCTCTTGATTATTATTAAAGAATGACTCTAGCTTCACATATTTATATTCGGCTTAATTACATGATGATAAGAACTTTAGTTGTTCTTTCTACATGGTTTGTTATTAAAAAAATTTCACATTCTTAATTTATTTATTATTATTTTCTAATTACTTATTCATCTTTATTCTCTTAATATTCATAACTCTCATATTTTCATATTCATAACCTCCAAATATTTAAACTAAAACTTAGATATCTTTTTATATTCCTTCCATTCTATATATATAAATTAAACTTCTTTATTTCATGAAATCCCTATCAAGATTATTAGGCTATTATTTTATTCTATAGTTAAAGTAGATGAAGAAGACTCTTGAATTTTGATAGGATATGAAAGGAGTTGATAAGAACTTAGAGAGTTATGTACTGATTTTGTTCTTATTTTTCATCTATATATACATTATCAGGGGCGGACCCACCTGTAGAGTTTCGGTGCTCGAGCACCCATTGACTCCGGCGTAAACTTTATATATGTTTAAAGAAAATACTGAAAAGTTTTATATAACATTTGTTCCAGCACCCATTAAACAAATTGTTCCTTGGTCGATGTGGTTCTGAAATCCTATTCTGGGAGCGCTGGTGCCCATCATCGAGGTTTGAGCCCTTGTTGCAACATTTATATTTTTGTTGAAAAAAAGCCAACCGAAACTTCTTTTTCAATATTTTGCTTATATTTCTTTTTATTTTTCCACTTTTCTATTTTTGCATTTCATTCATTAATTAAATTATAAAAATATTAGTAGTGAACTTCTAGAAAGAATTTTTTTTAGCTAACAAATTTTAAAAGAATTGAGCACCCATGATCATTCAATCCTGGATTCGCCACTGTACATTAGTCTTATAAAAATAATGTCTACATTGTATTTTTTCTTAAATTTATTTCTTTTTGTCTTTTTTTTTCTATTAGACTTCTTAATTTAGTTTTTTATGAATGTTTATTGCCGGTGCTTCTTCTTATTTCATAATTGTTAAATTTTATTGTTCATTACAATTTACATGTATATTTTCATGAAATTTTAATAATTATAGTACTAGTAATAATATGAAGAAAGTTTCGCATTCTACTATATGAGCAAATACTAGTAATAAATAATAATACGAAGGTTAGAATATCCGATGGCTTAAAAATTTTAAAATGTGCATATATGATATGATATATAAAAGATAGAAAGAAACTTTTTGTAATATGCCAAAGTGATAGGAATATTTTGAGACTTTTCTTAATGTATATAGATAGGATTAATTTGATACTTATTCATAGAATGTGGATTCTTTTTTAATGGTAGATATTATTAGTTTCATGTAATTATTGGAGTGTCTCTTTAGAAGATTCTAATACTTAAATAAACTAGTTCTAATATATACACCTTTAATTATTATACATCGTAAAAAAAATACTTGTTTGAATTTTAAAGTTCAAAAAGTATCACTGTGAAATAAAATGAGAAAGAGTATGTTATTATTCTTGTGCACAAGGGAAATTGTTTTACGTGAGATTGTTGTTGTTAGTTGAATGTAAAATAAATATACGAACATGTCCTAAATTTTTAGATCTTGAAAGGTCCTTCTAGGCTTATATGCATTTTGTTAATAACAAAAATACTTATAAATCGTGTTAGCTCCGTCTCATATTAGATGGACATTTTTATTAAAATTTGTTGTGTCGTATTATTTAATCACTTACTAAATTAGGATGAATTAATTATTTTCTATTTTATTCATACGATTAATATGATTTTGAAAGTTTAAACTCTTTTTCTTTAAGAGGCTAATTAATATAAATGAAACGACAAAATAATAAAGTTGATCAATTTATTAATCATTTCTTAATAACCGTATAAGATAAAAAGTGTTCCTCTAATACGAGACGGAAGTCAGAGGAGTACCAGTTAAAACTTATAAAGTCAATTTTATTTCAGAAGCACTTTCAGTATGACCAAGTCATTTATTGTCCTCGAAAATATCATTTCATAACAAATTACTCGTTTCATTCCATTTTATATGTCATCCTTACTAGTATAAATAATTGGTATATACTTCCTTTATTTATTTTTTTATGTCATCCTTACTATTGATATTGACTCATAATACTTGTCATTTCATAAAAACGCATAAGCTATATGTTATACCCTTGAATCTTGAAAGTTAGTCATGAAAATAGATATTTGACCTACCTAGAAAACTAATAAGTAATTAATGTTCATTGTAATTAGTTCATTCATTGATTAATTACTCTCACCATTGCATTACTCTATAAAATCTGATTTTGAAAAAAAAAATCTCAACAAACAAATTAAAAATCAAAGATGGATTTATTTACCATTTATTGAAAATTTGTCTTTAAAAAGACATTAAATAAAAATAGACTCGCAAACTAACTTGTTTTTTTAATACAAGTGAAATCTAATACTGTGACATATAAAAAGAAATGAAGAAAGTAATCCTCCGTCAAACAACAGTTTGCAAAAACGTAAATACCTAAACTAGAAAATCATTTTCAAATACCAATGTTTTTCAACATTTGATATTCAGGTGGGGTTTATTTTCTAGAAAGAGAAACAAATTTGTTATTTTTCTTTAATTTTTTTTAGGTCACAACAAAAAGAGAGTTGTGGTAGGATGCCGGATGATGAGGATAACTTATCGCTCCATGTATATGAAATAACTTATCCCATAACTATGCTATAAATTGTGTGATAAGTTATCCCAAACACAGCAACCAAATTAAATACAAAATTTAATATTTTATTTCGTCACACCACACCCGCTTACACCTGCCTCATATAGCCTTAAACCCACACCGTCTCGCCCCATTGATGGATTAAGATGGGTAGAACAAATAAATGAATTAATGCCCAAACCTATTTCAAAGTTCATTTGGATCAAGATCAAAACAAGATATATAATAGGTTGTAGCCCAACTTGACCCTAATGATGCAAACCAAGTTGCATTAAGACCCTTCACAAGGAGCAAGCTTAAGACCTACAAGCTCTTCACATATTATTCACAAAGAGGGACGCCTTGAGCACACCTTAATATTACGTCGGGGGTTCAATGTTATGGTGATTGGGTTAGAATCCGAAAGGAGGACAAAGAAGCGGATGTGCTCAAAACTGTATCGATTCTGTACGATACCATTGACCTTCACTGTTATAATATGGACTTACTGGACATATTTGCACACTTTAACCTCAAATATGTCATTTCATCCTACTGTATCTATGATAACAGACCAAATCACATCAAAACAAACCAAACTCAGAAGTTAAGGCAACAATTAGGGAAGGAAATAAGACAGGTATGCAAAACTAACAACCTCTTTACATGGTCTCCTAAACTAAAACTACAGTAACTGGCCAGCCATAAACTTACTGAACAACTTCTAATCCTAGTTCTAAGTTCATCCATCTCTGTACAAAAGGGAAGATGTAATCTCCAAGCAAATGCTGCAACACTGGTATGCTCGTCGCCTCTATTGCTCCCATTAACACTAAAGTAAAAAGCCAAGAATGAATTGCCGCCCAGCTTGAAAAGCCAAGAAATGAAACAATACCTGTAAACTCCTCTTGTTCATACTCGAGCCTCGTTGCAGTGCAAGAGCTAGTTTAGATATGAACGTATCTCCAATTACTTGACAGAAAAACCTCCTTCCCTGCTTTCAGCAGACTGGTACTCATCTTTTGATTCTTGAAAGCTACTTTGATTGCCATAACTGCTACCATTTGAATAAGACTGCTGAAGCTCGGCCAACCTTCCATTTTCATTCCTCTTTTGAATATCAGCAGGATTCAACTGCAAAGGTTCAGAACCCGATGAACTCACAGAACCAGTACCCTTAGAAGCATCTGTCTTTTTGGCAAAACGTCCTCCCGAGGCCCTTACCCTCCTCAGTGCATGCTGATGTCGAGACTCGTGAAGATATGGCTGTGACACAAGGAAAGGAGGATGTGTAAAAAAACTTTGAGAATGCAGCAGATCATCAAACTTCAGAAATGACTACTAATGGCATCACATTATATACGACATGAGGGACCTACTAAAATAACAAATATCAACCCTAAAAGACTCCGTTCAGTATACTGACATCCTGATATAGTTATAGCGAGGATACAAGTAAAAAGTATTTATGCGGAACTAATGGCACAAGTCTTCCCTTCAACGATACAAACTCATGCAAAAGCTGGAATAACAAAGTGGAGGGGAACGACAGCCAAATGTCTCAGATCATCTTTTTTAAAACAAACCGTGCAAAAAAGTGTCATAGATAGCCTTTCTTATTTCTCCTAGAGAAGTGGGGTGGAATTAAGGGGCACTAACTGCTAAACACTATTTATTTTGCTTGAAGTAGAGAAGAACATCAGTTCTTACACACACACACCCATGCTAAAATATAAAATTCTTCCTACATGCAGAGTTCCCTTGCATGCCCACTGCCCAACCAGTCGGATAATATGGAAATCCATTCAGACTTGAGACAAATCTGCCTCTGCACCACTTGGAATAGGTACAAGAACTTGGCCAAAGTTCCATATATCTCCAGAAGACTGATTTCATGTAGCAAGTCCTAGTAAAAAGGTGACAACGAATTCCGAACAACGAGGAGAAGAAATTGAAAGAGTGACCCCATGAGAGGGCACGTACTAACCTTTCTACCCTTTATCTGCTTCTTTTCAAGTTCTGCTTTAGCACGTGACTGTCTTCGCTGCAGGATCCTTCGATACTGCTTAGCATTAACGTAAACTGGTTCTTGAGCCATTTCTTGTGGCAAGGGCATCCTTGCATAGTGCATATCAAGTACATGAGGAGGAACCTGAATAGTGCAACAGTTGGTTAGGACTTCTAAAGAAAAACTCGCCATAGATTTAGAGCAAAGACTAAGTAATCTGGCTAATGAGCATGTCGAGTTCTCCCACCAACCAGATAATACCCTGGCACAACTGACATCATGATGTCTTTCCATATCATGTTTTCACTTGTCTTTATATGTTCTGTTTTGTTCTTTTAATAAACATGAAGCAATAGGAATATTGGAGAATTCATTTTGCGAGCCTCAATATGTTGAGCAATGTAAAGACATGTCTTAATGCACACTAGAGCTTTTTTGTACAGAATGCTTAATATGGACCAATTGTTTCGCAAGGGCCGTAAGTTCACTTTTTCAGAAAGGCATAATTCTAACATGTCATAGGAGTAGTCATTCGTGAAGCAACGATCAAGTTAGAGGCGTCTAGTTCCAATGAGATTCAGGTTTCTATACTAAAATCAGAGGGGGCCAACAATGGTTTTCATATGAATCTTCACGTCTATTAATTAGGATGAACTGGAGTCCTGTAAAAAAGTGCTATATAGATAACAGTTGACCAAGTTGACTTAAATATGGTATCAAAGCCTTCCCACCCAGAAACCAAGAGATCCAAACTCCCTTTTTTACTAGCAATGAGTTATAAACGCTCTCTTCTTTTTTAGATTCCCCTTCTGCCGGAATGGTTTAATAGAAGTTCTGCCCAATTGCACAAGCTCCCTCTATTAAACCATTCCGGCAGCTAATGCCACTAGAAATTCTTAGATTTATTATATTACGATATTGAACTTGGGTCTATCTCAATCGCTCTGGTTGGAACTCTAATGAAGCCACTCAAATGACGGTGTCCGCAATATCCAATAATTGTGCTGGAATTGTGCATCTGTAGCACCATTACGGTGATGTACAACTTTGGACCAAAAACTTCCACAAGAAATAGGTCATCCCAGTCTTCCTGAACAATAATGATGGAAGTAATATACTTCAAAATATACTACAAGCTCCTTGAAGCAAGTAGTGCCGAGAAGGTGAGTGTTTCTAAAGCATCACTGAAGTGGCAAGAAGCTAGTAGAGGCTCAAGAGAGGACCAAGACACATCTGATTTCTCAATTTTCAAGCACTGATGTGTTCTGGTCCATAAAGATATTATACTAAAGTCGCTCACATTAGCAGCAAGATCAACAATATTGAACGAAACATGAGGTAACCTCTCTCTTTTAAGAGCTTAGGTAAAAGATTTCAATACACAAATCAAAGAATAAAATTTGACTTAAAATATTTAAATATGTGTATACCAAAGGCTGGCCAAAAGCTGTCATCATCCCGCCATAGTATGGATCAACATATGGGTTTGGAGCACAAGCCTGGTAGCCAATCAAATAGAGTCACTTCCACATGAGTCATAAGACATTATCAATGAAGCAACTCACCAAAAATGATAATTATAACAGATCTCATAACCCATAAAAATGGTCAAACATACAATAGAGTGCCCAACAAGTTCAAGCTGCTGGGGCTGTGCTAGGCTTCCATCAAGTCTTGGAGGTATGGCTGGAGCAGCTGGCTGAAAATTCTGATCCGCATTCCCATAACTCCCATCTGATCTTGAAAATAGATCTCATTAGTACCAGTCACATAATCCATACATTAAGACATTTATTGCGTCCCTAATGTAAGTGGATAAAATGTAACCTTTCTCCACAAGTCTGAACTTTAAGATGCAGGGTGTATTTTTTTCTTCATCTCAGAAATTTAGGATTCAGTAAAATGGATAGGAGTTTCAGTACAGCATGAAAAAATGTGTAAATATGGTATAGACATACAATACCATATATGCATGATAAAATAACAAGTAATAGGGTTGGGATCCCCTCCAGTAAAGATCAATGCAGTCGTTGATTAATGGCACTTGTCTGTCTACAAATTAAAGGTTTGGATTGTAATCCTCTTTTTTATTCTCTCATTATCACCCACTTCCCAACATTAATTTACTTTCATCTTTATGTACAATTCTCTTCTAGTCTTAAGTTTTCCCAATGAACATAACGACGGAGTCTCACTATATGTGGCTGCCGGAATTTGATTTCAGTGGCAGAGCCGCAGAGGCTACCTCACCTTCCAAAGGCTTTTTTTTTTTTTTTGTCAATTTCAAAAAAAAAAACACATCTATAAACGAAAGAGCAAACCAAATCCTTAGCATCTCACCATCCACATACATAAAGAAATTGCTTTTGCGCAATGAAGTTGAAGCTTCTATGATAAGAAAGAGGACTCAGTTGCAAATGGGTTTAGGGCAGTGAAATTCTAGGGAAGAAAGAACAAAGCTTTTCTGAAATTGCACTGAAATATATAAATAGAAAAGATTGGAGGTAAGCAATGGTACTGGAATTGCAGTAAAACCTGCACTTTTAGAGAGACGGAATGACATTTAGTGAAAGAAAACAGGATTTGGAAATTGATGACGGTGGAATATGGAATTGAAACGTAAGCCTATAATTTATAGATAGACACCTGTCCTAAATAAAAGACTCCATTGATCATTACTGGAGGGGACCCAAAGGGCTATAGTAATCCAGTTTTCAATTACTTTTTTTTGTTAAAACCCATTTATACTGGAGGGGATCCAAAGGGCCACACTAACTCACAGTTTTCAATTTTTATTTTTATTTTGCTCACACATTTTTATTAGTATGTCAAATAAGCTTTAGTTTTAAGTTGTGGTAAAAAACTGGCAGATTCATTTGTTCTTCTAGATCTTGCTATAACAAAAAAAGGAACTCTACATGTGGCTTACACTTACTTATGACCCTATCAAATAAACAAGCGTCTTCCATCACATTTTAGAAGCTCAATCCATCTGCAACTAGCAAGAAACCCCTATCATCCACCCTTAACAGTTATTCGTAACAGCCAGCAGGAAAAAGCAAGGAAATGCTAGCCTCCCTACTTGGTTTCTTCAAACTTCCTGCCAACCTACAGAACTCTTTGTCTAAATTCAAAAGGAGTAGCTTCATAAATCTATGTTTGCTTGATGGAAGCAGGAAAAAACGGTTTTTGTTCTTCATAATATGTTTGAGTTTTAAATCAGGTACCCAACTTCTCCTTTTTCCTTCTGTGTGTTCTGTTTTGTCTGCCTCTTCGTTTCATTCCCTGTTTCACTTTCACCTTCATTGATCAATGAACCCCCCCACTGAATGTTGATTGAATCTGCTACGAATTTCCCTAGATGTACTGTGTCAACATGATACTGGTTGCCAAAGAAAATTGAAGACTCCATGCAACAGAGGATGGTTTACACAATTAAGAATTTACGGTCATGAATAACTGGTGTGTGAAAGCTGGCCCGAACACCACATTCATCAAAAAAAAATATTATTTGTTACATATTATATTATATTATATTATACTCACACATTTATTAGCGGTTTCCCGGTGCTTGTACCCATACTCCGATCCATCACCCTCAAATACTATAATGACGAATCCCATTCTAGATCTTCACCCATATCAATTGCTTGCAACCAAGAAACATAGGTTTTCTTATGGAGAGTTTAAACTTTTAACCAACTTCTATATGATTGCTTGTGCTATTCTAAATCACTAAGAAAAAAGACACAAAGACTCCACAAGGAAGTGTATTTTCAGACACTTTGCTTACCTGGAAACCATATGATACCAAAGTAATAAAGATCAATAACATATTTTACTAGATGCAATTAGCAAAAAGAAAATAATTTCAAAAAAGTAAAAAGGTCAGTGAAATGCTTGTCATGTGCAACAAGATATTTAACATGTATAATAGTATCTATGAGATTGCTCTTCAAAAAATGGATCAAGCAATACAATTTGGGCGGACAACAAAGGACAATTACTTGGTACTTCTCACAAAAGGTAAAAAAGTCAGACTCTATCTCTCTATCAATGATCATGATTATTTTATCATTAGGAACATTAAAAATTAGAGATGTACCTGCATGCAAAGGTACGATACTTTGCGATTTTTCAGGAGCATCATCATCTTCCTCATTGATTCCACCATCAGACTGTGATTGGCCATCCACGGATTGTTCCAATGATGATGAATCTGATGCATTTTCCCGCATCAACCCAGGGGAAACAGGAGTATAAACAGCACCGTTCCACCAAGGTTCAGGATATACAGTGGAACGTGGAACATTATATGCATTGGTTTCCTCCCGATTTGTGCTTTTGGAATTTGATGGCATACTGCTGTAGTTTTACTCTCAGAGTTCCACAATATGAGTGTCCTTTTGCAAAAACAAGTAACCAGTTCAGGGAATTTATTTAAAGAAAGGCACCTCCATATGCAGTTCTAGCTACTGAAAACAACACATGCAGATGTCTTCTAAATATACACTTTAATGGAGGGTACATGGGATTCACTGACTAGCGTTTTACAATGGCCTTCATCTTCACTTGAAGAAAATGCTTTGACCTTTTCAAATCTAGTGTATTTAAGTAACTAGAACTTCGAGGAATCTCGGCAGACTTCACATGATTGACTAACGGAGAAAAAAGACACCATTTTATCTTAACTATGTTTTTTTTTTTTTTTGAACAAGCGGTGTTTGAACCAGCTTACTCACTGACTATTACACGAGTACCTACTACCTTCCACCAATGTAACTACTAGGTAACACCTACCCACCTCCAAGGCTTAGGTAAATAAGAAGAAGTTACCTGGCATGTTTCGTCTCTCGTCTCTGTTGAGACTTGAAACGTCTACATAGTTTTTATCTCATATTAATGACTCTTAGACCCTCAGATACCTTAATCCTGGAAACTTCACCCAAGGGAAAATAAAAAATAAAATTATCGGTCCTCCCAGCAAAACCCAGCTCCAAAGACAATATTGTTAGAGGTTCATTTGAGGAGTGGTTAGACCTTGAAGCTACGTGAATTTCAAACTGGACACTCATCTCACTTAAGCAGCACTTTAGCGCAGGTTCGATTCACTAAGGTGTACCTCATCATCCCCAAATCCCACCCTGAACATAATGGTACTAGACAATATATATCTTGGCAACGCAACATCAATTGTCAAAGAAATGGTTTTGAACTTACTTTAGATGCTTTAAAAAATCAATACAATACTAGTCATCGAACCTGAATTAGAAATCTAAAACTGACTATTCAAATCTAAAT
This sequence comes from Solanum sitiens, assembly GCA_016801875.1. Taxonomy (NCBI): domain Eukaryota; kingdom Viridiplantae; phylum Streptophyta; class Magnoliopsida; order Solanales; family Solanaceae; genus Solanum; species Solanum sitiens. The sequence continues at coordinate 990,097 of JABWTJ010000178.1, read as the reverse complement.
CAAGATTAAATGGCCTTGAACTTACTTTAAATGCTTTATTTGACATGTTTCACTTATTTAGTTACTTTTTCTTGCATTACATGTTTGTTCTTGTGCCTTTATGGAATTGTTCTTCTTCATTGCCCATATCTTTATCAAACACTCTTTGATTACAATTTAAACCCCAACGAGCTTTCAGCACTTTCCTATGCTTTTTGCTTTTGACAACACTGCTTGCAACTAGTAAAGAATTAGTTTCCCCTATTGATGGAATGAATCATCACAGTCTCCCAACCTCATCTCAAAATTCAAGAATTATTATCTATAATAAGAGGGACTAATCGAATGAGAATCTGCAACCCCATAGGAGCTTTCATATAGAGCAGCTTCATGCACAATAGCTATCAAAGAACAACTATGATTATTCTTTACTTCGGGTGACCCAGTGGTTTGAGCTTGGGACTTCCATGTTGGAGGTGTCGAGTTCGAAACCCCTTGGAAAGCAAGGGATTTGCTTTCTGGGTCGAGATGTTACCTCTCCTATGTGGTTTGCGAGCTATTGCATAGTAGCGAGGTTTTACCTTGTCATTAAAAAAAAGATTGAAGCACCCATGAGCAAGAATGGATTAGAAAAACCTAAACCCACGACTTCTGACACCAATCCCAGTATCAAGATATTGCCTTTTTCAAGAATTCAGATATACCCATTTAATCAAAAAGGGAATACAGAAACAACATCATATCGAAACACACATAAAGATTATAACTTTCAAGAAATTAGAGTTTCCCTTTTCCCAATAACAACAACAACAAAGATAAAACATGGATTTCAACAGAAACACATAAAGATTGTATCTTTCTGAAGAAAATCCGATACCCATTTCATGAAAAAGCTGAAATCATGAGAATTGAAGAAAATAAAAAATACCCAATTCAAAGAAACTTACCTGCACGTAGGAGGAATGAAAGAGAAAAGAGAAGAGAGAGAAGTGATGAGTGATTAGTGATTGATAAAAAAAAACACAAGCCCTAGAATTTTGGGTAGAAAAAAGAGGGCAAAATTGAGCAGTCAATGAGCTTTTTGACAAAATTTAATTATTATTATTATTATTATGCCATACTATTATATTAGAGTACGTAAAATTGATGATGCAAAGAGATGAAATCGGTAGAGAGTTGATGTGATAAAGTCACATGTGGAAAGATGTAGAATGTGTACCTCTTATCTACACATGTCCAAGACTTTATACACTTCCTTTTCTCTTTCTTCTACTCCTTTGTGTTCTTTTTGCTCTTCATTTTAACTACTCCTTATAATATAGGAAAATACTATGACACTAGATGACTAGATTTGGAAATACAATCATCGAAAGCCAAGTTTCAAGTCACAATCTAGAGTCGAATCTCAGGTGAGAAATTGAGGTCGAGATTGGGTCTCGAGTCAAGGTTGGATTATCAAGTCAGGGTCGGATATAGAGTTGGATTTGGATATCGAGTTAAATCCGAGTAAGGAGTTGAGTCTTGAGTAAACATCGAGTGTCGGTTCCTGAGCTAAGGTCGAGAGTCAAGGTCTCGTGCTTGGGATCAAGAGTCCATAATTGAGTCATGCTCATGGACTAGTTCGAGTGTCAGGTCCCAAGTTAGGTCAGGATTCAGGTTCCAATCTGATTATTGAGTTCGACCAATAGACCTCAACTTGGGGTCTTGACCACAACCTACAACTGATTTTCCACACACACACCCGGGATCTAACCTCGAGTGGAGACTTGACTTTCAACTACGACCCCAACCTAAAACATGACACTCGACCTCGATCTCACTCGAGACACACTCTTGACCCCTACCTGAAACCAACTCTCAACCCCAAGACTTAATTCTTAACTCAACTCGAGATCTCGACCCAAGCCCCAGCTTTTGATCCCAATCCAAAATCAGATTCCCGGCTGGAAACTCGACTTTTGACTACGATCATTACTAAACACTTAAGACCCAAGATCCAACCACGACTTGGGACTTGACTCTTGATTTTGCCCTTGATCTAACTCCCAACTCCAGATCAGGGCCCAAGATTCGACCACGACTTAGGATTTAACTCTCGATCTTTCCCTTGATCAAATTAAACTCCTGACTCCCGATTAGGGCCCAAGATCCAATCTTGATCCCTGACCTGACTCTCGATCCAAAACTCGATATTCAACCTTAACATGAGTACTCTAAGGGCCTGTTTGGATTGATTTACAGACGGTCAAAGTACTTCTTAGTCATTTTTAGCTTTTGAGAGTGTTTGACAAAGTTAAAAATCAAAAGTAGACCCCCTACTTTTTATTTTTTGACTTAAAAGTCATGTAAAGTTTATTTTTTATTTTTTGATGTAAAGCTACTTTTTTCAGCCTATCCAAATAAGTTCAAACTCTCAAACCCAATTAAAACCCAACTCCCAACCTCAATCTGAGATCCAACCTCAACTCCGACCCGGGATTCAAGCCTCAAAACTCAACTCCTAACCTCGGCCCTGGACTTGACTCTCAACCCCGAACTAATACCCAACCCTGCGCTGGGACTCAACTCTCAACCTTTATTTTGGAGTCAGGTTTTGAGTTGAGGTCGGGTCTGAGATTCTGATTGAGAATCATGTCTCGTGTTAAGGTCCACTTTTGAGTTTCTGATTAGATGGTAAAATTGAAAGAGAGTTTTTAAAAATGTTATCTTACTTTATCTTGAGATGTTATTTTCCTTAAATTTGAGGAAAGGACACTAAACATAAAAAGAAAAGAGAGGTTATTTTTCCTTTTTCTTTTTAAAATTAATACACGATCTAAGGGAAGGGAGAACAGACGATCAGGTTAAGGTTGAATATTTTATTTATTGATTTTTACTTCATCTTCGATACTTATATTGTGGCTCGAGTATATTAGAATTTCAAAAAAAATTCATATGATGGATGATTAAAGCACTTTCTAAGAGATAAAATTTTATATTTATTTTTAATTTTAAAGTTATAAGTTTAGAATCATCAAAAAGTACAAAAAAAAAAAAATAACTCCTAATTAAGGAATAACATGTCATGTAAAAAGTTAAAATTAAAATATTTTCATAAAAGAAAAAAGGCCATTCTTTTTAAAACAAATTTAAAAGTAAATGAGGTTTTTAGAAGGAAGTAATATTAATTTAAGGGCTCAAAAAATCGTAAATAGTATACAAATATCCTCCGTCAAACTTGTAAGACAATGATATCCTTGTCATTCAAAAACTAGAGCCCTTCACTCTAACGAAAGACTAAATAGAGACACGTGACACAATCTTATCTGTAAATTTGATATTTAATAAATATTATATTGACAAATCAGATTATGACATGTTAACGTCCATAGTATAGATAATATATATACTATAATTTTTGAATGACAAAAAAATTAATATATCAAAAATATAATAAAAATATGTACATACTATTTAAAATAATTCGAGTATACTTATTTTTTTCCCCTTAATTTAATGTGAGTAAGAATGAACATATGGATGTGGTGTATTATTTTCAGTTCACAACGGTGACCTTATCACCTACTCTCTTTGAAATAAGAAAAATAAAATATAAAATTTACATGACACCTAACCTAAACACACAAGCTGTGATTGACGCGTGGCACATTTGTGGTTCCCACAAGTCTTACGTGGTCCCACTCATATTTGTGGTTGCTTCTTTAGCCACGTACAACTTTTGTTGGAATAATATTTTTCTAGAAAAAAAAAGCTATAATTTCGAATCTTCTTTTTATAGTAAATTACTTTTAAGTATTTCATAAAAAGTGATCTGATTTAATTGATACAAAGTTTTAAATAATAAAAAAAAAATTTAAATTTTATGATCTTAAGTTATAATTATGTCAAATGTACTAAATTTTCCTTCAATCTCGTGGCATTAAACATGTTATGTAAAAGCCTGAAATTAAAATATTACTAAAAAAAGAAAGATATCATTTTTTTAAAACAAATTAAAAGGGAAATGAGATCATTGTTTTTTAAACGAAGAAAGTATAAACTTGTGGTGATTTACAGAATCCTATATAAGCTAGGAAAAATTTTACAATGATAAATGCTCAATCGACAATAGTTGCGTGAGGCTTTATTATTTTTTAAAAAAAGGGTCAAATATGCCCCTAAACTATTCGAAAAGGTCTAAATATATCCTCCGTTTAAAGTTTGGTTCACTGATACCCTCGCTGTCCGACTTTTGGTCCAAATATGACCTTATGGGCGTTAGTTGTCATGTTGGACATATCCAACTAATTTTTTTATTTCTTTAAATGTCACATGGAATTGTCATGTCATTTGACCTTAACACATGACATTTATATAAAAAAGGAAAGATATTCGAACTCATAAACACCTAATCCGACCCATAAATCAACTCCTTTTAAATTCACTATTCGACCCATTTTTAATAATTTTGTTTAATTTTTATTTTTTCGGTAAAATCTCAAAAATGAGTAATTGATTAATAAAAATAGAAAAAATATGAATAAAAATATAAAATTAACGCCAAAAATTCATAAATAAATATAGTAACCTTAAGTCTAACATTTTAATATTTTTCTTAAAATTTTTATTTTTTTGCTAAATCTCGAAAATGAGTAATTGATTAATAAAAAATATGAGAAGTATGAAAAAAATATCAATTAACGCCAAAAGTCCACAAATAAATATAGTAACATTTCATTCTACAATTTTTTTTTATTTTTTTCGACAAATCTCGAAAATGAGTAATTTATTAATAAAAAGGGGGAAAATATGAAAACAAAATAAAAAATTTACGTCAAAATTCACAAATAAATATAGTAACCTTAAATTCAATAATTTCAACAATTTTTTTATTTTATATATTTTTTTCATAATTTTCTATTTTTTATTTGTAATTTTTTGCGTAATTTTTATATTTTTTCATATTTTTTGTTAATAAACTCATTTTTGGGATTTGCCAAAAAATAAAAATTAAAAAATATTGAAATTGTTGAATTTAAGGTTACTGTATTTATTTTTTAATTTTTGGCGTTAATTTTATATTTTTTTCATATTTTTTATTAATTAATTACTCATTTTCGGGATTTATCGAAAAAAATAAAAAATTTAAAAAAAGTTTTAAATTGAATTTAGGGTTACTATAATTATTTGTGAATTTTTGGCGTTAATTTTATATTTTTTTCATATTCTTCCTATTTTTTTATTAATCAATTACTCATTTTTGGAATTTATCGAAAAAATAAAAATTAAATAAAATTATTGAAAATCGATCGGATAATTTATTTAAAAGGGTGTTGATTTATGGATCGCATTAGGTGTTTATGAGTCCGAATCTTTCCATTTCCATATCAATGTCATTTGGTAAGGTTAAAATGACATGACAATTCCATGTGGCATTTAAAGAAATGAAAAATGAGTTGGATATGTCCAACATGGCAACTAACGCCTATAAGGGCATATTTGAACCAAAAGTTGGACGGTGAAGGCATGAGTGAACCAAACTTTAAATGGAGGTTATATCTAAACCTTTTTGAATAATTTAAGGACATATTTGATCCTTTTTCCTTTTTCTTTTTAACACTTGAATGGTATATTTATTTTTACTTTTTACTATTTCTTCTTTTACTCATTCTTCTTTTCTTTCATTTTTTCGAATTTCTTTTTACTAACAATTCTAGTAAATATCTAACTCCCAACTATATAAGTAAACAATAAATATAATTAATGAAAATACTTATAAATATTTTTTATCAAATGAAAACATGTTCATGACTGAATATTAAAAATAATCTTATTATTCATTTTTGTTAATGGCATAAAATTAAGGAAAAAATTTTGGAGAATGGTAAACTAAGGAAGGTAATTACATTAATTAAATCCCCTTTAAGTTATTTCCTTTAAAGGGCAAACTTAAAGTTAATTTGCTATACTAGGTCCCACGTTTTGTATAAAACATTTTCCCCAAAACAAAACCCTCTTTTTTCCTCTCTCCGTCCATTTTATACAATTTTATCTTCTTCCTTCAATTTCTCCACAAGTTTCTCCACAATTGCAATTTGAAACTACCAACTTCTCCTAGCACGCACATCAGAGCGGTTTTCTAAAATATTTCAAAAATTTTAAGGTACAGCTTAAAACCTACTTACATTATCAGTTTTTGTTTATTTTTTTTGAATTTTTTAAAACTAATTTTTCACTTCAATTGTTAATCGCTTCAGAATTTTGGTTCAATTAATGGATGCCCAATCTCCACCGAAGAGATTTACAAGAGGTATACCATTGCATGTTCAAATTGATGTTGAAAATCCATCGTTTTCATTGGGTCTAACTCAGAAATTTGGGGAGATTTCAGGTTCATTGTCTAAATCTACTAACATGCAAGATATTAGATCCAAATTCAATAATGACCCAATTAGTTTTGTTGATGGAGGTCTGAAGAACACTGTTGATGTTGTTACTGGGTCTAATAAAAAAAGAAAACATAAAACTGATGTTCATACCTTTCACAATGATAAAAATGAAGCAGTTGCTTCTGGGTCAATTGAGCATAAGGTATGTGTATAATAATTGTTCATATGTTTTATTTTGTTATGTTGATTAATGTCTTTATACAATTATAAATGTATAAATGTATAATATATATTCGTACATGTTTTTTTGTTTCTGTTGATTTGTTCCTTATACAGTTATTTGTTTTTTATAAATGTATAATATCTTAATACCTGCTTTCTATTCACGTCTTATAATGCCTAAATTACTGCCTCATTATACAACTGTGTGTATAAGTGTGTAATTTAGTCTGTCTAATTTACTAACTCATTATACAATTTGTTTAAAAGTGTATAATTTATTCTGACTAATTTACTTTCTCATTATACCAATGTGTGTATAAGTGTATAATTTATAATGCCTAAATTACTGCCTCCTTATACAACTGTGTGTATAAGTGTATAATTTATTTTGCCTAATTTACTGTCTCATTATACAATTCTTTTTATAAGTGTATTTATCTAAGTCTGATTTTTACGGGAAGAAAGGCATTAACATATCGTCACATCCGAAATACAAGTCCCATTCTGAAGTTGACTCTTTTGAAATTATACATGTCAATGATATAACACAACAACATGAAGGAAGCCTGTAAGTCTTATTATTTCTCTTAATCAAAATTTTAATTTTAATTTTACACTGATCATACAAGCTGTTGTGTATAATGTCAGCGATTGTGGACTATATGTTGCTGCTTATGCAGATCATATCAGTAAGGGGAATTTGGTTCCAACATTTGATCCAGAGTTTACCCGTATTCAATACGCGTCTTTATTGTGGAATTATGGAATGCAAAAAATCCAAGCTGATGCCACCAGTGACAATGAGGCAACAAAAAGGCCAGTCAGGATTCATAGGGACGTTGATATCAGTGACATGATCACAATTGATTAGAACCGTATTACTAGATTTATATATTTTTGAATATGCAAAAGACATAACAACTTGTGAACTTCTATGTTTTTGTATTGTAATATACTTGTTTGTTCAATTAAGTCTTTCACTTCGTTATTTTTATTTACAATTTAATACTTATACAAACTACATTATACAATATATATTTATACACTAACTGTATAAACATATGTGTATATTTTACTTTGTTTTTTTGATATACAAAATGATAATTATACAATTTTTAATAATGAGGCTATACACATTAACTGTATAAATCTCAACAGTTTATTTTACTTTTTGTATTATTATACAATTAATTATATAAATCTCGACATTTATACAATTGTTAATTCGTTATGAACTGTATAATTATACATTACTAGGATTATACAATTGTTCAGAAATTTCAAATTTACAAATAAGCTTATACAATTTATAGTTATACACTAACAGTATAAAAATAGGATTACATATATGTTGGATATATACATATACATTTCAAGGCTTAAAAAATAGTTCAAAAAGTATACATATATATTCAACTTAAACAACAACATATATTTATACAGTAACTGTATAAATATCGACAGTTATACAATTGTAAATTCATTATTAACTATATAAGTATACAGTTAAGTGTCTGCCTTTATGATACTTTCATTTCTATCTGACACTACACACATATTAATCATTTCACCATAAGCCTCCCTTAGTTGTAGAAACAACCAAAATCAAGCTGCATCATTTTCCGAATCAATGGGAAAAATGTGTCCTGCATTTTAATTTACACACACATTAACATTTTTGATAAAAATTGAACAATAAAAAATAAATGAATCATACCTGCTCCGTCAGTTGTACTTGCAGCAATAAATGTTCTATTATACGGTCCTCTTAGGTGACTTCCACCCACAACAATTACAGGCCTGCAATGTTCAAAGCCTTGTATAAAACTATTCAATGCAACAAAAACATACAAAAACTCATTTTATCTGTTTTCTTTAGACGTATATGCGAGCCTGGATATGTAATATTCATCATATACAAATATGCTGGAAGCTTGCTGTAAGATGCAGCTATAGTCCCCCTCAATGAAACTAGAGCCTTTTCTCTAGCCCTCCAAGCCAACGAGTAATTTACATCAACTCCCAAATATATCTTTACATCACTGCGAATATCAGAAGGTGTATATTTTCTCTTGTGATCAACAAGTTTGGGTTTAACGATCCCTCCAATCAGCATGCTTGTGGCATGTTTTTGTGAATACACTTTATCCTCAAAGGACAAGTATGGTCTGTATTAAATGCTCTTATTCTAAACATACCAGACTTTTTGACATTAGATGCTTTCATTAACCATTCACATTTATCAGAAATACACTCCAGTGTATAACTACATTAGCAAAAACAACATAACATATCAATATACAAATAATTAAAACAACTTATACAGTTACATATTTGTATGTATAAAGCAGGTACCTGATTGCGTTTGACCTCACTGTTCTATATTGAATTTTTTTTTCAATTGCATATTTTTCCATCACAGATTTCAATATGTCTTTGGTCTTATACACTTGGTCTACCTCCACGAACTTATTACAAGGATCTGAAATAACTCCATTGCAGCTCCCTGACCCCAAAATACAAAGCAGCTCTACCAACTCACCAATAGTCAGCTGCCTATTATCAAATTCATCATTTTCATTGATGCTAATAGATGTTATCGTATCACTATCCTGATTTGAACTTCCACACAGTTCATTGGTACCAATTATACTAGGCAGTTTGCTAATACACAGTGGATACTTGTTGAACTCATTTCCAGACTTTTTAAGCATAGTATAAACTCTAACACCCATGTCGTTGTGAATCAACATGGGTGTCTTGCTTTCTTCAATCTTATACTCAATTTTGAGTTTATTCACATTCGTATCAATCCCTAGTTGCATTGCAATGACATTATACAACTCATTATACGATGAACTTTCTTTAAAAATCACCCCCTCAATTGTATAATCAACGTAACAATTGTCATTATCCCATCTACCAGAATGCATAACCAATATAGCCAGTGAAGCCATTTTCAGAATTTCTGTATACAAAATCAAATTATATACATATACATTTATAAGCTAAAGAAATGCAGCAACAAACAGAATATGTACTTATACATATTATAGCAACTTCAGTTTTAAGCTTATACACATTTTCAAATTATTCAAAAAAAATCTCTGTATATACAAAATTATAGCTTTATAGAAGTATACAATTCAATAGCAACAATAAAAAAGTACAAGAATATAATGGACAAATTTGTATGTAATAGACAACAGTTCCATACAATTATACAATTTACCAAATAACACTATACATGATAGATTCGAACATACAAACAACAATCTAATACACTTAAACACTTATACATATTATGAAAATTCGAAAAATAAAATTAAGATGTAATGTATAAAACGAAAACATAATAGTTGCATAACTCAAATCAGATCACATATACAGTTTCAAATTCAAACAATTCTATGATTGGAGCAAATCTCAAATCAGTAATTCCAAATTAACAACAATTTTTTCACAAATTTTTCTATAATTCACATTAACTAATCAAATCAATCACGGACAAATATTCACATCTCAATATACATTCAACTGATTTGATGAAATTGAAAAACAAAATTTAAATTTTAAACACCATTGTCGACAAAATCAAAAACACAATCAGAATTACCTTTTATTTCTATCTCTAAAAACAAATTTATCTTGCTTGATTGCTTAAAACCTTCAATAGCTTGATCAATTTTTTGAATTGTCTACAATGGAGCTATTTCGATCGAAGGAGAAGAAGGTAGACTGAAACTGAAATTGATTTCGCGTGAATTGTGGAATTTTTTCCTTATTTATCTGCCGCGTTTTTTGTTTTTTGTTTTTAAATTGGAAGTGTATAAATGGATCAGTTATACACAAAAGAAGACCCGTAGCAAACTTTTAGTTTGCTACGGAACGCAATTTTGTTTTGTTTGCTAAAATATAAAATTGTCAATTTTTTCTTTGCTATATATAAAATTTACCCTAAAATTAACTAACAAAATCAAGTTTCTTAATTATTAGCATTTTTCCAAAAATTAAATTAATTCAAATTCATTATTTGATAACTTTTTTGTTTTGTCTTAGACTTTAGTTCATATACATGCAGTCATTATCTTGACATAGATTATCAGTTTTTTTTTAAAAGTTTTTTTTAGTTACAATCTTTTAAAATACTTAATGAAAAAATGCTAAAGAAATAAAATTAGAAGTAAATGTGAAGACTGCTTGATATATAGAAAATGTATACTAATACTAATATTAATACTAATAATAATAATAATAATGAAAATAATAATAATAATAATAATAATAATAATAATAATAATAATAATAATGAGTAGTTAACTTAAACGTTGTCGAAACCAATTGATTCTTGAAGAATAAATTAAGCACTTAAAATTTTAATTTAAAAGACTCAAATTTCACTATGTGACATTTGCTTTACCCAGCATAATTTTTTAAAATCGTTTATAAATTTGTCTCATTTGTCCTGTTTATCTCGTTAGTATTTTTATTTTATATTATAATTAAGATAAAAAAATTATCTATAATTTTTAAACAAGATCAGAAATTGACTTTTTCTTTTATAAAATATGGAGCAATAAGTTTATTTTTAAAATTAACAACTCTAAAAGTTTTTAAATTATTTAACAGAAAATATGTTCATCTATATTCTTTTTATCAGATGTAATAATTATTTGATTATGCATTTAAAAATTAGATATTTATTAGGAGTAAAAAAAAAAGAGGAGTGCGTAAAAGAGAAGTGGTGGATAACATGTAAAAAGTAAAAAAATGAATTCACTATCCAAATGTCAAAAGAAGAATGGAGCATCACACAACTATTATTGGTTGGGCCTCTACCATTGTAAATTTTTTCACAAACTAGTTGGCATGTTGTCTTTTCTTTCTTTTAAGGGAAAAGGGTCAAATATGCTCCAAAATTATTCGAAAAGATTAGATATATCGTCGTTTAAAGTTTGACTCATCCTTGTCTTCGTCGTTCAACTTTTCATATAGATATATCCTTATGGCGTTAGTTGGTCTGCTGGAAATATCCAGCTCATTCTCCATTTCTTTAAATGTCAAATGGAATTGCCACGTCATTTTGACCTTACGACATGACATTATATGAAAATGGAAAGGGATCAATTATGCCCCTAAAAAATTTGGTCCTATAAACACCTAATCCGATCGATAAATCAACCCCTCTTTAAAATAACCTATCCGACTCGTATCAAACCCCTTCTTCATTACAATCAAAGTAGCACAATTTCATTTCAACGCTAGGATTCTTGAGATCCCTCATTATCTCAATCGATTTCATTTTGAGAAGCCCGCACGAGAATAAAAGAGTTTTCTAGTTATTTTCCACCATTCAAGTGTTTAAAAAATGAGTCAGGATTCGAGTATTTCAAGTCTGTCGACAGTGGAATGTCAATGTGGTATTACAACGAGGATTTTCACGGCTTTCACTTCAACTAATGCTGGAAGACGTTTTTATAAGTGTTCTAAGCCTAATGTAAATTTATCATACAATTTCATTAATTTTTATATTTTTAACGAGTATTGATTTCAAGCTCATAATTGTACAAGGTTATAAACATGATTATCGAAAATGGATTGATGATCCGCTCCATCGTAGAGTTGCAAATCTCATCCACAATTTAAAGAAGGAAAACAATAATCTTCATCGTGAAAAGAAAAGGTTTGGAGACGAGGATGGCTGATTTTGAAAAGTATTTGACATCTGAAATTGAAAGAAATTGTGAATGTCTAAAAAAATTACTATTCCCAAGAGTGAGGAGGTTGTTGTTGATAATAAAGATGTTGTTGTCGATCAGTCTAAGATTTTTTGTTATAAAATGTGAATTGTAATAGCTATGTTGTGATGTTGTTTTGCAGCATTCATCACATTCTGGGTAATGAAATAGGAAGGAAAATAGAAATTTCTATCATTGTAATCTTTAACTTTAAAATGTTAAACATGTGTGATATGGTTCATGACTTTTGAATTTTTGTTGTTAATGGCTTGAATTAGTAGACTTTTTTACTTATATGATCTGTTAAATTTGTTGTGATCAATTTCTCAACCACTTTCTTCTGCAGCTCGTCGTCTTGTACTTAATAAGTCAATGCATTATTTGGATAATAAACAATCCATGACGTTTTTATGTTAGTGTGACTTGAGTCATTCAGTTATAGGGCTAATTAAGTGTTCCTCAAAGATACTAAACAATCTGTGTTACAATTTCTTGAAAAAAGAACAGTTAAGAATCAGATAAAAATGATTTGCATTGGTCTCATATGACACCTTTGTATAGGTAATTTAACTTCTCCTTGAACTAGTAAAATATAAGATAAGTTACTGATTAATATTATAGCAAAAAGCACATAGATGCTCTCAAATCTACACAATGTGACCATAAAATGAACAATTTTGAATTTTCTCAGTAACGACAAAACATATTCAATTTAACGTCTAAAAGTTAAAATTTAACTACACATTAAAGCAATTACTAATAATAGTTGGAGCAATTAGAAAATCCGACCTTACAAGTTACTTCTTTCCTCTGCTTTGAGTACACACTACTACTTTGTCACCTTACCAAATCAAAGTGAAAAAAATAAGTAAAAAATTGTAACTCAAGCCACATGACTATTTTCATTAATAATACTGCAATTGTTTCATAAATTTACAATGACAAATAAGATAAACACAATCAAAAGGCGTATTAAATTCACAAGAAAAAATAAGATAAACACAACAAAAAGATATCTTAAATGCACAATGATAAATAAGATAAACACAACCAAAAGAAGGCGTTTGTAATGTCATTCTATGAAGGCATATGAAAGTTTCACCTAATTTAATACTCATCAGCAATATTGTTTGTCAACCACTATGGTTAACCATTAACACAAAAATTAATATAGAAAATAAATAACGATGAATCATCATATATCTAGAACAGGTTGTCCTCTCCCCGTAACCCCCATCATCTTGATTCTTTTCTTTTTGGTCTGAATCTGCACATGTCTAATAGGGACATCTTCTTTGCCTTTTCAGTTGTTTTGACCGGAGAATAAGGTAGATTAGTTGACACTTATGCACCAGTGTGATCTCCATAAAATTGAATTTTTCTTGCACCAGTTGGAACAACTATTGTTTTCAACTTCTCAACCCTTTAACTCTGATTCACAAATCACCATTGATCTTAGAGCTAGGTCTTCTTCATCTTCAACATCAAGACCATGTGGTTCAATCTCTTGTGTTGCAGCATGACTGCCAACCTCAGTTTCATATTCATTGTTAGACATTGGGCTTTTGCCTTTCTCTGTATGCACATTATTTTCAGTACACTTTTCTATAATTTTTTTTGTATTTAGATTAATTAGCTTACAATAAAAAAAATGAAAAAATATGAAATATTATAGCTTACCTTGTAACAGGACCTCACATCGTGGTTTTGGTTCACCACAATTACTATATGTCATTTGAGTGCCTTTTTTGGACTGAGGTCATTTATCTTTTTTTTTCTTGCTTCATCTAGTTCTCTATTCCTCTTCATTTTAGGTCTACCCAATTGTTTCACAACATCAGGAGGTAATATTGCACTTGAATGATCAACCTTTCAGAACTTCTAACCTCTTACAAGCTCCATCTTGTTTTTATATGTTAGCATGTAAGCCTCCTTGCTACACCACCAATGCATTTTAGTTATTGAATCTATCTTTTTGTGTATCAATGCTTTAATGGCATGAAGGCAGGGAATACCTGATAAATCTCAAATTCTGGAAGTGCATTTTCTTTGCTATAGATTGACAGTGTGTTTATCTTCTCCATCAGACACTTCATAGCCTCAATCTCCATTGAACTCCACCTTACAACCATGTGCTATGGCCCTGAAGTAAATGTACAACTTCATGCATTATGTACTGAAATCAGTAACCTAAATCCTTAACTTTTTTCATTTTTCTAGCAATCTTTATCACTTGTACTCTTATATCTTCTAACATCTTGAGTATTGATTTTTCTCTACCTTCAAGAATCTATGCATTGAATGAATCAGTGAAGTTGTTGTTAACTATCTTGTTATCAAAATAAGCTCTATACCATGCCAATAAGCTCTACACCATGCCTTTGGTGGATACTCTACCAAATTTCTTGCACCATCTTTTGATAATTTTCCCAACTTATTTAACTGGTCCTTCAATTCTTCATCTTATAAACTCCAAGCACACCATCACATAAGCTTCCTCATTTGACAATTTCTCTATCTTTTGCATAAGTTACTCTCAATATGTCTCACACAATACCTATATTGAGCTTCAGTCAACACTCTGTCAACAACATCTATCAATCCTTGTAACAGTGAAATAAAGCAAATGAGAACATGAAATTTATGAGAATCTGATAGTTAAAAATAGTAAGTAAAAGTTGAGAATTAATGTGTGTTAAAATCAATAAGTAAAAGTGTTTTTGGAATTGTTAGGAAGTGTTTAGGGGCATAATTGATTATGTGTGTAGCTCTAAAGAAATAGCTTCATAAAAACAGTAAGTAAAAATTGAGAATGAATGTATATTAAAACAGTAAGTAAAAGTTGAGAATGAATGTGCATTAAAACAATAAGTAAAAGTTGAGTTAAAAGCAACATCATACCTTTTGCATATTTGAAATAAATATGATTTTTCACCATCTTTAAGGTCCAAAGACCCCTTCAATCGCTCAATGAATCAACACCATGTCCTGCTTGTTTTTTTTCAACTATTGCCCATGCTAGTGGATAGAAATTATTTATAGAATCTTTTCCTAGTGCAACCAACAACATACCCTTACATATTCCTTTCAAAGAATGTACCATCAAGTCCAATTAATGGCCTCAAATTAGATTTCCAGCCTTTTTTAGAGCATCAAAACACATGTGCATCCTCAATAATTTTCTTTTTCCTTCAACTAGGGCATCCTTAGAGATATTTATCAAAACATCATTTCTGGGATTGGATTGCTTAATCTCTTGTGCATAGGCCTCAAGCTTGTTTAAGTCATCTATAAAACTACCTTCCAACTTCTGTAGAGACATCCTCTTAGCCTTTTAAGTTTGGATTGACACACATTCAATTTTAAGTCATTTTCCAGATCTCCTCTCATATCTTTTACCTTACACTTGGGATTATTTTGAAGCTTGTTCTTGAAAATTGAGCTAAAGTAATTGCATTAGCTCTAGGATTAAAAAAGGTCTTCCCACATGTGTGTTTATTGATGAAGGTCTTTATCTTAAACCTTTCAATTTTGCCATCTCTTGAAATTAAACACCTAAAAGATTATCCCTCATCACAACCACACCTGGTTCTCTTTGTATCACCTTTGATTATAGTCAAAACCTTTTTGTTAGCTAATGCATAATAATTCAGAACATGTCTATCTTCTTTCATGTTCTTAAATGTCATACTAACTTGCAATTTCTTGAAGTTTTCCAACCTGTCACCTACTACTCTTCCTCTTTCCTTGCTAATAGCCTCCATCCACTCATAATTTCATTCCTCACCCTTAGAAAGATCCCATTTATAATCAGAACCAACACTATGTTCATAATCTGCACCAACCTCAACATCTACAAAACATGATTCAGAATATTGTGTGATATTTTGGGCAAAGACTATGAGCTCACCCTTTTCTTCAACAAAGAAGTTGACGACTTTAAATTTCTCACATAATAGGCGAAGGATGACCCTAATTCCATCATTCCCATCTACTATATAATACTTTCCAGAGGGCCAGTGAACAATTGTTTAACCCGAGAAATCCTTAGCTTGAAAGTAAACTCATCACATATATCTTTATGACTCAATAATTCAGGGTCAAAATTAAGCCACGGTGCACCAATTTCTTAGGGGTCGTTTGGTAGAGTGTATTAGAAAACATAATGCATGCATTAGATGTGTGTATTAGCAATACTTTGTTTGGTACACTTTTTCATACCATGTATAACTAATGCAAGCATTAGTTATACACTCTATTGTGTATTAAGTTGTGTATTACTAATACCAAGGAATTCTAGGTATTAGTAATACATAGCATTTTAACACTTGCATTAGATTTCATAATTACAAAACTACCCTTAAAGTCTTTTCATTTTTTTTGTCATAAATTTTTATTTTTATTTTTATTTGCTTTTCAGTATCTTTTAATTTATTGGTATCTTAATAGATTTTATGGCCTCTTAACTATTTTTTTTTAAAAAAAATTAATATAATTTAATTAAAAAATTTATTGTTGTGGCGCTAGAAAAATTTTAAGCAACCCACTGCCTCACCCCAACTTATTAACTCAAAAAAACAAAACTTATTCTTTTTTCACCTCCGTTATTTTCTTAATTAGTAGTACATAAATTCATCCTTAAAATATGAATAAAAAATTAAGGTAGAATTTTTTTTGTTTTAAAAGAATCTGATCTTAGTTGATTTATCTTAATAGTCAAGTAATAATTAGATGTGAAAAAAGTAAATTACTCTCTTTTTCTTGAGTTGATTGCATCACTTTCCTGTATGTTATTAGTATTTGATGACAACCTAAATGCTTTGTTTTCAATGTAGACAAAAGAAATTGTTTGCCAATTTTTCATAAAAATATTTTAACGCAATAGTATAATTAGTTAATATTATTTTTGAAAAAAAAAAGAATAATGATGTTTTAACAAAGAAATAGTTTCTGATATTTAACAAATAACTTTGTTGCAAACGATGTGTACAAATAATAAAGTGTGAAGGATATTTTTGTAAGCATATATGTTTTTAATAGAAATTATGCAAGCTTTGTTATTTTTAGTACATCAAACCAAACAATGTATAAGAAATAATGCTTGCATAACTAATGCATGCATTACTAATGCAAACACTACTAATGCAAGCATTACTAATGCACCTTATTTTGCATTATTCTTATACACTCTACCAAACGACCCCTTAGTGTAAACCAACAGAGGTGAAATGACCCAACTACCCTCGGCCCATTGTTGAATACAATTTCAACTTCATCAATCATCCTTCAAAAATACATGAAAGAAACAGTAAAATCAGAGGGACCATATCAAACCAAACACATTAAAAACTACAAAAATGTAATAAACTAAAACCTAAAAGATAAATATCATCTGGAGACTACCAAAAGACAAACAAAACAAAGCTCACAGAGGCATAAAAGTACATCCTTTAACATTAAACAATACATTTCAAGTGATTTTGGTAGACACAAATCAAATACAACAGATGCCTCACTAGGTCGACTTTATTTAGACAACCCTAACCTAACAAGAAAATGTAACAAAATCGAATATATAATTTACTGAATATAGAAAACTTACCTTCAATTTGTAAATCTTCTAAGAACCCTGGAGCTGCAAGCATCTTTCAATAGAAATGGAGAAGTTAACAACAAATTAGGACTTTGATAATGGGTTAAAAGGAATGAGTTTTGGATCAAATATGATATATGTGTTAAATTTGACAAGATTCAAAAATGGATTAATGAGAAGATATGGTAGTTAGGAGGATAATTCTTCATTGGTAAAAAAGTCAAAGATCCACCTTTTGTAGGTGAAATTTAGGTGAACAATAAATTGGTTTCACAAGGTAAATCTTGACATTTTGACATATTGTGATGTCATGGATGACATCAATAGGAAGAATTCACTCCTATAAATAGGTAGCTCCTAATTCATTTGTAACACACCTCTCACTTGCCTTCTCATCTCCTAAGGCATTTGTTCTTCTTTCTCTCTTGTAGTATTTCACTTGTACTCTTTTGGAGTGAAATAAATATTGGTTGGTTGTGTACGAGGACTAGGCAAAAGAAAACAAAAGTTTGCCGAACTTCGTTAATTTCTGGTGTTCCTTTTATTGTTGTCTCATCTACTATTTATTAGCTACCTTCAGATATAGCAGTTGTGATTCTATCACTCTCTATATATTCGGCTTCCGCAACAATATGAACGGGCTTTAATACGGGTCAGATAGGTTATTTAAAAGATGAGTTGGTTTATGGGTTAAATAGGTGTATATGGGTTCGAATATTAACGGGCATAATTGATTTTTTTTCATTTTCCTATAAATGTCATTTGGTAAGGTCAAAATGACGTGGCAATTTCATTTGATATTTAAAGAAATGAAAAATGAGTTGGATATGTCCAGCAGATCAACTAACGCCTATAAGGGCATATCTATGCGAAAAGTTGGACGGCGAGGGCACGAGTGAGCCAAACTTTAAACGGGGATATATCTTAGACCTTTTCGAATATTTTAGGGACATATTTGACCCTTTTTTCTTCTTTTAATAATAAAAAAGACATAATACTTAAACATGACCATTAATTTGGCCTTAACAGACAATTATGATCTTTAACTTTAGATGTGCACAAGTAGACACTTAAACTTGAATAAAATTGAACAAATAAATACATTCGTCCTACAAGACAATTTTCATTATCAAAAAATCGCCTTATAGCCACGGTTAATTAGCAACGGTCGCGAAAATTGTGGCAAAATCAGTTTTAAAATAAAAAATTCTCTACGCTGTACGAACTGTGGCTAAACATTTGTGGTTAAAATAGGGGGAAAAATTTCATTCCCTCCCTTTTTTTTCATTTTGCCTCCTTTTGTATTATATTCCCTCTACTCACTCTCTTTTCTCTCACTTCACCCAAAACCAACACCCAAAATCTAAATCGATTTCTGCCTAATATTCAACTCTCTTCTTCAAAATCGATTTCTGTCAAAAGACGCTTCAAATAGTTGTGGAATGTGGTAAGTTTGCTTCTTTCAAGTAACAAATCTTTGCAATCTAGAGTCTTTAAACTGAAAATTGGAAGTAGGGTTTTGGATAAAGTGTTTGTTTATTGAAGTTATGAGCTTTTGAAATCTGCAATTTGATGTGTTTTTATCTTTTCTAGTTGTAAAGAATAGAAATTTAGTGGTAGGTTATAAATCCTACTTTATTTATGTAGAAGAAAGTTGGAAAAAACATGTTCACACATCTGGAAAGATTGATGGATAGATTTCACCACGAAATTTGTAGATACGAATATACATTGGAGGAATAATTTACCATAAATTGATAACCTATATACTTATATATAAATCTTGAGAGGTGTGAAATTTGCAGGATAAGATCTCCTCTTTTCTTGTTTTGTGCATTTCAAACCATGTTCTAGTTACAAATGGTGATGGACAAGGATGTAATAATGGTTCAAATTTGCTTGTGAGATTGCTTGGCAAACTTTCTCAAAAGTCTGTATTTTGTCCCATATAAGTTGAGAGATGGGATAGGATGCCATCACATGAAAAAACAAAACAAAACGACAATGACAACTTATTGAGGTAACTAGTTAACATTATTGTCATTAACTAATGTTATCTTTCTCAATAGTTACTGATTTATGAATTCAAATATATTTATGAATTTCTGCTTTTATTTACGGAGGAAGCCTATAGTTAATGTTTTCGATTGTTCTTGTTGGCGATTCTTGGAAGATGGCTTACTTTATGAATTCATTCTAACTCATTTTTAGTATAGAAAGTCGTGTCAATTTTTGAATATTTTGTCAAATTGCAATTGAAAAGTAGAAACGTTTACAAAATTTCATAGCGATCAGAACAATTTTTGGTTTTCTATCATACTTTGATGTTATTGCCACACATTGCTTAAACACCAAGTGGAGGTGATGCGTCAATTGAGGTGATAATTTGAATACTTTGAACTTACAAAATGAATTTTTAGACGACTTCGAAAATTAGTGGTAATGTTAATATTGTGTGTCCACGAGATACAATGAAACAAATTGAGATATTTAGATATACATTAATCTATTCATCTTTTAAGATTCAATCCAAGAAGAAATAGAAATAAACCTATACATGAAAATTCTAAACCTATACATGAAAATTCTTACATAAGAGTATCCAAGAGTGTCTTTTCCCATTTCTCATTAATTCACATCTCAAAACCCTCGACAATATTGTCACATATCCACTTTTTTCTTTTTACTATGTCAATTTATCATTAACTAGTCATAAACTGAAATCAATACAATAATTATGCCTCAAATCTTAAATAAGTTATTAGGGTTGTAAAATTATATTAACGTAGATGCAATGTAAAAATTCTTCACAACTTTCACTTTTCTGTTCGAGCCCAATATTCTTTAACAAGCATTCCAAATAGTGAACTCTCTTTGTTTATCAACTTCTTTGGCTCATCAAACTCAACCAACTTCCCTGAAAAATCAACTTCTTTGGCTCAGAAAGTACCATAAGTTACGTTAATTAACAATTTAATTGTGACAAAAGAAGTGTAACATTATTATTGGAATAAATATAAGTAACTCACCATCACTTATTGCTAAAACTTTAGTGTAATCCATTACTGTTGGAATTCTGTGAGCTACTGTTATAACTGTGCAATCTGCAAATTCTAGCCTGATTGTTTTCTGCAGAATTGAATCTGTAGCATTGTCAATGGATGCAGTGGCTTCATCTAACACTAGAATTCGACTCCTCTTCAACAATGCGCGCCCAAGACAAAACAATTGTCTCTGTCCCATGCTCCAGTTTGATCCATCTTGTAGAACTGAAAGTATTACACAAAACAGGAGTCGTAAAGGTTGATCTTGAATTTAGGCTACGCATAATAATATATTTTTAAAAATGTTTACCTGAGGAGTCTAGTCCCCCTTCTTTTTCTTGGACAGCCTCTCTAAGCTGACACTTATCAAGAACCTTTAAACAACAAAATTCTGTAAAGAGTGTAGGATCTTGTGGAATGATTCCAATATGCGACCTAAGGTCATGAAGCCTAATTGTTGAAATATCACATTCATCGATGATGATTTTCCATCTGTAGGCTCAACTAGTCGAAACAATGCACTGATAAGAGTTGTTTTCCCACTGCCTGTTCTGCCTACAACTCCAATCTTTTGTCCCCCTTCAAATGTACAACTAATACCTTGAAGAACTAATGGGGCATTTGGCCTGTACCTCACCTGTTTCAAAACAAACTTCCAATAGATTAACATTGTTTTGAACAGACTGACAGTTCTTGCTACAGATAAAAACATACCTTTAGGTCGCGAATTTCAACTTTGCCACGCGTAGGCCAACCAGGTAGAGGGTGGTTTGTTTGCACTAGTTCAGCTTCTTCACTAGGTATTCCCATGTATTGTTCTAGTCTTTCTATAGAGATTATAGAATTTGCTATCGTACATTGACATCGAACACACCAAACAAGAGCTGCATTTAGTGAAAGGCCATACGAGAATGCCATTCCAGTAAGTCCTGTTCAGCAACAAGGGTTAATCTGAGATTCTGATACGTGCAAGTAGGCCTTAGATAATGTCAAAGCATATATGGAACAAACCGGATATAGAACTCCCTCTGTGAAGCCAAGTCATGCCAAGCATCCATGACGACATAACAAACGTGCATATTATTTCCAAACGTAGAACTAACCATTCAGTTGCTGAAAGTGTATGGAAAATTGGCCTAGCATTTTTATCAATAAACTCTAAGTTCTTCAAAAAGAAACGACCTTCCTGTCCAAAAGCTCGAATAGTCATTATCCCAGAAATGCTTTCAGCTAAATGATTGGCGACTAAAGACTTTGTCGTTCCATTTAATCTCATCAGTTCTTTAGCAGAAGCATTGTAGTATCTCTGCATAACAAGATGTGTTGATAAATTCCACATCTGAAATAACTACTAACATTTGAAAGCTATAACAAAATGTCTATTACCTGAACTAGTATAGTTACGTAAATCATAAGCACGATAACCAGCAGGACCTCTGGAGCGAAAAAGCACAGGATGACATAGGTAGAGTATAGAATAATGCTTGATCCTACTGTAAAGTTAATTAGGAAAGGCAACTCGATGTCAACAATGCTCATATCTGAAGATACCTGCGCACAACAAATGGATAATCTTCACTGATCAACCAAGTAAAACTGATTTCAGTAATATTTTTCAGCTATTCTTACCCGACTAAGCATTCTTCCTAAAGGCGTTGAGTCAAAAAAAGACATTGGTGCAAAGAAAAGAGAGCTTGACAGTGAAGAGTAAACTGATTTTGATGCATCAAGCCCCATCTTTACTGTTAATAAGGATCTTAAAACCAGAAAGATTATTAAACCAAAACCAATGATTGCGTAGACGTTGATGAGCTTTAGTCTGCTAACACTGGAATCTTGAAGGTCAATAGCCAACTTGTAACTCTGTATATACTGACCAACTACAAACATTGTGTGTGCAATGGTTGCCAAGGAGAAATACAAGAATCCTTTGTAATGCTTTAGATATTGTATGTATGGCTTCAATCCAGCATCTCCTACTTCTCGTTCTTCTGCTTTGATTAATTGATCTCCTTCTAAAGAATCTATATCATCACGTTCCTCGGAGGGAACATTATTATTACTCTCTATCTCAGCAGCTTTAGGCCTTCTATTAAAAGCATAAACTTCTTGACATTTAGGATCAGAAGGAGATTTTTGTGCATTAACAAGGTCCTGAAATTCCTTACTCTTTGACAGCAACTCATCAAAAGTACCAGATTTCATGATCTTCCCATTGGATAGTAGCTGTGAAATTAAAATTGCGATACATTATAATACTCCTTCAAACATCTGACTAAGCTTTTCTCATAAACAAACACTCAAGTTTGGCCTCCGCTGACAAGTAAGCGGTTCAACTTTGAAAGTGAACATCTAGACACCTCAACATGGTCTCAACAAGACAACTAAACACTCCAACCTTCCCCACTGTGTCTCATTGACAGCTGACACGGACGTGACACATAAATTTGGAGGTATCTAGATGATCATTTTTCTAAGGTGGAGTGTTCAACTGACACAATGGAGTGCATACTCAAAGTTGAATGTTTACTTGCCAGCTGTGATCAAATTTGAATGCCTGTTTACTAAGTAAGATTGCTGCCTTTCTGATTTAAATGGATAAAGAATTACTAAGTACTTAAGATGGGAGAGTAAACGGATATTACAACAGAAAACAAATAGAATTATCGGAGTTCTTCATGGAGGTAACTAACCAAAATAGAATCAAATGCTGGAAGAAATTCAACTTGGTGTGTTACCAGCAGCACAGTTTTTCCTGATAGAGCATCCATGACATAATTCTGCCAAATCAAAACGCGGGATGTTGAGGATAATTTTCAATACTGAATATACTTTTCAAGGAAGACAAATGGAGAAAACTTGATATAAAGTACATTAAATAGATTAGTCGAGGTATGTGCGTCTACAGCACTAAATGGATCATCCAAGAGGTAAATATCTGCATCCTGATAGAGGGCACGAGCTAGTTGAACCCTTTGCTTTTGCCCTCCACTCAAATTGTTACCTCTTTCACCTATCTCAGTAAGATCACCAAATGGAAGCATCTCCAAGTCTTTCACCAGTGAACTCCTTTCTATAGCTTGCCGATATCTTTGTGGTTCCATATTAGATCCAAATAGGATGTTTTCTTGTATGGTCCCTGTCTGAATCCATGCTGTCTGAGAAACATAAGCTATCTTTCCATAAACATCAACCTGCAAAAACAATAAAAACAGAAACTGTAAAATCTTCATATTACGCCGATACAGTAAGTATTCTCTACCAATACAATAAAGACTTACTGTGCCATTGATGTATGGAACTTCTCCAAGAATCAGAGACAAGAGGGTTGATTTCCCTGAGCCAACTTCACCACATACAGCTACTTTTTCACCATGTTTAATATCAAGATTTATGTCCTTCAATGTGGGCTTTAAAGAATTCATCTCCCAAGAAACATCAGTGCAGTTTATACAAATGTTCACATCATCTTGCCTTTTCTTCTTCATATCCCTTGTATGCATGTAAGGTTCCTCAAGAAATTTCACAATCCTCGACAGCGAAACCTTTGCTTCAATAAATGCCCCAACAATATCAGGGAGCTTTCTAATAGGCTGTTGAACAAGGTTTATAGAGGCTAGAAATGTGAAAACATTGCTGACATGAAGAGGAACTCCAAACAAGTAACAAGCTACAAAAGTGGCAGATGAGACCAGAATAGGAGAGGACCAAAACAGGAGGAGGTAGTATCCTCTTTGTGTTTGAACAGATGATAGCCACTTGGTTTCTTCTGATCTCAACTTGCTTATCGCGTCCATGAAATGTTTTTCCCAAGAATATAACTTGAAAACCTTCATATGCGCAAGTGCTTCCGTGATTGCCTTTAGCCTTTTATCTTGTGCTATCATGAGGTTAGTCTGATACTTAAGCTGCAACTTGGCTAATGGGGAATTCGCTAGTACAGTTAATATTACAATCACTAATGCTGCTGATGCAGCTACCCCTATAGAATAGTACATTACACATATCACTAGGACGAGCTGAAGAAGTGTCGTCCATATCTGATGAAACCAAAAGGGGAATTCGCCTATTTTATGAGCATCTACAGTTACATAGTTCATTATCTGTCCAGGGGAATGAGTTTTCTTTGCAGCATTTAAGAGATGAAGTTGTTTATGAAAGATAGCTGCAGTCAGTGAAGATTTTACTTGTAGTCCAATCAGTCTACTTCTGAAGAGCCATTGCCTCTCCGCTAAAGATTCCAAGCATTTCGCAAGGAAAAAGCCAGCTGTTAGAGCAAATCCCTCATACTTAAAGGATTCTCTTCCTTCAGCAACCTCGATGAAGGTATGAAGAAACAACGGTCCTGTTGTCAGTGTTAAGACCTTAATTAGAGCAAACACCCCCGATATGAGGATGGATTTTTTGTGGCAGAGGAGTATTGCCATTAATATAGAAGGTTTTCCTAAAGGGTCTTTTCTCTTAAGCATCTGCACTTTCTCATTGAACATATCAAAACATGTTCCTGCTCCATCGGCTGATCTCAGATGAGGAACGTCTTCGTCCTCAAGAATCTTATTCTTGCCTTTCTTCATTAATGGATTCAACCACCAAAATGACAAATTCCCAAGAAATCCAGCATTTGCAAATGGAGTAATTCCATCTTCAAATTCACTTTCCTTAATAAATCCAATGCAGAGCAAAAGTATTGCTCCAACAAAAGACAGTGCATTTAATAAATCTGTTACATTGCAATGATCATATTTAAATTTCCACATAGATGTTATGCAAAGAAACATTGCTAACAAGAATGCAATGATTGAATAAATCTTCACTATAAGGAAAGTTTGTTTATTGCATAGACTAATGAATAAACTTACAAATAACCATGTAATGCCATGCACAACAAGTTCATATTCTTGGTGTTGCTCTTTAAGATTCCATACTCCAAATGCTATGTATCCTAAGCTCAAACATCCATTAAAAATGGTTGAAGAAATTGACAACTTAGTAATTCCATAAGATAATAAATTCCTGAATGATATCTTAAAAACTAGGACAACTAACAAGATGAACAATAGTAGGAAGTCAAGAGATAACAGAAAAATATGATTGAGCATTTCAAGAGAAGAACTAAAGGGTTCTCCACAATAAGTATTTGAGAAATCTATAGATTCTGTTTCTTGTTGAAAAGACTTTAAAGTTTGTATCTTTTTTGTAACTCAGTCAAGAACAAAATAGCATTTATATATGATTTAGCATTTACGTTTGTAATCCATCTTTGTTAGAAAGTGTTTTACCTCATATATTTTGGTTAATGAAATTTACATAGTTTATTGTTGTTTGTTTGGACCATATGAATAAATAAAATTATAAGAGTTGAATAACATAGATGAACGGTTAAAAGTACTATATTGACCTTGCGTATAAAATGTTTAGTACATTACAAAATTGAAAATAATAATAATAACAAACTTTCACATTGCGTATAAAATGTTTAACATTAATGAACATTTAATAATGAATCCAAATGTCAATAGATCTAATTGTAATTTTTTCCTCACATGCTCAACAATATATTTTCGAAAGTAAGTACCATTCCTTTAAGAATAAGAGTTTTTTATTTATTTATTATACGTGTTGTATCGAATTAAAATGTAATTGAGTTTACCGTGAAAGTAAGAATGAAGTCAAACACTTCACTCTTTCAAACAAAACATTATTTTTTTGTTAAAAAAAAAAGAAGTTAATGCTACATATTGTTTATTAGAAGGAAATTAGGCTCCCCAAATTTAATATTTTGATGTGATTTTTACGTAATTAAGAGCACATGTTTAGGAATTATAAAATCTTTACTATGACATGCAGTTTTGTAATTTAACAAGTAAAGCATGTAATTAAGGATAGGATAGACATGTAATCTGGTTTGATTTTAAATTTTTTATAATCGACTAAATTGATTTGATTTTAATTTTAATAAAATATGGATCCAAATCGAATCATTAGTCTCTTTAAAGGCCATATAAAGAAAATATAATGTAGTGCTTTCACTTTTGTGTACGAGCCTAATACTCTTTAACAAGCATTCCAAATAATGAACCCTCTTTGTTTATCAGCTTCTTTGGCTCATCAAACTCAACCAAATTCCCTGGAAAATCAACAATGATGCAATTTGCTGATGTGCTACAATCTCTTTGAACTTTTGTCTCCCGGAGGCTTTCATAGAAGTTGTGGTTATCGCCATGGATCTCATTAGTTGCGTAATCTAATGACTTTTTGAATTGTATGTCTTCTTTTTTTGGATCAAAGACATGTCATGTCTTTCCATGGCTTGCAATGCTCAACTCCATGTCATGAGCGCGTGTAGCTAATTCTTCAAAAGTTCGAGGCTTAATCCCTTGAAGGATATATACAAGGCCCCAATGCATTCCTTGTATACAAATTTCGACTGCTGAGATTTCAGAATGTTGACCTTGCAATCTAAGCTCAGCATTCGCCAACGATTGATGTAGTCTACAACGAGTTCATCCTTACCTTGTTTTGTGTTTGTCAATTCCATCATGCTCACTGTACGACGGGTACTGTAAAAACGATTGAGAAATTGATTTTCTAATTGTCCCCAACTATCAATTGGTTCAGGCTCCAAGTCCATATACCAATCAAAGGCGTTTTCTTTTAAAGAACGGACAAACTGCTTGACAAGAAGACCATCATGTGTACCAGCACTGCTACAAGTCTTGACGAAATGGGCAATATGTTGCCTTGTGTTTCCCCTTCCATCAAATTGCTGCAATTTTGGCGGTTGATATCCAATTGGCATTAGTAGACCCTCGATTCGCTTAGAATACGGCTTTGAATATCCTAAGGAACTTTGTGACGAACCACCATATTGAGCTTTGATTGTGTTCGTGATCATATCTTGTAGTTGTTGAACTGTTAAAGTGGCAACTGAAGCAGATTATTTTGCGCTTTGAGAGTCAACTGACTTGTTGGGAGAATCAATATCAACTTTTTCTTGAGTTTTTAGATTGTGATGTGACTCTCTAGAGTTGTAGAGATCAACTTACTCATAAGCTGCGTGATTTGAAGATTTTTTTCATCAATAGACTTCTTTAAGGCTTCAATGGTTTGCTCCATCATTGCGAACTTCTCATCCATGTCAGATGCGTCAACTATAAAGGAGTTAGCCTTTGTTGATATTGAAGAATTTGTTGAACTTTTAGATTCACCAAAGTTGAAGCCAGAATGAGAAAGTTCATCAAACAATTTTGATGCAATATTGCCCCCAGGGATTGCAGTTTTGAATGTCATTCAAGACTTGCTCTTTCTTGGCATCTCCAAAGAGGTGAAATATTCAGATCCATCCAAGGCACTTGTCTTGAACTTGCGTCGAGATATTGGATCAACATCACTAAAATCAACAAATGTGGCAACTGAAGAGTCCTTGCTTGAAACATCATTGATCTTCATGAAGGCCATTGCAAAGTTGAACTTGTTGTTTTTGTATTTGTAGGAGGAAGAGATGAAGAGCAGAATTGGTCCTACTAGGCGTGCCAAATTTTTTCGCAACAAATTTTCGTAAGCGTTGAAAATCGACTGCAAGCAAAATAAATAAATAAAAATGTGATTTTATTAATAAATCGTTGTGAGTACAATTCTGTTGTTCTCTTGATTCTTCTCTCCTAAGTTTCTCAGTGATTCGAGGGCCTTCAATAGCGTATTTCTTGAATGTAGGATAATGTAGACCTCCTTGAGATGTATTTGATCTCCGAGAATGTTGGAAAGCGCTTCGTCGTTGCAAGTTGATCTCCGGGAAGAACTCCTTTGATCACTCCTTCGAAGAGCTATGTCGTTGATGTAGCTTTTTCCAATTGCAGAATGCTTGTTGAAGTCTTTTCTTCCTCCCTTTGAATGTCATGTACGGATCCCATTTATAGTTGTAAGGGGTGGACAATGTTACTTGTGATTGGTCAAAGGATGTCATTTTGACACTTAGCGCATTGTGATTCGTTCTTGCATTTGACTGAAACTATCACCTCATTTGAACACGTGGTGTCACCTTGTTGGTCTTTGATGTCTAGTCACTATGACACGTGGCATGAGTTTGGGCTTAAAGGTGAAATGGACCTTGGACTTGAATTTAATAAAAATGGACTTATTTATTTGAAAAGCCCATATTAATCATTCAACTCAAATAAACATAGATTTAATTCAAATTTTATATGAATTAAATCCAATAAAATTTGTGTGTCTACAGATGCCCGCTACTTCAAGCCTTGTTGAAGTATAGGTTTGCCAACACTTGGTGACAAGACTTGAAGTATTCATGTACGTATTTTTTTTAGACGTGTCAACATGTAGGCTTGTCGAATTTGACGACGAAAGTTGAAGTCTTTATGAAGGCATTGTTGAGACTTCAAGAGTATTTGTTTCTTGTCATCGCATTCTAACTAGGTCACTACAAATGATTTGTTTGTAGTGATCTCAAATTTTTTTATTTTTTTATTTTTAAACATTCTTGCTTGAAAACCACGTGGACCCTCTATATTGATTTCAAATAGATAGGTCTAGCGAGTAGTAACGTTGTGTGATTTTCCTTGCAAGGTGGCTGAAGAACAAGAAGTTTGATTGGATCTTGAATCAAATAAAAGGAATATTGACTTTCCTTTGGTTGATTTTTTTAGAGAATCTTTCTTGACATCTCAAGACTTATTGTTTTCCTTTTGAGTGCTAGCAACTTCCATTTAGATGGTAGGAATTGTTATGATTTGATTCTTCCAATTTTATAAAAAAATTCCTTGTACAAGAAATAACAATTATTCAAAGGAACTTCTATATAAGAATCTCTCATGTACAAAGGATTGATCAAAGAATCATTGGAAAAATAATTCTTCTAACCAAAGTAATGTGGAACTCCAAATTTGGTGTCTTCTTTTCTCAATCTCGTGCAGTCCCAACAAAATTTTGTTTTCTTAGTGTAAAAATGTCCAAATGACAAGCGACTTGATTTTGGAGAAACAAGACTTTGAGTACTACTACATATTCAAAAATCACAGTTATAAACCTTTTAGATCGACGAAAATCAATTTTTGAAGTTGAACCCTAAATCTGGACGTTCTTCTCACTGCTATGCGCCATCGCGCCAAAACATCAGTTTCTTGATGTAGGAACATTCAAACGACAATCGGATTGATTCTGGAGAAACTAGACTTTGAGTACTATGAAATATCCAAAAATCACAGTTAGAAACCTTTTATATCGACGGGAATCAATTTTTGAAGTTGAACCCTAAATCTGGACGTTCTTCTCACTTCTATGCGCGATCTCGCCAAAACATCAGTTTGTTGATGTAGGAACATTCAAACGACAATCGACTTAATTGTGGAGAAACTAGACTTCAAGTAATGAGACATATTCAAAAATCACAGTTAGAAAACTTTTATATCGACGATAATCAATTTTTGAAGTTGAATCCTAAATCTGAACGTTCTTCTCACTTCTATGCGCGATCTCGCTAAAACATCAGTTTCTTGATGTAAGAACATTCAAACGACGTGTGGCTTGATTTTGGAGAAACTAGACTTCTAGTAATACGACATATACAAAAATCACAGTTATAAACCTTTTATATCGACGAGAATCAGTTTTTGAAGTTGAACCTTAAATTTGGACGTTCTTCTCACTGCTATGCGCTAACTCGCCAAAACATCAGTTTCTTGATGTAGGAACATTCAAACAACAAGCGTCTTAATTCTGGAGAAACTAGACTTCGATTACTACGATATATCCAAAAATCACAGTTAGAATCCTTCCGGATTTACAGAAATCAAATTTTGAAGTTGATCATCAAATCTGAAAGTTCACCTCATGGATTTGCGTCTTTTGGATTTTTCTTGTTTCTCTTTCTTGCAGGTAATGGTTGTGGTTTTGCATCTTTATTTTGCATAGACATGTTTCTCAAACAGAGGAGATTGATTTTCAATATCCAATTTGACCGTAATTCAAAACTTCGTGCTATTGGCACCGCTATGTCGAACAAGATTGTTGTGCTGCTGCTCATGTTTGTCATGTCATATTGAAGGGTCATGCACTTACTACATGTATTATCAGAAGTATATCAACCAAGATAAATTGAAAACTTCGTGCAGTTGGCACCGATGGCTCCAATTTTTATTCTTTTTTTTTTAGGCCGTACACAGTTTATACTCTTGCGGGACAGGAGTAACATGCAGTTTATGCTCATACCTTAAGGAGCGTTGTAACTTACAGTTTAGGCTCGTACGTTGAGGAGCATTGTAACTTGCAGTTTAGGCTCGTACGTTGAGGAGCATTTCAGGGAAGAATTCCATCAATGTAGCTGGTCTTCTAACCTTTTGTAATGAATCATTGATGTACTTCACTTTGGAGTTGGATTTCTTGCTTTCGCATTGCCGAAGTTGATTCATAATTGATTTTGTGTAAACTTTTGATAGTCGAAGTTTAGAAGTACCGTGATGATTCTGCCTCTTGCGAGCGACCAAAGTCCGAGTGTCATCACCCTCTTTATTGAAGAAGACATCTACCTTGGATGTGTTTGTTGTTTTCTTCAAGATGAAAACTTCAACTGGTTCAAAGCTTTCAAATTGCAGTATGATGACATCTTCTTCAATTTTTAGCGATGCCACAAGATGTAGAAATTCTGAAATTAAATCATGATCTAGTGCACTAGCATGGTTTATCTCAGCTGTCTCACCATCGTCAATGATGATCTTTCCCTCTCGTACCAATGTCATGATCTTTTCCTTTAAAGTGAAGCATTTTGTGGTGTGATGACCGATGATGCGGTGAAATTCACAATACATAGGATCATCGACTTTATTGGATTCTTCGGGTCGCTTTGACTCTGGGAGTGCAATGATTTTCTTGGTTAGCAGCTTGTCAAGAATTGCAGGAACATCAAAGTCCGGAAAGAGATACTCTTTTGCTTATAAGTCCTTCAAGGTAGATTGATTTTTCACTTCTCGCATTTGCTGATGTGCTACAATCTCTTTGAACTTTTGTCTCCCGGAGGCTTTCATAGAAGTTGTGGTTACCACCATGGACTCATTAGTTGAGTAATCTAACGGCTTTTTGAATTGTATGTCTTCTTTTTTTGGATCAAAGACATGTCATGTCTTTCCATGGCTTGCAATGCTCAACTCCATGTCATGAACGCGTGTAGCTAATTCTTCAAAAGTTCGAGGCTTAATCCCTTGAAGGATATATACAAGGCCCCAATACATTCCTTGTATACAAATTTCGACTGCTGAGATTTCAGAATGTTGACCTTGCAATCTAAGCTCAGCATTCGCCAACGATTGATGTAGTCTACAACGAGTTCATCCTTACCTTATTTTGTGTTTGTCAATTCCATCATGCTCACTGTACGACGGGTACTGTAAAAACGATTGAGAAATTGATTTTCTAATTGTCTATAACTATCAATTGGTTCAGGCTCCAAGTCCATATACCAATCAAAGGCGTTTTCTTTTAAAGACGGACAAACTGCTTGACAAGAAGATCATCATGTGTACCAGCACTGCTACAAGTCTCGACGAAATGGGTAATATGTTGCCTTGGGTTTCCCCTTCCATCAAATTGCTGCAATTTTGGCGGTTGATATCCAATTGGCATTAGTAGACCCTCGATTCGCTTAGAATACGGCTTTGAATATCCTAAGGAACTTTGTGACGGACCACCATATTGAGCTTTGATTGTGTTTGTGATCATATCTTGTAGTTGTTGAACTGTTAAAGTGGCAACTAAATCAGATTATTTTGCGCTTTGAGAGTCAACTGACTTGTTGGGAGAATCAATATCAACTTTTTCTTGAGTTTTTAGATTGTGATGTGACTCTCTAGAGTTGTAGAGATCTAACTTGCTCATAAGCTGCGTGATTTGAAGATTTTTGTCATCAATAGACTTCTTCAAGGCTTCAATGGTTTGCTCCATCATTGCGAACTTCTCGTCCATGTCAGTTGCGTCAACCATAAAGGAGTTAGCCTTTGTTGAAATTGAAGAATCTATTGAACTTTTAGATTCACCAAAGTT
This sequence comes from Solanum sitiens, assembly GCA_016801875.1. NCBI lineage: Eukaryota > Viridiplantae > Streptophyta > Magnoliopsida > Solanales > Solanaceae > Solanum > Solanum sitiens. The sequence continues at coordinate 957,105 of JABWTJ010000178.1, read as the reverse complement.
GAAGCCAGAATGAGAAAGTTCATCAAACAATTTTGATGCAATGTTGCCCCCCAGGGATTGCAGTTTTGAATGTCATTCGAGACTTGCTCTTTCTTGGCATCTCCAAAGAGGTGAAATATTCAGATCCATCCAAGGCACTTGTCTTGAACTTGCGTCGAGTGTTTGGATCAACATCACTAAAATCAACAAATGTGGCAACTGAAGAGTCCTTGCTTAAAACATCATTGATTTTCATGAAGGCCATTGCAAAGTTGAACTTGTTGTTTTTGTATTTGTAGGAGGAAGAGATGAAGAGCAGAATTGGTCCTACTAGGTGTGCCAAATTTTTTCGCAACAAATTTTCGTAAGCGTTGAAAATCGACTGCAAGCAAAATAAATAAAAGAAAAATGTGATTTTATTAATGAATCGTTGTGAGTACAATTCTGTTGTTCTCTTGATTCTTCTCTTCTAAGTTTCTCCGTGATTCGAGGGCCTTCAGTAGCGTATTTCTCGAATGTAGGATGATGTAGACCTCTTTGAGATGTATTTAATCTCCGAGAACGTCGGAAAGCGCTTCGTTGCAAGTTGATCTCCGGGAAGAACTCCTTTGATCACTCCTTCAAAGAGCTATGTCGTTGATGTAGCTTTCTCCAATTGCAGAATGCTTGTTGAAGTCTTTTCTTCCTCCCTTTGAATGTCATGTACATCCCCATTTATAGTTGTAAGGGATGGACAATGTTGCTTGTGATTGGCCAAAGGATGTCATTTTGACACTTGGCGCATTGTGATTCGTTCTTGCATTTGACTGAAACTACCACCTCATTTGAACACGTGGTGTCACCTTGTTGGTCTTTGATGTCTAGTCACTATGACACGTGGCATGAGTTTGGGCTTCAAGGTGAAATGGACCTTGGACTTGAATTTAATAAAAATGATCTTATTTATTTGTAAAGCCCAAATTAATCATTCAATCCAAATAAACATAGATTTAATCCAAATTTTGTATGAATTAAATATAATAAAATTTGTGTTTCTGGATCTACAGTTAGTCTGATACTTAAGCTGCAACTTGGATAATGGAGAATTTGCTAGTGCAGTTAATATTACAATCACTAATGCTGCTGATGCAGCTACCCCTATAGAATAGTAAATCTTGAATGTGAAATGACAATTTTCTTTTCTCCCATGCTTAATAATATATTTTCTTTTCTTTTTCATATGCTATTTTTCTCCCTATAGTTTCTATAATGACTTTTAAGAAATTAGCTTGAGTGAAAAACAATTCACGTGATTGTAATATGACTGGCATTTTAAAATCGAGGCAGTCGGTCGTTTTCTATATTATGTTTCTATTAAAATTTGATATTTATATTTTATATATATAATTGACAGATATCCCTCAATTTTAATCGACATATCTTGTGGGTTTCTTTTGAACCAGCCTACAATATTATGACCTAATATAATATAGTGAAATTAATTAGTACTTCTTTTGTCGCTATTTACTTGTCCATATTTCCTTTAATATCTGTTCCTATTTATTTATCCATTTTAACAAATCAAGAAATGACAATAATTTTTTTCCTAATATGCCCTTATTTAATTCTAGAAAATTTCTAGTACTACTAAGTTGTAATGTATGCTTTTTGGAATCAGAAAATACATTTATTATACGTAAGGAGTTGCATAATCTTTTAAGTTAAAGGACAAAATTGTAACTAACCTATGATAATAATTGATGTCTTAATATGTGTGTCACTTCTAAAGTGGATAACTAAATAGGAACAGAGGGAGTATTCTAATGATCTGATCCATCGTTGTTCAAAGACACCTCGTGCGGAGTATGTTGTCAGTCTAAAATTAGGGTGACACAACAAAAATCTCAAAAATTAAAATTTGATCCAAGCTGACACCATTCCACCATAACGAAAATGTTTCTGCTATAGCGACGTTGCTAGCAGCTTGTCTGTTATGCGGAATTCGATATAATACAAGAAAATATAAATGCGAAAAAACAAAAACAACAGATTTACGTGGTTCACCAATAAATTGGCTACGTCCACGGGGAAGAGAGGGAGCAGTTTTATTATGAAGAGGCAAGAACAGAAATTACTGAATAGGGTTTACCATAGCGTCTATATATAGTGCTAAGCTACGCCCTAACAGGCTTGGGCCCAACATACAGAATTGACAGATAATTAAGGGCCCAATACAACAACATTGTATACCGTCGGGCCGGGGGCGTCTCCGCCCCCCCGGACCCCCAGGCCAGGGGGCGTCCGTCCTTTCTGTTGTAACGGGTCCTATTCAAGGCATTCAACAAATCTCCACCTTGACTTGAATTCTCCAAACAGATTCTTCAGACGCACTATGATAGTGCCAAGCCTCCCCCTCTTTCTCAGAATTGCCCCGCAGGGCAATTAACAGCTTCTGATGTTGAGCAAGTCCAAACAGTGTTGAAACTTGCTCTGTGGAACCGGCTTTGTGAACATATCAGCAGGATTATCAGCAGTTCCTACTTTCTTCACCTTGATTCTCTTCTCACTTCTCAGAAAATGATACCTTACGTCAATATGCTTGGTTCTCTCATGATGGACTTGATCCTTGGCTAGACAAATTGCGCTCAAACTGTCACAATATATCGTAGCCTGATCATGATGCAGACCAAGATCACTAACCAGCCCTTTCAGCCAAATCCCTTCTTTTGCAGCCTCTGTCAAGGCCATGTACTCCGCTTCCGTAGTAGACAAAGTCACTGTAGGTTGCAAAGTTGCCTTCCAACTGACGACAGATCCTCCAAGGGTAAACACATAGCCAGTCATCGATCTTCTTGTGTCAACATCTCCAGCATAGTCAGAATTAGAATAGCCATCAACCAAGCACTGAGTATCACCTCCATAAATGAGACCAACGTCAGATGTACCTCTAAGGTACCGGAAAATTCTCTTCACAGCCTGCCAATGTTCTCTCCCTGGTTGTCCCATGAATCTGCTCACTACACTGACTGCGTGTGCTAAATCTGGCCTTGTACAGACCATAGCATACATCAAACTTCCTACGGCACTGGCATAAGGGACTCGTGACATATACTCCTTCTCTTCTTCTGACTGTGGAGCGAACATGGCAGTGAGATGGATATTGACAGCACTGGGGTATCAATAGGCTTAGATGAAGACATGCCAAACCTCGCCAAGACTTTCTGAATGTAGCTTTTCTGTGATAAGAAAAATTTCCTTCTCTCTCTGTCTCTAATGATCTCCATCCCTAGAATCTTCCGAGCGGCTCCCAGATCCTTCATCTCAAACTCAGCACTAAGTAAGCCCTTCAGCTTCTGAATGTCATACTTCTTCTTTGCAGCTATCAGCATATCATCTACATAGAGCACCAGATAAATGAATGAATCATCCTTGAGCCTATTGTAGTAGACACAACAATCATATGAGCTCCGAGTATAGCCCAACTTCACCATATAGCTGTCAAACCTTTTGTACCACTGCCTTGGAGACTGCTTAAGTCCATATAAGGACTTCTTCAACTTGCAGACGTGATTTTCCTTCCCTGGAACTTGGAAACCATCCGGCTGAGTCATGTATATCTCTTCCTCCAACTCTCCATGTAGAAACGCTGTCTTCACATCAAGTTGTTCAAGCTCCAGATTCTGATGTGTAACTATCGCTAGTAACACTCGGATGGAAGTATGTCTGACCACTGGTGAGAAGATCTCATTGTAGTCCACTCTCTCTCTTTGGTTGAAACCTCTGGCAACAACCCTGGCTTTATACTTGACTCCTTCTGCTGGTGATATCCCTTCCTTCTTCTTGAAAACCCATTTGCAGGTAATAATCTTTCTCCCCGAAGGCTGTATGACCAGATCCCATGTCTGATTCTTGTGTAGGGACTCCATCTCATCTCCCATAGCAGCAAACCATTTTTCAGAATCAGGACTTAAAATGGCTTCTTTGTAAGTAGACGGCTCAGATGTATCTACCTCTTCAGCAACCTGCAGTGCATAACCTACCATGTCCTCAAAACCATACCTCGTAGGTGGCCGAGCTCCAACCCTCCTTGGCCGATCTTGAGCTATACTCCGATGGATATCTGATGGCATAGATTCTGGAATATCAGTTTCTGTCTGTGGCTCTTGATCCTTCTCTTCAGGTTCTTTCAAATCGCTCTCGTTCTGAATGACTTGAAACTCCACCTGCTTATCAAGACTCCCAGTTTCTGACGTAGTTGTAGACTTCACAATGGTTCTAAGCAGAGAACTTTCATCAAAGACAACGTTCCTACTCATAATAACCCTCTTTTCTGCTGGAGACCAGATTCTGAAACCTTTCACTCCATCTCCGTAGCCCACAAATACTCCCTTTTTAGCTCTTGGTTCTAACTTACCTTCACTGACGTGGTAGTAAGCCGTACAACCAAAAGCTTTCAGATTTGAATAATCAGCAGCTTTTCCTGACCACATCTCCATAGGTGTCTTGCACTGTATGCCTGTGTGTGGTCCGCGGTTAATCAAGTAGCAAGCTGTACTAACCGCTTCTGCCCAGAATCTTCTATCTAGCCCAGCATTAGAGAGCATGCACCTTGCTCTCTCCAGAAGTGTTTGATTCATCCGCTCAGCTACACCGTTCTGCTGTGGTGTATTTCTGACTGTACGATGTCGAGCAATCCCTTCATCCTTACAGAATTGATCAAATTCAGACCAGCAGAATTCTAGCCCATTATCAGTTCGCAACCTCTTGATCTTCTTCCCTGTTTGATTTTCCATCAAAATTTTCCACTCCTTGAACTTCTGGAAAGCTTTACTTTTATGCTTCATCATGTACACCCAAGTCATCCTTGAGTAGTCATCAATAATGGACACAAAAAATCTGCAGCCTCCCAAAGACTCAACACGGCATGGACCCCAGCAATCAGAATGGATATAATCAAGTGTGCCTTTTATTCTGTGAATGGCCTTTGGAAACTTGTTGCGATGTAGTTTTCCAAAGACACAATGTTCACAAAACTCTAGGCTCTTAACCTTATGACCAGCAAGAAGATCCTCTTTTGACAGAATTTGCATTCCTCTTTCACCCATATGACCAAGTCTCATGTGCCATAACTTAGTCATATCCTTCTGGTGAACTTCTGACGATGCAGCATGGGCTGAACCTGTAACCGTGGAACCTTGTAGAAAATACAAAGTACCACGCATGACACCTTTCAGAATCAGATTTGAACCCTTCCAGACCCGCAAGACTCCATCTTTTCCCGACCAGCTGAATCCCTTGCTGTCCAAAAGACTGAGAGATATCAAATTTTTCGTCATCAATGGAACGTGCCTGACCTCGTTCAATGTGCAGAAGCTACCGTCATGTGTTCTTATCTTGATCGAGCCTGTCCCAACCACCTTGCAGATAGAACTGTTGGCCATCGAGATGCTGCCTCCGTCTACCTGCTCATAAGTCGTGAACCACTCTCTCCTAGGACAGATGTGATAGGATGCCCCAGAATCGAGAACCCACACATCTGAATGATGAGTGTGCTCATCCGCAACTAGGGCAATGTCTTTTTCAGAATTGGTGTCTTCTTCAGCAACAGCAGCAGAAACTGATTGTTTTTCCGATTGCTTCTTCTTCTTCGGACAATCAAATTTCCAATGTCCCTTCTCCTTGCAGTAATTACAAACATCATCCGGCTTTGCACCCTCGACATCGGCTTCTTTTTCTTTCCGTCATTTTTTTTTTTCCGCTACTGGTGAACAAACCGGAAGGCTGTATGTCCGGACTTGTGCCGTTAGCCTTATGCCATAATTCCCTGCTATGAAGGGCCGATCTGACTTCTTCCAGCGACACAGTATCTTTCCCAACAATGAACGATTGAACAAAATTCTCAAACGACATTGGGAGAGATACTAACAAAATCAGGGCAGCATCTTCATCCTCGATCTTCACATCGATATTACGCAATTCTAATAACAAAGTATTCAATTGCTCTAAATGTTCCCTGAGTTGTGTACCTTCAGCCATTCGTAAACCGAATAGACGTTGTTTCAGAAGCAGCTTGTTGGTTAGAGATTTTGTCATGTACAAACTCTCCAGCTTCAACCACAGACCAGCAGCAGTCTCTTCATCCGAGACCTCCGTGATGACGTCATCCGCGAGACACAGCATGATCGTCGAGTGCGCCTTTTCCTCCAGAATCGCCATCTCAGGAGTAACGACGGCGTTCTTGTCTTTCGACAACGGCGCCCAAAAGCCTTGTTGTTTCAACAAAGCCCGCATCTTGATCTGCCATAAACTGAAACTGTTCCTCCCTGTGAATTTGTCGATTTTCACGTTCAAAGCAGATATCTCGAATTATCCAAAAAACACCGATTAACCGAGAGGCTCTGATACCAATTTGTTATGCGGAATTCGATATAATACAAGAAAATATAAATGCGAAAAAACAAAAACAACAAATTTACGTGGTTCACCAATAAATTGGCTACGTCCACGGGGAAGAGAGGGAGCAGTTTTATTATGAAGAGGCAAGAACAGAAATTACTGAATAGGGTTTACCATAGCGTCTATATATAGTGATAAGCTACGCCCTAACAGGCTTGGGCCCAACATACAGAATTGACAGATAATTAAGGGCCCAATACAACAACATTGTATACCGTCGGGCCGGGGGCGTCTCCGCCCCCCCGGACCCCAGGCCAGGGGGCGTCCGTCCTTTCTGTTGTAACGGGTCCTATTCAAGGCATTCAACAGTGTCAACCGCTATAACTGAATCGGCGAGGCAGAATCTCGAAAACGCAAATTCTTTTATTGTTCTTTCCTCCTCCAGTGGTAAAATAGGATAGGGCTACTCCAAAAACTCTCATAAGCCACTTTAAGCTTGAGAACAATAAAAGGGTAGAGATTTCAAACGCAAGGAGGGTCAAACTCATAGATTTTTTATCTATGTCCAGGGGTGGCTCGACAGTGTTAAAAAAGACATGTACCTTAGGCCCCTAAATTTAAGGGGCTCATTTTTTTTATAATAATAGGTTATAAATTATCATTTTTTTAAACAAATATGGAATTTCTTTTTGTAGAAAAAGTAAACATTTCATGAAAAATTAAGGAATTATTAAAAGAAATTCGACATATTTGAAGTAATATATCTTATGAAAAGTAATTTAAAATAAGAAATGGTTATATTATTAGATGAGAACTAGAAGAAATAAATTATATAAAAGTTATTAACAATTTAAGTTTAAGGCCCCGTCTGTTTTTTACTTTAGGCCACTAATATCCTTGAGCCCTTCCTGTCTATGCCCATCAGGATTCGCCCTATGGAGCTAGAAGTTTGTGTTCAGAGTTCTATAGCAACTGATCGCATCCAAGTAGGCTAGGGTTTTCACTGAATAGTTAGACATGTTTTTACTTGTAGATTGTCGCAAGATTTCATGCATAGACCTTCGGATACAAAGTTTGGATGGTTGAATGTGTCATTAGTTGAGATAGTGTAGGAAATTTGAAGGTGATATTACTTGGCAGTAAGGGTGGTGAATGGTGATTGAGTAGAGCAAGGTGGTATAACGTGGCACGGTTATAAATACTCATAGTTACGTACTTGAATAAAAATATTGAAATTGTTGATAAGTAGTTTATGTATTTCGTAAAAAGTGTAGATAAACTATTATTATTATTATTATTACGGAAAAGGGCCTAAAATACCCTCAAAGTATTGGAAATGGTACAAAATTACCCTCCATCCACCTATTGGCTCCAAAATACCCTTCTCACCCACCTATTGGGTCCAAAATACCCTTGTCATCCACCTTTTGGTTCAAAATTGACCACTTATTTAACGGTTTTATATTTAAACTATTTAAATATTTTTTTAAATACGTGGCACGCAACTATATGTTATAATTTAACTTATTAGTATAATTTATAAATCAATCCACTACCCACCCATTACTAATTAAACCTCTCCAAATTAATACACCCGTCACATTATTAATGCAACAACAAAAAAGCTACTGCCAATTGAGTGTTTTTAAAAATTTAAGGCGAAAATATCTATAGAAGTAAATTATCATACGTTAAGTGTCTAAATAAAAATTATCGGTAAACTTAAAAGTCTGACTATGTTCATCTTAATTATTCTTACGTCTCAATTATGTAATGTTACTTCATAGTTAACTTTTTTTCAAAATAATATATTAAAGGTTTTAAAACAAATCATAAATATTTATAAAATTATATTTTAAAAAAGTGCATGAATTAATTCGGGATGTATTACTTCTTTACCTTTAATCATAAACTTTTAATTCAATCTTGAAAGAGAATCCTATTGAAAGTGTCCTCCTAAATAAGCGGCTCAACCTATATTTAATTGGGGCTTCGATTCGGACTCAAATAATTTTGAATGTCATTTTCAGGAATCTATAATTTCATCGTGTTTTAGTAGTGTTTATGACAATTTTGATATTATAATTGGATTATTAATTGGGTGGGGTTTAGTTAGTAATGAGTGGGTAGTGGGTTGATTTATAAATTATATTAATAAATTAAATTATAACCAATAGTTGAACGCCAAGTATTTAAAAAAATATTTAAAGAGTTTAATTTTAAAACAATCAAAGAAGTGGTCAATTTTGAACCCAAAGGTGGATGACAAGGGTATTTTGGAGCCAATAGGTGGATGAAAAGGGCATTTTGGAGCCAATAGGTGGATGGAGGATAATTTTGTACCATTTTCAATACTTTAAGGGTATTTTAGGCCCTTTTCCGTTATTATTATTATTATTATTAGAACGGAAAAGGATCATATTTGCTTCTATCCTCTAGAAAATGGTCATACTTATCCTTCGTCATACTTTTTTGATATATTTGCCCTTATCGTTCAAGTTCGGACACATATTTGCTCTTATAATGTTAACTTATCATATCACCATTTTTATTACTCTACGTGGCGCCTATATGACATCTACATGGCTCCATGTGTATATATTTATATTATAATTAAAAATATATTTTCTATTTAATATTATATCTGACTTATTCAGTAAAATCCGATCCAATCAATGTGAAGACCCTTTTCAGTTGTTAGAATTACTAATATCCTTAACTTTATTGACAAAAACTACAAATTCTAATAATTTTCATGGGAAAAAAAGAAAACGATGATATAGAATGAAGAGGAAGCTAAAAGTTTTGTAGAAACTAATTATGAGAATTAAAAAACAATAAAATATTTAATCAAATTAAATAAAAAATACTTATGAGCTAAAAAAGTCATAAGTTGATTATATCTTATAAGCACTTTGATGTTATCAAAACACGTAAATAAGTTTTAAAAATAATTGTAAAGAAATTCAGTTGGCTTTTAGGGTGGACGTTCAGTTCTTCTGTTTGATTCTTTAATTTTTTATTTTAGAAAAATGTGTATCATATACCAAATCAAACTAACTTGGTTCGGTTTGATTTTATTTTACTTCTGTTTGGTTTTGAATTAGTTTTTCAATGTGAAGAAAAATGAAATGAATGCAAAATCAAAGTATAAGATACTTAAAAATTTGAAATGATGTTAAGGAATGTCGTCTTTAACCGCGGAACACTTGTTGTGCTAACTAAAGATTATATTTATCTTTATCAAGAACATTGTACCTCCATCTACTTCTAAAAAAATGAGTACAAAGATGAGTTCCTTTACATAACATACATTGATAAAAATATGTTTGACTTCCTCTTAGGAATTAATATTTGAAGTTAACTATTGAATTGTTTATTTTTGGAGACTACGCGTGGTTTGATGGAAAAGTTAGTACAATTACACGTGTTAAACAGAAAACAACTTGACCGTACACTTTGCCTTCTGTACAACCATTTGTTGCTATGATCGTCCCAGCCTTGTTGGCTTATAAATAAGAAATATATATATACATATACATATAATAAAAGTTCGATTTCTCGATGCATCGAAATTTTGTAACCCTTACACCGAATCAAAGAATTGAACTTTGAAAAAACAATATCAACATAAAACCAAAAAATTAAATCAAAATCGAAGAATCGAACTTTTATTCGATTCGATTAGTTTTTTTCTGGATTTTCACCCTTAGACTTAGCCAAACACCCTCTAACTATGTTATATCAAGTATATCAAATTTGCAACTTTCTTTATAAGGATTTGTTTCGAACTTCTAGGAGAGGTCGATGATACTTATTTTCTAGCCACTTTCACTTATTTTTAATGCTAAATTATATCCATGAGTATAGAAGCAGGATCTCAATTAAAACACAATTATTATTTTTTTATGTGTCTTTGTCATGTTTGAATTAGTGCTATGGTCTACACTACAATAAATGAATATTTTTTTATATATATATATATATATATATAATTCCCACGTTTAGGGTGTTTATAGATTATTATTTTTCTCTAAGATCTTTAATGAAGCATGATGAGGTATTTTACCATATAATCAAGATAATGACACGTGAAGAGAGAAGAATCTTCATGATTCGATATGAATTTTTATTTTGTTGAAGATACGATTTTCCATCTTATAGTTTCCTCCCTCATTTTTCTTTGGGAAACTTTCACATATAACTATTTAAAAATAATTAATTACTCTCTATAGCTATAGTTTGATAATTACAATTTGTAGCTATATATTATATGGAGGAGAGAGGCGAGCGAGACTGGGAGAGAGAGGGGGAAAAGAGTGGAGAAAGGTGAATTGTATATGTATATTGGTTAGATAATTGTATATTATACATATATATTTGTATATATGGCAAGAGAGATTGGGAGAGGGAGGAGAGAGGCGAGCGAGACTGGGAGAGAGAGGAGAGAGGCAAGCGAGATTGAGAGAGGCGAGAGAGAGAGGGCAGAGAGTGGGAGAGATGTGAATTGTAAATGTATATAATTGTATATAACTGTATATTATACATATACATTTGTATAAATGGCAAGCGAGATTGGGAGAGGGAGGAGAGAGGCGAGCGAGATTGAGAGAGGGAGGAGAGAGGCGAGCGAGAGAGGGTAGAGAGTGGGAGAGAGGTGAATTGTATATGTATATAGGTAAAAAAATTGTATATTATACATATGTATTTGTATATCTTGGTGAATTATACATATACAAACATGACTAATTATACAAACTCGAAGTCAGCCCACGTAATTAATGTATAATGTTAGTCGCGAGTGGTAATTATAACAAACTACAGCTATGATGAGTAATTAAATAGTATAAGTTTGCTTAGCTACGTAATTTTCCCTTTTTCTTTTCATAGTCAATCAATTAAATTATAAAAATCGCTTTTGCTATTAATAATAAGGAAAATAAGAAAAAAATATACATATTAACTCCTTATACCCTAAACGTGGGCATAATAATATATTTTGTTGGCCATATTGGCACCAGACTAGCCTAATCCCTTAAGTCAAATATATCAAAGAAATATAAAATAATAATTGAGATATAACGATGAATTTTTTTTAATTTTCTTTTTGGTCAAACAACGTGTGGACCTGTTAGCATTAAAAATAAATCGAGTGATTATAAAACTCAATAAGTATAAACGATATAAAGTCGAAATAATTACTTAAATCGAGTGAGTATAAAACTCAATAAGTATTATCGAGCTAAAGTATAAACAATTACCTTTAAGAAAACTTGCAATGTTAAAGATTTGAAATATATTCGAATTTTGATCGAAATTGTTATAATAATATTGAACATTGAAAAGAATATTTTACCCCATTAACTATTTAATAATATGTTTTAAAGGTATATATGTGTCCACGTGGATACCATGAATATTGCATCATTATAAATAGCGTAATGTGTCCACGTGGATATCATAAATATTGCATCATTATAAATAGTGTAATGTGTCCACGTGGATATCATGAATATGGTATCATTATAAATAGTGTAATGTGTCCACATGGGCACATATATACCTTTAAAATACACTATTAAATAGTGTAGGGGGTAAAATGTCCTCCATAAATTTTGATATCATAACAACAATTTCGATCAAAGTTGAAGTATTTTTCAGACCCTTTTTCCTTGATATAATATATACTTTAGATAGCGTTTGAGTTAGTTTATAAATTCATCAAAATCGATTATAAGTATTATTTTTAATCTATTTATGCATTTTGTTAATAAGAAAATGTGTAATTTAGTCATTCTTAATTTATAATTTTTTAAAAAAAAATTATAAGCACTTTTAGTTCAATCAAATATTTTTGTTTTTATCTTTAATTTTCTTAATCTCCAAATATATTTTTTCAAAACAAAACTTTTAACTTCCTCTTCATTCCCTTTTTAAAAAATAAAAATAAAAATTAGAAGTTGGCTTGGAGCCCATTTATTAATGAACTAAAAGGAAAATTTACCTAAATATATTATATCAAGAAAATATTTATCATTTATAGTAATAACATTTTTTCACTTAATCACTTTTAGTACATTTATAATATAATTTTAATACATATTACAAAGAACAATTTATTATTCACATATAATACGAGTTTCATTGATGAATAATATATTTATCGCACATCTTAATATATTTATAATTTAATGTGTCAATTTATTATCAAACATGCATAATATACTTTTAAATAACAGTTATAATACATATATATAACACACATAATTCAACTTTAATACATATTATAAATTTAATATAGAATTATTATATATTACTATAATTAATAAAAAATATCACTAAAATCAATTCTATCAATCCAAGTAATTTTTCCAATCTGTACAAACAAGAAGAAATGAGCCCAAATGGCCAATTTCAGAAAAAAGGAATTAAGACAACAAAAACGATAAAACAAAGGCAAATGAAAAGATAGAAAATGAAGGAGCATTCTCGAAGCATAACGAATACCATCATTATTAACAATGTCGCCATTACTACTTCACTTTATTTAACACTATTCTTATACGCACTATTAAACGTTCTTTAATATTTTTAAAAAATATCAAAAGTATTTTTTTAAATACTAAAAATAGCTTTTTTGAGAAACACTTTTAGGAAAGTACATTTAAAAGCACTTTTTAAAAAATTTGATCAATTCAATTTTCAGTTTAAAACATCATCTAGGGTCATGACAAGCTTATCAAAGGAAGTTGGTTCCTCCTCAACCGAGGCATATAGTCAAGGTGTCCAATTAGACATCCTTTGTAGGAAAATAATATCATATCATATATATATATATATATATATATATATATATATATATATATATAAAGTAATTAAATAACATATTTTGGACATCTTTGACAGAATAAGGTGTTGTAGTCCAGTGATTTTAGATGTGTTGAAAGAGCCAACGCTTAGGATGTTCATGTGTGATAATCTCATTAACAATGATTTTCGCTTCTTTTTACACCCTTTATAAAATTTCTGACTCCGCCATTATACCACAAACATCATATGTTTGACAAATGAGGATGTAAGAATGAATTGATTCCATCATAGGACATGCATGGTCACATGGAGTAAGGTTGAGACTTAGATTGAACCAAGGCCACAAAATATGTCTTTGTTAGTTGTACAAGATATATATACCCTTTATATGCTCACTATATATCCCATATGTATCACACCTTTATTTCGAACTAAATAGTTTTCAACATAAAATGATTGTACCAATGATTATAAAAATGTTAAGAGTCGTCACCTAATATAAATGTAGATTTTGTTTGATTTGTGAAAATCAATGAAATTTTAGATCATAAAATTTTTAATTACTCGAGAGAAAGTTGTTAAAAACCCTTATAATATAGTTCTTAAATTTAGTTTTAGAAAAAAACCATTAGAAATATTATTGCTTATTTATTTGCTGCCAAATTTGTGACAATAACGAATAGTCTTTATCAGTTTAGAGAAAACAAAACACACACAGTATATATATAAGATATATGCCTGAGATATACAGAAACATTTAATATTGACATATTTGTCTTGAAGTAAACCATGAATATGTATATATCTTAAAGTACAAAAAACTTTATGATCTTATAAAAATATATTTTGTGATCTGATATTTTTTATATACGAGAAATTTGTGATCTTATTTGTTGTAAAGTAAATTAGGTATATGTGTAAATTTAAAGTATATGAGAGCTTATGACTATGTATAAAATAAAATTAAGATTAAATAAAAAAAATAGGGTAGTAGATGGGAGATTATATATATAGTAATATATGTGTTAAGAACATATATATATATATATATAGTAAAATATAATATGTGGTAAGAAAGTAATATGTATTTTCTGAATAGACATATAATGAAAATATGTATATTCCATAAATTTACGTTACTATTCAAATTTAAGCTAAAATTATATTTTCATTATATGTCTATTCAGAAAATACATATTACTTTCTTACCACATATTATATTTTACTATACATATATATGTTCTTAACACATATATTACTATATATATAATCTCCCATCTACTACCCTATTTTTTTTTAGGAAAATTTACATAAATGTGTTATAATAAAAAAATATTTACCATTTATAGCAATAATATTTTTTTTTACTTGATCACTTTTTATTCATTTATAATATAAGTTTAATACATATTACAAAGAATAATTTATTATTCACATATAATACAAGTTTTAATGATGGATAATACATTTATCACACATTTTTAATACACTTATAATACAATGTGACCATTTTTTACCAAACAAACACAATATATTTCATAAACAATTATAATTCAAATATATTGCATAAATAATTTACTTTTAATACATATTACAGATTTATCACAGTATTGCTATAAATGGTAATAAACAAAACTATCGCTAAAATCAGTAATTATTTTTTAAAATGTATTAATTCATGTAATTTTTCCTATATATAACCTATATATACTAGATATTAGATATTAGAGCATATGTCATGGATTCAATATATGTTTTTATCTCAATTTATATGATACAAATAAAATTTGAGAGTCAAACATTTTTTTATAATCTATAAATATTTTAAGTGATTATTTATTATGATTTATAATTTTTTTTGTATAATTTTGAAATAATATGTGCAATCATTTTGTCTCAATTTATATGATATCTATAGAATTTCAAGATTTAACTAAATTTTTACTGTAATTTAAATATTTTTAGTAGTCATTGTGATTTATAATACTTTTTATATCATTTTCAAATAAGATAAATAAGATATGTTACCCTTCTATCTCAATTTACCACGTGACACTGATAACAAGAGTTCATTGAATTTTTTAATGTCATATAAACTTTTAAATTGTTAATTATCGTTACTTTTTACACTATAACAAAAATAACTTTTAGCGGCAATAAATAGATACAATAATAAAGAGTGCTAAAATCTTTATCAAATTAGTTGTCATTAGATCCAATATCGCTAAGCCTTTAGGACATATTCAAAAAGTGCTAATTGCCGCGAAATACAATATATTTAACGACAATTGCTAATTAATTGCCTTAAAGTTCATTTTTGATGTCGTGTTAGTCATTTCAAATAATATATGCATGCTCCTTTGTTTTAATTTATGTGACATGCAATATTAATTTTATATATTTATATATTATTAATTATCGTAATTTATAATATTTTTATGTAATTTCAAGAAGCACTCATGTCCTCGTTGACAAGTGAAATAAAATATTCTAAGATTCATCATTTAATGCTCATTTAATGTACTAAACATTTTATATATATTGAAGCTCCTTACTGCTTGTGATGTGAAAACATTTGAGTGTACCACAAGTTCAATACATATGATATTTAACTCTTAATTATCTTAGTGTATAATTTTATTTGTATGGCAACAAACAGAAGCAACCATCTAAATTTCATCTACCAAAACATATATATTACAGGGGAAATGGACGGTTAAACTCTTAAAAAAAAGTTATATTTATTTTTTTATCATATTTTTTTTTAATTGCTTTTGTTTGCTCATATTTCAAATAAATTATTTCTTGTTTCACTCCATAAGAACCGTCAAGTGATTCTTGAAAGCTTGATGTGTAAATAGAGGCGAAGTCAAGGTTAGGAATTTGAGGATTCTAATATTTTGTTTGGATCATTGTTATCTATTGTATTGTATTGTATCGTTACCATACCTACAATGTTTGTTTTGATTGTTATTTAAAATGTATTGTATTGAATTGTTAAATTTCGTTGTTACGTAACAATGAAAACCTCATTTTATGGAACAACCGATTTGGTGTGTTCCCATTGTTACTTAATTTCTTTTTCCAATTATATCCTGTTATAATATTTCATAATACTTTTTACCCTTTACCCTATATTATATAATTCCAGTGAAACCTCATATCCTAGAATAATTAAGGATATTTTGATAAATTTATAAGTTACAATATAGTACGATACAGTCAAACCAAACAATAAAAATATTATTAAACAACAATAAACAATACAGTATAACCAAACATTGTATCTATCATACAATACAATATAGGATACTATACAATACAGTACATTATGAAACAATTCGTAACAATGATCCAAAGATAGTATAAATCAACTTTTTTTTGGAGTTCACATGTTTATATACATAAAAAAAAAAAATCTAATTTTCAAAGAGCCAAAGTAAAGATTGTTGATGTTCCTTGAATCTTTTCTTGAAATGCTCAATTCAGATACATATCTCAATCATATTTTTCTGTTATCTCTTGACTTCCTACTATTGTTCATTTTGTTAGTTGTCCTAGTTTTTAAGATATCATTCAGACAACTACTCTCTAGTGGAATTATCACATTCTCAGACAGCATGGATTCAGACAGGGACCATACAAGAAAACATCCTATTTGGATCTAATATGGAACCACAAAGATATCGGCAAGCTATAGAAAGGAGTTCACTGGTGAAAGACTTGGAGATGCTTCCATTTGGTGATCTTACTGAGATAGGTGAAAGAGGTAACAATTTGAGTGGAGGGCAAAAGCAAAGGGTTCAACTAGCTCGTGCCCTCTATCAGGATGCAGATATTTACCTCTTGGATGATCCATTTAGTGCTGTAGACGCACATACCTCGACTAATCTATTTAATGTACTTTATATCAAGTTTTCTCCATTTGTCTTCCTTGAAAAGTATATTCAGTATTGAAAATTATCCTCAACATCCCGCGTTTTGATTTGGCAGAATTATGTCATGGATGCTCTATCAGGAAAAACTGTGCTGCTGGTAACACACCAAGTTGAATTTATTCCAGCATTTGATTCTATTTTGGTTAGTAACCTGTTAATTCTAGTTGTATGAGAAAAGTTTAGTGTGATGTATTATAATCGATCCCCATTTTAACAGCTTATATCTAGTGGGAAGATCATGGAATCCGGTACGTTTGATGAGTTGCTGACAAAGAGTGAAGAATTTCAGGACCTTGTTAATGCACAAAAAACTACTTCTGATCCTACATTTCAAGAATTTTATGCTACTAAAAGGCCTAAGGAAGCTGAGATAGAGTTTGATAATAATGTTTCCCCCGAGAGACGTGATGATGTAGTTTCTTTAGAAGGAGATCAATTAATCAAAGCAGAAGAACGAGAAGTAGGAGACGCTGGATTGAAGCCATACATACAATATCTAAAGCATAACAAAGGATTCTTGTATTTCTCCTTGGCAGCCATTGTTCACTCAATGTTTGTAGTTGGGCAATATATACAGAGCTACAAGTTGGCTATGGACCTTCAAGATTCTAGTGTTAGCAGATCAAAGCTAATCATAGTCTACACAGTCATTGGCTTTAGTATAATACTCTTTCTGATTTTAAGATCCATATTAGCGGTAAAGCTGGGGCTTGGTGCATCAAAATCAGTTTATACTACACTGTCAAGTTCTCTTTTCTTTGCACCAATGTCCTTTTTTGACTCGACGCCTCTTGGAAGAATGCTTAGTCGGGTAAGAACTGAACTGTTGGATCAATCATCCTATGTCTGATCTTAGTTTTACTTTGTTGATCTATTTGTTTTATGCAGGTATCTTCAGATTTGAGCATTGTTGACATTGAGTTGCCTTTCTTACTGAACTACACTGTTGGATCAATCATTATTTCATACTCTACCTATGTCATCCTGTGTTTTTTCGCTCCAGACGTCCTGCTGATCATCGTGCTTATGATTTACGTAACTATATTAGTTCAGGTAATAGATATTGTAATAGCTTTTAAGTTCTTGGAGCTTTCAAATGTTAGTAGTTACTTCAAATGTGTAATTTTATCTTGCAGAGATACTACAATGCTTCTGCTAAAGAACTGATGAGATTAAATGGAACGACAAAGTCTTTAGTCGCCAACCATTTAGCTGAAAGCATTTCTGGGATAATGACTATTCGAGCTTTTGCACAGGAAGGACGTTTCTTTTTGAAGAACTTGGAGTTTATTGATAAAAATGCTAGGCCAATTTTCCATACATTTTCAGCAACTGAATGGTTAATTCTACGTTTGGAGATAATATGCACGATTATCATGTCGTCATGGATGCTTGGCATGACATCTCTTCATCGCGGGAGCTCTGGTTTGTTCCATTTATGCTTTGAATATATGACATTATCTAAGGCCTACTTGCGCGTATCAGAAAATCACGGATTGAATTACCTTGTTGCTGAACAGGACTTACTGGAATGGCATTCTCCTATGGCCTATCACTAAATGCAATGCTTGTTTGGTGTGTTCAATGTCAATGCACATTAGAAAATTCTATAATCTCTATTGAAAGGCTAGAACAATACATGAGAATACCTAGTGAAGAATCTGAACTAGTGCAAACAAACCACCCTCTACCTGGTTGGCCTACGCGTGGCAAAGTGGAAATTCGCGACCTAAAGGTATGTTTTTATCAGTAGCAAGAACTGTCAATCTGTTCAAAACAATGCTAATCTATTGGAAGTTTGTTTTAAAACAGGTGAGGTACAGGCCAAATGCTCCATTAGTTCTTAAAGGTATTAGTTGTACATTTGAAGGGGGACAAAAGATTGGAGTTGTAGGCAGAACAGGCAGTGGGAAAACAACTCTTATCAGTGCATTGTTTCGACTAGTTGAGCCTACTGACGGAAAGATCATCATCGATGAATGTGATATTTCAACAATTAGGCTTCATGACCTTAGGTCGCGTATTGGAATCATTCCACAAGATCCTACACTCTTTACAGGTTCTGTAAGATACAATTTAGACCCCTTATCAAAATATAGTGATGACCAGATATGGAAAGTAAGTTTTATATACATATATATATGTCGTCTCATTTCTAATGATTCTAAGTTACTAACAGAATTTTGTTGTTTAAAGGTTCTTGATAAGTGTCAGCTTAGAGAGGCTGTCCAAGAAAAAGAAGGGGGACTAGATTCCTCAGGTAAACATTTTTAAGAATATATTATTATGCGTAGCCTAAAATTCAAGATCAACCTTTACGACTCGTGTTTTGTATAATACTTTCAGTTCTACAAGATGGATCAAACTGGAGCATGGGGCAGAGACAATTGTTCTGTCTGGGACGCGCATTGTTGAAGAGGAGTCGAATTCTAGTGTTAGATGAAGCCACTGCATCCATTGACAATGCCACAGATGCAATTCTGCAGAAAACAATCAGGCTAGAATTTGCAGATTGCACAGTTATAACAGTTGCTCACAGAATTCCAACAGTTATGGATTACACTAAAGTTTTGGCAATAAGTGATGGTGAGTTACTTATATTTATTCCAATAAGCGAGAAGGGTCTGATATACCCTTCAACTTTGTCATTTAGTGTTGATATACCCTTTTATTATGAAAGTGACTCATATATACCCAAACTTATAAACAAATGGCTCACATATACCCTTTTTTCCTAACGAAAATGAAAAACATGATATTTTAATCTAATTTTTTATTTTTTTTTTCTAAAAAATATAATCCCATATGAGTAAATTTTATTCTCGTCAAACATATTTTTTTGACTTTTTTTTGTTTCAATAACTAATTTAGAATTATTATTTTGATAATCAAATTTATTTATGTTTCACTAATATTCTTGTAAAACTTATTGTAGATGACCAAATTTTTTTCTTCGAATACAAAAATCAAATTACAATATAGACAAAAAAATAGTTTAAATTTTTTCTTCTTTAAACTAAGGAATGAAAGAAAAAAAATAAGAATAAGAAACTCAAATAATTATAATAAAAGAAGTCAAAAAATAATTTATGTATGAAAAAAGTTAAAATATACCTTGAGCTTTGATAGAAGAATCATATATACTCATAAATAACTTTTTAAAAAATTAAAAGTAAAAAATATAGATTTAAAACTAATTTTTTGACTTCCGTTAAAGGAAGGGTATATGTGAGTTAATTTTGTAATATGTGAGCCATTTGTATAATGGTAAGGGCATATATGAGCCACTTTCATAACGAAAGGTATATCAGCTTCAAATGGCAAAATTGAGGGGTATATCAGACCCTTTTCCCTTCCAATAATAATTTTACACTTCCTTTGTCACAATTATGTCACACTCCAAAATAATAATATGGGACAGAGGAAGTATATATCTTTTATTTCTGAATTCACGGTCGATATTTAAAAGTATGAATCTCAAAATTTCAATTGTGCCACAATGAAATTTTTGCCAATATTACAAATTGTAAGACATTTGGTTAAAAATGAAAGGACTTTAATTATCTCGCTATCACCTCGATGATACAAAGAAAGTATCTATTTCATAATATATTGGAACTTACAATCCACATTTTTTATTTTCTAGGGAAATTAGTTGAGTTTGATGAGCCAAAGAAGTTGATAAACAAAGAGGGATCATTATTTGGAATGCTTGTTAAAGAGTATTGGGCTCGTACTGAAAAGTGAAAGAAACTAGAAATGTTTGATATTGGGGCATAATAATTGTATTTGAATTAATACTATCAGATGCCAACTTGAATTGTTGGTTACAAGGTTACTTGTATGTGATTGGAAAATTAGATACAATATTTATTTGTTCAAAATTTCTTATCCAAAATAACTCAATTATAAATTACCTTGTTAGATATGCATCCATATCATATATACAAATTATATTTATATTTTATATAATTACGTATCTTACCATTAATTAAGAGTTTTATATCTCATATTAAGTAAGATACATAAATATATGCATATTTACTACCAGATACATGAGAGAGATAATCATGTATCTCAAATACATGCACATTAGATACATGTATATGTATATATCTAGTGTGATTCGCATACATAGGAGAGAGGCGAGCAAGATGGGAGGTAGACGAGCGAGTTTGTTTATGTATCCAATATATATGTGAATCCACTTGGATATAGTATATTTAGAGTAAACTACACCTAATTTTGACCTCCTGTATCCCGTGATACATGTATCTGGGCGCACCAAAATTTGATAGATTTTATAATATTACAAACCAGAATATATCTAATAATCCGTTCCTAAGCAATATTGACATGTATAAATTTTCTTGTCAGTATTGTATCCCGTTCTATTTCCTAAGTTTCACCATAAATGTTACCTACCTAATCTTATTTGTGGGTTTCGTTGAGTGAAGCATAATAATATGGAGAGAAAAATAAGAAATAGAATTAGAAAAGCAATCATGGAAGAATAAGAAAGAAAAATGAATATTTACGTTATACAAACACAATTATAAGTTATTCATAATATATGAATACATATTACATATTTACATTTACATGTGGCTATGTAAATCGACTACACTTGGATTGGTTTGGTTTTAACTAAAAAAAGTCAACACGAGACCAAATCAATCCGACATTATATGTATAATTTTTAAAATTTATTTTATACATAAAAGTATTTACTTTGATATGATTTCTAGATATTACTTATAAGTTTTCATAATCTTTATCTTTTAACATATTTTTTTAATTTTTTGAGACTTTAATTTTGAATGGTCCAATAAAAGTTATAATCCATAGATATTAGTAATTCTAATAAATCTCAATTCGAAATCAAATCAATACTATGCTAACAAAATAAATCAATTCAACAATAAGAATGACAATAATGTTGAATATTTGTTCTTTAGTTTTACATTGGTTTATACATTTAAAATACATAATCTAATTTTTATTTTATTTTTTAATCTTTAGTCATGTAACTAATACTTATTAGACTTATTTTAGCAAGATTTAGAACTTTTAAATTATGATCATTTTCATTATGACTTTGCAATATTTATTTTATATGATGATTTCATTGTTATTTTTTATTGAATATTTAATGTTATCACTCATCTCATATTTTGTGTTATTTTTTTAAGAAACGCCTTAGATAGTTGTATTTTGATTGGACAAAATAAATATTTGGAGTACAAGTTAATTATATGATTGTATGCATAATTTATCGAAAATATCCAAAAAACTAGAAAAAAAGATTCAAGGTTTATTAGTTTGGTTTGATTTAAAAATTTACAAATTCGACACAATGATTTGGTATTTGAAAAACCCGAATCAACTTGAGGTTGAAAAGCCCCAAAAAAGTTTAATTTTATTAGTTTGGTTTGATTTAGAAATTTAAATATTTTACACAAATAATTTAATTTGATATTTGAAAAATCCGAACCAATCAGGATATGTACACTCCTATTTGTGCTAATGAAAGTACATTCTCTCGAACAAGAAAAAGAAAATAATGCAAAAAAATTTAATTTCAATCTTTTTAGATTTATTGTGTACCAATTAGGGGTGGGCATGGTACATGATAGATACAAAAATATATCGATATCGAAATTATTTTACCATTGACAAAAAATATATGATATTTTTTATGATATTTTGTAATTATTTAAAATTTATTTGATACAAATTTATAAAATGATTTGAATCATATTCAAATTAAGATATATTCATTCAAATAAATATTGTGGATTCATATAATTTGACTAATTATAATCTTTAAGTAAGTGCAATAAATATGAATTTAGTTAAAATCCAATATCATTGGACTAGTCCATTGATTTGGGCAATAAATTGGTGGTGTTTGTTATAGTATTAGTCTTATTCTTGTACGTAGGTCTTTTCTTCTGATTTTTTAATGAGGGTTCTTCGAAAATAACTTTTCTACCTTCGCGAGATAAGAATAAGATATGCATAAACTCTAACTTTTCTGGAATCCACTTGTCAAATTTCGCTAAACATGGTGTTGTTATTGTTATTATCATTATTATTGTTGTTGTTGAACCTTATTTATGTTTTAAGAGTAATCTTTACTTATTTAATATTTATTTTATTTATGTGATATAATTGAGATGTTTGTAATCTTTAAAAACAATTACGATCAAGTAAAATGAGTTTTTTTTTTTTTTTGCACTTCTTACATAATAAATATATTTAATTTGTGACAGTATAGAATACAGCAAGACATTTTCTTTTCATTCAAAAGACTTAATTATAATAACCTGTCCTTTAGATGGTAAAGCTCTTTAATTTGTGTTCTAAAAATACACCAAACAAATGAAAATTATTCTTTTAATGCATATACTTTTTAGATCTCCCACCCCCCACCAAAGGTGTATAATATTTTCTTTTTTGATACACTTTTTGTCTTATGTTTAGTTCAATGAAAAAGAGAAATATGCTCTTCTTCTTTTTTCTCATCAAAAAGCTAAATTTATTTCGTTGTGTAAATAGAATTGATGGGGGAGAAAGTACAAGCATCAATTTTATCATAATAATAATAATGTAAAAGAACAATGTTTCAGAATTAAAATCTAATGTATTGAATTTTCAGATTTTCAAAGGATTATAAATAATTTCAAAGAAGTCTAATAAAAGACTTTTATAATAAAATAAGCAACAACAACATATTCACTGTAAGATGTACGCATATCTTATTTTAATCTTTGCAGAGTAGAAAAATGTTTTTGATAAACCCTCATACCTCAACTCAAACGAAAAGATACTTAAAGTAGGAGTGTAAGAAAAATATAACGGATATATAATAAAAATATGAAATATAATTAGGTTAATATCCCTTATAATTTAAAGAATAAATTCATCAAAGCATCTATATATGAAAATGTTGTTGTCTCAATGGTTTGACCTAAAAGCTAAAGAAATTAAACAGTTGAAGCTTTTGTGAAAGAAGAGGCAACAACCTCGGATTCTAGAAAAGTGCTTTGTTTGCCATAGTGGGAAAAATACTTCTTTTTCTTTCTTTTATTTTATGTATAATAAATATACATATATATATATATATATATATATATATATATATATATATATATATATATATATATATATATATAAATATAAAAAAAACAATCATATTAAAAGTAAATAGTCTAAAGATACTAATGTTTAACAAAAAAAATAAAACAGTATGGTGTATTAATCTCTCATATTTATATATGGGATTTGGAAAAGAGTTAATCGCAACGGTTTGTTATACGCAGCCTTGCGGCGTTATTCTACAGATTATATCAACAATTCAAACTCATAATCTCTTAGTCACATGATAACAAATTTATTAGTTACGTCAAAATTACTTTTCAAATATAAATTAATGTCAGACGATAATAGTGTAAAAATTATTCACATAATTAGGTCAAGGAAAAGGAAATCCTTATGATAAATATTAATCACTTCAATTGATAATTTGATATATAAAATAATTATTTTTTTTATTATTACAAGTTAAATTACATTGACAGTGTAATTAGTTTAATAGTAACGTATCTAATAATGAGTCGAGGTTGAGATTGTTCGGACATGTGTAAAGAAAATGTACGAATAATTTCAAGAGAGGTAAATGTTATAGGCCGAAGAAATATTGGGCAAAGGTGATTACACATGCATAACGTAACTTCAACTTACTGAGCATGTGACATTAGATAGAAGGTTATAGAGGACACATTAGGGTGTTAAGTTAGTTGAGCGATGTATTACTCTTATAGTTTCTTTGTCCTTTGAGTTTGGTTATTATTTATGATTTTTTACATTTTGATTATTATTGTATCTTGTTATGACTAATTTTAGGATGATTTGTCAAGTTGTTTGTCGTATTTTGTTATGATTGTGTTTATTTACATTATTTCATTCCTCATACTACTATGAACTGTTTTTTTCTTGAGCCGAAGGTCTTCCGATACAACATCTCTATTTCTAAGATAGTGATAAGGTCTATGCATATTTTATCTTTTTCAATCTTTCTTTGTAAATTACACTAAGGGTGTGTTTGGTACGGAGGAAAATGTTTTCCATGGAAAATGTTTTCCTAGAAAATATTTTCCTGGAAAACAAGTAGATTTTGGATTTATTTTCTCATGTTTGGTTGGTGAGTAAAAAATACTTTCCGGAAAGGATTTTTAGTGTTTTGATTTATGAATAAAAATATTTTTGAGAGACATATTTTATTTTTACTAGAGTAAAAAATAATTTATGAAATTAAAAATATTTTTTAAAAATAAAATTTATTACTTTTTTGGGGTGGGGGTGGGGGTGGGGGTAGTGGGTGGGCAGGGGAAGGGGGTAGGAGTGAAAAAATAAAAAATTTGAAGTTGATAGTATTTTTAGAAAAAAAATTAATTTTTGGGGGTGATGGGGGTGGGTGGGGGGATGGCCGGGGGGAGGGGGTAGGAGTTTAAAAATAAAATTTTTAAGTTGAATATATTTTTAAAAAACAAAATTAATTTTTTGGGGAGGGGTTGGGGGGGAGGGGTTGGCCGGTGGTGGGGAGGGGTTGAAATTGAAAATATTTTTTTAAAATTGATGTTTTTCCAAAAAAAAAATGTAATTTGAAATTTGGGGGGAGGGGGGAGAGTTGGAAAATGTTTTTCTTAATTTTTGAAGGGAAGTCATTTTCCTTAATTTTGAGGAAAATGAGTTGATTTGAAAAACATTTTTCATAACTTTTGTCCCAACCAAACATGAAAAAATTGGAAAATCCTTCATACCAAACACACTCTAAATATATTATTGTTATAATGTATTTTATTTTTAAAAAATTATTTAATTGATATATATTACTTACTTTTGACATCATTGGAATTGAAAAACTTTACTAAAAAGACATCAATCCATATGCAGCTTTCTTTATAGACAAAAGAAACCAATCCTCATTCCAAGAATTTCCCACTTCCCAACTGAAATATAATTTCTCATATACCACTTTGTTTTTCATTATAGTATCATTTTTCCTTATAATTAATATAAAAAAAATATCAGAACCCTTCCTTTTAATTATCCAAAATACTCAAAAATTTGATTATAATTGTCATATAGAAATATTGAGAAAAATTTAGAACCTCAGCTTGTTTGGATGGTTTTGCATATTATAATGCAATTATTTTCTTTGTTTTTATAGTCTAATTAGTATCTTGTTTTTTTAAAAAATATTATAGGTTTTGTTCTTCAGATTATTAAATAATATAATATATAAAATATGGTACAATCTATATTAACATTATTTATATTTATCGCATTAAAGAAGACACGTATAAAGGGCACACACTGACTAGATAATTAGTAAGTACTTATAGTTCGTATTCTGTTTTGTATATTTGTTTGGGATTCTTAAGCGAAAGAAAGGGGGAAAATTTATTAATAGCAAATATAATAGACATAATAAGGATTTATAATTTGAGATGAACATAAATATCGAAAACTCATGAAATTAAATTGATCTGATTTTTTCAATTTACTGTAGTGTTATTTTTCAAAGTTCGATTCTTTGGTTCGATATTTGGATGCACTGAAGAACTGAATTTTTACTAAAAAAAAAATTATATATATATGTGTGTTTTCTCTTTTAAAAAAAAAGGTTAACTAAGAATTAAATCATTCATGAACAAATCAAAATAGCAACAAATGTACAATTCAACGGTTAACTTCAAATATTAATTCTCAAAAGGAATCAAAACATATTTTTATCAATGTATGTTATGTAAAGGAACCCATCTTCACCTTTATTTTCAAGAAGTAATTAGAGGCACAATGTTCTTGACAAAGATAAATATAGTTGTTTAGTCAGCACAATAAGTGTTCCATGGTGAGACACATCATTCCTTAACATACTGTTAAATTATTTAAATATCTTATACTTTAATTTTATCCTCATTTTATTTTTTATTCACACCAAAAAATCATTTTAGAAACACCAAACTAAATCGAACCGGATCAAATCGAGTTTAATTTCACATACGGTGCATACTTTTCTAAAATCAAAAACTGAAGACCAAAGAATCAAATTGAAGTTAGATAAAATCAAATTGAAGAACCGAACGCTTACATGCCTCCTATCTATAAATTTAGTTTTGATTCCATAGTTATTAAAAAAAATTCTATATATGGAGGCTTCAATATGTATATTTCTGTCCGTTCATATATTTCACTTGCAAATATACAAATAGGATAAGTATATACAAATTTTATATTTATACATTAGGAATTTTTTACAATTTCGTTGTATATTTCGCTTGCCAATATACAAACAGGCTAATTTATTATGATACTTTCATAAATCGTATATAAATATCTACGATAAGCATATACAAAATTTTAAATTTATACAATCATGAACCAAATTATACAAATTTTGAATTTGCACAAATCAGATGAATTATGCAAATCAGACAAATAACAAGAATTGAAAAAACTGCAACCACGCATTACAATTTTCTTAAAATGTAGCTATAGTACTTAATATAGATTAAATATTTGCTATTCTACACATTTTCCCCAAAAAAATCAAGTATATGACCACATGTATGTATATGTATTATGATTATATTGTATAATTAATTATATAATATATCGATATGGTATAAATAATATTGAATTGTGTATATATTTATTGTATCAATGATGTATATATATTGATAAATAGTGTTTATACAATATTTATATATTGTTTAGTTCATCTTTCTCAACGAGTTGATTTGTTTTTCAATGCTGACCAACTTTGTTTTAAAAATTAAACTCCCCCCAAAATTGAATACTTTAATAATCGAACTCTCCTCTTTATCTTATACATGGACCATTTTACCCTTGTTATATCACATATATGTAATAGCTCTTTATTTTACATACAATTTATTTTTTAATTAGGTATTGATAATTTTCTCTTTTAGTTTATTAACATTATAATTAGAAATTTTTTTTTATGAAGTTGCCCTAAATTTGGGATAATTGTATAGAATGACAAATTAATAATATAAAATAAATATAGTAGCTTGATTTATTTGTGTTCCATAGCAAATTGTTTGTCAGTCCCTCTCTCCCTCATATTCTCGCTCGCCACTCTCTCTCTCTCGCTTGCCTCTCTCGCTTAATACAATAGAATTGTATAATTTGTGTTTCTAATTGTATAAAGCTAGAGAAAATTGTATAAACGCATGCATATACATATATCTTCGTCCTATACACTTATAATTATAGAATACAAATATTTTCCTGTCCAAGTCTCTTTTGCTCGCTTTCTTGTTTTATACAATTAAAATTGTATATAATTTCTCTCTTTATCGTTTTATACAATTCGTTTCAATTGTATATGTACAACAAATTATACATATATAAGTTTGCTATAGAGCGCAATTATGCAAACTTTGCTATAACATACAGATATGAATTTTATGTTTGCTATATGTGAAAGTTACCCTAAAATTTATGGATTAAGCATGTGTATATGTATGTGTGTTTATTTTTGTCTTTTAGCACTCTCTTACTTCATGTGTTTTATATTATTTGACTCTTCTTAACATGACACCGCTTATAAAAATTTAATTAGAGGTGGATTTTACCAAATTAACATTCTTAATAATGCTTTAAAATTTTTAAAAATTGCTACTATTTTTATCCAGTCATTTAATACTGAGGGTAGAAATAATTTTTTTTATAATTTTATAAACTGAACAAGTAAATTAAAACAATTATTTTTAGAATGAGGTTAATTAAGTAATAATATATGCAATCAACGCACCGTTAGCAAACCATTTTTACCCAAACATCCCCTATTTCGAAATTTCTTCTTATTTTTCACTTTTTTACCATTTTAATCATATTTGGAGCTCTAGTGCAGAATTTGGGAGTAATATCTTGAGAAAATTTGTGCGGATAAGTACTTTAATCTACTCATGGGGTATTCACTACACAAATCATAGTAATTTAAAATAATTTAAAACCTAAATAAATACAATTTTTAATATCTGACCTTAATTAAATTAGTTGTTTTGTATTTTCTGCATCGAAATATATTTGTATAGTTATTAAACTCCACTATTTTCACTTGCCGAAATAAATATTAGAGTTTTGATTATTATTAATAAAATCATTTTTCTCATTATGCTAATTTACTTCATTAAGAACATCATTAGCTTATATACTTAATTAGTATTTTCATACTTTTTTAATTCAAAAGATAATGTTTATGCTTTTATGAAAGATTTGTTACATAATTCCAAAAAAATTGAAAATATCATGATTTTTTAAAAAAAGTTGATGTTAAAAGGATAAAATAAATATTTTAAAACTTAATTAGGATAAAGGGAGAGGGGGGGGGGGGGATTTATCGAAAGCAAAATTTGAGAGTAAAAATGGTTTTCACCCTTTTTAATTGTGTAATTTTTTTCTCCAGAGTCACTAAAAAAACTCGGAGTTTTATTATCTTTAGTCAAATAAAATGTTTTTTTAACCATAATAATAGAATTATAACTGTCTATTTCTTTTTATTTCTACTTTAATAATAATAACTATTTATTTCAACAATGTATTTCTTCTGTCAAGACATTATTTATAAAAACATTTGGCTGAAATTTTAAAATCTTTAGCTAAATTTTATCAGTTTTTACCCAAAAAAGCGAAGTTTTAGTCAATATTGTTTTATTAATTTGATCGGAAAATTCCTTGAAAATCAATTAAGGTAAATAAGTACAAAAAAATATTTTTTTGAAAAATTTATTCATATGGACCACAAATCCATTTATATCTACTTCACACTCTTATGATGAAATTTTGAAGCATATCAAATAGCTAAATATCAAAAGAATAATTAAGGCTAGTGATAATTTTAATTTTCAATTAATAATTTCTCTCAAATTCTTTATATATTTAGTGTCAAATTGAAAAAAAACTCAATAAAATTTGAATTTGTACCGAGAAGTCCAATATTGAAGGTAAAATATTTTTTAACAAAGGCAATTCGAACTCAAAATTTTTTATTAAAAATATAAAAATATTTATCACTTTATGATAACATTGGTCGTTAATTATGTGGCTAAGCAATCAATTTATAAAAGCATAATATTTATGTGTTATGAGGTTTGGTGGGGTGGGTGAGTTTGTTTACCTTGGGAAATTCGAAAGTAAATAAAACATTTTATTATTATTAATAATAATTGAATTATGCAATCAAATACAGTAATCAAGTTGCTTCTCATGATTTATACTTTTTCTCAATCAATTTTTTAACTTCATGTAATCAACAATTTTAACAATCATATTTAACGCGTTTATTTTTTTGACTCAGTTTTTGTTTGTTGCTTTTACTTTTTGTTTTGTCCTTGTTAATAGTTTTATATTTATTTATTTATTTATTTATTTTATAATTATTTCTCTTTTGGGTAGAACCAATCCGTTTGAGGAAAAAAGTGTAAATTTATCCATTTTTTTTTATTACTTCCTCCTCTCAATTTATATTAGGTGTTTTGAATGGATCTAATATTTCAGAAAATAAAAAATTTAAGTCTGTGATTTTTTCCTGCAAGTCATAAAAATTTCTGTTAAAATGGATATAATTTACTCATTAATTATAAAATTGAAAGTAAATTTGGTTAATATTTCATAATAATAAAATGACATTTTTTCTAAAGCACAAAAAGAAAATATTGGCTTGTGGATGTACAAACTATAACAATAACATATTTAGTAATATTCATAGAAAATATTGCGTAGCAACTTTATTCTTATTTCGTGAGAATATAGAGATTATTTTCGATAAACTCTTTGTTTCAATAATATCTTTGTTCTTAATCATATCTCACCTAATATGCTCACACATTCATTTCAAAATTCTTATTTTCACTATTTTTATTCTCTAATATATGAGTTCTTGATTAGCCAACATTCGGACTCGTAACTAGTGGAAGTAATAATTTTAAACAGTCTAAATGAGCATAAATGAATAGATATTTAGAAGCTTTTTCTCTCTCTCAACTAAAACTATAGTAATTCATTTGAACTTTTGGGAAATTTTTTATTTATAATATTGTTGTTATAGTAGTTTAAAAATACAATAATAAAACTTGTCAATTTATTGCACTGTTATAAGTTTTGTATCATTTGCTTCAAACAAATTTAAACACATGATATGAATAGATATTGAGAAGCTTTTTCTCTCTCTCAACTAAAACTATAGTAATTCATTTGAACTTTTGGGAAATTTTTTATTTATAATACTGTTGTTCTAGTAGTTTAAAAATACAATAATAAAAATTGTCAATTTATTGCACTGTTATAAGTTTTGTATCATTTGCTTCAACAAATTTAAACACATCGTATACATATATTGATTTGATTTAAACACTCGGTACAAATGAGTTTTACAGTTATTCAATCTTGAAATATACTATTACAATTTCAATTCATGTGATGATATTTAATTAATGCAAAGTTAAAAAAGATTTTTTACATCACATAAAATTTATTTAATATAGAGTTAAAAATAGAAAGAAAGATTTTTTTATATTAGTAATTTAAACTAAGTCAAAGTTATTTGTATAGTTATAAATTATCTTATTTAATGATAAAATAATTATTGTAAGTAAATATTCTTTTTTTTTTAAAATAACCAAAAAAAAAAGTGTCACATTAAATTAGAAAAAATAAGGTATATGATCACATCATAACACTGAACTTGTACTTCAGTATTATTCTTTCTTGCATTTAATTTGATATTCTTAATCAAACTTCAATTATATTCTATCTTTAATGAACTCAATAATACACCCCCACCCCCACCCCAACCAATTAGGTTGGGGGGGGACACAAGCAGCAATGGATTATGTCCAACAAATTTTAGGGTCCACAACAATGTGAAAAGAGAAGATAAGGTAGGAAGGGATGTACATCAATTAAGTAGAAAAGATGTACTCTCTCCGTTTTAAAAAGATTGTTTTTTTTTTTAATTTTTTAAAAAAAGAATGATCTCTTTCCTTTTTTGATAACATTTTAACTTTAACTTTCCACGTGATATATTTAAGACCACAAGATTAAATGGCATTTGATACATTTTACATAACTTTAATTTAGAACCACAAGATTAAAAAGTCTTCTTTCTTTTTTTAAATTCCGTTTCAAGTCAAACTAGGTCATTTTTTTTGAAACAGAGGGAGTAATTATTAAGTACAACATATTCTGTCTGTAATCATAAATTCTAAAAAAGTCTTTTTTTTATGAATATTTACATAGTCCACTTGTGGTATGCTTCATTGATTTCTCATCTTTTTATTTAGTGGGACAATGATTTATCCCTTTTTCAGGATCATCTTATATCAGTCATGCACAAAGGATCAACTTTTGCCATCTTAACTCATCATCACTGGCAAACTAACTTTGATCCTTTGTAATGATTCTAGTTGTTGATGAGTTTGAATGTTGTAATTGTAGTAATTGATTGGTAATCTGATAAGAGAGAATTAAAGCCTGAGATAATGGTCCATCATGCACTCCAATTATCCATGTGTATAAAGACTCACTAATAGATGAGATCTCTTTATTAATGAATGATTTTTAGGTTTAAATTTTAAGAACCGAGAAATTCTTGGTCGGAAATGCTTATTGATTCATCCTAAAAATTTCCTTATATATGTGTGTAAAAGACTCACTTTAGACATTTGTATCCATACACATAAATATTATGGTATTTGAATCTAAATACACGTCAGTATATTAAATATTGTATATTATGATCTGAACGTTAAATAAATAAGATTTTTTTTTCAACGTCTAAATGTATAAGACGTATCATTATTAAGGGCAATCCTGAACTCGATCAATCTACTTGATTTGATCCAATGATGGATAGAGTGACATTTTTCTTAAGGGCAAATCATCGTCTTATTGAATTCGAACCATTAAAGGCGGAAACCATGAGCACCTAGACTGTTTGAATCATCATGGTTAGGCTAGAATTACTCATGTTTGGGGTTGATTTGTTGTATCGTTGGGTGTAACATTGAATCGTTGAAAAAAGATGTGTTGGTGGTATGTTTGAGCATGTTTGGTGAGCTGATGTATTAGTGAGTTTTGGTATTTTTGATGCATTAAGCTTGAAGTTTTGCATGAGTTCTATGCATTTTGTTATTAGCTGTGATGGTACTTTGATCTGATTTTGCAGGAAATAGGTTTTGGAACCATTGGTGTTGAAAGTGATTGAAATCACTATAACAAATTCTAATTCGTCACTCAGTCGTCACTAAATGCACGTCTCTAAAAGTATATAGAGACATTTTAGTGTTTCGTCGCTAAAAGTATTATATTAACTATAAAAAGAAAAATCGTCCCCAAATGCTTAAACATTCGTGACATATTTATTTCTCGTAAAAAGTAAATTTTTTATAGATAATAATATGTCTTGTCACTAAAAAAGTTATTACTACTGACTTTGCTAATTATTTTACTTCAATCAGTGATGATATCAGTTGTCTCTAAAGTTATATGCACTTCGTAGTTGAACAAAATCTAATTTCGTCACTAATGACTATATTTTATATACCAAAAATTATTTTATTATTAAATGTATTAATTAGGAACAAAATTTATTATTATAAAGAAAAAGGTTAATTTTCCTATTAACCCCATCAGATATTTATTTTAAACTACTCTCCCGGGATTCAAACTCAAAACCTAAAGGTTGGAAGTGTAGAGTGTTTACCATCCGATCACTCTCTTTTTGTCTTTCATTTTAATTTATTTTCTACTTCATTCACTTCTTTCAAATTTAACTTCTGTAGATATAATATATTATATGACTATTTATACACATGCAAAAGTGCATGAAATTTACCACCCACAATTCATTCAAATGTATTACATTTTAATTAAACTGTATATTCTTTAACATATCTTTAAATATATTTAGTACGATTCTGTCATTTTATTTAGTTATTTTTATAAATTTTTAAAATTATTTAGTACAATTATAAACTTCTATAAAATTAAACTTTTGATTCTATTTAAAAAATTGAATAATCGGTTCAGTTCGGTCAATAAATCAATTGTTTTGCAAAAAAAAAATTGATATCCATAACTATAGTACTTCATCATAATATATTTGAAATCCTATGTTATTCATTTCTTTCATTTGTGCTTTTCATTTCACTCTGATAAAAAAAGTTAATAGAAATTTATGAAATATTTCGCACCTTTGCAAAGTCTAAGTTTGTAAGTTGATGTTATTTCTGTATAGTTGATCTACATGCGTTTGTGTAATTACTATTAAATATTTACATATTTTTAGATAGAAGCAAATAGATCAACTTAGTCTATGCATTTTACCAATCACAAATTAACAAACACACAAAATTAGCACGAAGACTTGAGAAGAGAAAATATTTTTTCTATCCTCTTTATCGATGAAAGTGTATCAAATAAAAAACAAAAGTGTTAAACCAACAAATATTAGTGATCTAGTGGCAAAATCGTACCCTACTCACGATACTTTTAACCTGGATTGTATTTTTGAAATGATGCATTTTATAATTATGTAATTTAAGAAAACCCATGAATTGAACTTTTTCATTTTTACAAAATGGACCGAATTCGTTGGTTTTAATATTTTTTTCTCGCCAATTAACGAAAGAACACTGTCTATTTCTTATAAAAACACTTATATTATTCTTATTGTAAGTTGTCACTTGTAATTATGATCAATTGTAGCAAAAAATAAGACTGTGTTTGGCTATGAATTTTTTTCATAGAAAATAGTTGAAATATTCACAAAAACTTTTATACTATTAGTGACGAAAATAAATATCATAATTTTTGTGACAATTTTTTTGTTATCACTTAATCAAAGATTGATTAGAGACAATAAAATCTTTGTCATCAATTATTTATACTATTAGTGACAAAAATAATTATTATAATTAAAGCTACATTCTTATAGCTAAAACTTAGTATAACATTTAACTACGAACTCTAATTTGTCGATCATATTGTACAACATACTTTTTAGATGATTTTTTTTATTCCAAAAAATCATTAAATTTTAAGACAAAAAATAATTTGTCATGAATTAGATACATTATTAGTGATGAAATAATGTGTCATCGATAATTTTAAATTCGTGACTAATACTAAGTAACAAATGAAGTCAACTAATTTTTTGGTGGGAAACTTTAGTAGACGAAACTTTGTTACGAATTTTTGTGTTTCATATGTGTCTCATATATTTAAGCACTAAAAGCGAAAATTTTAGTGACAAATTTGATGTCGTAGCTAATGATCTCGTAGTATGTATCATATTTGATGTAGTGAATAAGAGAGGTGATTGACGAGCCATAAGTCTTATGACAGGTTGTCGATAGTGAGTCGTAGGTAACTTCAGAGAAAATGAGTTCTAGTCCATGAACGATGATTGAATAGGACGGGTCATGTTTAGACCTACGAATCGTAGGTTATGATCGTCGAATTCATAAATAGATCCCTAAATTTGTAGGCCTTTTCCCCTTAGGTACCTCAACTACGTCATTTTTCTATTGAATCATTGAACCATTTAACCACCTTAATTTGTTCCTTTTAAATACCGTTGACTAATTTTGATCGACTTTTCTATTGGAAGTGTCTTCAATTGTGTGTATATTGTAATGATCGATTTTGATTGAAGGAATGAAGATAAATTGTGTGTTAGTCTCATTTGTTTTCTATGTGTTCAAATGACTTGAAGTAAAAAATAATTATCCTCGAATTATGGGTGGTTCAATGATTCAATAGAAAAATAGCATAGTTGAGGTACCTGAGGGGAAAAACCCAACAAGTTTAGACATCTATTTATATATTTGATCAATATTTATTTGATAAGAAATTATCACAATATATTATAACAGTATTAAAATGTATGATATATATATTATATATCGATAAAACTCAAATTGTATATGTTTTTAATAAAAGAAGTATAACCTTATAGTAATGTTCAAATGGATTAATTAAAAGATTCCAAAACACAATCTTGTTATGATGACACAACTCACATATGATTCAAAGCACCTGTGAATAGAATATAGTCTTGTGTGATGGCAAATCAGCAAAAACAATTATTTGGTCTTAATATATATGCACTCCATTTTCTATCATCAAGCTTGATAAATGATTACATGCATAACATAATAACAAGGAAATTATAAATTTTCATCAAGTTGTAGTCATGATCATTTTATGTATCATGAATTCATTGGATATATATAGGCATAATACATAAAAGTGTCCTTAAACTTGACATCATTTTACGTTTATATTTTCCAACTTTTGATATGTACAAGTAGATACTTAAACTTGTATAAAGTTGAACAAGTAAACACATGAGTCCTATATGGCACAACAAACGTAGGACACCACGCAGGACAAAAAATGACAAGTCAGATGTCATGTAGGACATGTGTGTGTTTTTTCAATTTTATACAAGTTTAAGTGTTTGCTTATACATATCCAAAATTGAAAAATAAATGTGATTTGAAGCCAAGTTAGAGGGCATATTTATGTATTATGCTTATATATAAATATATAATGAAGTGAATAAAATTATGAAAAAAACGAGTTTTAGTTAAACTCAATAAAGATCATAAATTTTTTTATTTTAACTGTCTAATTCTTGAGGCATAGAATTACTTGATATTTCTATTAATAAAAAAAATATTTTATCTCGTTCTAACTCGATTTATACGACTGTTATAGTTTTTCTTTTTAGTTAATTTCGAAAGGAACGATATTTTTTATGCATTTAGTGAATGTTTAAATTAAATTTTGTATTTTATGTAAAAAATAAAATAAAATATGAAAGCATAGAATAAATATGATTCTCTTAGGGAATAACAATGATCACAAGCCGCACGAGCAATTTTCATTGGATTCCCTTAAATAATGTTGGCTAAGCTCAGACACACACATACCCACAAATCTGACACAATCATATCCTTTGTTTTTTAATTATTTAATATTTTCTTCGTATCAATAATTGATATTACATTATTTTCTTTTTAGTTCGTATGGAGTATTATTTTTAGGTAGATAATAAGGTGCTATTGTTTTTAACGTGAAACTTATTTAAACATAATAAAAAAAAAATTATATTTGAATTCATAATAATTTTGGAATTATAAAAGATTCATAATTAATGGTAGGACCAATAAAGATTGAAAGAATTTGTTTGATCAAAATGTTGAAAATATGGAACATTTTGATTCCTAGCTACTCTTCTGATTTGATTAAAAGTACTTTAAAGAAGCCAATTAATTCAGTTTTACTTTCACAGTTCCTTTTTTAATATATGTTGTCTCCTAAATCATGTCTCAAATAAAGAAGTACATTTCAAGAATATATATATATATATATATATATATATATATATATAAATATTTATGAGATACCTTACTTTAGAAGTATTTTATTTTTATGATTACTGATTGTTCTAAAAGTGAATATGGTAAGAGACCCTTTTATAGAAATCTTTTCAAAGGTGCCCTAAAGCATTTGGTTATATATAGAATAATAAAGAAAAAAAATAACTCTCACTTGTCCTTCGGGATGGTTCAGTTGATTTAGAGGTTGGTTATTCACGCGGATGATCCAAGATCGATCCTCCCTCAATATCTTCTGAGTCGAGCATGCCGCATAGGGCTTGCCTAGTGCGGTTTACATTCCATGTGTAGTTTGCAGGTCATTACACAGTGGAGGATTTACCCTATGCGCACAAGATGCTCTGGTTATATCATGGGGTTAAAAAAAAACTCTTATCATATCCAAATTTATTACTCCCTCCGTTTAAAAAAGAATAACCTAGTTTAACTTGAAACGAAGTTTAAGAAAAGAATATACCACATGACGTTTACCTTATTTCAATGTCAAGCAATGTAGGATCTTTTTTAAAAGAATGGTATGTTTGCATATTTTAGTAATGATAGAGGCTATAATATAATCAGGAACAAACTTTTAATATCCATATATAATGAAATCAATATTGTTCAAAAATAATGTAAAATAAATATTAATTTGAAAAATATGTAAAACCTGTTGTAAAATAATGGTCATTGCCACATGTTGCAAGGCAAATGTACCATTGCCACATATATAGGTCATTTGTATGACAAATAGGTATGACATGTGGACACCTTCCACACTTGTCAAATTATGGCCAAGTTTCACTTTTCTATGTACTACTATATATATGTAGTATATTTCAAAACAATGTAGTAAAAAGAAAAATTTGAAAACATTAATATACTCACTCTTATTTGTTCTTATTTTAGTTTATTGTGATAAATTATTAGCTACTTATTTTATAACACGTTATCAGCACGAGACTCTGCCAACTTGAGCTACTTTAAATAGGTAAAAAGGGTAAGAATTTTATTTTTCTAAAAAAATGTCTAATATTTCTAAACTTGAATTTGTTGCCTTGGATATATCGGGTAAAGGATACTCATCCTGGATACTAGATGCTGAAATTCACTTGGATGCAATGGGTTTGGTAGAAACCATCAAAGATAATAATCAGGCATCCAGTCAAGAACGTGCAAAAGCTATGATCTTTCTCCGTCACCATCTTGACGAGGGGCTAAAAATGCAATATCTCACTATAAAAGACCCCCTTGTACTGTGGAAAAATTTAAAAGATAGATATGACCACCTGAAGTTAGTCATTCTACCACAGGCACGTCATGATTGGTTTAATCTAAGATTATCTGATTTTAAAAGTATAACTGAATATAATTCTTCCATGTATAGAATTATATCACAGTTAAATTTATGCGGAGAAGAGGTCACTGAACATGATAAACTAGAGAAAACATACTCCACATTTCCTGCCTCGAGTATGCTCCTGCAGCAGCAATATCGAGGAATGGATTTTAAAAAATATTCTGAATTACTTTCACATCTTCTTATTGCTGAACGACATAACGATCTTTTGATAAAAAATCATGAAAGTCGACCTGTTGGTTCTATGCCAGTCCCTGAAGTGAATCAGGCAAATTATCACCAACGAGAAAAAGATCGTGGCTCCTATCGTGGTCGTGGCTCCGGTCATGGTCGTGGTCATGGTCGTAAAATAAATTACAATCATGATGGTCGTCTTGCACCGAAAAATGACCAACAATATAAAAGGAAGGGTGAGAGACAAGAAGTGATACAAAAGAAAAATTCGGAAAGTGTATGTCATAGATGTAGAGGAATGGGGCACTGGTCGCGTACTTGTCGATCATCTAAGCGACTGGTTCAGCTTTATCAAGCATCCTTGAAAAAGAGTGATGATAATCCAGAAGCAAACTTTATCTCTGAAGATAATGTTGAGCCCATGCATAAAATTGATAATAATGCAGAAGCAAATGTTGAGCCTATGCATCTGGATGTAGCTGATTTCTTTGTATTCCCTGAAGGAAAAATAATCAGTGACGATCGCGCGATAAATTGGATAGTTTCATTTTCTATTTGTTTGTATTATTTGGTATGTTTGTGTTTTTCTAAATCATTGTAAATATAATAACCTTGTTTAATAGTATTATTTTACTATGTTTATATCTGTTTTTGAAGAAAATATGGATATGCCCCAAACTTCGTTTGAATCAATGATCAATCATGAAGATATTTGTGTAATTGATAGTGGAACAACGCACGCCATATTCAAAGATGAGAAATACTTCTCTTACTTGCTTAGAAGAAAAGGAAATGTTACTATAATTTCTGGTAATTCAAACTTAATAGAAGGCTCCGAAAGAGCTACTATATTCTTGCCTAAGGGGACAAAACTTGTTATAGAAGATGCATTGTTCTCTTTTAAATCCCCAAGAAACTTGTTAAGTTTTAAAGATATTCGCCAAAATGGATATCATATTGAGACAATAAATGAAATGAACGTTGAATACCTTGGTATTACCAAGATTGTCTCAAACCAGAAATATGTGTTAGAGAAATTATCAACTTTATCTTCTGGCTTATATTATGCAAAAATAAGTACAGTTGAAGCACACTCTATCGTAAACCAGAAGTTTACTGACTTAAAAACTTTTGTGCTTTGGCATGACCGAATGGGTCATCCTGGATCAATAATGATGACGAATCATTGAAAACTCAAAAGGACATCCATTAAAGAACCTGAAGATTCTTACATGTGATGAATTTTCATGTGCTGCTTGTTATCAAGGAAAATTGATTACTAGGCCATCACAAATGAAGGTTAACATTGAATCCCCTCAATTTTTAGAACGTATACATGGAGATATATGTGGACCTATTCACCCATCTAGTGGGTCGTTTAGATATTTTATGGTCCTAATTGATGCATCTTCAAGTTGGTCTCATGTGTGCATCTTATCATCTCGCAACCTGGCGTTTGCAAAATTATTGGCACAAATAATACGATTAAGAGTGCAATTTCCAGATTATCCCATTAAGGCAATTCGCCTTGATAATGCTGGAGAATTCACATCCCAAGCTTTTAATGATTATTGCTTATGTATAGGGATAAAAGTTGAACATCCTGTAGCTCATGTTCATACTCAAAATGGTCTTGCTGAGTCATTTATTAAGCGCTTACAGTTGATAGCAAGACCTCTACTTATGAAAAGTAAGTTACCCACTACTGTTTGGGGTCATGCTATCTTACATGCAGCATCACTTGTTCGTCTCAGACGGACTCATTATAATAAATATTCTCCGTCACAATTAGTATTTGGTCATGAACCAAATATTGGTCATCTACGAATTTTTGGATGTGTTGTATATGTGCAAGTAGCACCCCCGCAGCGCACTAAGATGGGCCCCCAAAGAAGGTTAGGCATATATGTTGGGTTTGATTCACCATCTATAATTCGCTATCTTGAGCCATTGACAGGAGATTTATTTACTGCAAGATTTACAGATTGTCGATTTAATGAAACAAATTTTCCGCAATTAGGGAGAGAGAAAAAAGAACTTTAAAATGAAATTGCATGGAAAGTTTCATCATTATCTCATTTTGATCCACGTTCCCCTATATGTGAACAGGAGGTCCAGAAGATCATCCATTTGCAAAACATAGCAAATCGAATGCCAGACGCATTTACTGATTTGAAAAGGATAACAAAGTCACATACTCCCGCAGTAAACGTGCCTATCCGGATTGACATCCCAAAAGGATCATCTACAAGTGTCATGACTTCTGAATCACAAACACGCTTGAAGCGTGGCAGACCATTGGGTTCAAAAGATAAAAATCCTAGAAAAAGAAGTACAAAAAATGACACTACAAAAGAATCTCACGAAGATAAGATCCAAGATCTGATTAATCCTGATATTTCTGAAGAGATCAGTGAACCCGAGACTCAAGTGAATGAAGAACTTTCAATAAGTTCTACGGGTGATGAGATGAGTTTAGATCGATCGAAAATCATAGTTAATAATATTTTCGCATATAATGTTGCACTTAACATTATGCAAGACAGTGATGATCTTGAACCCTTATCTGTCGAAGAATGTCGACGAAGAT
The DNA here is from genome assembly GCA_016801875.1 of Solanum sitiens. NCBI lineage: Eukaryota > Viridiplantae > Streptophyta > Magnoliopsida > Solanales > Solanaceae > Solanum > Solanum sitiens. Next base: position 915,399 of record JABWTJ010000178.1, on the reverse strand, counting down.
GTGATTGGCCAAAATGGCAAGAGGCAATTCAATCAGAATTAGACTCACTTGCTAAACGTGAGGTTTTTGGACCTGTAGTCCAAACCCCAAATGGTGTAAAATCAGTTGGTTATAAATGGGTTTTTGTGCGAAAGAGAAATGAAATTGTAAGATACAAGGCACGCCTTGTTGCACAAGGATTCTCTCAACGACCTGTTATCGACTATGAAGAAACATATTCACCAGTTATGGATGCAATAACTTTTTGATATCTCATCAGTTTAGCTGTTCATGAAAATCTTGAAATACATCTAATGGATGTGATTACAGCTTATCTTTACGGTTCACTTGATAATGAAATTTATATGAAAATTCCAGAAGGACTTAAAATGCCTGAAGCATATAGTTCAAAACCTCGAGAAATGTGTTCAATCAGATTACAAAAGTCATTATATGGCTTAAAACAATCAGGACGCATGTGGTATAATCGCCTCAGTGAATACTTGATAAAACAAGATTATATAAATGATGTCATTTGCCCTTGCATTTTTATTAAGAAAACAACATCAGGGTTTGTTATTCTTGCAGTTTATGTTGATGACATTAATCTCATTGGAACTCTAGAAGAGGTCCAAAAGGCAATTGAATATTTAAAGAAAGAATTTGAGATGAAAGACCTTGGAAAGACAAAACTTTGTCTTGGTCTACAAATTGAACATTTAGTAGACGGGATCTTCATCCATCAATTTGCCTATACTGAGAAAATCTTGAAACGTTTTACATGGACAAAGCACATCCATTAAGTACCCCAATGATTGTGCGATCACTTGAAGTGAGTAAAGATCCATTCCGACCTCAAGAAGAGAATGAAGAACTTCTTGGTCCTGAAGTACCTTATCTTACTGCAATTGGCGCACTTATGTATCTTGCTAATTCTACAAGACCTGACATAGCATTTTCTGTTAATTTATTAGCAAGATTTAGTTCTTCTCCTACACGAAGACATTGGAATGGAGTTAAACATATATTGCGATATCTAAAAGGGACTAGTGATATGGGTCTATTTTATACTAACAAAGATAGTACAGATCTTGTTGGTTATGCAGATGCAGGTTATTTATCTGACCCACATAAGGCTCGATCTCAAACAGGCTATTTGTTCACATACGGAGGTACTGCTATATCATGGCGATCTACGAAGCAGTCCATAGTCGCTACTTCTTCAAATCATGCTGAGATAATAGCCATTCATGAAGCAAGTAGAGAATGCGTATGGTTGAGATCAGTTATACATTTTATCAACGAAAAATGTGATTTGAAATGTGATGTCAAGATACCCACGGTGCTTTTTGAAGACAATGCTGCATGTATAGCTCAATTAAGGGGAGGCTTCATAAAAGGAGATAGAACAAAACATATTTCACCGAAATTATTCTTTACACATGATCTCCAGAAGAACGGTGATATTGATATACAACAAATTTGTTCAAGTGATAATCCAGCAGATTTATTCACCAAATCTTTATCAGCCTCAACTCTTGAAAAGATGGTACAAAAGATCGGAATGCGAAGACTTAAACATTTGAATCGTAGTCTTCATCAGGGGGAGTAAAATAGGCGTTGCACTCTTTTTTCCTTAGTCTAGGTTTTGTCCCACTGGGTTTTCCTAGAAAGGTTTTTAATGAGGCAACATGTAAAACGTATTGTGAATGTCTATGTATATTTATTTTCAATTTTTATTTACATAAGACATTCAAGGGGGAGTGTTGTAAAATAATGGTTATTGCCACATGTTGCAAGGCAAATGTACCATTGCCACATATATAGGTCATTTGTAAGACAAATAGGTATGACATATGGACACCTTCCACACTTGTCAAATTATGACCAAGTTTCACTTTTCTATGTACTACTATATATATATAGTATATTTCAAAACAATGTAGTAAAAAGAAAAATTTGAAAACATTAATATACTCTCTCTTATTTGTTCTTATTTTAGTTTATTGTGATAAATTATTAGCTACTTATTTTATAACAAAACCTTAGTTTTTTTTTTTTTTTTGATAATAATCGTCTGACTACTCAAATTAAAATCCTGCATATGTTATGGGGTACGTACTTCAAAAAAATAAAGAAAAGAAATAGATGATGAAATTCAGGGAAGAAATAGTGTGCCTTTTGGATTTTGGACAGACCTTTAACTGTACAAATATTATTCTTTCGTCATTTCTATGTCTTAACACCCTCAATTTACTTTGGGGAGATTTGATTTTGTAATTCTAAATAAAAAGTTTTTTGATGGATTTTTATTTTAATATTTAAGAAATAATATATAAGAGATTTGAGAAAGATTATTTTTTTTGTTTAATTTAGGGAAAAAGGATAAATATATCTCCGAACTATTATAAATGGTATACAGATACTCTCTGTCATACTTTTGGGACATTGGTGCCCCTGCCGTTCTTAAACTAGAACATATATGCCCTTCAATCTAACGGAAGACTAAATAGGGACACATGACACAATATCATCCGTCGATAAATGTCAGATCGGTGGATAAGATTATGACTAGTGTATGTCCGTTAGTATAAGGGGTATATATGCGCTAGTTTTTGGATGGCAGGGACATCAATGTCCCTAAAGTATAACGAAGGGTATTTCTATACCATTTACTATAGTTCAAAGGTATATTTATTCCTTTTCAATTTAATTTATACATGATTATAAAAGATTATTAATTATAAACGACTAAAAGATATAGGATTAGTCATGAAACTTATCGATAATCCCCAGTTAATCCGTTGCTAAAATGCTCATATACCTAATTGAATTTTTTATCTATAGCTAAAGAAAATTAACATAAGATTTTGGTTAGTACTAGCTGTAAAAAAAAATCAGTTTCTAATTTTCTAGCAGTGATTTCCAGTAATTTAACCTACCCTAGAGACTGAGACCATGGCCACAAGATAAAACTTCTACATGAAAATTCAATTTTTTTAATTTTGAAATTTCAGAATGCAAATTACACTATTATTATCATATGCATTTAACTTATTGTGTATAAATTAAAAAAAAATATATGAAATTACTTCATTGTAACTTGACTTTTTTAACATTTTGAAAACTACAATTATATTCAATATTATAAGAAATTGGCAATGGTAAACGGCCCCTTTATCTTGGCTAACTTTACAACAAAAAGTAGAGAATCCTAGGCCTCTAGTAAAAAAAAACTATAATCATATACACACACAATTATAATTCCACCTTTTTTAAAACCCCAAAAAAAAATCAGCAATACATAATTCAACAACAAATTAAATAAATATAGTACCACCATAATTAACTTTAAATCTTTGACTAATTAATTATCAATAATCTTACATAATTATAAAAAGAACAAATAAATATAGTACAAAACCATATCTATTTTTAACTATTCATTAGCATGCCTTGCATTACAAAAAAAAACAAAAAAAAAACAATACCAAACTTAAAATAATTAGCACAAAGGGTTTTAATTAAAATTAAAAAACCTAGGTGCTACCTAACTAGACACTATAATCACTCAAAAATAATTAAAACTCACCATATTTTGATCTAACCAAAGTTACATACTTCTTATAGACCATATGAAAACCAAAAAAAAAAAAAAAAAAGTAATCAACATAAAGTTGATATCTTTTTTTTTTCCATATTACAAGTATTATTATGATGATGACTACACAAACTTTAATTCAAACTGGAATATCACCAAGTCCTAAGAAGAAAAATAGGTCTAAATCTGGTGGAGCAAAAAAAGTAACTGGATTTCTTCTCAATGAATGATGACATGATGATGTTGAATCAATATTTACTATTCTTCTTTTTTTTGGTGCTGGTGGACATGTTTTTATTTCTGGAATTCGAAATCTTTCAGCTCTTGGAGTCGAACAATTAATATTATCATCGTCATATGATAATGATAATGATAACGATGATGATGATCTTGTTAATTCTTTACTTGGAGATTTGCAAGAAGAATTATTAATAATAGATGATGATTTAATCATCACTTTTTTATTTTTCTTCTTTTTCTTCTCTTGTTGCTTCTTCTTTTGTAAACTTCTCGTCGTTGTTGTTGTTGTTGAATTTCTTGTTCTTCTTGTTCTTCTAGTACTAGAAGGACCCATTGGAGGGTATATAATGATATTCGATTAGAGGTAGAAGATGTCAGAGAAGCAAAATATACGAATAGATCATGAGAGGGAAAATTGTTAATTAAATATACGAGATCATAAACGTAGATGGTTGTTGATTAAATATGAAGGGTGGATTTGTAGACACAAAGGGAAGTTGTATAGTGCTTTAGTTAGAGCACAACTACCACCACTAATATATATATATATGTAAAAGATTGGGAAAACTATACTTTATAAATTTTTGACTGAAAAAGTAAAGAAAAGACTAGTGGGATGGATACCTCTTTGGAAGGAAATTATCTTTTTTAGGAACACTAAGTACTCAAGAAAAGGAAAGAACAAGTAAAAAGGAACACTTGCACTATAATACTTGTGTTGATGAAATCAAATTTCATTTATACTATATATAGCTACTTCAAATATTTATATATGATAGTTTTTTTTTTATTATTAGTAGAAAGAAATGGAGTTGCAATGAGTTTTGAAGAAGTTGAAAAGAAAACCCTAATGAAGAAATGTGGAAGAAGGACATAAAATGAATTTGAATTTATTTACATGTGATTTTGATTAGGGTTTTATATATTGATTAATGGAAAGATTCGGGCAGACTGCCCGTTGCCCAAGGTGGTGATTGAGTATTAAAGGTGTGTTTGAAAATTTATTTTTGCAAAAAAATATTTATATATAATCGAGGCAAACATTATAATACGAGAGTGATAATAGTGGACTTGGAGGGTGTTAGACTTTGGAAAGAGAAAAACATTACTTATTAAATTTATTTTCGAAAACTTTTTATAAAGAAAATACTTTCAATAATTATTGATCAATTACCAAATAGAAATAAATAGATTTTGTTTTCTAAGAATAAATAAAAATCCTTCAAACCAATTAAACCCTAAAAAATCACCCCTTTGATTCTAAATAGTTGATACTCCTTCGATTCACTTTTAATTTATTTATTCACTTTGAATAAATTCAATAATTAAATATCACAATATTCATATATATATATATATACACACGCAAAATGTGAATTTTCAAATTAAGGTGACGTTGGGGCAGGCTGCCCGTTGCCCATGGTGGTAGTTGATGGTTATGAAACCTTAAATTAAGCAAATTTTCAAATTAGAGACACTTTTTCTTTCCCTTTATCAAAGAATCCCAAGCTTAATATTTATTATATAAATAAATCGAAAAAAAAAAGAATTAAATATTCCAATTAAGTCTACTCTTATCTAGATAATAGTAATTAAAATGATACTCCTTTCGTCTTAATATCTGTAGCATAAATAAAATTTTGAAAGTCAATTAAGTGTTTTTCTAAATTAAATTTTGCTTATATAATGTTTTCTTTTTTTTACATATTTTAAGTTTTTAATTATTATAATTTGAAATATTAGTATATAATTTTAAATATACAAATTCTATGTTAAAAAATTTAAAGTTCTTATATCTGAATTCAAAATGAAAGTTGAGGAGTTTAATTGTGTCACAAAAATTGAAAGTGTTTATTATGTCATGTTCAATGTATTTGACTTAAGGTTCAAAATAAATAGAAAAATAATACTACTCTAGTTAACAAGATAAACATTAATTTGGTTACTACTAGAAGTGTATATGATAATTAATGTTGCTAATGATGAGTCAAACGGTTAAGTTAACATACTTTAATGAAAAAGGTCACTGATTTAGCTAAAATAATTATGATTAATGTGAGTAAATTTAGTTCATTTTATTTGTTCCTCGTTAATCTCAATATTGTCTCTCTAAAACAGTGCATATTGAAGTAAGCCCATGATCCCATAACCAACTCCTTTTACATTCTCATTCTCATTTCTAGGTTATTAAAAAATTAATTAAAAGTAATTATTGATAATAAATTGAATCAGTAACCAAGAAATGATCATGCAAAAACTTACTTATAATTCATTTTTAGAATTTAATAGTGTAAAAATTCTTTTCGTATTTAAATTGAATTCTAAAAAGAAAAATATATGGATGTTTGCTTCTTTTTTTTTTACACTCGACTTATATTAGATTCTAATTAATTTAAATTTACAACGAATATGTAGAAATAAATATTTTTTAAATCAAAACCCTTTTTATTTTTAGTATTTAAATCCGAGATGTATGTTTAGGAGGTTTTACTTCCTAACACTACACAACTTTATTTTGAGGAATCCTCATGAGTAGAAAGTAAGATTTTTTTCACCATAAATTAATTAGAAATTTATATTATAAAATATAAATATTTCATGCATTTATCGAACTAGCTCATTAAGAAAACTCATAATAAAAAATATATTTTTACTATAAGCTTTCTAATTTATTCGTGTGAAATTCAATTAAATGAAATAATTTGTTTAATCCACTGTGAAACCAAAATAGTAAAGGAAAACAATTAAAAAGATATATAATTTTTTATCTTTTAAATTATGGAATTCAAATACTAAAGTATAATTAAGCATTACTCTTTTGAAAATGAATCATTCTATTTTTGACATATATATTTTTTAAAAAAAGTTGGAAAGACATTATTTAAAAGTAATTTAAAATAAAGTCCCTATGATATTGATAAGGTCACTGACAAGTGTGTCCAATTTTCTGTAGGACAATTGCTGGCAATTCGTTCATATCCATAGATATTACAATAATATATAATAATAGAAATTAATTAAACACAAAAAGACAAAAATATTTTTATTATAAGATAACAAATTGTATTATATTATATATATATCATACAAGTAGCCAAAGTGGCAGTAACTATCTTTGTCGGTGAAATTTAATTTAAAATCTACTTAGTCAGCCACTATTTGAATTTAATTTATTTTGAAAGAATAGATATATCTTTTAACTCACGAGAATTTGATTCTAAATAAAAATATTTGGATTAAAGATTATAATAGACGGTTAATTAATAAATAGTCATAAGCTTTGTTATTCTTCGTTATTTTCAAATTTTACTTATGAAATTATATTGAACCACTTGTTGAAGGCATATATTTTAAATCACTGCTTCTTTGATTTCATTTTAATTGACCTTTTATATTAAAAATGGACATTTCATTTTATTTTTCTATTTTAGCAAATCAAAAGAGCTTTTTTTATTAGTAAAAATGTCTATGATTAGAGTTTTTCTTAAAGGGGTATCGGATCAGGTCAAATAATATGAAATAAAAGAAATAATAATGAAAATAAAAAATACTACTAATTTGTCAGCCACTATTTAAATTAAATTAATTAATGATTTAGAAAGGACAGATTTTACTTAGGATACCCCTTAATGTCAGGCTAATCTTAAGTTTACTTTGTAATGTTAAAAATGTAGGCACACGTGCATTTCACTGAATTATTTGAAACTTTGGAATACTAAGTTTAATTAAATTGATACCATTCTATGTCTCATGTTTTTGTTTTTTTCCACAACTGTATGCATGCAAATGTTTAGATTTCATTGTCTTTATGCTAACACACAAATTCTAAATACATTTTTATTTTTTTGAATTGTCAAATAGCATCCAAGGTTGTGATCAATGGACTTGGGTAAAACTTATGTGTAAAATTGAATAGGTCGAATTCATAAATAAATTTCTAAATTTGTTGGGTTTTTTCCTTCAGATATCTTAATTACGTCATTTTCCTATTGAATCATTGAACTGTTAAAGAAGAAGGAAGCTGACGATTGAAACATGTCAAAGGCAACTGACTGACGTGTCTGCAGCAAGTGTTGATCATCCCCCCCTTTTCACTGATCGAAGTACAACGATTACCCACCGAACCTACAAGATAGTTACCACCATTCATACGACTTTCTAACTTAACTTCTTTTCTGGTCATTCCGCTCTATTGATTGATGGTAGTATAAGAGATCTGTAACCCCCAATTTTTTTTTTCATATTGGTTCCTACTTCCTACCATAGTTAGCATATTTGTTGATGTATCACTGACACAGAGTAAATTATTGTATCACTAATATAGATCAAATTCGATAACTTTAGCTATATTTAGTAATTATCTAAACTATCATTATGCAAGGTAATTGCATCATTCGATCACTATTTTAAAAGTTTTCCCATTGCTACTAATTTTCTAAAAGCATTTTTATTGAAATATTGATTATAGGTTTGCAACTTATTCCAAGACAATCCTAAACACTTCCTAAAGTTACCCAATAGGCACTAGAAAGGTTCAAAACTAGAATGTCTAATATTGTAGAGTTCTTCCATTTCCTCAACTTCCCAAAAGCATCTGCAGAAAAAAAACTGATAATTTGATTTTCCAGCAACATATTCTTGTCAAATCAGAGTGTTTCAGGCAAAAATAGTGAGAAACTAAAAAAATTATAAATCAACAAATACTCATGAGAGTATCAAGCAGCAAACATATTCTTGTTTAAGGTTTAATGAGTACTTTCCACAAATAGTAACACCATAAACTCATGAAACTAAGAGCAAACAGATAATGACTGCAGAAGTTCCCTAAAGTTCTTTCTATCTCCTGTAGTGAAAAATAAAGAGTCGTCCTCGCAGAAAACTACCACCAAATCCCCAAGTTACAACATTATGATTATTGACCAAGGAAAAATAAAGTTCATTACCGCCCCCTTGATACAGCGTGATTCATATCCTCGATTGAAGATGGGAAAAGCTCAACGTAACGACTTCCAAGTGTCATCCTATCCTTTGCCAGGGCTGTTTTTGCATCGTCGGTGCTTGCAAACTCTACAAAAGCTTCTCCAGTTGGCCTTCCATCAGAAAGAAATGTAACATGAATTGCATCCTCAGTCAACGCAAAATCTTTGAAGAAATCCATGATGTCATCCTTGCCAGCAGAAAATGGTAAACCCCTCATCCGCAAAATAGACGTGACTTCATTCGGGTCTCTCCCATCCACTGGTTTGTCCAGTACTCTGATAAACACGTAGTCATATCAATACATTTGCATGTTAAACACATAGTCATATCACTACATTTGCATGTTACAAGAGGTTATATAATCTCTCATTTACTTCAAACAGCACAATATCAGTAAAACCACCAAGAAATATGCTTGAACATATGGTGAATGCGTGGAGAAGGTTAGGTACAACAAAGGCAAGGACTGGGAAAGTTGACAAGTTGGCTGAGTCATCTCTGATCCCAATAATTCAAAACTCAAAAACTTTCTGCCTGTAGAGTGAAATAGCATTTCTGATGCTTTCATTAAAATATGCAGGTATTGATTCTGATACTGTGCAAAAAGATGTCTTGAGATGTTTAAAAAGATTACATGCACACACTTGTTAGAAATCACATACTACATTTTTGGAAGTTCAGCGCAAGGAGGGTAAAACTTGGGGAACAAATAAGCAGCAGAGACTCAAAATAGAGTCAAAAGTGACAATAATTCTTTGTTACCTTTTCAAAAAAGAAAAGGTCAATAAATAATTCAGAAAACCCCAAGACCAATCTTCAAAATCGATGTGCGTTGGAGGGGGCTAACCCGAGAAATGACGATTGGATAAAAATGAACTTATCCACTTCCAGGAATTCTAAAGAGTTGAGAAAGGCAAAATGCAAGACAAAAATAAAACAAAAAGGAGGTTCAAGCATGTTGAGCGCTCTCTCAATTTTTCTACATGCCAACTCATAAATGAGCTCCAAAGGAGATAAGTCTGTTCGTTTCCACATGCACAACCATCACTCTGTACAGAAGGGGGAAACGTGAGCAACATGTAGATGGAGCATCACCCACCAATTGCTCTCAGTAAATCCATTGCCTTCCTCACTGTTCAAAGTCTCACATGGTTTCCCTTAGCTACACCTATATTGTGGTACAGATAGATTTGGTGAAGGGTCTTAACTCTTACCTTCAAAGTTGTCATCAATTTCTTGACGCCAGAAAAAAATGCAGATAGATGCTACTAAAATATTCCAAGTTCATACATACAAATTTCATAAAGTTTCCCACCGTTTCTCTAGAAAAGCGCTCTCCAAAGTCGTAGGACACATTATAAATAGACATGTCTTCACTATTGCAATGCAGCAGGTCCACGCTAGGAAGATTATACAACCTAACTAGTATCATAAGCGATGGGATATAATGCTCAATCCTAAACTAGTTGAAATAGGTTGTATGAATAATCTATATCCACTCTGCTCCTTTTCGACTCGCTTCATCACACTAATAACTAGAAACTTTCAAACCCCTAATCTTTAACCTAAACTTAGGAGACTCACCTCAAACAAACAACATAATGAACTATTTGTAGAGATGAACTCTCATGTTACCAAATTTTGTGTTTGTTTTCCCATTCCTTCTAATGTGGGAAACATATGACAAATAAAGAGCAATTTCTTTAGGCAAGATGGAGGGAATGGATAAACCAAAATATTATTTGGTTGGGTCGTTAGAAAGTAAACAGTGGATCAATTAGAAAAGGAAGGGGATTAGAGAGGAGTGTCAGAGGGGGCATTGGAGGCAATGAATCTCTGATTACATAAAAAATGATTACTGTCCAAAAGGTTTAGAAGTTTAGCAAAGGATAAAAGGGCTCCGACAGACTACAGGCGTCAAATGAGTGGGTTGGGCTGAACTTGAGAGAGTTAAAATGGGTCAATCATTCACCACTCAACAATCAATTCTTTGCATTCACAAGGTGTGTACATCAACCTAAATCCTCTAAAACAAAGCAATGTTGTAGTGACATAGAAGGACTACCAATAAATAATAAAATTTAGGTATCTAGGTTGTTGAAGATTGAATAAATCACTGACAAGAGAGAGATGTTCTAGGGGTGAGAGTTTGGCCCTGGAAATTAATATGGAAGATTAAGATACCTTTAAAAGTTGTTTGCTTCACTTGGTTTGTAATTAGAAGAGCTTGTCTAACCCAGGAAGTACTACAAAGAAGAGGTATACAGATCTGCTCGAGGTGCTATATGTGTGAAGAAGAGGCTGAAGTAAAATGGCCACTTATTTTTGCATTGCAGGATGGCTACAGATCTGCCGAACATGTTCATTTGTATGCTCGGGGTCGATTGGTCAATGCCCAAAACCACTTTTGAGATACTAACACAATGGCAAGGAATTGGGAAAAGAGGATCAATGGAAGATTGGTGGAAAAATGTACCTGCTTGCATTTGGTGGTCACTATGGAAATAAAGGAACGAAAGGTGCTTTGAAGGGAGGACTAGCAGTTCCCAGATGATCAAGATGAGATGTCTTAGCCTTCTGTTTTTTTGGTGTAAGCAAGATTTAGTGGGGGAAGTAGATAGTTTAGAGGAGTTCATAGGCCAACTGTAAATTTTTTGAATTGTTTTTGGATTCGAGAATGACGGCACCCCCTGGGGGTTTGTAAATCCCTCCTCATCAATTCCTTGATGAGCTCTTTTGTGTGAATAAAAAGTTATCTATTTCAAAAAAAAAAAGATGTTTAGGGGTGAGAGCTCTGCTAGTGCATCCGTAAGGCTGGGCGATGGAGTCACCAACAGGAGAAAGAGGGAACACACATATAGGAACCTAAGGGTTTGGGGGCAGTTTACCCCCTACCCAAAAAACAATCAACAACAGAACACCTATTTCATCATTGGAGCCGAGAAGTATGGACAATTTTTTGTTTCCGTGTTCAGTAAAATGGGTCAATTTATGATCAGTAGAGTCTCCTGTTTGGGATATAATTTCCATCAACAAGAAAGTAAATAAGTTTTGTGCAGCTACCTTGTAGAGTATAGTGTATTACTTAGACGTTGAGGAAAGACAGAAATGGGAGATTCTTTAAAGGACAAAAAAAACACTTGACTATACAAATTCTTCTTGTTTAACATTCTGAATTTTTGGTTAAAGTACAAGATATCAAAGGAAAAGATAAATATGAGAGGTCCTTTTAGTTATGCTCCTTGAAGCTATAACATGAGTAACTTGTGTTGTACTTCCTTGGTGCTTGTTAGTGAATAAAACATGGGAACAATGAAAAAGTTAATGCGATACAGCAGGGCCAATGAAGCAAAGTCTCTTTAACTGCTAATGTCAAGAGAATCTTCTTTTGTTCATCCCAGCAGATGCAAGAAATAGTAGAAGAGGACTAGTGGGCTTGTCACTCAATTTATTGCTTGATGCTAGTAACACTGCAATAGAATACTTATGATGCATAACACTGATATCAAGAAAAGTAACGCCTTATGCACTTGGGTTTGGAGTCCTTGTAATGATTCTACAAAAAATTGTGCCCTTGAGAACACTGTTAATAGCGTTATCATTTCATGCTAAAAGCAATGAAGCCATGCAAAATAAGGGGTTAACACTTCATGAGTGGAGAATGTTGCACTTCAAAGAGTATGCCTTCCGAATAACAATGCAAAAATGATCCAAACAAAAAGCAACATGTTCTTTGAATCTCAATTTGAGGAGCTGAATTAATATTATAATTCTGGATATGAAAAGTTTAAATTAGTTATAATATTAGCAATTTGTTTATTATAGTACTCTACTATATTGATAGTCTCTGTAAAATGTAACACTAGATACAAAGGGACATTAATCAACAGAGAGATGCAAAAGTTGGCACCAACTACAAAAAATTTAAGCTCAACATAAAGTCTACTGGTAACTGCAATTGGTTACTTGACTGTCCTAGTGTTGACTGTTGATTGTGACTGGTTGAGAATGCCATTGACCCAATGCTTAAACTTATTAGTCTCATTTACTTAGTCCTCCATCAAGACACAAACTTCAGAGATGTCTTCTTCACATATACCCATTCCAGCTATCAAGAACATTTTTAAAATTTTAGAGAGTTGCACTAATAGAAAAGCAGTAAAAGACAGAGTCCCCAAGGATTTGTTCAAGTAGTAGGAAGGCAGTGTGTGATGTGTACTCTTGCGCATGTCACAAGTTTGAACCCTCAACAAACAAAATACAGGTATTTAAGTTGACAAGGATAGGATGGACTCATTATCAACCGAATTTCGAATCATGTGACAGCTGATACTCCATTATCTAAGAAGAATAAATGTACAGGTTGACATCCAGGAAAACTAATAATTATGAGAGAACTACTGGACAATTCACTCATGGTGAAAAGTATTTATCTTTCCTTATTGTAAACCAGAGCAACTGACCAGGTGAAGTGACAAGTGAAGGAAAAGGGTACTCAAATTATAAAAGCACAAAATGTATTTCCCTGGTTCATCTTATATGACAGTGTTTTCCTGGATCTAAAAAAATGAAGAAAGAATTCAACATATAAGCTAAAAAAAATTACCAAACATACCGAATGTACCATGAGAATCTTGTGTTCTTCAACATCACAAGTCATCCATATAAGAAGTATCATTAGGCAAAAAATGTGAATGCTAAAATGAAGAGTTTGTAAGAGTAGGTCAATAGAAAGGAGACAATCAGGCTTTCTTTTTCTTTATTTTTTATTGTTCTTTCGTTCTTCCCTTTTTACTATATAATGAGAAAGTTGCCAAAAAATTTTAACTGAACCAAAATGGAAAGAGTGCCGTATAAAATGGAGTGATGCAGATGTACTCTTCAAGCATCCTCATGCATTTCTCAATCCACTATGTTCCAACTAAAACAATTAAAAATATTGAATTTGGCACCATTTCATAGGGAAATACCAATCATCTAACTTCCATGTAATTGTTTTTCCTTTATAGGAAGTTAGAAAATTCTGGAAGACATGCTCCACTTCCCACCAAAAAAGACTTTCTTTAAAAACAGGTACTACAAAACTTGCAGAAATTTTTAAGGAAGATAATGTCTTTTGTTTAACTTCACTTCCATTCAAACAAAGACATACAATTTATTTTTTCCTATTGGCCTACTTAACTGTGAATTTTTCAAAAAATATGCAACTGACAACATTCTTGACATCCAACAAAGTTTAAGGAAACACCTGTCAACAAGTGTGACATTGTGATTACCATTTCATCTTGTGGTAGTGAAACTATAATTGGTACACTGAAAAATAAAGCAAATCGATGTGGAGGTTTCGATCTGCATTACATGGTAGAACAATGACTCTTGCTCTACTTTTCCTACCAGTATTTGGAGAGAGGGGCCCGGGGGGGGGGGGGCAAGGAAGAGAAATCCCGCAACTAAACCAGTGATTATGGTAATAGACATGACATTACCAGATGGAGAGGATAAAGCATATCAAATTCTAATCTAAAATGCACAATTGAGTACTCACCTGCCCCTTGAAACTGCTTCCTCCAACTCCTCTGACGATGAAGCGAAAAGCTCTATGTAGCGATTCCCTATTGTCATCCTATCCTTCGCCATTGCAGCTCTTGAATCATCTGCACTAGCAAATTCAACAAATGCTTCCCCTGTAGGTCTACCCTCAAAAGTAGCTGTTATATGGATTGATTTTTCTGCAAGTTCAAAATCTTTAAAGAAATCAATAATATCTTCCTTGGTAGCTGAGAATGGCAATCCCCTCAGCCATAATACGCCAGTGTGTTCTGCAAGGTCTTTGCTTTCATCAATAGATCTAGCCCTCGGAACTGAACCACCGCGAGAATCATAAACTTCATTGGCTATAGCCTTATAGTATTCATCCTTCTTGCTTCTGAAAACCTCAACATATCTTCTTCCAATATTCTGCCTGTTTCTCTGAAGAGCAAAATCAACTTGAAGAGGGTACCCCAAAACACAGTATGCTTCCCCTGTAAATCTTCCACCTTTGTGGACAAGAAGCACATCAACTACATCCAAACCATGCAAGAAATCAGCAATCTCAGTCTCTGAGCAATCAAACGGGAGGCCACGGAGTCGAACAACAGGGAATGGTGGAGGCTGTCCATGGTAAGAGTACGACGGGGGAGGAGGAGGAGGAGGAGGATTGTACATATAACTTGACCCTGGAGGAGTAGCATAATAAGAGGAACCTTGATCCATTATGCGTTGCCTTTTGAAGCCCATTTCACGGGCATCACCACTGTCCATGTAGTTTCTTCATCAAATCAAAATGAAAGCAACCTTTTTGTCAGTATCCAACTCAAAATCAATAAAAACAGGCATTATCCTATCCAGTTTTAAGAATAAAAAAGATAGACCAATCAACATAGCAGACAGACCAAAGAACAAGTCAAACAAACATCACAAGATAAAATTGATTTCCCTTCACTTAAAAACCCAAACCCTTCACCCACTATCATACTATATGTATCAATCAGTTACCACTCTATCTAACTCTAAAGGTGTATACATACAAAAAGCATATATCAGCTTCTCCTTTACAACCAAAAGCATCAAAAAGTATCTCTTTTTTTTGGTGGGTAAGCGTTCAATTTCATTTTGGCCAACTATGTTAACGTAAATTCACAAACAAAACAAAAAAAGATTGGGAAATTTCCCAAGTGGGTATCTCATGGTTTCCCTTCATTTACTAGAATGCATCAAGACTGAATCCTACACTTTTCAACCCACTTACAGAAAACAATCAAAAATCACAAAAAAATACAACCTAAAAGAGAAATTCCATCAAAATTATAGATACCCAACAAAAAGACGGAACATTACAAGAAGAATTAGATGCTTACCCTCTGTAATACATCTTGATTAGCGTCCGATGGATCTGTGAAGTGCTCTTTTTGTGTCTATAGGGGTTTTGGGGGGAAGTGTAGGGTTCTTAAATTGGGATTTTCCTCTCGCCAGGTAGCTAATGGGGTAACCCGGTTCAAACTTATGTATTAAGCTCCAAACGATGTCGTTTTACTTTTTCCCTATTGAGAAAAAAAAGTCAAAAATCATTTATTTCGCGATGACAATGAGGCGCGGCGGTTTTAAAGTTGTGCTGAGCAAGAGGAAGGCGGAGTGGATTGAAGTAGGCTTTTTAAAATTTTACGTGAGTTCAAATTTAATTTTAACTTTTTACACGAGTGATAGATCATTATTTGTTAAGATAATTTTTTTAAAACAACTAAAATATTCAAGATAGTAAATGAAAATGATTCTATAAGAAATAATGCAATTTCTTATATGTATTCCAATTGACCTCTACAAAATAAATTTTTAAGTCATAATCTATTAAAATACAACTTTATGAAAAAATAAATTTTATTTTTAATATCAAACTTAACTAGAAGAAAATATTTTTAAAAATTGTGAGACATATTCATGCGCGCAGGTCTATGCGAGTGGGATGGGGCGGCTTGAAAATAAAAAAGTTATTAAGAGAGGCAGGACAGGATGAATTAAAAATTTTACAAGCTAAGCATAGCCCCTTCCATACCGCTCTACTGTCATTCCTATGTTTATTATATTTTTATATGTAGACTCAAATTGATACAAATTATTCAGATGGAATATTAATATGCAAGTTTATAATAGACGATAATTGGAAATCGTATTTCTTTTATAAAAGGGATAAGGGTCTGAAAAATACTTCAATTTTGATCAAATTTATTGTTACGATACTAAACTTTTATGAGAACCTATTACCTCCCTAGGCTATTTAATATCGTATTTTAAACATATATATTTGTCCACGTGGACATAAAAAATAATACAAATTTATAAATATTAATGTGTCTACGTGGACACATATATACCTTTAAAATACACTATTAAATAGTTCAGGGGTAAAAAAATACATTATTAAATAGTTCAGGAAGATAAAAGGTCCTCATGAAAGTTGAGTATCGCCACAGTAAATTCGACCAAAGTTAAGATATTTTTCAAACTCTTATCCCTTTATAAAAAGAAAAAGTTTGTAATCATAAGTTTATTATAGAAGAAATACGGATGCATATGTTATTTACTAGTGAGACATCTTATATTTTGATAACCATAAACAGATTCCTAAATTTGTTGGGTTTCTCCCCTCAGTACCTCAACTACGTCATTTTCCTATTAAATCATTGAATCACCCATAATTTGTTCCTTTTAAACATTGTCGGTTGATTTTGATCGACTTTTCTATTATAAATGTCTTCAATTGTGTTCATATTGTAATGATTTTGATTGAAAGAATAAAGAAAAACTGTGTGAATCTCATTTGTTTTCTAATGTGTTCAAATGACTTGAAGTAAAACACAATTATTCTCGAACATTTTCACTATCAATGGACTAATGAGTTCTGAAACAACATATGTATCCTCTATTAATACCCCTCACAAAATCTGATTCCACATCAGTCAACGGTGTTTGTTAAAAATGAACAAAGTATGGGTGGTTCAATGATTCAATAGGAAAATAGTATAGTTGAGCTACCTGAGGGGGAAAACTCAACAAATTTAGGGATCTGTTTATGTATTTGGCCATTTATTTAATACATTTTTTTAGTTATCATGTTGTGTTTTTTCGAGAGTCAATTCAATTAATTTTCAAAATTAAATTAGATTACAATAATTTGACATTTCTAAATAAAATTTTAGATATTCAAAAATTATATGGAAAATATTATACATTACAACTTTTTTCATATCAATATGGTGAAAAATGCATCTTAAGAAGCTAGTCAAAATTCATAACATCTAAAAAAGTAAATTATGACAACTAAAAAGGAACGGAGGGAGTATTATTTATGAACTATGATTTCCTCATTTTGAAATATAATAAGAATTTGAAAAGTTTTAATAATTTTCCTGCAATTTTTTCATGTTTATGAGAATAGTATACTTTTTGAGACCCAAATTGTATCTCCAAACAACATTTCAACTTTAAATCAATGTGATTTGAGCATGTCCAAAAGCCTACTAACATATTGCTTTAACTATCTAAAAATGTATATTTATGGTGAATTCTAATTCTAATTGTTCATGCTTAAGTCGATAGCTCAAAATATGAAAACTCGTTAAGGACACTTGTAGAAAAAAAAATATTTTTCATTGATATTAGCTATTGTAGATTTATGTGTGGCATTTAGAACCTCAAAATTTTGGATCATTCTACTTATGAATAGAAATTTGAAGCTAAGTTTGTGAAAATGTTTAGCAAAAGAATTAAAGTGAACTTAATAGTGGTTGTGGAAAGATTTCGGTGGTGAAATCTATGGTGATGGAGAAGTGAATTTGGTGATAACGATAACATTTTTGGTGGTGTTTTAATGGTGTGTTTGATGGTGTATCGAGCAGAAGAAGCAATCGGGAGACATGAATTTATATTTTTGAAATCTGACGTAATTATTGATGTGGCAGTGACATGATGATGACATGGCCCGAGCGTGCAACATTCTCTCATCATGTGACTGGTTATATGTGTGTTAGGGTTGAAATAAATTCACTTTTAAATAATTCAGGTGTGTAATAAGTCTCCACAATAGTTTAAGTATGTAACTGGTTTTTCGTAATAAGTTCAGGGGAATTTATGTATTTTCCCTATTTACAATAATATTGTAATTATTATGTATTTTTGTACTCATTAATCCTATCATTTTAGAATATCCTGTGAAATTATCGTCGATCTCTTATCACATCAATCAAAGTTGTAAGAATGAACATTAGGCCTAACTCAACTTCAAAAGTTAGCTCGTAAGTGAAGAATTGTCCAAATCTATATAGGAGACTACATTCACATCCCTTTCCAATGTGAAAATTTTATCTCATACATAGCTAATTGATGATGAAAGAGAAAAGGATCAAAATTGTCCTTTATCTTTGAGTTAAGAGCCAAAGTAGTCCTTGTTTTTTAATATGGAGCACTAATAATCCTTTATGTTTCAAGAATTGGTACGCTTTTCATACTCATCCAAACATCCGTTAATATTTTAACGACAATTGATCTCTTTGCACGTGAGAAATCTTCCCTCTTTCCACCATTGTTAAACATATTTTTCCCGTAGGCCATAACTATGTTTCCACCATTGTTAAACAAGTCTTTCCCTCCCCCTCAAATAGTAGTCATTCACAATTCCACTGCTCTGTTCTCCTATGAGGCAAACAAAATCAAACTAAAGAGACTGATTTTGTATATCTTTCTACAACGGAAGTCTGCGGCAACAGTAAACCATTCTATTTTTATGAATACAAAGCAATCTTCATCAAGCCTTCTTCGATGTCCTCTGCGATATATTGTTTAAATTCAGGAAGAAAAGGCAGAAGAGATCAAAAACTGCACTAAATTTACACCATAAAAGTATCAAAACGGCATTGAAATTACACCAAAACATGAGCATCAGAATCACCTCTGAAACACAATACACTTGCACCAACAAAACCACCAGAAAAGCATTGGAACTGCACCAAAAACAGACCTTGAAATTGCTCCAAAACAGCATCATCAAATTCTCACTAAAACAGCACAGTGACAACGGTATCAATGTACGCCAACTTCATGAACTATGGCACATCAGATCTGCAGATGCTTGACGAATTTTATTACTACTTATAGCCTAAATGCTGCTGCCATTACCCACTCTGCCTGGTTTTTGTGATGTTTTGGTTTCACTATTGACTCAAAATTGTTATGCCTTGACAACGTAGTTGCTTCCGAAAATATATCGAGATTTTAATTAAATTCATAAAAAAGTTTTTATCACAGGGTTTGATTTGAAAAAGAAAGGACAAAGACAAATCAGAAGTCTGATTTGATAAGAAAAAAATGAGCATAGAAAAATGAGTTTTGGAGGAAACTTTCTCACGTGCAAAGAGATCAAGTGCCGTTAAAATATTAACAGATGTTTGGATGAGTATGAAAAGTGTACCAATTCTTAAAACATGAAGGACTATTAATGCTCCATATTAAAAGACAAGGACTACTTTGACTTTTAACTCAAAGATAAAGGACAATTTTGATCCTTTTCTCGATGATGAAACATACTAAGTTTGCTTAGCTACAGTTTGTTCATAGCTATAGTTCCAATTGTTATGTCAATTTCTGTTTGTATATCTCACTGTAGTTTAATAATTTATACAATTTAAACTTTTAAAGAGATTGTATATACAAATACAAATTTACTTTAAAGATTTGTATATGAATCCCTATATACAAATACAAACCTTTAGAGATTTGTATACGAGCCCAAAATTTGCTAAACATATATGAAACCCCCAAAATTAGAGATTCCTATATGAGACTCAAAATATACAAATACAAAAGAAATATATTTAGCTATTTTCTTTCAATCTTAGTTGCAAGTCATAATTATTTTATTAGTTACGTCAATATGAAAAACTATAATATGAGAGCACAATATCAGTAAACAAAGAATTGAGATAAACTTGACTCGGATATCAAGTAAAGATAGATGTTGAACATAACTCAAGCTAACTCATAAATTTTATTTTTGTTTAAGTTCATACAAAAAGACCAAAGTTTCCGATCATTTCTCAATGTGGAAATTCTTGACAAAAAAGTTTGGTTTCTACTTTTCCCACAAGTAACATGTATTTCAAAAGAGAGAAAAAACATAAACAAATTGAACACGTTGGTTTACCAACTGCCCTAGTGGTTGGAACCAAACCGTCCAAGTGTGTGTTGGAAATCAAGAAAGCTACAGATACCTTTTCTTTGAATCTCTTCATCTTAATGTTGAAAAAACTTATGTGGTTGGAACATTTTCCACCTCAAAAATATCTCAATTCTTGATAAAACGTTTTCAAGAATTGTTATTTTCCACTTTTTTCTTACCTTCTACTACTTTGCCCCTAATAAAAATACCCAACTTGCTGAAATTTCAACTATAAGGGGCAATTTAGTTGTCAATCTTCAGTTTTCTTGGACACCCATTTCAGTTTCCTTCTTGTTTTCATTTGGGTATCTCTTAATTTCTTGATTTTTTTTGTTTCTAAATCTTGGTTGTTGTGGGGAAAAAATGGTGGGGGCTTTGTCTGTTGTGGGTTCACCTATGGTGGATTCCCATTCTAGCCCTTGTTTGTGTTTGGATGCTCTGACTACTTGTAATTTGGGTATTGGAGATTCACTTGTTAGGAAGCAGAAGCAATTGCCAAGATTGGGAACAATGGAATTGAGTACTTCTTTTGTAGATTTGAGGTTTTCAGCAAAATGTGTTAAGGGTAATTACAAGAATTTGAAGAAACAGACAAAGGGTAGAAAGAACCTTAGGATTGTTAATGATTTAGGTGGACAGTATGAGGAAAGCTTTAGTGACATTAAAACAGTAAGCAAGCTCCAACATTTCAACTCATTGTTTTTTTAGATTGACGCTTTGTTGTTTTGCCCATTTTGTTTACATTCTTGTGATTTGTTGCATGTATGATTGGTCACGGATTGTTGTTAGTATGAATTCATTTTTTATATGCGTTACTTGAGCTTAGGGTCTATCGGAAACACCATTTGTGGGATTACACCAGGTGTGTTGTTGTTGTCAACGTCGTTGATTGGTCGCTAATTGTTGAGAACCTACTGCAGTTTATGTTGAGACATAATATAATTAAGTAACTAAACATGTGCTTTCTCTAACAGCTTAACTAGATAAGATAGTCAGACAATTCAACAATTAAGCGTGGTAGAGTATTCAAACATATGTTATATGTGTTTCCCCTCTCTCCTCAAGGCTACATATTGCGCTTACCTATGTTGCTCGGACTCTCTAAAATTGTCAACGCGTGTGTATCGGACTCTTCAAAAGTAGTAGATTTTTGGAGAGTCCGAGCAACATAGGTCTTTACACCACCCTCTTGGTGAAACAAACACCAAATAGATGTTGAGACTACAAATGGGTTGTTCTTGTAGCTAGGAAATTTAGAAGCTTAATACTACCATTATTGATTTCAAGACGGTAAAGGAGCAGTATTGTGGTGAGAAAATTATCATTTACTTCCTTTAGGTGGAGTATTTGTAATGAACTTCTTGTTGCTTAATATAGTACCAATGGGAGGGAGTAATATATAGTTCCTCTCCTTCCAACTTTTCAAGGGCTAAAAAAGCTAGGTGGAAGAATATCGAACCCATACAGTTTTACTTGTGCTCCTCTATTACTTTCTTTCTTGAAAGGGAAAAAAGCAATGTAGCATTCAGAAAGGATCTGAATTCTTTGCTTGTGAGTTTTCGGGTTTTTCTTTTTTGATCTTTTTTTAGTGCTTTGACTTTTTAATTGTGCTATCAATATTTTCATTGTATTAATGATCTAAGATCAAATGTATAATAACACATTCTATCATAGTATCACCCTGCACTTCCGGACGCGGATGCAGCATTTTGCAATTGTTTCATCTGATAGAGAAGGTGGCACTGCCATGTGATGATATACTATATCGACACTTCTCCTTTAAAATGGCATACTACACAGTCTATACATGCATCAATCTTGTAAAGGAGAAAACCCGACTTGTTTATTCATCTTGGATAGATGCCATTGTTAGTTAAAGAGCTATTTCTTTCTGAATTTTCTAGTATAAGTCGTGCTGAAAACAACATTGATGATTATGCTAGTAGCAATGACCTGTCTAGTGTTGTCATCTTTGAAAACATGAAATGTGAAGTACATTCAATCTGCTTGATTTATAACCAGGTCGAATAGTAGCGTTCATTCGTTTACAGCACTTCAATGGTTGTGCACAACTTTTTAAAGATACATTTATTTAACTACCAAAAGTTTCGTTACATTACAAGTATTCTCTGGCATAAGGAATTTGAAATATTCCTTCCAGAATCCAATGATATTTCCCTTGGTTGATTCTGAAATATTCACCTAAATGTCGATATTTCTGTTACATCCTGCCCATTGACACCAATTTATTTGTACTCTCATACTTTGTTGCTTAACAATATCTGAAACACTTGCATTTTTTTCTGCAGCAAATTCTCAACTATTTCACATATAAAGCTGTGAGGACTATTCTGAACCAGCTTAATGAAATGAACCCTCCACAATATCATTGGTTCAATGAGTATGTACATACTTCTCTTCCAATTTCTTTTTTAATCTTTTATGGATAAGGGTTTGTTTATGGTATATTGTGACATTATTTGATTGACTATAGATAAATGTTATCAACAAAAAGTGCAAAAACGTTCTATTGGGGCTTTAAGCAACTTAGATGAAAAAAGGCGCAAAGGGAGAAAAAATATAATATAAATGTTTAGTCCAAGACTAATAATTATAAGCATAATTGACAAATATATGAACAAAGAAATTGAAAAAAAAGATTACGGTGAAGTGAAGTATCAATTGTTTAGTGCCACAGCTTCAGAAGAGGCTCATTGGCAAGGTGAAGTATGTCTTAGAACTCTGATGATATCACTAAAGCACATATTAAGCGAGGCGAAGCGCTCAACACGTTTCGAGCCTCACTTCAGGGCTTAAGCGCGCTTTAAGTACGCCTTTGACAAAATTACCAGGCTGCTAGTGCTGGTTCTCATATTATCAAAACATGAATGCGTAAATCTAGAGTTATATCCCTTAGTCTTGATATTGTACGGCTAAACCGCTAAAGAAAGCAGTAGTGGCTGCAAGTACTGATGTCATTCGTTTGAGCTTGCTCGCTTTGTTTCCTGACTATCTATTATTCAACAGTTATGTTACAGCAAATAAGCCTAGCGATGGGAAGCGTTTCATTCGTAACCTTGCAAAGGTAAGCCTTATATTAAACCTTGACCTCCAGTTTTATGTATATAACGAGTCACAATTTAATGCAATCTCAGACATTGCATCTTTGGATGGACCATCTCTGAGCTCTTGCAATAAGCAATTGGACAATGAGAATAGAAAAAAAATTGTTGACACTTTTTTACCATATTCTTGACAGGAGAAGCAAGAACTTGCTGAAAAGGTGATGGCAACACGGCTCAGTCTGTATGCGAAATGGATAAAAGTAAGAACCGAAATGCTCTCTTTTTGCTTCAAAATGTTGTGAAAGTATATAGCAATGTTGGACATGGAACAGTTATACTTAATCTTATTTCGATTTTTGTCACTAGAAATGTGATCACGAAGAGATATACAACCGAATATCTGATCAAAATGTGGAAGTGATGCGTGAGCGACTCATGGAGACTGTGATTTGGCCATCGGATGACACGAACACTGGGATGAAATAACTTCATTGGCCATTGCATGCTGTTGATTTCACTTCACTTTTCTCTTTCAGATTCTGTTTCTATTAGCTTTTCCACTGAATATTCCCAGTAAAAGTTGATGTTGTATTCTTCTCAGATCATGGGGGTTCTTGAACTTAAATTGTATATAAAAGGGACTTTGTATATCATATTCAGTATATTATTTTATGGTTAGTTGACATCTTATAGAAAAAGCATATATGCACTAAGCTAAAGAGACATTTAGTGGAAAAATTCATTGCTGCAAAAACATTTAGGGATAATTGAGTTAATGGTATTGCATCTAGAGTCGGTATTTCCCTTAGCAACATTTATATAGATTGTTGATTATAAATAGGAGAGACTAAGCAAATACACATCTCCGTCAATGTGTTTACTTTTCGTAAATAAAATCTGAGATCGAGGATAATTAAGTCATTTTAAGTTTACTATGGCTGCTTGCAGATTAGGCCCATCAGGATATTATTGTAATTATCATAAATAAAAGTAGTAAAAATTTTAGGAATTCCACCGTGTAAGGAAAAAATTACTTTGAATGATATCTTCTAATAAATAATTACTGATTTTAGTAATATTTTTTATTATTATTATTTATAGCAACACTATATTAAATTTATAATATGTATTAAAAGTGAATTATGTATGCAATAAATATGTATTATAATTGTTTTTAAAAATATATTATGCTTGTTTTGTAAGAAATTGACACATTATAATATAAGTGTATTAAAATATGTGATAAATGTATTAATCATCAATAAAATTTGTAGTATATGTTAATAATAAATTATTCTTTGTAATATGTACTAAAAGTGTATTATTAATGTATTAAAAGTGATTAAGTAAAAAAATATTATTGCTGTAAATGATAAATATTTTCTTAATATAGTATATTTATGTAAGTTTCCCAAATTACATTCTATCTCTATTTTTTTTCAATTTACACTAAAAATGTTATCATCCAGATATATCACATTCTTTCGGATACACCACATTTGATACATTACAACTAGTTTGTTGATATTAAAAAGGAAATAAAATATAAAATTAAATGTGAGTTCCCCAAATCATGCAAATCAAACTGATATCAATCTCTCCCAAATAACAACTTCAAACAATTCAAATTTCAAAATTTCTTCTCAAATCGTAATAGATTAGAAAAAAATTCGACAATTTATATAGTTATGTATAATATACCCACAAAAGAAAAAAAACTATGAGTATGATATACATTGATTTATTTATAAAATAGTGTTGCATAACCTTAACAATATGTGATATATCACAACATCTGATACATAGCTATGTAATATACCTAACAAAGTTATGTGGCATATATATAACCATGTTATATACATAACAAAGTTTTGTGTCATATACATAACTATGAATATGATACAAGTTGATTTTGTATAAAATATTAGTGTTTATGTATCAACGTAGTATAATATAACGAATTTTGTAATAGTTGTGTATTCAATACATATCTATGAGCATTGTACATGCTAATTTGTTTTTCAATAAATTAAGGTTAGATATCAATACTAACATTTGAAAACGATATATTGTACATGATAAAATTATAATGTATCAAAAGGGTAAAACGAACAAATTATATATTAATTTAAGAATCAAAATCAACTACGTACA
Source organism: Solanum sitiens (assembly GCA_016801875.1). NCBI lineage: Eukaryota > Viridiplantae > Streptophyta > Magnoliopsida > Solanales > Solanaceae > Solanum > Solanum sitiens. Next base: position 889,631 of record JABWTJ010000178.1, on the reverse strand, counting down.
TTAAAAGATCGGGTGAAAGCAACAAAAAATAAATAAATAAAAACCAACGATTTGATCGACTAAAAGCAAAAAAAAATATGATGAAACCTTCTCCTTTGCTTTATAACTCGATCATGTATTTTGTTTTCACTTTCAACAATGGCGTCACCCATGGACCTCGACTCAAAGCCCTTAGCGGAGCAACCAACAACTCTTGATAAAATTGTAATGTATCATTATGTTTGAAACGACTGCATTATACATTAATTTAAGAAACAAAGACAACTAGATACATTAAAAGATTGAACCTATATGTATCAAAAAAGATGAACAACAGAAAATTTTGAAGAAAAGGTCAACAATCTAATCCGCTGAAAGCAAAAAAAGAATGATGGAGAAATCCTTTTACACTTTCTCTTTTGCTCTTTTACAACTTCTGTAGCTTTTTTCACTTTCGATAATGACATCACCATAAATCTTGAACTAAAGCCCTTATCGAAGCCACTAGCAACTCGAACTCCCCACCCCCCCTCGCGGGGCATTTTTTCACAATCTATTTTGAAGTTGAAAATGCATTCTTGTTCGACTAAATTTATAGATGAAAAGGCTAAAAATATGGTATCTAATGAAGTGGAAAGAAAAAATGGATAAATAAGACGAAAAACTATCTCTTCAATAACTTTCAAGTGATAATTGGTGATACCATGGAATGATTTTATGCATGAAAAAAGAAAAAAAAAATATTGGGAACAATAGTTTATAGTGATGTATCTGAAAAAGTGAGAAATTATGTAAAAGATATTTTTGTAAACTTTTTTGAATGATGGGAAATAATAGAAAATAGGGTAAAAAAATGTGTAGTTAGATAATTTTTTGTAAATAAAATGCAATTACATTGGTTAACAAAAAGACCTGTAATAGTTTCTTTTTTAAAAATTGGAATTATTTTGACAATATATGGATCCCACCTTGGTTCCTTCACTTTCAAGGGAGGCTCCTCTCGGTAATGATAATCTCTCTTGTAGTTTTTCCAGTGCTACCTTGTATAATTGACATGCGTTCATTTAATTTTTAATGGATGAGTAATTTTCAAAATACCTTTCACCATGGTTATATTATTACTATTTCTCTTTCTCTCTCCTCTCTTTCTTTCTTACTTAATTCTGCAACAATAATTTTCTCGATCAACAAAGAATTTACTTTGTTAAACAACAAATCACTTTTTCTTTCCATTATTTTCACACCGTAATAAAAGAAGACAAACAAAATTCAAAGAATAAAACTTGAACTATAAAATTATAAAAATCCTACCCATGACACATTCTCTATTTTTTTTTAAAACTAGTATAGCTTGAATGACAAATTCTTTATATTTCTCACTTGGCTTTATGACTAACTATCACCATCCCCACCAACTTACAATAAGTTTGGTAGGTCCTATATCCTCCTCAAAAAAAATAAAGTCATGTAAACAGATGTTTTAAAAGTTGTCAATAGTTTAAAACGGAACTAATAATTCTCTCCTCACAGAGAAATAAATGGAGATGAAGGAAAATAAAATCAATGCAAGTTCTTTCCATCAAGATATTATTACCAAGCATGATTTTGTATAGCATATATTATCACAATAAAATAACGGTTATCTTCCTTCAGCTTTATTATCGGATTGACATCTTGTATGATCATCATAGTACTTGGAACAAAACCCATTATTCGAATAACTTGAAAAAATAGTTCCATCTATCATACTAGTTGAATCCATTCGCGATAGATAGGTTTAACATAAACAAAAATTAGTACTGGTATTGAGCATTTACGAGAAGAAGAAGACAACCCAGTAACAGACATGGACAAGTTGAAGAAGCAGCAAAAGATTGAAAAGGTTAAAAGGACATTACCTGCTATCTCCTGCATTTCATTATCCTTTAACACCACTTCTTGTTCCGCCGTCTTCAACAATAAGAAATCTTTATTAACAAGTTCTTACCTTCCAAGCCATCAAGAGTAGATTCAAGAATTTGTGTTACAAAGGCTTTTTCAGCAGTCCACATCAACTAGTCACTATCACTTTACACTAATCTTTCGCAGAATATGAAATAGCTCAGGGCTAAATGCCACTGCATCAAGTTTCTAAATCAGCCATCGCAACCCCTCAAGATAAAGAGAGACAAAGGACGATAATGCCTTCTCATTAATTATCCTTGCTAACACCCCCTAATAGTGGGGGGAAATACAGAATAACAGTTGCAACAATCACAGACAATAATATATTTATAACTAGGACAAAAAATATACAAAATTGCGGCTGGGGTACAGAATGATGCAGTTGAATATGACCGGCTAGGCCACACAAGCATAAACCAAGCAAAGCAAAAGCCTTGAATTTGAAAAATGCTGGAATTAAAGCTTAAACCTGCAAGGAGTGGGGTTGATGCATAAGCAAAACTTGAATTCGGAAAATTTGGTCATTTTTTGCCCATCTACGACTTGAGAAATCATAAATTGAGTCATCATAGACCTTGATGAATACATACCATGTTCTCCTTGGTCCCAACGGTTGTAGACATGGCATTATATAAAACACGTTGATGTCCACAAGCAACATTCTGCACCCGAAACTCTCACCAACCACTGAATTATGGATAAAAATATGATAGTCATGTAGAACCATCACCAGAAGTAACTGATTGCCCCAGAGCCGTCCTAGCTCTAAGCTGCACAAAGGGACCGAACAAAGTTTTAATTGACAGGCAAAGAAATAATCTGAACAAAATTTAATCCAAATAATTGCATTGACCTTTACATCAAGGCAAGGATCATTGACCATATTTTTCAACTGAGAAATTATGCCAGCATTCCGTAATTTCATCACTCGGCCAAATGCACCAGAACTGCTTGGAAAAGTAAGGTTTACTAGAGCCCAAACTGCTGCTGTACGTAACCGGCTATCATCACTATGTAAAAACTTGGACATAATTGATTCACATTCATTAGCTAACGGTGGAAAGAGCTCTTGCATAACCACTTCCTTGTGCACCTCATTTCCAGATGCAACATTGGTGAAGACGTACATACCCTAGAGAGAGATTTTCAAAACCCATATTACTTGGACATTATTCTCGAAGTATCAATATGCAATCTGTTGGTAGAGAAAACTAGAAATGGAACTTATCGAATAAGAAAACTAGCAATGTAACCTGCTGTATGCAATATGTGCAATAAAATATTTATTGCTTGAAATGTCTAATCATCTTCTTTCAAGAAGAAAGTACGCCGGTGAAGTTCATTCTCGCGCTCAGAATAAGCAATTTATTTCTACTTTTAGTGACTACTTTCCACATTATCACTTTTCTAGATGTATCTTATACATCACAGAAATTCAACCATAGAGGAATTGTCAGCAATTAATGGCAGAGATTATAATATAGAATCGAGAGATACATGCCAAGGTGCATGAAAGCCAAATCAACGTTAATCTATAACTTGATGCAATTATTGCTAATTTCAAAGTTGGGTCAACCTCAATTATGATTTACAAAATTTCTGCAACAAACACACATCAACACTTGAACAACTGATTTTTGGCAGCACGACTATCTTAAATTCTTGGCCTATTAAGCCAATAAAATATTTGAATGGTCCCCATATATGATACATGCACATAAGCATAATTTTTGCTCACCCCAAATAAAAATCAGCACATAGTTTTTAACCACCTAAAAGATATAACCTCCATCACTACTGATACTATATTAATTTTATACTACACAAGGAGCAGACACTTTTGCCCGTACCACAGTCACAACTAGATACACAATTAATATTTGCCTCACAAAGTATTACCATATTAATCAAATCCTTCACAGTTCATCATCAGCTTAAACAATCATGAAAATCCGGCAGAATGACCAGAAGAATCTCAGAAGGTTGATTAGGACCTGTTGTACTTCTAATCGTTAAGAATTCTTTTTAGCACTGAGACATCCACAATTTAGAAATGAACAATAGTCTTTACCTGAATAAGGACTTCAGCTTTTGAAGCACTTTGCAATTGCTGTCCAACAGCATGCAGCAGAAGAGCGTCCTCCGCAAAGACATGCTGGATAGAATCTAGAGGCCCATCAACCAGATTACAAACCAAAGCTAAAGCTTGCTCTTGAACACAAGCCTCAGGATCTGCAGCACAAAAGTGTTAACCTCAAAAGGACACATCTCTGTATAACCATTAAATTCAAGGCAACAAATAATATCAGAAAAATTACCACAAATCAGGCTTCTTAAGGTCAACTGTGTGAGCTCTGATAGAATTTCCTCTTTACACTTGTCACTCACAAGGAATGTTAGATTCCTTAAAGCACACACGGCTTTTACCCTAATAGTTGCATCCATTGACTTCGAAAGCTGAACGAGCTGCTTCACACCTCCACATTTCATAAACATTGTCTTATGTGCCAAGAAATCAACCACTATGTTGCTAATGGCATCAAGGGCAGAAACCTGGTAATAGAGGATTAAGGAACAGATTATGAATCCTCCATCACTCAACCTAAGAAAAATTAGGACCACAAACACAACAGATATTTTCAAGTCATGAGATGCAGTATCTACTTGAACCAGTTGAAACAAGAAGAATGAAAAAGGTGCATGTATGTAACATCTTATTATAATCTCAGTTAACATTCCTTTCATAGATTCTCTAAAGCATACATGATTACAATTGACAACTCTCAACAAAGTTTTAATGAGCACACTTCAGCTTAGCCAATGCCAAAGTTGCAACTTAATTGCTTCAAAACACCACTACTAAATGTGTTTTTGTGCCTGAGAGAACATCCTGAACTAATTCTGAGTTGCTTATCTTGCTCACAAGTAGCATCCCTATGTTAACTGGATTAAAAAAGAGGAAGCAAAACTGTTTTGCCTCTGCCTTCCAACACTGCAAGCAAAGCTCAGAGGGTGGAGTGTCAATGTTCTAATACTACCAAATACACACACTTCTGTCTCCAATTAGCTGGTCCAAAACTATATAAACTTTATTTATACATTCCGCTCCATTTCGGTAGTTTCATTCCAATACTCCGGACAAATCAAGGGTTCTCTAAAACTAGATATTCCCTAAATCTCACACTTAACCCCATAATGATATACAAATCTCTAATCAAACTAAAAAGAACTCTTAGAGAACACAAGACCTCAACTACCAAACCTTATCCCCACTAATTTGTATGACCTATTAGTCACTAAAATCAACAGTTTAGCATCATTGATATTGCTGTCAAAAGGTCAGGATCTCCTAAGCTTCATTTTACCAACACCCAGCGCAGCCTAACACAAATATACGAGTTCAAACCAATCGACACAACTTCTATGAGGATAATGCTCAACAACATATAGGGCATGAAAGCCATCAGTCTATCATCAGCTATGGTGCCAAAGTTGCAAATACAGGTTCCTAGAAGAGCACAAGCAAAAAAAAAAAATACCTGGACAATGGTCAAATCATCAAATAAAAGCTGAACCAAGGGAACAACAAAACTCTCGTTCATAAATAGACCTGCACTAAGATTCTGTGAAGTAGTTTGTCAGCCAAGATCATTGCACGATTAGCCAATATTAAGAATTAACTGAGGCTATTATGAACATCACAAACCTTCACTGAGCGAGAAACGTTTTTCAAACAAACACATGCTGCAGCACGCACTTCACCACTATCCTGACTTAGGGCATCAGTTACAAACTTCATAGCCTGCGTACAGAAGATGTAAATATAAAAAATTGGTGCATGTCCTCCACAACACTAAGCTTCACAAACAGAAAGGCCTTCATAGTTGATACTCATCTATGACACAATTCTAGAACGACATACTTCAATTTAACACAACTAAGAAAAGTATCAAATATTTTCCAAGTGTTCTGCTTTCAAAAGCACTACAAGGTTATCCAAAATGTGTGTCTGCTACTCATTTTTATAACAAAAAAAAATATCTAGTAACCCTCAACTGAATTCATTTGGACACACTGATCCTGTGCATGTGCCATCTTCAGCAGCAGAGTCTAGTTCTCCACCATGCATGGATACTAGTGAATTCCAGTCCAATACTTGATGACGAAGATATGCTTTGACTTGATGTGAAGTCACTGAGGCAAGTGAAGTTGATAAGGACTTGTATGATTTGTGCGATAATCTAAGCTCAAATAAAAGGACTGGTAAATATATAATTTTTTTTTTTACAAGGTAAAGGTTTATTGACTAAAGTACCAAGAAGGTACCAAAACCAAAAGTTACAAAAGACTGCTGGGAATATCCATACAGTCAGTTACAACATTTCCCTAGCAGCTCCAAGAACTCCATATATTGATCTGTATTATCAAGGAAACTACTTTTACACCACCAAAACAAATTATGTAATAAAAGGACTGGTAGATAAAGAAGATAAAATGGGGAAAACTATGAAGATAATTATAAGAGGTTGATTGATATGATTTTATCGATCTTGAAGAGGAAGAGGATTTATTGGAGACTTTCTTGGCAAAAATCTGGAAACAGATAAATTGCTATGGAGCCATCATTCGGATGGTCAATTCTCTGTGAATAGAATGTATAGAAGGGACCTAGCCACAACTGCAGGGAAAAATCAGAGCCACGGAGTGCTATCTGAAAAGTGTAGCCCCTACTAAGGTGAAGTTCTTCACTTGGTTGGTAAACAGGAGAGCTTGTCTGACATATGATGCACTTCAAAAGAGGGGAAGAATTATTGCATCAAGATGTTATCTTTGCAAAGAAGCTCTAGAAACTAACAAACACCTTTTCCTCCACTGCATAGTAACAAGACAAGCATGGGCTCTATTTACCAATTTAGCTAGCCTCAATTAGATTATGCCAGAACATACCGCAGACATACTAAGTTGTTGGGCCAGAAGGGGAGGTAGCAAGAGCCAGTATAGGTGGGGTGGAGAACAGTACCAGCTTGTATCTGGTGGATCATATGGAAGGAGAGAAATCAGAGAACTTTTTAAGGGAAAGAATGCACTATAGTGAAGATTAAGTGGAAAGTTATTACCACTTAGGTTTTTGGTGTAAAGAAATGAATATAGAAGAAATTCAACTAGTTTTTTTTTTTTTTGGAGACGGTAACAATTTGTATTTCTATTTACAAAAAATCAAAACCTTCCACAACCTGTTACAGATTCCTAATTACAAATTAAAGAGAGTATAGAAGATCTTCAATCCTATGACAAAATTACAGGGATCCTAAGACATTCACAACTGATTCTAGATCTTCCATATACTCCTGTTTATACCAAAAATGAAACAATACAAGACAGTTCATCTTCATCTTCTAGATAGTGTTGCTCTTGTTCTGAAAACATCTAAGGTTCCTATCTTTCCATGTTGACCACCAAATACAGGCAGGGATGGTTTTCCATCTCTCCCTACGTCCAGATATGTCGCCATAACTAATCCAGATCTTCAGGGTTTGAGTTACTCTCTCATTGGCATCACTCAATTCAGTCCTTTTGTATTGATGAAGAGGTCCCACAGCAGATTGGTGATCCTACAGTGAAGAAAAAGGTGAGTCATATACTCAGCCTCTACCCCACATAGGAAACATCTAGGGCTCAATTGGATACCCCTTCATGAGATAATTTTTTTTTGATAACCGAGAAATCCGTGACCCTCCCTTTGGACTAATCACAGCCTTCTAAACTCGGTGGAGAATGGGACCGCCCCTCTACCATTCTCCACTTAAATACCGGGCTTTGCTTTGCAGTGTGGGGCTTGAACCTGCGACCTAAGCCACAAATGCTCCACCTTTTGCCACTCGAGCTAGGCCTTGGGGGCACCCCTTCATGAGATTTTCCTGAGTCAAAACAGCTTGTTTAGCAAGTAGCCAAGTAACACACGACACTCTATAGGGAATTTTGGTTTTCCGGATCAGTTTCTAGGGCCACCCATTAATCTGGTTATTGAAAGGGTTGAACATCTCGTAAGCCCCCTTGACATTGAATCTTCCTTGCTTGTGATCTTGCCATTCCAAACCGTCTTGGACAGTATTTCCTCCTCTGAATTGTTCCAGAGTTCTGAAAAATTCTACCACTCTTTGGATTTCTCAATCATTAAAAGGTCTTCTAAAGCTCAGATTTCATCCTTGGTTTGACCAAACCTCTGCCACAATAGCCCTCTGTTGTTGGTTGAGGATGAATACATCAGGGGAAAATGTTTTTGAAGGACCTCATTCCAGCCAACTATCTTCCCAAAATGAGACCTTCACACCATTTCCAATTTTGATTCTGCAATTCCCTCTTAAGTTTTGGACAGAGATTCCTTATGGATCTCCGAAGGCTGGTTCCATAAGTTTTGGTCACCATGTTAGTTGACCAGTGATCTTCCATTTCATATTTTGCCTGAATCACCTCCTTCTACAAAGCTTGTTCATTGCAGGCTAGCCTCCAAAGCCATTTCATTAGTAGACATTGATACTGAGTCTTCAAGTTTCTCACCCCTACAGCTTGTTTATTCCCAACTAGTGGATTTCATAGGAGCTCTGTAAGTATTCAGGTTTCATTTTTTTATGTCATTAATACTTTTGGAGGTGGCCAGCATAACCTTTAATGCCGCGGAATACAAAGTTACCAGATTAAAAAAAAAAAAAAAAAAAAAAAAAAAGAGGAAGAGGATTGCATTCCTATTTTGTCTGTTGTTTTATGACTTGAGTTTGAGCAGTGTCATTAAAATCCTTTGGAAGCCACTAAGCGAAGGGTTATCGCTTCAAAGTGAAACCATGCGCTGTAGAGAAGTGTGTGCTTCAAACAACGCTACACAGAGTGCTTCCAACGAGAATAAGTCGTTTTTTCTGAATCTCAACTTTGAAGAGTTATTTTGATATCGGTGTTATTGTATATAGGATGCTAAAATTAATTATTTACACTGCAACTAAACTTTTATTGTATTAAATTTGTAGGCATTTGATGGTTCATAACTGTGCACTACACTTCTCACTTTTTGCTTCAAGCCCAATAACCTTATCACTTCTTTGCTCCGTTCGCTATTAAAAACATTGGTTTAGAGCATTTATTCCCTTTTGACCTCCTTTTACAACAAAAATATATTACTGACCTTTGTTTGTCATGACTCTATCCTTAGATCATGTTTACTCAACTTGTAAGTCAAGAAAGTGGCTATTTAATGGTACGAATATTTTAGATGAGGGTAACTGAATAATCTATAATGGCATGAATACTTATTTTGTGTGTTGATTCGTTAGTTATTTGTTAGAACTCAGAGTATGTGCTTCACTTTGATGACGCGTACAGTTGCTACTTTGTGCTTTATGCATCTCAGAACACTTTTTCATTGTCCTCCCTTGTATCAAATCTGGGATCATAATTTATCTTTAGCCATTTACAAGGAATAGTGGAATACTTTATAATTTATACAAGACTAATGAATTGAGCTTCTGTTATGAGCCAAGCTCAAACCTATAATATAATTTGAACTGAGTTCAAATTGAATTCACGCATACAATTTGAGCTCAAATCTATCCCCCACTTCAATTCAAGTTTAATGATCCAAAAGGAGCAGAAACAGCCAGGAACCAACTATATTTGATTCAATTGCCGCTCTAAGTAAAACAAAGATAAAATGTAAGTTATGCGTTTGCTTTTATGAGAGGTAGAATTAAAATATTCGTTACAGCTGAACCTACCACCATTAGCACTCAAAGCTTTGATTATGGTACTTTAAGAACTGTAATTGTTAATCTAAGCAATTCTAAGAAATTCTAGTTTGAATGGAGTTCGGATGCAGCTCAATGGATTAACCTCCATTACTTTCTTTATCTGTGAAGTTGGAAACCAGGAAAACAAGGTCCAAGTGCAGATACCTGAATTAAATTGTTTGCTTGCAGCCTTACAGCCACACAATGACAATAAACACAACAAAGTGTTTACACAAGGTAAAGCAACTGACCTCTAATGACAAAAGCCGATCCCTGCAGCGTTCCAGTCTTGAACACATGTTAGCCAATGCAATAAGTATTCCCTCCAAACGTCTCGACAATAATGGACCTTTCCGCAGGTGGTTGACAAGTTTATCGATAACATTTGCCTCGAATGCTAATACTTGCAGATCCTCCTTTTCTGCAATTAAACTAGACAAGGCAAAAGGAGCTTCGTCTCCAACTTGATCATCATCAAGAAGCTCAAGTAGAATTAGTATCAATTTTGTTTTGATTCGTAAATCTTGAAGGCAAGAAGGAGCAGAGTTCCTTATGACAATCAAGCATATGCAAGCAAGCAATCTTGTCCGGGCATTTTTATCCTTGGTCAATTCAGTAACAGTACCCAATGCTCCTCCATTTTCAGGTTCGGTGAACTTTGATATGACTTCAGGATTTCCCTTTAGGATAGTGGCTAGAGACTCCAAACTAGCATCTTTTTGAGTTACAGACCCTCCAAGCATACAAGTGAGCTTTTTAATAATTCCAGCATCACTTAATGCCTTCTGCTCCATACTTGTCCAGCAAGAATGTGTAATGATACTTGCACCAAGTCCAGTCACATTCTCATTTTCACTATTCAGTAACGACTGGATAAATTCCATATTGTTCCCCTGAAGAAAATCATACCTTGGGGCTAACTTCGATTGATAAATGAACTTAAGGGATCGAGCAGCTGCTCCGACTACCTGGCATTAGATCACAGTTAAATAATCAGAGATAATACAAAATTATGAGATATACTCCTAAACAGTGATTTTGGGACATATCAGTCAAAAGGTTCGGCCTCGTGATCATCTGAAAGAGCAGTAAAACACCTAGTTGATCTGCTCTCCCCAAAATTACTTTTAACTTATTGCAAACTGATCTCCTACATACAACAACAACATACCCGGTGAAATCTCACTAAGTGGGGTCTGGGGAGGGTAGAGGGGAGGGTAGAGTGTACGCAAACCTTACCACTACCTCATGGAGGTAGAGAGGCTGATCCGAAAGACCTTTGGCTCAAGTCAGTGTTTTGGACGGCGAGAGGCGACAAGGGCCTGCCTCACCACGATGCGAGGCGAGCCTCGCCGCTCGCCCTTTTTGAATTAAGGCGCCAATTAATACCAAAAATTAAAATTTTTAATTGCACATACAAATATCCAAAATCTTAATAGCAATAACATATATTAACAAATATTTAAATTTAAAAACTAATAGTGAACAAAACACCGAGTGAGTGAACAAAACACCGAGTGAGTGAACAACCCTGTTTCCTACCACACTGAAAACAGAGCACAGTAGTGCGTGAAAAACAGAGAAGTGAAGAAGAAGAAGAAAATAAGAGAAGAATTAGAAGAGAAGAAGAAGAGAAGAACTGAAGAAGAAGAAACGTACATGACAGCAGTCACGAAGCGGTGAAGGAGCAGTAGCCGCGAAGTCAGTTGAAGAAGAAGGTCGGGAAGTCGGTGTTGCAAAAAGGAGGCAAACACGAAGGGTTCGCGACTGAGGAGAAGAGGAGGCAATCGCAAATGTGGAATGTTCCCAAAAAAAACCCTAATTTTGGCTTTTAATTATAAATCAGACCTTTAAAAAATTAAAAAAATAAAAAGGTAGCGCCAGCCTTGTCGCAGGAAGTCGCCAAAGGGCGCCATAAGGTCGCCTTTTTCAACTCGCCTCGCCTCGAGGCAAATAGGTGAAAGTGCCTCGCCAAAGGCGAAAGGCTAGTGCCTTTCACAACACTGGCTCAAGTGCATCAAACCCAAGTAAGAAGAATATAACAATTAAGACATAGCAGTAGTAAGAAAAGCATGGTAAAGTCAACAAGAAAGAAACAATAACAGCAGCAAAATAGTGTGTTAACTTGAAACACAAATAAAAAACATATGACAAAACTACAATGGTACGACTAGTACTACGACAAGCACTAACAAGCATAAACCTTCGCAAAGCAAGACAACACTTTATCCCTACTGGCCTTCTACTCTAATATACGACCTCCACCCCTTCCTATCTAGAGTCATGTCCTCGGTAATATGAAGATGCCTCATGTCATGTTTATCATCTCTCTCTAATATTTTTTCGACCTACCTCTACCCTTCTGTGTACCCACTACAACCAGCCTCTCGCACCTCTCACTGAGGTATAAGCGCACTTCCTACATAGGTAGTTTTAAAATCAAGAAAAGGGAGAAAAGAAGAAAAAATATGAAGTACCAATATTTTGTTGCAATTCTTTTTGATTGGGTAAAGTATCAAATTCTTAACTTGTTCAGTCATAAATTTTCAGTTCAGCTCCTAAAAATAATAAGAAAATCTATTTCACTTACTTGTCAAAGACATTTATCTTAAGGAACAAAATTACCCAGTTATGATATTTGAACGTCAGAGTCAACAAATACTTCAACTTCTACAAGCAGTTGAGTTCCTCGAGGAATTTTGTCAACTACCTTGATGGTCGCACTAATCACTCTCCCATTTTTTCACCCACTAACTCCTTTTTTTACCTTGCTTTGCTTGAAAATATTTTGGAAGAAATGTTTCCAGATAGAAATGTTACCAATTTTCTGATAAAGCAAAGTCCTTCAATTCCAAAATGAGTAATTCAAAAATTATTCAAAAGATGTACGAGGACATCATTTATATCATAAATTGAGTACATTACAAGAGTGTAACTAACTATCCACCTTGTCTATGTACGGACGGCAATTCCATTTCATATTGTCTCTGAGTCTTTGTTTATAAATATCATACTAGCATTACTAAAAGGAAGAAAAAATAAGGAAATTCTAAAAATTTCTGATTCTCTAGGACTCTGGTGCAGTGTGAATGTGGGAGATTCGTTTACAAAATAATATGGTTTCAGCATTGGATCTTCACACTGATCTCATTCTCAAACATACTCAGGAAATCCTTTTCAAGTCTTCTCCAGGAAGATTGAATCGACAAGAATGGGTGGAACATTTTTCACGCCCGGCTCACAAATTTGGATAAAAGAAAAAGAAAAGGTCAAACAAATTTTCTTTTCCTTGTTTCTGACAACAAAAAAAAGAAAAACAAAAGGAAACACTTCTCTTCCATCTATTTTCCTTTCCCTTCCCATGTTACTTTACAAGCATAGAATAAATAACAGCCTATGGAACAGGCATAGAAGTTTGACATTAGAACAGTTCTTTTCTAAAATGATCAGGTATTAGAACAAATTAACATAACAATTCTAAAAAGTAAATGAGGGGACAAGAAACTTAAACATATTTGGAAGGTACTAAAAGGAAGTTCAAAAACAGGCAAGTCAATCAAAATTCAGTTAATGGTAAAATAGGTAACCATTTTTCTGATTGGCAGAAAATTAATATAAACTTGTGACTGAGACGGAGATTGCATTCAGAAATAACAATCCAAAATATCATCGCAAGGTCACAACAACTGAGTACATCCAAGTTCAAACAAGGCTGAATACATAGGCAGCCCCCCTTAAACTTGTCAAGATTTTTCATTTAGACACCTCAACATCGGCTATGAGGCTATGACCTATTGAACACTTGATCTATGCATTTACTGTGCCAATTAGACAGACACATATCATTCAATCTTCAGCAAAGTTTGAATCTGTATAGTTGACGCGCAAGTTAAGTGGCAATATACATGCAAAGAAACGTGTCAATAAAAAATAAAGGAAAAGAGACCCCAACGGTGTGGCTTAGTGGTATAGCCTAGTGGTAAATGAAGTGGTTGAGAACCATAAGATCTCATGTTTAATTCCAAGTGGAGACAAAAAACACTACGTGATTCTTGCCATTTGTCCTAGCCGTGGAATTAGTCTAAGTGCGAAAAAGTTGGGTCAGACACCACGGTCATAAAAAAAAAATTAAAAAAGACAAATAGATAAAAGAAAAGAGGGAGTACAATTTTTTCCTTCTTCTTCCTTGTTTTTTTTCTTCTTTTTCTTCTTCAACGACACTGTTTATTGTTATTCCCACAATCTCTCTCTTTGCTGACAAGCGTTAAAATAAAGAGTCGATGTTGGATCTGGTTTACTCGCCATAAATTTTCTGGCAACATAATCTTTTTCCAGCAACTCAAATCTAATTTAGGAGGACTCTTCTTCTAATTCAGTTCTTCCCTCTGGCACTGCTCTAGTCACTGAAATTTTAGAAGTCCTGATCTCTCTAATGTAAGACATGAACTAGACACTATTCCTCAAATATGCCATATAAGCAGGGGCAACTCAATAAGATTAGGGGTCTAAAGCCAAACTTCATGGAGGGGCCCTAATATTTATTTATTTATTTACATTATTTTAGAGATGCAACAATTCAAATTATCACACTTCACACTTCTTTTAGATTTTCGGGAATATGCCACATTTTTCACACTTCTTAGATTTTCTTCTTGAATGTTATTATCATTTAACTCAACTATATTAGTCAATTATTCATTTGAAGAACATCCCCTATATTGTTTTATTAAAGATTTATTATTTATTAAAAATCTATCAAGTGCCCTTTTTGGATATATTTAATTCTTCAAAAATTTTCTCTCTTTTTTGTAAGATTGAAATCATATTTTTTAGTTGACATATTTAAATTACCCTTCGGGTGGCCCAGTGGTTTGCGCTTGGAACTTCCATGTTGGAGGTCTCAAGTTCGAAACCCCTTGTTAACGAAAGCAAGGGGTTTGTCTTCTGATTCGAGCTCGTCGCACCGGGCTTGCCTAGTGCGGATTACCTCTCCTATGTGGTTTGCTAGCTATTGCATAGGAGCGGGAGTTTTACCCTATGCGCACCCAAAGGGTAGCGGCTGCGGGTTTCCCATGTCATCAAAAAAAAAAAAAAAAATTGACATACTTAAACTGAATAAATTATAATAACTAAAACAAAAATATATATACTTACGAACTAAGAATATCAAAAATAAATTTTTTTCAAGAAAATCTATAAAATAAAGTTAAAATAACAAAACCTGGCTCAAGAATTTGATAAATTGTAACAAAGATATTAAAATAGTGTAGCGTTCCTTCAACATAATGGTTGTTGCATTTCTTGAAAATATGAAGAAGACACCAAAAAACAATTTTGCTCTTTTGTAACTTGTAAGAAACATTCACTCAATAAGTTTTGTAGGAGAGAGCTCAATATTATACTCCCTCCGTTTCAAAAAGAATGACCTCCTTTCCTTTTTAGTCTTTTTCAAAAAGAATGACCTCTTCCTTTTTTTTATAATAAATTTCCACGTGGCATGTTTAAGGCCACAAGATTAAAGGTCAATTTTGTACATTTGACATAACTTTAATTTAGGACCACACGATCAAAAGTCTTCTTTATTTTCTTAAATTCCGTGTCAAGTCAAACTAGACCATTCTTTGTGAAATGGAGGGAGTAATAAAATAGAGAATAAGAAGATGAACATATGGTAAATAATCAAACTATTAGTAAATAAATAAGGAAGTACAATCTCCTTTCCCCACATAAGGAAATAATTCCCAAAATTTATTTCATTCCCTTAGGGAAGTGGAAATTAACCATTTGAATAATTACTTCTTACTTGTTTTGTTTTAAAGAAATTTAGAAGTACATCATATTTTATTTTTAAAAAATATATGTATAAATACTCTTCTTTTTAAATGGGCCCCCCAAAATATGGGGCCCAAGAGATGGTTGTAGTGGCCTAGGGGTTAAGACGGCCCTGCATTTAACACAACTGTGATTAATGTTCCAGGAGAAAGGGTCCAAATCATTAAATTTCATAACTTTTACCTTCTCTGGGGAAAAAAATCTATCTTGGACCCTAACCAAGCTTAGCACCCAATTTTTTGTCTTTTAAAACGGAAAAGGTTTTATAGTTTCAAATGGGAATCAGCTTTGGGTTGCCATTTTTTCCTAGAGGTTATAAACCAACAACAATGGTGTTTGAATCTGAAGATGAAGAAGGAATGGGTTTGTCAAGAAAGGAAGTTTTTTTGGGGAAGATATACTAATAGACGGGGAAGAGGGAAGGGTAGTGGGAGGAAGAGGTGGATGGTGGTTAAAAATAGCGGAGGTAGGTGCACGAAAGAGTGGGGAAGAAGGAGAAATTTGAAAGAAACAATAAAAAGGAAAGTCAAATGGAATTAGCCATTCTCAAGGCTTAACGCGCGCTAAGGGTGGGAAGTACACACACTTTATCAGCACATTGTGTCTGATTGACTTGAGTTCAGCTGTTCAATTGTACAAGGCTAAGTGTAAGTGCCTAAATAAAAAACTCGGACAAATTTGAGGGGCCGCACATGTATTCAGCAAATAAACTTAGTTTTTTACCAACACCTTTCGGGTACTAAAGGGAGCCCAAGATCATCAACATAAGAAGCAAGTCTTTTACTAGGGAGTCTTAGTAGCTCAATCTGAGCTTTCCCCTTGTTAGTGAGGGTCCGATTCCCCACCAAAAACTATGTTACTATGCGCCACTAATTTCACCCTACCGGTATTTTTCTTGATTTAATGATTTAGCAAGTTGAAAAATGGATGAAATAAGCAAACCAGAAACAAAGATTGTTACACAGTACTTCTTGCCTTCCAATTCGTAAATTTGGATGTAATGTTTTTCCGTATAAAACTAACCTTTCCACTACTTCAGTGTTTTTCTTCCATCGTCACGGCTAACATAATATATAAGTTAATCAAGTAACATGAAACTTCTTGCCCACTATAATTTGCTTTAAATTATAGGTAAACACCAAAACTCTCAAAAATTGAAATTAGGATTTAACCTGTACTATGATCAAACAACTACACTAAAAACAACTTTTTTTAACCTATTCTGAGTACAGAGATAGCAGACAAACAGAAGAAATTAAGCAAGTATAAATTTTTAATTAATTTAGACATTCTTTATAATGGAGCCAAAATAGAAGATCTCCAAATTTGAAATTACCTTATCATTAGGATAAGAAATAAGGCGAAGAAGAAGAGGAAATGCACCGGCATCAAGGACGGCTTTAACACCATCATCAAAGCCACAAGCGAAGCTACCAATAGCAGCAGCGGATTGAATAATTAGCGAATCGTTGAGTTCCACGTCATTACCGGAACAAACAGCAGCAGCAGCGGCCGCGGTGGCGGAGGAGGAAGAGAGTATTGAGGTAACAGATGGAACGGCGCCGAGTTTGAGGAAACAAAGTTTTTTCGTACGGTTACCGATGATCTGATTCTTAAGGTCACGGAGAGCTTTGAGTTTTGCTTCGGTGGAGGAAGAGCTCAACCGTCCGATCAGATCCTCACGACGGCTGTGAGTCGGAGGTGGCGGCGCCGATGATGCTGAGGCCGGCATGGTTGAGGGCTAATCTGGAATTTCATATGCAGATGCGACCAACCGATTGTCCAAAAGAGACACAAAAATGAGTAATGGAAAAGAGAAATAAGAGTTTTTTTTTCTTAATTTTTTATTTTTATTTTTTTATAACAAATAAAAATACATAGTACAATAAAATAAAATATTTATCAAAGTGGAAGAGCCAATTATCCTTTTTGATTAATATTTTAAATCTTAACCATTCATTGTTCCAATGCTTATTCATCAATTAATTGTAATATTAGATCATTGTGATTTGTGAAGTATAAAGGATGAAAAAAAATATAAAACTGATTAACTTTGTTTCAGCCGATAACTGTGATATTTAATTTTAGATGTATACAAATAAATACTTATTAGACTTGTATAAAATTGAAGAATGACACATTCGTTCTACATGACAAATCGTTTCATATGTCATGTAGGTCATGTGTGTATACTTGTTCAATTTAATACAATTTTAAGTGTCTGTTTGTGCATACTCAAAGTCAAAGAATATACTAATTCATTAAAGTCAAGTTAAGGGTCAATATTTATATATTATGCCAAGATATAATTATTTTCAATTCCATACATTTGACTTAATTTTTGTCATTTTTTTACTTTAAAACAAGTGCTTATTAATATTTTTATTTTTCTTTACCCAACACTATAAAATTTAAAAGCATTTAGAATAACTCAATTCAAAAAGACTCAAGTCTTAAATTACATAAATCTCATAATTTTAATATGAAATTACAATCTAATCCCTAATAAGTTTCTAATTACATTAATCTCTTAAAAATTTAAAAAATTGGATACAATAATTGAAACTCGGATACATTAATATGTAGCTCGAATACATAAAATATTATCTCGAATACATTAATATGTAGCTCAAATACATAATACGTTGCTCATATACATCAAATATTGGCTCAGATACATTAAAAACTAGCTCATATATATAATATGTAATTCATATACATTAAATATTAATTCGGATTCATTAATATGCAGCTCAGATACATTAAAGAAATAAGGGACTTTGAAGATTTTTAAAAACAATAGAAATAATGAAAATAAGTGAAACAAAATGTTTGTATTTTTATAATTTGTCCTAAAAGTATTCAAACTCCATGGGCTCTCTCATTTATGTTGTTTCATTTACATACTTTGTAATGCATATTGTTCCTTTTAGTATATGAGCTCAGTTTTTTTTCATTTACAAGAGACTTTTCAATTGCATTTGTTTTTGTGATTGAATCACAAATGCTAATGACAATAATATTTAGTAGTATGTTTTAATCCCAAACAAATTTGAATTGACTACAATCATCAAGATTAATGATGAAATTAAAAGGCATCCTAACCTTAGTAGTTTGAAATTAAAATTCAATTGCTCACAAGTTCAAACAAAACTTGTGTGTGCAAATAAAAGTATGGCAAGAGCTGACTTTGTCAAAACAAGTATTGGTACTACTATGAAAATAGAATTGTTGACCTCAAATATAACATTTTATATCTCACAATTAAAAAAAAAACAATAAATAAGTTCCGCTACAAATTTTGGTAAGAGCAATCGAATTAACCGAACAATTATTGTTTGACCAAGTTTTTTAAAGTGTTTTTAAGATTTTTCCGAAGGTATTTTTTAAAAAGTATTTTTCAACAAAAGAAATCCTTTTTTATATTTATGTCAAAAACACTTATTTTCTCCTAAAAGCTTGGTCAAACATCTTACTATTTTATATAAAAATATAAAAAAAATTGGCCTCCAAAAAAAGCCTGGCCAAACAGGCTTAAACTTAAAAGAGTAAAAAAATCTGCAAAAGGAACTACAAATTCATTCAACATTAAATAAGATCATTTTCGTGTATGTCTAGGATGACAGGTTATATATATATATATATATATATATATATATATATATATATATATATATATATATATATATATATATATATCATATTTCAGCAAAACAGTTCAATTACTTACTTACATACTTAGGTCATTAAGATACATGATGATATAAAATAGTTGAACAACACAAGTGTATTATGGAGCAACTAGTGGTGATTCTAAAATAAGTTCACTTGACACTTTATGAGATTCAAGAACCATTTTTGCAGATTCATTGACAGATAGTCCATTAACATAGTGCTGACGACAAACAGGCATGTACATATCAGCACCTCCAATAAGCTCAGTTTCTGTGTCATTAGTCTTTCTGAAGGTGAAAAATGCCCTTCTGTTACACAGCTCACATCTAGCAGTCAACTTTGTCACAGTATCAGCAAGTGGAATTATGTCAAGCACTGAACCAAAACTCTTCCTGCAACCAACCAAGCAACAGATGCCATGTAAGAGCACAGTTATCGGGTTTGAACTAAAGCTATTGGGTGAGTGCGGAACCAAATTTGAGCCAAAAAACAATATAGTTTTCAGGAGTACCTCAAGTAATCACCATCTAGGCCTGCAACAATTATAATTTTCCCATCAAAATCAGCAGCATTGCAGCAGAACTCATAGAGGTCCCCAAAGAACTGAGCTTCATCGATGCCAATCACATTCACCTATCAAGAAATGGAGTTACTAGGATAAGAAGCTAACTAAAGTTAAGGTGAATTGCATGATTTATTTTGCCTACTAAGTTCTTTTCTCACTACTGCTGTCTTTAGTTTGACCCTTGTCTACTCATCGTATTCTATGTTTGTAGCATCTGGCCCTCGTTTCTGCCTTGTATACAAAGAACAATGACTTTAATATTCATTCTTCATACTGCGCAAGATGATACTTTCCAAAACACCCCTCAAAATTATCATGGTTTGGACAAGAAAGAAACTATCTTGATACTACAGCTGCATTTGGCATCATGTACTCTAATTTTAACAATCTTGCACAGTTGCATTCATATGAAGATTTCAAAAAGCACATCAAGTCTTAATCTAGAAGTTAACTAGGTGCAAGTGAAGAGACACAAGATATCTTCTAATTCCCATCAAAATATGAAGTTGATGTTCATTTCTAATGTTAATACTACCCAACAATGTGTGGTAAAGGTTGCTCATTTTCACCAATTAGTGGCATAAATATCAGCACAATACTAGTAATATCACATCACTCAATCATCAATCATCTAAGTTCAACACTGCAATACTCAAAGCTCTCAACTGTACAAAGATCAATGCTTTTAGGCTATGTTGCTTGGACTCTCCAAAAATTTATTACACCCATGTCACATCCTTCAAAAACGCATTACTTTTGAAGAATCTGACACACACCCATCAACGATCTATAAGTTCTCAACAATAGACAGTCTTAACAAGTCAAACATAAGAGTTTGTTCAGTGGTGAAGTAATAAACAGGATTTGTACCTTTTCATATGCATCTTCTCCAATTCTCTGCTTGAAAGATGAAAGATCCGGCAATGACCAACATGGAAATTTCGTCCCATCATGTGTCACCACTGCATCTACAGCATATCTTGAATCCTTACTTGACTTTATCATCACCACATTTCTGCTTACACAATTAAAAACTCATGCTTAAAAGGGAATAATTCACCACAAAAGTTTCTAACAGAACCAACCCAAGATATTGATCATCTACGAAATTTTAATAGCTCGATTGACTATCTAAATTTTCATCTTATTAGCATGAGTTTGATTCTCCACCTTGTAATACCTCACCCCATTTCCCCTTCCCCTAAACCCCAGATTACTTCTCAGTCATATAGCAAAGAATCTTGTCTCAAAAGTCCAATCTATAATTTAAACTCAACAAATTCATATTTTTCAGTTTCTTTTCTGCTTTATTCACCATAAACGGAACGGCACACATATATTTTTCAACCTAATTATAAAATATCTAAATCTTTATCACCGGTTCAAGCCAAATAAACTTCAATCAACGAAAAAAAATCACACATAACAAATCAACAAGAACAATACAAGTAGTAATACCTCCCATCGTTTGATTCCAAATTGACCCGGCGAAGAAGTGCAGTGGTTTTTCCAGCAAACATAGGACCAACAATTACATGGATTTCACCCACCGGATTTGATCCATTTCTCAGGTCAACTGGGTTTCTAGCAGATGATGAAAAAGCCATTATTAGAAGAAAAAAATGGATATAGTGGAAAAGACTATGATTTGATGTAAAGATTTGAAAATATGGATGAGATTATATAGTAATATAATATAAGCCATGAAAGTTTTGAATTCGAGTTTTTTTGAATTTTGGGAGGGAAATGAAAATGATGAAATTTTGGAGGGAAAGCCATTGAAAAGCTTGTTTGAGAAGATAAAAGAAGTGGAGGAATTTATTTGAAAACACAGAAAAGTCACACTTTATTAAATGCAAACCTATAGAAATGTCTAAATCAATATTTTTTTTCAAATATGAATTTTTGAAACTATTTATCTTTAATATACCATATATCACAAAAACATTATTCTGTTTAATTTATATGATTCATTTTTTTTTTATTCAATTTCAAAATGAATGACGAATTTGTATATATAGTAAAAGATTGATTTTTAATCGTATTTATATGATACTGAAATGGGTCAAAAATACCTTAAACTATCTGAAATAGTTTATATTTATTCTTAAATTATATTCTGACTCAAAAATATCCTTTCCGTCAAACTTTTAGGTCAATAAGTGTACTTCTTATTAAGGGAATTTGTTAAATGTCATGTGGATACATCCTTCTTCGACTAAATTTATAGATGAAAAAACTAAAAAAAAGGAAATAGTTGATACATGATGAAGTGAAAAGAAAAAATTGAATGTAGAAGACCTACCTCTTTAGTTACTTGCAATCGATAAAGTGAGAGAAATTTAGGGTGTGTTTGGTATGGAGGAAAATGTTTTCGTAGAAAATATTTTTCTGGCAAACAAGTAGATTTTGGACTTATTTTCTCATGTTTGATTGGTGAGTAGAAAATAGTTTTCGAAAATGATTTTTAGTGTTTGATTTATAAATGAAAAATGTTTTTGACAGACATCTTTTATTTTTACTAGAGTAAAAAATATGAAATTGAAAATATTTTTATAAAAAAAAATAAAATTGGGGGTTGTGGTGGGGGTGGGTTGGAGGTAGTGGGTGGGGGAGGGGGTAGGAGTGAAAAAATAAAAATTTGAAGTTGATATTATTTTAAAAAAATAAAATTAATTTTTTTGGGGGTGGGGGCTGGTAGGGGGGCTGCCCGGGGAGGGGGGAGGGGGGGTTAGGAGTTTAAAAATAAAAATTTGAAGTTTAAAATATTTTTAAAAAGCAAAATTAATTTTTTGGGTAGGGGGTGGGGTTGGGGGGGCTGGACGGTGGGGGTGGAGTCAGGGATTTAGTGAAAAAATAAAATTTTGAAATTGAAAATATTTTTTTAATATTGATGTTTTTCCTAAAAAATATATAATTTGAAATTGGAGAGAGAGTTTTGAAAAATGTTTTCCTTAATTTTTGAATGGAAGTCATTTTCCTTAATTTTGAGAAAAATGAGTTAATTTAGAAAACATTTCCAAAACACACTCTTAACATATATATTTTTATACGTATGCAAACTATAAATTATATTTGAGGAAAATCATCAAATTGCTCTCAAATCTAAACCAAGGATCACCCAAGTCCAAACACATAAACACGATTGTGTTTTACATAAATTTCACTACGTAAAATATATAAAAAGCCTGGGCAACATATATATAATCAACCAGCGCCTATGGCTGAATAGATAAGAGAAAATATTTGAAATTAAAAAATAGAGTGATGTTGATAATTTTGATACCATGGAATGATTTTAGGCGTAAAAAAAGAAAAAAATTGAAATGGTAGTTTACAGTGATGTATCCGAAAAAGCGAGAGAAATTGTGAGATTTTTTTTTTTGTAATTTTTTGATATGGTAGGAAATATAGAAAATAGGGTAAAAACAAAGTGTAGTTAGGTAATTTTTGCTTTAAGAAATGCGTCAAGTTTAAAGGGCTTTAAAATATTAAGAGAAAATGGTCTAAAAAAAACCCAATCTATACACAAAATCCAACTACACACTCTAACTTCATGGGTGTGCCATTACCCACCTAAACTATATTTTTATATATTTTCTACCTACCTAAGTGCTTACTTGTCGTGGAAGGTGTTGTCACCGCCTCTAGGCGCGTTAGAAACATAATTTGACGAAAAATTCCTCGTTCTCCAACGGTCATCTTCCCTACTTTTAATTAACCATTACTTCTTCTTCCCCCATCATTAATCCTTGTTTCTTTTGTGAAAAATTCACTATTTTCTCTCAAAATTAAGTAAGGTTTAGTTGTTAATGTTCATTTTTACTTCAAATCTTGAATTTAGGGTTTGTAATCTGCTCTAATTTCTTATTTAGGTCTCTAATTAGAATTTTGAATTTTCTCGAAATTCATCAAAAATGAGAAATGAAAACTTGAATAGGCTTTGTATGGATGAATCAGACCCAATGCTCAACGATTTAGTGAGATGCAAACACGAAATTTTGCTGAATTTGAAAACTTCTTGGTCGAAATTAAATCTGGGAAGAAGATTTTGATTTTGCCCATGCTATGGTGTATGTGTTTTTTCTCTTGTATTCTTGCTACATTTCTTTTGACGATGCTAATATACTTATTTAGATCATTTTCAGTCTAAAAATTGAAGAAGGAAATGAACATGGGAAAAGAGGGATTTTGGATTTTTCTTTGTTCCTTTTTTCTGCTTTCAGTTAGGAGGGAAATGAGGGAAAAAACTAGAAAAGGGAGAAAAAACAAGAAATGAGAGTTTCAAGGTGGGGTCTTAGCGCGTGTAATCACACAGGACGACTTATTTGATTTATGTGTTGAGGTCATGACTTAGGCGAGTGGAAAATATATAAAAATATAGTTTAGGTGGATAATGGAACACCCGTGAAGTTAGAGTATGTAGTTGGGATTTCGGTATAAGTTAAGGGGGTTTTAGACCATTTTCTCAAATATTAACTCTGTTACTTTTTCAACAAAATACTCATACACCCTACTTTAGAACTATATTTATCGGGATAAAAAATGTTAAATTATGTGAAATCAAGATTGACTCGATCGTAAGGTCACTAAAGCAATGTTTGAGGCCCCACTTTTTTTGAAAGATATATTATGTAATTGAAAGAATCTTATCTATTTAAATTTATATTTATATTTATCTATCTATCTATATCTATCTATCTATATAACTTTAAAAGCATAAACTCCTAATTTAAATGTTAAATTACTATAATATTCCTAACTTAGGTTATGACTTTTTCGATGAATTGTAACTTTTCTGATAAGTTATGACTTTTTTCAAAGGTTTGTGATTTTTCGATGCGTTAAGACTTTTCCAAAGAGTTATGACTTTTTTAATAAGCTGTGGCTTTTCCAAAGGGTTGTGACTTCTTGGAAAGGTCATGACTTTTCAAATAAGACATATAAAACACTTGTTCATACTATCATTTGTTGACTATAAATAAAGAGGTTTTCTCTCATTTTTTAACCATAATTTTTTTTAATCTTCTACTTTTTTTTCGCATTTTAAAATAATTTGTATGATTTATTGTCGTTGAGTGAGTTCAAAGTTTAACAGAATATGAGGCATCTATTCTAATGAAGTTGTTCTATCCTAATAGAACCTGAGTACTTGAGGAAAACAATTATGATGATATAATAATTGTTGGTTATTAATGATGTCCATTTTAAAGTCAAAATTGTAGACATACTTGCTAAAGGTGTAACATGGTACTAGTCCGGCAAAAAGTGCCACAAGAAAGTGCATATTATACAAGATACAACAACGTATGACAATTGCAACACTCAAAATGTGGAGTATGAAATGAGGTTGGACTTGGCCAAAAAGGACAATCAACATTTCCAGATAACATACAATCAGTTTTATGTAAAGTTTAACTTATTTGACCACCCAATTTTAAAGATATATTGCTTACAACTTGAAGTTTGTTCTTGACAACAATGTGCTCATGTTATATTTTTCGAAGCAAGCCAAAATTTACTAGACTTCAATGTCCAACAGTAAATTGAAACAACTTCGGCAAAGATATATTATGTATTTATATAATCTTATTTTATAGTTCAACAAATTAAGACTGACAATAAATAATGACTTAGATGAATATTTACCCTAATATATTCAATTGTTGACATTTCTTATAGAAGGAAAAATGTACGAACTATCGCAGATTGGAGTTGAGTAAAGATGAGTTCTTTGATAGTGTGAGTATTCAGTTATTTCCCTAGATAAACTAACGTATGTGGCTTAATATTTGTATGTTATTAGTGTCTATGTCTTATTAGCTTCGTGACTGAAAAGCTCGTCGATTGGTATAATCGTTACTGTTATTTTTTTGGCATATCTTTGG
Organism: Solanum sitiens; assembly: GCA_016801875.1. Classification (NCBI taxonomy): domain Eukaryota; kingdom Viridiplantae; phylum Streptophyta; class Magnoliopsida; order Solanales; family Solanaceae; genus Solanum; species Solanum sitiens. Next base: position 863,973 of record JABWTJ010000178.1, on the reverse strand, counting down.
AGATGTTTCAAGACGTATCAACTTCATAATGTTGAGTAATGAGGGTTGACATGACAATTGGAATTCACGAGATGTGGTTGGTTCTAGAACCCGTGGATGGGTCCGTAGACCATGCCACTAGGATTTGTTTTTTTTTTATCCACCATTTGAGGGTCCACAGACAGTCAAAGGATTGATTGTCCGTGGATGGTGCCCGTAATGGTGACTCGACAGTTTTAGCCAGGAGTATTTGGTTCTTTTTCTACTACTATTTTAATTTTGATACTATGTCGTTTGGGCCTATTGTGAAGACTTAAAGAGGTTCCTAATCACTCTAACCTCCCAATTTCTTCTCATTCACTCAAATCAAAGTTTCTTTCTTCTCTGAGTTTCTCTCCGAAGGCAAGATCAAAGACTCTAAAAGCTCTGAGTCTCCTCGTTCAGTTTCATCTTCTCAAGGTATGTAAGAACTTCGTTAATGGTTTTTTCTCTATTCATTAAGTCTCAAAGGAACCTCAATTTCTTTTTTATGATTCTACCCGAATTTTAGGGTTTCACGATCTTCGTATGGGGTCATTTAATTTTAATTTGTTTCAATTTCCCATTTTACTTTTGAAATTCTAACTCCATATCAAATATATTATTATCCGTTATTATCAAATTAAAAATCAAATAACATGTTGAACTTCACATCAAATTTAATTAAATATCTCACCATATATATAAAATCATCTAACAAACAAAGTTAGCGGACGAAATTATCTTTGTCCACACTTCACGTGGTGTTAATCATATGATGGTCCATACTAGAATATATAGATCATTTTTATTACTCTCTCCGTCAAGTACTCAAGTTAATTAAGTCTTGGTTTTAATACACTTTTTAATGAATAACAAATAAAATAATAATTTTACGCATCGTATTATGAAAATAATATATTTATTAAAAAAGGGTGAAATAAAAAAAAAATACTTTTAAACTATGTTAAATTGAACAAAATGCCCCAATTGATTATTTGATCTAAAAGCATTTCTATCGTGTTAATATTTTGGTCTAAAAATATCTCTGTTGTTACTATTTTGATTCAAAAATATCATATGATATATTTTATCCAAAGTATTTATAGGTGTATTTTCGGATCAAAATATTGTTGACAAGAATATTTTTGAACCAAACTATTAATAAAGAATATTTTTATTCATTTTGACATAGTTTACAGATATTTTGACCCTTTTTTCATAAATTTAATGTAATGAAAAATGATTATATCTAATGATAAAGTAGAACGGGGACTAAAAAATGTTCATCTCAAAAATACTTATCAATTTATCATAGCAAACTTAAATTAATTTTTTAATAATTATTCTTAAGAGATTAATAACTTTTTCTAAATAAACTATATTAATTACACTGAAAAGAGTTAAAAATAATTTGAAAAAAATATCTTTAGTTTGTACAGAATCTTTTTAAAACGTGTAAAAACTAATATGAGATAAACATATTATATACAAACACGTTATGGATAATAATATTGTCAAAAACTCAAAATACAGCAATATATTGATATTGACAACTTGCTAACTTGTGGTCTCAAAAACATTACACACTATGAAAAACGTGATCAATTAAAGTGTTGTCGACATTTTCAATACAAATTCAATCAAATTTAATATTTTTATTAAAATAATCTTTATAATAATTTTTTTTATTAATATATTTAATTATTAAATTTAAAATCTAATTATTAATATTTAAAATGATATCTCAAAAATACAAAATTCATAAAATTAAAATCTGTACTCGAAGTCACAAAACCAAAAGTTAGCGGAGAATCATGAATGTATATCCGCTAATGCAAAATGCTATTCTTATCCTAAAGTTGTCATATGTATAGGATCTTCAATTATTATTTTTTAAAATAAAATATATATTTATAAACTAAAGATATATATATATTAGTAACTTTAAAATATTTAAAAAACTTATAAAAAAAGTCATGATTAAAGTAAAATTCATTTGGCTTTTAAAACTTTGAATGGTACTGCTTAAATCGCTAACATGTGGTACATTTTGAATTTTGAGATTTAAAAAAATATATCTTGATCGTAAATTTTTCTCATACATCTTTTAAATACTTTGAAGTATTAGTTATTATAACTTATAATATTTTTCTTTTACGTAATTTACAAATATATAAATTTCATTTTAAAAAATTTGAAGATTTACTTGAGCAAATTCTCGATCAAACTTAAATTATTTGACTCTAAAAAAATAAAATAAAATAAAGTGATAAACTTTCCACATAATTTATCAATACTCCTTCAATTTTAATTTGTTTTTCTGATTTTGACTCAATACGAAGTTTATGAGAATAAAAAAGATGTCGACATATATACTCATGTATATATAGTTTTTTAAGACACACTCACTCATATGAAAAGATATTAATACTAACATACGTAAGGAATAAAAATTCTACAATCGTCGTACATACACAACACATTATATAACATAGACACTTCTCAAGCTTGTTTTCATCAACCAAAAAAAAGAAAAAAAAGGAAAAAATGTTGTTCAACTTTGGTCTTTCAATTATATTCTCACATCTGTATTTTTTCTTCCTTCCCTTAGTAATAATCTTGTTGTTTTTCATCATTAATATTTCAAAAACCATTTTAACCAATGTTTTCATATATCCCAAGTCTACCAAAATCCCAAGATCCTATCCAATTATTGGCTCTTATTTCTCAATCAAATCCAATATAAATCGTCGAATTCAATGGACATCTGAAATTGTTTTAAGTACACTACCATCTCTTACTTTTACACTTTATCGACCATTAGGCCATCGTCATATATTCACAGCCAACCCCTCTAATGTTGAACACATTCTCAAAACATGCTTTCATAATTATCAAAAAGGGTATCTTGGGAAAGAAACTTTAAAGGATCTTTTAGGCAATGGTATCTTTAATGCTGATGGTGAGATTTGGAAGTACCAAAGAAAACTTGCTAGTCATGAATTCAACTCCAAATCTTTACGTAAATTCGTTGAGAATGTTGTAGATGTTGAACTGTCTGATCGTCTCATCCCTATTCTGACTATGTCCGCGTCTCAAAAAAGTGTTCTTGACTTTCAAGATTTGCTTCAAAGGTTCACTTTTGACAACATTTGCATGGTTGCTTATGGGTATGATCCAGCATATTTGTTACCATCCTTTCCGGAGGCAAAATTTGCAAATGCTTTTGAAGAAGTTGTTCGTATTAGTAGTGATAGATTCAATTCCCTTGCCCCGTTTATATGGAAGCTCAAACGAATTCTCAACATTGGATCTGAGAAGAAATTGAGAGTTTGTGCAACACAAATTCGCGATATGGCTAAGGAAATGATTAAGCAAAAGAAGGAAAGGTCAAGTTATAATAGGAGGTCTAGTGACGATCTTCTTTCAAGATTCTTAATAAGTTCTAACGAACAACAAAACATGCATGATGATGAGTTCATTATAGATATTGTCATTAGTTTTATCTTGGCTGGAAGGGACACAACTTCTGCTGCACTAACATGGTTTATTTGGTTGATTTCGAAGAATCCAGAAGTGGAAAAAGAAATCTTGGAGGAAATAGCTAAGACAACGTCTTTAACCTATGACGAAGTGAAAGACATGCCATACACTCATGCATCATTATGTGAAAGCATGAGACTTTACCCTCCGGTCCCAGTTGATACTAAAGAAGCCATGCAAGATGATATATTGCCTGATGGGACATTTGCAAAGAAAGGAACGCGAATAAGCTATCATCCATATGCAATGGGGAGGGTGGAGGACATATGGGGGAAGGACTGGCAGACTTTTAGGCCAGAAAGATGGTTGAAAAGAGATGTCAAGACGGGGAATTGGAAGTTTATTCCTAAGGATCCATTTGTGTATCCAGTGTTTCAAGCTGGACCTAGGGTTTGTTTAGGGAAGGACATGGCGTTCTTGCAAATGAAGAAGGTGGTGGCCAGAGTTTTACCACGATTTAGGTTTATTCCGGTGGTGGATAAAGGTGAGGAGCCGGTGTTGATAGCTTACCTTACTATTAAGGTGAAAGGGGGTCTCATGGTGAGGATTGAGGAAAGGACAAAATCGTCCTAAGGTAAAAAAAAAAAAAAAAAAAAGGATACATGTGCATGTGCATCGCGTGTGCGCACATGAACATGTATGTATAAGAGAATAAAAATAGGAAAGGAACAAAATGTGTAGGTCTACGTCCAATTAGAGTAGTCAGTGTGCAATAAATGTTGTACATGGGTTTGAAAAGGAGTTATGCTAAAAATGATCTATATGTGGGTGAGGAAGTTATTTCCCTTTTTCATTTGTCTAAGTATTTTTCATAATTGTACAATCTTATCAATGTTTATTGTGATAGTAAAATAATAAATAAATAAAAAATGTTCTAGTAAAGTTGTTTGTATCACCAGTTGTTTAATTCTTTTTGCTACTTGAGATATACATTAATTGTTTTCATGCTATTTTTGTCAAAGACTAGTTAGGTGGTTTGGAGTATTAAAATTTCTTTTTTAACAAAAAGACTCTTTTAGTAAATTTTAAATGAAAAGTTTAAATTATTTGTTTAAATATAGTTATTTAAATAACAAGTAATTTTAAATAATAAAGTTAATTAGTTGTTAATGGACCAAATTTAATATCTATTTAAGGAGAAGTTGCCTAATTACACAAATACTTCTTTCATATTTATTAATCCTCTCTAGGTTGAAATAACTAGAGTACATTTTATCTCACTACTTAATAATTTTATATTAGATTTCAAGACAGATACATGTGAATCCACTAAACATGCATTATATACGTGTATTCAGTGTGATTCACATATATTTGGAATGCCAGATACACCAGTGACATATGAGAGTGACCAGCGAGATGGGAGGGAAGTAAGCGAGCGATATTTGTTTATGTATCACAGATACATGCAAATTCACTTAGATAAAATATATATCTAAAATAAATTACACCTAAATTTGACCTCATGTGTCTAGACATACTAAATTTTGATAAATTCATAATGTTAAACTAATATATATTTAAATAACTAACTTTTAAACTAACAAAATTTCGATAATTTACCTTTTATTTAATATTCTTTATATGCCACTTTGTCTCATGTGTTTGAAATAAAACAGTGGGTGTTACACTTTTGTAATAGGGCAAATCCAATAAGAAAAATCAACCTTCTGCGTTGATGTTTAATTGTTCAATAAATGTCCACCCATGCTTCCTAAGTCAACTGGTGGAACCATTAAAATTAGTTTCAAAGGATCTAACGTAATCGTACATTTTTGAAGAATTTGAGTAATTAATTGACTATATACATACCTCTAGAAGTGCATTAGCAATTAAAATACATTCTCGAAATTTAATATTTGTTGAAATTTAGTGTTACAAGGAAGGCGACCATTGACCATGGCTGTTGCAGCCTTAACTAAAGTGTTGTTGTTGAGATATTAAATTTTATAAATATAATTTGCATATTATTTTTTTTTTTTTTAAAAAATAGATATTCATTTAATTATTCTATTAAATTTATATCGAAATACTGTTTTGTAGATACTATTTGCGGATTGACAAAGCAAAGAAAATTTGAATTAGAATAGGATATGAAATTGAATTGAAATAAATATCTTATTGTTTTTTTTATATAAAAAAATAGTGTAAAAACAAAAATTGTATTCCCACAAAATTTAATAAAATAAATAATTGAGTGTCTTATTATTTTAAAGAATAGTTTAAAATAAATTATGTTTCAACAAATTTATTGAAAAAATTATTTAAATTAGTTGGGTGACTTTTTTTTTTTAGTGAAATTGGTATAATTACTGGGGTTGTAATTATCAACTTAGTAATCAGACAAGCTAGTTATTACAATGACCTATTTGTTTGCCATAGTGTAATTATAAGTGTACAGTTTGGTTGCACACGTGTAATTATAATTGTACAGTTTGGTTGCACACGTGTAATTATAAGGTTATTTTAAATTTTAAAAATAAAAATTAATTATCTGAAATTAAAATTTATATTAGACAAATAAGAGCCTTTATAAATGAAATTAAGTTTTAAGATATATATTGTCCTTTGAAAATATATTAGTTAATAAACCTATGGTTTTAACTAATATCATAAAAGTTAGTTGATTTGTTTTTTAAATTATTATATTTTAATCAAATAATCATAAGAATGCTATAAGCTCAAAATTTCTATAAACATCATGAAATGCATGTTTGATCAAAAAAATTAATATTATAAATATAGCGTTCTAAAATTCTAAAAACATTTGATAAAAAGATAATTTATAAAGCCTAACGAAAAAGTAGTTTGCAATGTAAAATATTGAGTCAATATAACACCAGGTAATAACATTAGGTTGTGTAATTATTTATCAAGCCTAACGAAAAAGTAGTTTGCGTAACTATTAGGTTGTGTAATTATTTGATTGATAATAAATAACCTAGTAATAACACCAGTTTCAATTACATGATGGTTTTTCAAGCAAACCCTAATGAATTTTACTTTAATTTAAAATTAGAGCGCTAACACGATACTAATGAAAGAATAAAAAATAAAAATAGATAATATGAAAATTGTATGGTAACACGTGAAATAAAAGTTGAGAAGGAAAAGAAAATGAAATATAAACAATAATTTACTTTTGTAGAAAATAATAGAATAATAATAAAATTTAAATTGCTAAAAATAAAATTAAAACAGATAAATGAAAATATAAATAAAAGAAAGAAATCAAAAAATAATCAGCTTTTAATTAATTATACCATCTAATTATCAACATTTTATAATACCTTATGAACTGGAGAGTGTAATTATCTTGCCAATTACACTCAATTACCTATTGACCACAGATGCGTATCTAAGGAGAGGTCACCGAATTCACGTGAATCCAGGGCCGTCACAACTAGTTTGGGTCTAAAACCAAATTTTATAAAGATGCACTATATTTTTAGTTGACAAATATAAATTGAACAATTATGGCATACTAGTGTAATCCTACAAATGAGGTATGGAGAGACATGATATATGTAGACATTATGAAGTAACAATGCATAAAATGTAAATTTTCAATAAAAATTATGTAAAATAATTAAACACGACTCATAAATTTTAAAAATATGATGATACTGAAATTATTGCGATGAATTTGATAAGTTGACAAATATATTAAAATAGTGTTGATTAGTTTTAGTGATTTAAATTTGAATAAGACGTCAAAAATAAATTTTATCTTTTTATATATACACACAATAGATTTTACATCATGTAGAATGTTTGAACATCTGAGAGACTTTATAATATTCAATAATGAAAGGAAAAAAATAGTGAAAGGAGAATAAAGGTAAGTAAGTATAAGAACACAATACTGTTGATTCATGATAATAATCAGAATATAAATGAGCTAGACAATAAAATATATAATCAAATGCGAAACTAAAAAGGATACAACAATTGACTAGCCACATAAGCATCTTGAAAAGACACTACAATCAACTAAACAATATTCAATTTCTCAGTTATATTTTCTATACAATTGTTTTCTTCAAATTTATCAATATATGAAATTTTTGTTAACAATATATATACATCTTTGAAAGAAAATGGGGACACCAAAAAATTGGAGCCCTAAGCGATTGCTTTAGTGGCCTTATGGTTTAGACGACCTTGCGTGAACCCATGATCCCCTCCCGAGATCATATATAGTAGTGTTATATTTTTAAAAAATATTGAAATATTGACGTGTGAACCCACACTCGGAGTACTTTTATATAGGTTAGAAATTTGAAATTTATATTTATCTTATTTTAGTTTCTTTCTAAAATTAGATAACACTTCTCTAAGTGGTTTTATATATATATATCAGAATTAGTTTTAGACCCAAGATTTTAAATTTTTAACGGGTTTTCAGTAGTAACAATCAAAATTTTGAATCAAACTTATATCACAAATCAACATTTTTATAATAGTGCACTCTTTATATCAAAATTCTGAATACGCGTCTAATTGACCAGTCTAATTGACCAATTTAATTACTTGGCAAACCAAACAGGTAGACACTGTAATTATGTTCAGTTACACCAAATGTAATTAAGAGCGACTCTCCAAACAGACATGTACATTGATACTCTTTTTTTTTTTAATTTAACTCTTAAAATTTATTTTTAAAAATTAATCAAACACAATTTGATTATCAAAAATACTTTTCGAATAAATTTATAAAAGAAATACTTTCTAAAATAATTATTTTTAATAGTAATGTCAAACAAATACTAACTGGTTTCCGAAATTGACCTTGATGACAATTGACATGGCAAGTTCCATTTTATCTATCTGAGCTTGAGCGCATAAAACTTTAATTTTCGCCGAGTTTTTTCTAATTTTGCCGGAGCAATAGATTTTCCGATCGGAAGTTCGCTGGGTAAAATAATTTTTCCGGCGAATAGGATTTTGAGTTTCGAGTATTCTTACAGATGTGCGACTTCGCCGGGAAGGAAGAGCGCCGGAGTTCTATTAGGTCAGCTCATTTTTTTTTTTAATTTTTTAAAAACTTTATATCTTTTCCTTACTGGTTGTAGTTAAGAGGGTAGGTGGTTGTTGGTTGGTGAGAATTGAATTGGTTTAATTACTATAAACGAAAGATGTTGCCAACTTTCCCCACTTTCTACAACCCCCAACTACCCTTAATTATTAATAGGCAGTAGCAGACATAGTTGTTAAAGTAAAGTTGTTAGTAATTGAAGATGGAAACATTGATCTTGTTAAAAGAATCATTTTTGTGTTTCCTTGTTTTGCTTTGCAGATCTGAGAAATGGATATTGGCTTAGCAGTTAGTGGTGCATTTCTCTCTTCAGCTTTGAGTGTTCTCTTTGATAGGCTTACTCCTCAAGGTGATCTGCTCAACATGTTTCAGAAGCATACGAATGATGTTCGGCTCTTATAGAAGCTGAGAATGACTTTGCTTGGTCTTCAAGCTGTGTTAAGTGATGCAGAGAATAAGCAAGCATCAAATCAATTTGTGAGCCAGCGGCTTAATGAGCTTCGAGATGCTGTGGACTCTACTGAAAATTTGATGGAACAAGTCAATTATGAGGTTTTGAGACTTAAGGTGGAAGGTCAGCAGCAAGTAAGTGACCTCAACCTGTGCTTGACTGATGATTTCTTTCTTAACATAAAGGAGAAGTTGGAAGATACTAATGAAACATTGAAGGATTTGCAAGAGCAAATTGGTCTACTTGGCTTAAAGGAACATTTTCGTTCGACTAGACGAGAAACTAGAACACCTTCAACTTCTTTGGTTGATGATTCTGATATCTTTGGTTGGCAGAGAGAAACGGAGGATTTGCTTGACAGTTTATTGTTTGAAGATGCAAATGGAAAAAAATTGACCGTAGTTCCTATTGTTGGTATGGGGGGTGTAGGTAAGACAACTCTTGCTAAAGCGGTTTACAATGATGAGAAGGTGAAAGACCATTTTGGTTTGAAAGCTTGGTTTTGTGTTTCTGAGGCATATGATGCTTTTAGAATAACGAAAGAGTTACTTCAAGAAATTGGCTCATTTGACTTAGTTGGTGACAATCTTAATCAGCTACAAGTCAAATTGAAAGAAAGCTTGAAGGGAAAGAAGTTTCTTGTTGTCCTTGATGATGTGTGGAATGATAACTATAATGAGTGGGATGACTTGAGAAATCTTTTTGTACAAGGAGATATGGGAAGTAAGATCATTGTAACTTCACGTAAGGAGAATGTTGCTTCAATGATGGGTAGCAGAGCAATCAACGTGGGAACTCTGTCTAGTGAAGTCTCTTGGAATTTATTCAAACGACATTCACTAGAAAATAAGGATCCTGAGGAACACCCAAAATTTGAAGAGGTTGGAAGAAAAATTGCAGACAAGTGCAAAGGGTTGCCTTTAGCTTTAAAGACACTTGCTGGTATTTTACGCTGCAAATCATAGGTCAAGGAGTGGAGAGACATTTTAAGTTGGAAAATATGGGACCAGCCAAGTTGTTTGAATGGTATATTACCAGCGTAGATGTTGAGCTACGATGATCTTACTCCAGATTTGAAGCGATGTTTTGCTTATTGTGCAATATATCCAAAAGATTATCTATTTTGCAAAGACCAAGTTATTTACTTGTGGATTGCTAATGGACTTGTACAACAGTTTCATTCAGGTAACCAATACTTTCTTGAGTTGAGATCAAGATCATTGTTCGAAAGGGTCCGAGAGTCTGAATGGAAACCGGAGGGATTCTTAATGCATGACCTAGTCAATGATTTGGCCCGAATTGCATCTTCAAAACTTTGTATTAGGTTGGAAGAGAACAAAGTATCTCATATGTTGAAACAAAGTCGGCATATGTCCTATTCCATGGGAGAAGGTGGTGACTTTGAACAGTTGAAACCCCTCTACAAATTACAGCAGTTGAGGACATTGCTTCTAATCGATACTAACATCCTTAAGGGCATTATCGTTGTCAAATAATTTTATTGTGGAGTTGCCGGTGTGTTGTTTATCAAATTAAAGCTTCTCAGATTTTTGGACCTTTCTCGTGTGCTGATTGAAAAGTTACCAGATTCCATTTGTGTATTGTATAACTGGAGACACTTCTTCTGTCACATTGTAGTAATCTTAAGGAGTTACCACTGCAGATGGAAAAGCTAATCAACTTACGCCATCTTGATGTAAGCAACACCTTTAGCTTGAAGATGCTGCTACATCTAAGCACGTTGAAACGCCTCCAAGTGCTAGTGGGAGCTAAGCTTCTTCTAGGTGGTCATGGTGGATTGAGAATGGAAGATTTGGGTGAACTGCATAACTTGTATGGATCTCTATCACTACTAGAGTTGCAAAATGTGGTTGATAGAAGGGAAGCTGTAAAGGCAAACTTTTGGGAGAAGAATCATGTTGAGAAGTTATCATTGGAGTGGAGTGAAAGTACTGCCAGCAATTCACAAACTGAAAGAGACATACTTGATGAGCTATGTCCACACACAAATATAAAAGAACTCCAAATCGCCGGATATAGAGGGACAAAATTTCCAAATTGGCCAGCTAGTCTTTCGTTTCTTGAGCTGGTGAAATTGTCTATTGATTCATTACCAGCACTAGGACAACTCCCTTCTTTGAAATTTCTTTTCATTAGAAAGATGCATCGAATAACAGAGGTTACGGAAGAATTCTATGGAAGTTTATCATCTGAAAAACATTTCAACTCTCTTGAGAAGCTTGAATTTGAAGATATGCCAGAGTGGAAGCAATGGCACGTACTAGGAATTGGCGAGTTCCCTATACTTGAGAAGATTTCAATTGAAAATTGGCTGAAGTTGATATGGGAAGTTGCCTGAATATCTTTGTTCTCTGACAGAATTGAGAATTTCAAGATGTCCTGAACTCAATTTGGAGACACCTCTTTTTAAGGGAATGAAGCAGATTGTTGATTTATCTATTGTTAGTTGTAACTCTCTTACCTCCTTACCTTTTAGCATACTACCGAGTAGCTTGAAGATAATAACCATATCTCGTTGCCAGATATTGAAATTGGATCCGCCAGTCGGTGAGATGAGTTATTCTAACATGTTTCTCCTTTCAGTTTACAACAACTTCGAATTGGGAATTGCAAGAAACTGGTGAACAGCCGAAAAGAGTGGAGTTTACATAGACTCCCCTGTCTCAGAAAGTTAGTGATCGAACATGATATTGGGAGTTGCCTTGCTCTATTCAAATACTTGAGGTATCCAATCTAAAAACATTAAGCACTCTATTCAGTCAATGCTGGAAGATGGGCTTCCCTCCTCTCTTTCTCACCTCACTTCACTTCAAAGACTAGGCATCTTCTCCTGCCATCAACTCCAGTCTCTTTCTCTGCCCTCCTCCCTCTCCGAGCTGAACATCGAGGATTGTCCTAATCTCCAATCATTTTCCGAATCAGCACTGCCTTCCTCCCTCTAAGAGCTGACCATCGCGCGTTGCGCTAATCTCCAATCCCTTCCAGCAAAAGGGATGCCCTCTTCCCTCTCTAAATTACATATTTCCAACTGTCCATTCCTCAAAGAATCCTAGAATTTGACAAGGGGGAATACTGGCCAGAAATCGCTCATATCTCCAGCATACTGATCGATGAGGAATACCTTTAATGATTAAAACGAGTGGTGCTCTCACATTTGTGTATTGAATAGACAGTTGCTTGAATGTGGTCTGACAGCAATGTGTAGGTGCATAAAAATAGTTTTGCAGTTTTGTTATCACTTACTGTAAACGTTATGTTTATGCTTTGAACTGTTTATACATAGTTATCAGAAAGATGTATCTCTTCGACAGTAAAAGATTTTATTGTCACTACTCTTTCTTCGTTGTTGTCATCATTATTTTTTGCTTTTGCTCTTCTTTCAAACCTGTTTACGAGTCGAGGGTCTGTTGAAAACAGCCTCGCTGCCGCCTCAAGGGTAATGGTAAGGTCTATGTATATGTTGTTGTAGTTACTACTTAGGATTGGCAGCAGAACAAAGAAAGAGCCATCTCTTATTAATTCTTCTAGTTTTAGCTGATGCATATAAGCTATTCAAAATATGATGCTGTCTTACTCTACTTTGTTGCAATAAAGTGTGTATATACACTGTTTAAGATATGTACACATATATGCATACATTTTTTCCATAACAAGTATAAATAGAGTTAGATATATATATTTCTTATTTTTATTTGCCATCACTACAAGACACTAAACTATGATTTAATGGTGCTACTTTATTGACACTACAACAAGTAAAAATAGTTTTATACAATATGAGTATCCACATAATATAATATTCTAACAGAGACTAATTTAGCTCTTGAGGAACTTCCATGGCCCTGTTCTAGTTCCTATCCTGCAAATGACATGGTGAAATAGAATATGTTATGCTTTGAACAGATTATATTTGGAGCTATGTTGCTCGGACTCTGCAATAATGTTGAGGGGTACATGTCGGATCCTCCAAAACTAGTGCCATTTTGAAGGATCTGACACGTGTGTAGCAACATTTCTGGAGAGTTTGAACAACATAGATTCGGAGTGCATTCGAAATTGACCATTATATATATACCTCCAGAAGCCTGCTAAAGCTCTGAGACTCATATAGATGGTTAGAGCTACCCAAATTCCGACGAATTTATAACTTGATGAAAGAATGAACAAGAACACAATGCTGAATAAAGCCTCTGTTACCTGAACACAAAATGCATTCTCGGAATTTAATATTTGTGAAATTTACTTTTTTTTTTAGGGAAGTGCTGGCTTAGTTTTGATCGAGGAGATGGCGAAAAAGATGACTACATTTTAGCTTGAGTATATGTTTGACTTGTGTTGTCGATAGACGAAAAAAGAAAAGGAATGCCAAGTGAACTTACCATTGAGTAGGCTGAATATGCAAAGTCAGATGCACCAAAGTTTATGCCATCAAAGACAAGGCCAGGGCATTGATAGGTTGTGTTGCCGCGACAAACTGAAATGGGAAGACACTGTGTGAGTTCCAAAATCAATTACTTTACATCGAAAAGTTCTCTAAGGTGTATTGACAGAGCATATGAGGATATGGTGGATACCTGAAAGCCAATGCCAATTAGGTGGATGACGTTGACGTCTTTTGTAAATAATCTAGCTCCAAAATGTAAACCAACTCCAAGGATAAGTGCTAACACCAATCCTAGAACTAATCCCAACTGCAAAGTTTTCAAGAATTGGAGGTCAAAAATAGTTCATCATTAAGGATACGCGAACCTCTACAAATAGAACAGCCTAAGTACGTACCTGCAACACTCTTGATGCTGTAGCAGTAGCCCTATTGAAGTCGTTTTGAGCAAATGCACTTGCTAATATGGCCTGATAGAGAAAAGAAAGGTCAAAGTTCTGAATTTCGTTTACAATTTAATAGTTTTGATTCTTTTGCAGGTTAGATTCAGGACATCGATGGTGATAGTTCACGTAAGGGAATAGTTGATAGTTGAGGTGTGAAACTTGCGATATGGAAACATCTTCCGGCGTACTCATGGTGACTCGTGATAGGTTATTTTGAGAGGGATAATGGTTGGTACATTTTTTGGATAGATTGTCTTCGACTTTAGTACTTAAATCACTTGAAATAGATTTGATTAAATATTAGCTACTATATAGGCAGGGTGGTGACCGGTGACATAAGATCCTTCCCTGCTTGTCTAACTCGATCCAGATAGCAGCAATCATTCGTATGTAGAACACATGTAAGTCTAGATCGAAGGATAAGGAAGCCAGTCGAAGCGAAAAGAAAGCCTTGGTCAGACAATAGACAGACAGGCAAGAACAGCAAGTCTCAGTACAGTTGAAAGAACTTGTGATTTAGCAAAATGATAGGAAGATCATATATCACCTGACCTGCAACGGCCAAACCATCAGCTAGAAGAGATGTAGTCAACCAAACCTGCAAGCAGACCTGAAATGCAGCCATTTCTGTGGGTCCTAACCTTGCAGCCAATGATGCAGCTAACGTTACACAGAACGTCACTGCTATGACCCTCATTAACAATAGAAATCCTGACATTCCGGAGAAAAAAAGAGAACGAAAAGAAAAGGAGACAACAGTTAATGAACCAATTCCACCTTATACTTGGAACATTAGAAACTTTCTTTTAATTAAGTAGATCGAAAAATAGAACGAAATCTGGTAAATAAAAGCATTTCACGTTGTCAACTAACATAAGCATTTCTTAAGCCTTGTTATACCAAATTTATACGTTTGAAGAGTTGGTTTCTGAGATGGTCACTCAACTAATAGTTATTATCTCAGAAAGTCACATTCTTTATTGAAAAAAATGAGAATCAAGAAGAAGAGTGACTTACTGAGATAAATAGCTATTCGTTGAATGACCATCTAAGAACTCGACCCTTCAAAACGTTTTAAGTAAAGATTAACAACGTTAGAGAAAACCTCACCATTTGTGAGAAATCTAGCAAATTGCATATACTTTAGACTAGGAGGTAAGAGATCAACTTTTTCCATCAATCTCCAAAAAAGTATTACTGAAATTAGGTACCTGCACTACCAAGTCATATAAGAATCTACATCAATGATATATCGAAAAACTATTCTCTCACAAGTTTTGTTTCTATGGAGACATGATAGAGACTCACTGTGAAATTACATGAGCAATTGCAGCACCTCTAACGCCCATATGGTACGCAAAAATGAATATGGGGTCCAAAATTATGTTTGTCAAGTCTCCAGACACTGGCGAGATCAAAGCACGAAGAGGAAAAGATAGAAACTGCGTTAGATTTTTCTTAACTGAATTTTGAACTTCATCTGTCAATTTCTTAGTAGCTCACCAGTTGCAAAGAGTGGAGTTTTCGTATCTTTAAATCCTCGAAAAACTCCTTGCATGGCTAATGACAGAAGAACTGCTGGTGCACCGAGTAAGTAACCTCAATTTTAGGTACTCTTGAACTGGTTTTAGCATGGGTGATCCCTGTAATATGAGAGGACTCAACGAAGGCAGATGGAATGTGCCTCTTTTCAGGCTTTGGCTGCACAACTTCAAAGGATGTTTCAACAAAATCTAATAAAATAATTAATTGAGCGTCTTATTATTTTAAAAAATAATTTAAAACAAAAATTATATTTCAACAAAATTTATAGAAAAAATTATTTAAATTAGTTGGATGACTTTTAAAGTGAAATTGATATAATTACTAGGATAGTAATTACCAGCTTAGTATTAGAACAATGACTTATTTGTTTGCCATAGTGTAATTATAAGTGTATAGTTTGGTTGCACACGTGTAATTATAAGGTTAAGTTAAATTTTAAAAATAAAAATTAATTATCTAAAATTAAAATTTTATATTAGGCTAATAAGACCTTTATAGATGAAATCAAATTTTAAGATATGTATTGTCTTTTGAAAATATATTAGTTAATAAACCTCTGTACTTAACTAATATTATAGCAGTGAATTGATTTGTTTTTCAACTTAGTATATTTTAATCAAAAAATCATAAAAATAAAAGTTCAAAATTTCTATCAACATCATGAAATGCATGTTTGACCAAAAAAAAACTAATACTATAATTAAATGTAATGTCATAAATTCTAAAAACATTTGATAAAAAGATAATCTATCAAATCTAACGAAAAAAATAATTTGCAATATAAAATATTGAGTCAATATAACCTTATGATTACACTTGTGCAATCAAACAGTACACTTATAATTACACGATAACAAAAACAAGTCACTGTAATTACTAGATTGTGTAATTACTAGGGTGATACTTACTACCCAATAATTACACCAATTTCAATTAATTGATGGCTTTTCAAACAGACTCGTAATGAATTCTACTTTAACTTAAAATTAGAACAGTAACACGATTATACTAATGAAAGAATAAAAATAAGAATATACAATATGAAAAATGTATGGAATCATGAAATAATAGTTGAGAAGGAAAAGGAAACGATATATAACAATAATTTATTTTTTCTAGAAAACAATAGATAATAATAAAATTTAAATTGATAAAAATAAAATTAAAACGAAAAAAATGAAAATAGAAACAAAAGGAAGAAATAAAAAATAATCAGATTGTAATTACATCATCTAATTATCAAGATTTTATAATAGGAATAATTGTATAACATAGCAAACTAATAATATAAAATAAATACAGTAGCTACCGTTTAATTTATTTGTGTTCTTTAGCAAACAGTTTGATTTATTTGTGTTCCTTAACAAACTATTTGTCAGTGTCGCTTGCCTCTCTCGCTTTATACAATGTAATTGTATAAATTGTGTTTCTGTTTGTATAAAGCGAGAGAAAATTGTATATACACATGCAAATACATATATCTCTGTCCTATACACTGATAATTATTTCTCTCTTACTTATTTCATACAATTCGATTCAATTGTATATTCCCTGCCCAAGTCTCTTTTGTCTTTCTCTCTTTCTCGTTTTATACATATTCAAATTGTATATAGCTTCTCTCTTTCTCGTTTTATATAATTCGATTCAATTGTATACAAATCTGAAGAGGAACCAACGAATTATACAATTGCTTCTTTGTATATATGTATAGCGAAATGGGCATAACTTTCAGTTGTATATATATATAGCGAATTATACATTTATATATTTGCTATGAAGCGCATTTATACAAACTTTGCTATAACATATAAAATTTTAAATTTTGTGTTTGCTATACGTGAAAATTGCCCTTTATAATATCTTATGAATTGAAGAGTATAATTACTTTGCCAATTATACTCAATTACCTATTCATCAAATAATTATCTGACAAATCAAACAGATATACATTGTTATTACATTCAGTTACACCAAAACAAGGAGTTAATGTGACTATCCAAACTAAAAATTTAATCAAAACACAATTTAGTTATCAAAAATACTTTTCAAATAAATTCATAAAAAAAATACTTTTTAATATAAGCATTTTTAGCAATGTCAAATTAATTTAGGCAAGTTCCATTGTATCTACCTGAGCTTGAGCGCGTAAACTTCAGGAAAAATTAATTTTCGCCGAGTTTTTTTCTAGTTTTGCCGGAGCAATAGATTTTCCGATCGGAAGTTCGCTGGGTAAAATAATTTTTCCGGCGAAGAGGATTTTGAGTCTCGAGTATTTCTTACAGATGTGCGGCGTCGCCGGGAAGGAAGAGCGCCGAAGTTCTTCTAGGTCAGTTCATTTTTTTGTTTAATTTTTTAAAACTTTAATATCTTTTCCTTACTGGTTGTAGTTAAGAGGTTAGGTGGTTGTTGGTTGGTGAGAATTGAATTGGTTTAATTACTTTTGCTCACAACTGCTGTAGTCCTTAGAGCATATGGTTGCAGATTATGAGATCTGAAAAAGATGAGCTTATCCTTTTATTTTGGATGAATCCATTGACACACATCTAAAATTGACATAATTTTTAAACAATTGATTTAGGGTTTTACTTTACCATTTATCTTGTTAAAGAATCATTTTTTGTGTTTCCTTGTTTTGCTTTGCAGATCTGAGAAATGGATATTGGCTTAGCAGTTAGTGGTGCATTTCTCTCTTCAGCTTTGAATGTTCTCTTTGATAGGGTTACTCCTCAAGGTGATCTGCTCAACATGTTTCAGAAGCATTCGAATGATGTTCGGCTCTTAAAGAAGCTGAGCATGACTTTGCTTGGTCTTCAAGCTGTGTTAAGTGATGCAGAGAATAACCAAGCATCAAATCGATTTGTGAGCCAGTGGCTTAATGAGCTTAGAGATGCTGTGGACTCTGCTGAAAATTTGATGGAACAAGTCAATTATGAGGTTTTGAGACTTAAGGTGGAAGGTCAGCATCAAGTAAGTGACCTCAACCTGTTCTTGAGTATAAAGGAGAAGTTGGAAGACACTGTTGAAACATTGAAGGATTTGCAAGAGCAAATTGGTCTACTTGGCTTAAAGGAACATTTTGGTTCGACTAAACGAGAAACTAGAACACCTTCAACTTCTTTGGTTGATGATTCTGATATCTTTGGTAGGCAGAAAGAAACAAAGGATTTGATTGACCGTTTATTGTCTGAAGATGCAAATGGAAAAAAATTGACTGTAGTTCCTATTGTTGGTATGGGAGGTGTAGGTAAGACGACACTTGCTAAAGCAGTTTACAATGATGAACCATTTTCGTTTGAAAGCTTGATTTTGTGTTTCTGAGGCACATGATGCTTTAAGAATAACGAAAGGGTTACTTCAAGAAATTGACTCATTTGACTTAAAAGTTGGTGACAATCTTAATCAGCTACAGGTCAAATTGAAAGAAAGCCTGAAGGGAAAGAAGTTTCTTGTTGTCCTTGATGATGTGTGGAATGATAACTATAATGAGTGGGATGACTTGAGAAATTTTTTTGTACAAGGAGATATGGGAAGTAAGATCATTGTAAATGTTGCCTCGATGATGGGTAGCCGAGCAATAAACGTGGGAACTCTATCCGGTGAAGTCTCTTGGGATTTATTCAAACGACATTCACTAGAAAATAGGGATCCTGAGGAACATCCAAAATTTGAAGAGGTTGGAAGAAAAATTGCAGACAAGTGCAAAGGGTTGCGTTTAGCTCTAAAGACACTTGCTGATATTTTACGCTGCAAATCAGAGGATGGAGGAATGGAGAGACATTTTAAGTAAGAAAATATGGGACCAGCCAAGTTGTTTGAATGATATATTACCAGCGTTGATGTTGAGCTACAATGATCTTCCTGATTTGAAGCGATGTTTTGCTTATTGTGCAATATATCCAAAAGATTATCTATTTTGCAAAGACCAAGTTATTTACTTGTGGATTGCTAATGGTCTTGTACAACAGTTTCATTCAGGTAACCAAGGTAACCAATACTTTCTCGAGTTGAGATCAAGATCATTGTTCGAAAGGGTCCCAGAGTCTGAATGAAACCGGAGGGTAGTCAATGATTTGGCCCGAATTGCATCTTCAAAACTTCATATTAGGTTGGAAGAGAACAAAGGATCTCATATGTTGAAATAAAGTCGGCATATGTCCTATTCCATGGGAGAAGGTGGGGATTTTGAACAGTTGAAACTCCTCTACAAATTGCAGCAGTTGAGGACATTGCTTCTTATCGATACTGATTACTCACCTCCGCTAACCAAGAGGGTGTTCCATAACATATTGCCAAGACTTACATCCTTAAGGGCATTATCGTTTTCAAATAATTGTATTGTGGAGTTGCCGGATGTGTTGTTTATCAAATTAAAGCTTCTCAGATTTTTGGACCTTTCTAGGGTGCTTATTAAAAAGTTACCAGATTCCATTTGTGTATTGTATAACTTGGAGACACTTCTTCTGTCACATTGTAGTAATCTTAAGGAGTTACCACTGCAGATGGAAAAGCTAATCAACTTACACCATCTTGATGCAAGCAACACCTTTAGCTTGAAGATGCTGCTACATCTAAGCACGTTGAAACGCCTCCAAGTGCTAGTGGGAGCTAAGCTTCTTCTACGTGGTCATGGTGGATTGAGAATGGAAGATTTGGGTGAACTGCATAACTTGTATGGATCTCTATCACTACTAGAGTTGCAAAACGTTATGTTTATGCTTTGAACTGTTTATACATAGTTATCAGAAAGATGTATCTCTTCGACTGTAAGATAATCTGTTATATAAGAAAAGATTTTATTGTCACTGCTCTTTCTTCATTGTTGTCGTCATTAACTTTTGCTCGTGCTCTTCTTTCAAACCTGTTTACGAGTCGAGGGTCTGTTGAAAACAGCCTCCCTGCTGCCTCAAGGGTAGTGGTAAGGTCTATGTACACCTACCCTCCTCATACCCCACCTGTAGGACTATACTGGGTTTTTTTTTGTTGTTGTAGTTACTACTTAGGATTGGCAGCAGAACAAAGAAAGAGCCATCGGATTGGCAGCAGAACAAAGAAAGAGCCATCTCTTATCAATTCTTCTAGTTTTAGCTTGATGCATATAAGCTATTCAAAATATGATGCTGTCTTATTTACTACACTTTGTTGCAATACAGTATGTATATACACTATTTAAGATATATACACATATATGCATACATTTTTTCCATAACAAGTATAAATAGAGTTAGATATATATGTTTCTTATTTTTATTTGCCATCACTGCAAGACACGAAACTATGATTTAATGGTGCTACTTTATTGACACTACAACAAGTAAAAATAGTTTTATACAATATGAGTATCCACATATTATAATATTCTAACAGAGACTAATTTAGCTCTTGAGAAACTTCCATGGCCCTGTTCTAGTTCCTATCCTGCAAATGGACATGGTGAAATAGATTAGGTTATGCTTTGAACAGATTAGATTTGGAGCTATGTTGCTAAGACTCTGCAATAATGTTGAGGGGTACATGTCGGATCCTCCAAAACTAGTGCCATTTTGAAGGATCTGACACATGTGTAACAACATTTTTGGAGAGTCTGAGCAACACAAATTCGGAGAGCATTAGAAATTGATCATTATATATATACCTCCAGAAGCCTGCTAAAGCTCTGAGACTCATATAGATGGTTAGAGCTACCCAAATTCCGACGAATTTATAACTTGATGAAAGAATGAACAAGAACACAATGCTGAATAAAGCCACTGTTACCTGAACACAAAATGCATTCTCGGAATTTAATATTTGTGAAATTTACTGTTTTGATTGAGGAGATGGCGAAAAAAAGAAAAGGAATGCCAAGTGAGGTTACCATTGAGTAGGCTGAATATGCAAAGTCAGATGCGCCAAAGTTTACGCCATCAAAGACAAAGGCCAGGGCATTGATAGGTTGTGTTGCCGCGACGAACTGAAATGGGAAGACACTGTGAGTTCTTCCAAAATCCATTACTTTACATCGAAAAGTTCTCTAAGGTGTATTGACAGAGCATATGAGGATATGGTGGATACCGGAATGCCAATGCCAATTAGGTGGATGACGTTGACGTCTTTTGTAAATAATCTAGCTCCAAAATGTAAACCAACTCCAAGGATAAGTGCTAACACCAATCCTAGAACTAATCCCAACTGCAAAATTTTCAAGAATTGGAGGTAAAAAATAGTTCATCATTAAGGATACGCGAACCTCTACTAATAGAACAGCCTAAGTACGTACCTGCAACACTCTTGATGCTGTAGCAGTAGCCCTATTGAAGTCGTTTTGAGCAAATGCACTAGCTAATATGGCCTGATAGAGAAAAGAAAGGTCAAAGTTCTGTATTTCGTTTACAATTTAATAGTTTTGATGCTTTTGCAGGTTAGATTCAGGACATAGATGGTGATAGTTCACGTAAAAAAGAGAATAGTTGATAGTTGGGATGTGAAACTCGCAATATGGAAACATCTTCGGGGTGTACTCATGGTGACTCGTGATAGGTTATTTTGAGAGGGATAATGGTTGGTTCATTTTTTGGATAGATTGTCTTCGACTTTAGTACTTAAATCACTTGAAATAGATATGATTAAATATTAGATACTATATAGGCAGGGTGGTGACCGGTGACATAAGATCCTTCCCTGCTTGTCTAACTCGATCCAGATAGCAGCAATCATTCGTATGTAGAACACATGTAAGTCTAGATAGAAGGATAAGGAAGCCAGTCGAAGCGAAAAGAAAGCCTTGGTCAGACAGTAGACAGACAGGCAAGAAGAGCAAGTCTCACTACAGTTGAAAGAACTTGTGATTTAGCAAAATGATAGGAAGATCATATATCACCTGACCTGCAACGGCCAAACCATCAGCTAGAAGAGATGTAGTCAACCAAACCTGCAAGCAGACCTGAAATGCAGCCATTTCTGTGGGTCCTAACCTTGCAGCTAATGATGCAGCTAACGTTACACAGAACGTCACTGCTATGACCCTCATTAACAATAGAAATCCTGACATTCCGGGGAAAAAAAGATAATGAAAAGAAAAGGAGACAACAGTTAATGAACCAACAGAACGAAATCTGGTGAATAAAAGCATTTCACATTGTCAACTAACATAAGCATTTCTTAAGCCTTGTTATACCAAATTTATACGTTTGAAGAGTTAGTTTCTGAGATGGTCACTCAACTAATAGTTATTATCTCAGAAAGTCACATTCTTTATTGAAAAAAAATGAGAATCAAGAAGTAGAGTGACTTACTGAGATAAATAGCTATTAGTTGAATGACCATCTAAGAACTCGACCCTACGTTTGAAGTAAAGATTAACAACGTTAGAGAAAACCTCACCATTTGTGAGAAATCGAGCAAATTGCATGTACTTTAGACTAGGAGGTAAGAGATCAACTTTTTCCATCAATCTCCAAAAAAGTATTACTGAAATTAGGTACCTGCACTACCAAGTCATATAAGAATCTACGTCAATGATATATCGAAAAACTATTCTCTCACAAGTTTTGTTTCTATGGAGACATGATAGAGACTCACTGTGAAATTACATGAGCAATTGCAGCACCTCTGACGCCCATATGAAACGCAAAAATGAATATGGGGTCCAAAATTATATTTGTCAAGTCTCCAGCCACTGGCGCGATCAAAGCACAAAGAGGAAAAGAAAGAAACTGAGTTAGATTTTTCTTAACTGAATTTTGAACTTCATCTGTCTATTTCTTAGTAGCTCACCAGTTGCAAAGAGTGGAGTTTTCGTATCTTTAAATCCTCGAAAAACTCCTTGCATGGCTAATGACAGAAGAACTGCTGGTGCACCGAGTGACCTCAATTTTAGGTACTCTTGAGCTGGTTTTAGCATGGGTGATCCCTGTAATATGAGAGGACTCAAAGAAGGCAGATGGAGCATATATTCAACGAGTTCAACCGTTCAACTAAAGGAGTTGAAATTCACTTCTTTTGCTACTTTATTAAGAACTTTACTTACATGTTTGACTCCCATGAAGCTTAATATAGGCTTTGCTGCGGATATTAGAAAGGCGGCTTGGATGAAGCCAAGGATGGCACCGATGATCAATGCAGACGATGCAGATGGAATGTGCCTCTTTTCAGGCTTTGGCTTCACAACTTCAAAGGATGTAGCTGTCATTTCGGACTTGTACATACTGTTTTGAGGTATTAACTCTTTGTTTTCACTGTTATATTGCGACTCTGTATCCAATCCTTCAACATCTTGTGATTGTATATCCTGGATTTCGTTGTCTCGTGGCATGGAACTTGCTTTTGTGATGGTATCCTCCTCAGCAACAAAAGAGGTAGTGACACTGACAAGCGGAAATATTGCAATCCTCGATGCCTGATTGAAAACAGCAATCGAAATTCCCACAGCAGCAAGCTCAACAGGACCTACAATCAAACAAATTTTCGATGGTTATAACTTACAAAATCTGTTTCTGTAAAGTGATACTCCCTCCATCTCAATTTGTTTGTCTTGAACTCCGTGCCAAGTCAAAACCAGACAAACAAACTGAAACGGAGGAAGTAGTTATAACTATCTACCTAACGTCTAACGGTTTACCTATTTGGCCAATGAATGCTGTATCAACGAGAGATGCAATAGGATCTGCTGTTAAAGCTAGTGCAGCAGGGAGCGCGATTCTTGCGATCTCGCGGCCTAACTCATCCAATTTAAATACTGATCTGCTCATGACATACACAATTAATATTCAAAAACATCAAAAGGTTCTTAGAATAACTATCGGATCACCTAAAAGATAACTATAGATAACCAACTAACCATCCTTAAAACCTAAAGTTAGTACAAAGGAAACTACTTATAAGGAACAGGATACTCTTAACGATGTAAGTAACAATTCGGGGTTGGGCAAAGTGGATTCAGGTGAGGATGACGTCAAGTCATCATGCCCCTTATGCCCTGGGCGACACATGTGCTACAATGGCCAGGACAAAGGGTCGCAATCCCGCGAGGGTGAGCTAACCCCAAAAACTCGTCCTAAGTTCGGAATCGCTAGTAATCGCCGGTCAGCCATATCACATAGCTCAATGATAATAACATGTTAAAAAAAGGCTAATAGTTATATTTTTACAAAATATGATTAAAAAAATATGAAAAAGGAAAAGAGAAAAATACCTTGCTTCCCTAAAGAAAATGCAGAATGGAACTTCTTTCTCAGCCATACTTAATTGCTAACTTACCAAATAATATTGTTTCCACTCCCCTCACTGAAAATATCAAATTCTCTATTATCAAAACATAACAGCGGCGAAATCAAAATTTTCATTATGTAACTCAAAAATATGAAAAAGTAAATACACGAACAAGTCATATCTACATAAAAGATCATAGATCATTTTAATATTATATATACAACGGAATTTTTCACCGAAAACTCTGATATAAATGCAAAGCAAGGTTAAGGAAAGATAGAACAAAGTCACAACTTACTTCTAACAAAGTTGAATTTGAAATTAACAAGTTAAAAGACCAAAGAAAGAAATAAATTAATTTCAAGAATTAAAAGTTTATAATTATTGTATAAACTTACCAAACTTACAAGAATTTTATGAGAGGAGAAATAATTGTGTTAGCTTTCTTCATAGTCCACTAAAAAAGTACCTCTCTATTAATGGACCTAAATTATAGATGCAAATAAGAGGAATACGAATTTTCTTTGGTTTTTTTCTTTTTTGTATGTACATGCTTTAGGCTTGGATAGGTTGTCTCCGTCACACTTTAAAAAATGTGATTTTTTAAAAAATTATATGATATATTTAAAATTACAGATTTTTACTATAATTTTAATAATAAAACATAAAATTTATGAATTTTTCTTAAACGCTGTGTCAAATTGTGTCAAATTATTGGAGAAAGTTTTTCAAATTCTTGGAAGACCATAGTCATGAAGTTTGATTGGACACGTGTATTTTTCTTGGAAATCCTAGTTGGTCACTTTCTTTGAATAGTTGGCATGTTATTTTTTTTAAAAAAAAATATGTGTTACTGTTGATTAGTAAAAACCAAAATTAAAATTTGTATTTTTTTTTAAAATAATGGATATTTATGTAACATTTGATTATCTTTAATAAAAGTAAAAGGAAATTCTAAAATTAAGTTGTTCTAATCATAAAAAAAAATAAATCTTGAGAATAAATTAGAAAGAAAAGAAAAAAGGTTTTTTTTTGGGACAGAGGCAATGTTATTTTTTATTAGATGTTTTGCAAAATGCAAACCTTTCGTTACTATATTTTGAAATATGAATACACAATAGCTCACGTACGATTTCTATTTTTAGAGCATGAAATCAAAGACTTTATATATATATATTTTTCGCCGTATTTGTTGTATATAAATTAAAATATTTATAGTAATTTAGAAAAATTGAAAAACATATATAACTCATTTTTATAGCTTTGTTAGTTAAGCAAGATTGTAGACAAAATGAGTAACAAGCATTTTTAGAATTTAAAATAAAACAATCAAATAACATTTTTTTAAGGAATATGCAGAAATCTTAAGAGAATGATAAAAATAGTACGAAAAGGCAAACATTTTTAGAATTAAAAATAAAGCAATCAAATTATTTGTAAAGGAATATGCAGAAATCTTAAAAGAATGATTAAAAATAGTATGAAAAACAAACATGGGACAGATCAATAATTTTTTTTTTTTTTTTGCTTAAATTAGGTGAACAATGAGAGTGTAGTGCACCTACACGTGTGTTTCCCTTTGAAATTCATGTTCGATTTTTTTTAGAGTATGAATAAGGTTTATCTCATATTTTTCGAGTTAGGTATAAATGAGAAATGAAAAGTTCTTTTTTTTTTTTGGATCGTAGAAAAAAAGTTGTTGGATATAAATAAATAAGAAATTGATTCAAATTTAAAGAGTTAGGAAAGTGGACATATTTCGTTTAAATAAAGGTGGACGATGTACTAAAATAAATAAATAAATATCTTTAATTTACATTAATAAGTGGCACTTTATGTCTTTTTAATAATTAAAAATAGGGAAACTTTCACATATAGCCACTTAAAAATAATTAATTACTCTCTATAGCTATAGTTTGATAATTACAATTTGTAGCTACATGTTATATGGAGGAGAGAGGCGAGCGAGACTGGGAGAGAGAGGAGAGAGGCGAGAGAGGGGGAAAAGAGGGGGAGAAAGGTGAATTGTATATGCATATTGGTTAGATAATTGTATATTATACATATATATTTGTATATATGGCAAGAGAGAAGAGAGGCGAGCGAGATCAAGAGAGGCGAGAGAGAGAAGGCAGAGAGTGAGAGAGAGGTGAATTGTATATGTATATAATTGTATATAACTGTATATTATACATATACATTTGTATAAATGGTAAGCGAGATTGGGAGAGGCGAGCGAGATTGAGAGAGTAAGGAGAGAGGCGAGCGAGATTGAGAGAGTAAGGAGAGAGGCAAGCGAGAGAGGGAAGAGAGTGGGAGAGAGGTGAATTGTATATGTATATAGGTTAAAAAATTATATATTATACATATGTATTTGTATATCTTGGTGAATTATACATATACAAACATGACTAATTATACAAACTCGAAGTCAGCCCACGTAATTAATATATAATATTAGTCGCGAATGATAATTATAGCAAACTATAGCTATGATGAGTAATTAAATAATATATGTTTGCTTAGTCGCATAATTTTCCCTTAAAAATAAACTTTAAACCTTGAAGAAAAATAAAAATGAGTCATCATTTTTCAAGTTGAATCGAATAAGTCAATCTTCTAGGATAAAAATATCCTCATTAGAAAGAATATTAATGCAACAAAGAAATTTAATTGGTTTTAAACAGATTTTGTTGTATATATATATATATATATATATATATATATATATATATATATATATATGAAAATTTTAAAACCTAATTATTATTGTTAGTTAAAATTATTATTATAAAATTGAGAACCAATAAAATTGATATGATCAGTTTCTTATATGCTGATGCTTCACGCACTAAAACAAGAATCTATTTTAATGTGCTTCATAATTGAACAATTATTGATTTGGTTCTGATGCTCCATGCACTGAGGAATGAATCAATATTCTGCTTACCTCAACAACTAAAAAAAAAACTTTTAGCGGTAATAAATAAACACATTAATAAAGAGAGCTAAAGTTTTTATCGACATTAATTAAAGTGTCATTAGATCCAATATCGCTAAAGCTTTTAGGAATATATACAAAAAATGCTAATTGCCGCTAAAAATATACGAAATTATTAATTAATTACCGCTAAAACTTATTTTTGATGTAGTGTACAAAATTTATTTATAAATAATACATCTCTTTTTATACCATCGTGAACCAAATAAAAGCTAATAAAAAGAGATAATTATAAAGAAATGGGATTGTAGATATAGGACTTGATTATAAATACGAATTATAACATATCATTATAAATAATTTTCCACTTTATTTGAAGTTGAGATTGGTTATAATTTTAGCAAATAACATTTTATTGTTATAATGTATTTGTTCAATTTAAAAATTGAAATATAATTTAAATTAGGTCATTTCATAAACAAAATAAAAAATTAGGGTAAATTGAAAAAGAATAATATAGTGAAAGTGAAAAAACGGGGTTTTAGGTATTCTCTAAATTTCAAAACTTTAAATTAAATTTTCATAATCAAACACCAATCATTGTCAAATAAAATTAAAAATAATTCCATTTTTATTTTTAAAAAAAAGTTCTCATGATCAAACAGGTGTTAAGTTTCCAAATTTGGTGTATAGTTAACAATACGTTTATATTACATGTGATATGCATTTAATTCTCTTAAATTTGTTAATAGTCTATTTTTACACTACTATATGAGGATGCTATCAAGCATGTGAAGAGACATTCTATATAAAAAACTTTCCTTCAAATATCACTTACTATTTATCAAACACGTCTCATCTAGTATATGATGGAGCGTGGTGTTCCCTCTCTTTTTGGATTATTTCTTGCGGACGATTTATGTGCAAATTAAGTTGTTATGTGCATTTTGACGATTATATTCAAACACTTAATTTATTCAGCATGTGTGTTTTGAAAATAGTTGATAATGGCTGAAATAAAAAACTCAAACACCTTATAGTTCAAATACGAAACTGACAAATATATATATATAATACTTTTGAGTGTGTTTTGACTATTATCTCTTAATAAAAAGAAGAAAAAGTAGTAATTCCAATTTGTTATTGTTGATGAATAAAGAAGGGAAACTATATAGTAATTCCAATTTAAATCACCAACAAAGTTGTAAATCCTATTGGGAGCGCCACCCCCGAATAGGCCCTGAGATGCGCGATCCGAATTTAGTCGAAGCTTCAATATGAGCTCCGAACACCGGGTGAGAAAACAAAAAAAAAAAAAGTTGTAATATGCAACCAAATGTTATGAAAATATGTATGTTCCAATGATCTAAAACTAGGTCCAATATAGCACC
Organism: Solanum sitiens; assembly: GCA_016801875.1. Lineage (NCBI taxonomy): Eukaryota > Viridiplantae > Streptophyta > Magnoliopsida > Solanales > Solanaceae > Solanum > Solanum sitiens. The sequence goes on along the minus strand of JABWTJ010000178.1, from coordinate 835,030 downwards.
TTTAAGTTGCCAATCAAAGAACCAACAAAGTGATGGGCAATAAATGTAAAAAGAATTGAAGTGATCTAATCACTCAGCTTTTACAATTTGAAGTTTCAATGTCAAAATTTTCAGAAAAAAAAAACTTGAACTTCAGCTATAAATGGACCTAATTTTACACACTACCATTCTTTTAACTAAAGTCTCCACCAAAAAAATTACCAAAACTTATTTCAAGAACAAAGAATAGTGAAATCTAATCTCAACGTCAACGTCAAGATCATATGAGGAGAGCTCGTAGCAGGTATCGTTAACTACTGTAAATCGGAGGCTGTCATCTTAACCAGCAACTCTACCATAAGCCAATGGCCTTCCACCAGATCCCTCCAACGCCAAGCCAGATAATAAGGTTGACGACAGAACATACAAACCCATATCCCCACCATTTAGCGAGGGGGACATAGTTGGCTCCGTAGAACACAGGGGCTGATCCAATTCCGTAGTGTGTAATGCCACCCATAAGGTTGGAGAGGAATGAGAGCACCAACGCTCCCAAGTATGGTGGAGTACCTAGTGCACTAGCAACGGATAAGAATGCTGTGAACATTGCTCCGATATGAGCAGCTCCACTTGCAAAGAAATAGTGGGAGTAGAAGTATAAAAGCACAAGAATTCCGAAAGATAATTGCCATGAAAGACCTAATCCACCAACAACCTGCAAAATAGAGCGAGGAAATCAAGCACGAGCAATAAATTGATGGAGCAACTCCCACAAATTTCGTCACATATGTCTGATGGTGGTACATATTGTTAATAAATAATACGTAATCATCAAGTAGATAGGAATGAATCAGAAGACTAGTTGTAACACGGATCATCCTTCTACGAGCATTATAAATGAGCATCAGAACATGATAATTTAGTCGTTTATGTAAACAATTCCAAATACAATACTCAGTAAATGATGCTTATAAAGGTTTCAATAGATATCATTGAGAAGTTCCTGTTGATAATGTTCAGCATTTTGGTCTACGATTCACACCTTCAAAGACATACCACCTAAGTAATAACTTGCAGGCATAGGCTCAAAATCTTATATTCGATTCTAGACTTGCAAATGACCTAAGAAAGTATCAGTAAGCGCAGGAAGCAGTTTGATATCCATAAGTGTCAACTTACTTTCAAGCACAAATTAACTGAATACTGTTCAGGTATGAACTGTAGCAATAAAGCAAACCAAATATCATTCAGCGAAAATAAGAAATGAAAACGAACCTTGACAACGGTCTCACTAAACCAAGAGATGAGACCATATTTGTTCAGATAACCAGCCATTGCAATCAGTGCAGCAAACCAAGTAAGGGTGTCCCAAGCAACAGCCTCACCCAAGCATTCCTTCCATGTGACTACCCCAGTCACAAGGAGTACAGATAGTCCAAGAATCGCTGCAGTAACGGCATCAACCTTTAATGCACCGCCAAAAACCCAAAGTCCAACCTGGAAGAAAGCATTCAGAGTGAAACATCAATAGATGGTATCGTATAAATTCAAGCTACATCTAATATGCTCCAACAAATACCAGGCTGGAGTTTGAGCTATGTTATTTGCAATATAAATTATGTCTAGACAAGTTAGCAACCACCTCTTAACTTTTAGTTTCTGAGTTTTATGTGCTTCATTATTTGAAGCACTTTTTTACGTCACTCCAAAATAGACTTCGACAAAAAAGGAAAAAAAGAGCAATAGTGATAATAATACAAGTGAAAGTCTAAGACAGGGCGCAGAGTAGCCAGAGTTTAACCTTCAGGTCTAAAGGAAGCCTGTGATTATCTCTCGAACAATCATGAGAATTGAGATGTACTTGAGAATTAAAAAACAGAACAGTTAAAGATAAAATAACTCATGTAAAAGGAACAATATGAAAGTCTCACCAGATATTACGCAAATAAGTTGCCTCAGCTTAATATGATGAATGAACAAATAAGTGCAGTATGAAAGGTATTGCCAGTTGTTAGCCAAATGAATGTCTCAATTAAATATGATCAAAACTAATTAAGAGATTGTTTTCTAAGCTGGAAGGAGATGCTACTGGAAAGTCACAAGGAGGTTGAGGAAGAAAATGCAAAGATATATATATACATATATATTGATCACTCAAAACTTAGTGGCACATCAATCTGTATCTCACTGTTTATTGTGATGAATGAACTGCTGACACCTAGTGAACAAGAGAGAAGTGGTTGGATATCAACGATTTCAGAAAGGGACAAACTAATAATGCAGCATTCAGAAAGGGACAAGCTAATAATGCATATTTACAACGCCAGCATTGATGCAGCTTCACTGGATCTAGACTACATTTGGGCGTCTTCGCAAAGTATAATTAAGAAAGGTAAACTTATACTCATAAACAAACTCACTCTATAGACCTGTACAGGTCTGCATCATAGCAATAATCCTCTTCTACCAAGCATTAATGTGTACTAATCCCATATATCTAAAATCTTAATTCACATCCTAATCTTAGGCTGTCTACATCGTGTGTCCTTTCCCCGTCCCACGTACAGTGCATGAATGCAGGATGCTTTGTGCAACGAGCTGCCCTTTTAACATCCTAATCTTATCTACTTATTGATGTTCCTTAGTTCAAATATTTTCAAAAATCTACATGAATAAATGCATTTCTACTATCAATCAACAAGTTTAAGCAAATGTGAGAAGTAAAATTAATCATTTTTTTCGTACCGTAAGAAGCAGAGTTCCAGCCATAATAATCTCATTCTTAGACATTGGCCCCATCTTCTCCAACCTCTCCTTAGCCAACCTAGGAGCATCAGGACTACTCTTCACTGTAGGTGGATAAATGATGTACAACAACAATGGAACCACAATCAAAGACACCAAACCAGGAACTATAGCTGCCTTTGCCCAATCCATCCACCCAATTGTCTGATTAATAGTACTTAGAGTCAAATTTGCACTCAAAGGATTAGCAGCCATAGCTGTCAAGAACATAGAGGATGAAATAACAGATGTCTGAAAACAAGTAAGCATCAACCAAGATCCCAACTTATGTTCAGTTCCATCACCTGCATTACTTCCACAAGCCACACAAAGTGACTTAACCAATGGCAGAAAAATCCCACCAGCCCTTGCAGAAACAGAAGGAATAGCAGGAGCCAAAAGAGCTTCACTGAAAACCAAACTATAACCCAACCCCAATGAAGAACTACCAAACAATTTCACAAACTGATAAGCAATCCTATTCCCTAAACCAGTTTTAATAAACCCTCTTGCAAAGAAAAAAGCAAGAGCAATTAGCCATGGAATTGGATCACCAAAAGCTGAAAATGCAGCAGCAAAAGTAAGAGTTTTAGTCAACACACAAGCACCAAGACCCATAAGAGCTACAGCACCAAGAGGTAAAGGTTGAGTAATAATCCCAACAATTGTAGCTAGAAAAATAGCCAATAACTGCCATGCATTTTTTGTAACACCAGCAGGTGCAGGGATAAACCAGAGTATAACCCCAGTTGCTATTGAAGCAATCAAAGGCTTCATTGCTGCACCTTGCCATGGAGGCTGCTGCTGTGGAACTATTGCAGGGGAAGAAGAAGCTGAAGCTGAAGCCTTTACAATAACCCTTCTTGATTTCTCAAGATTCAATCTTTTTCCTCCAAGATTCAAACTTTTTCCAAGATTTGTTGATTTTAGTGATGTTTGAGTGAAATGAAGAGATGGGGTTATGGAAATACGTGGTTTTTGAGATGGGGTTGGCCGGAGACGAAGGTTGACGGCTGAGGTTAAGGCCAAAGACGCCATCTTTTTGATCTGTGAAACACACACAGAGAAGAGGAGCAAATCTGACAGAAATAAGGGAGTTGAAGTAAATCTGTGTGGTGAATCTCAACCGTTGAATATAGAAATTGGACGGCTACGATGGGGTTTGGAATATACGGCAAAAGACAGGGCCAGCTTGATCTGGTCTCTTGTGTCGCATAGTGAACTCCGTCTCTTCATACTAAAATACGCACTTTCGACTATAAGCTAACGTGAGCGTTTCCACGTGGCGACATATGAACAGCCAATCGCTATAAGGATGGATCTACGTGGCATGTTTTCATTTGATTGAGTAATAAAGAGTACTCAAAATCTTAGTAGGGTTGAGTTTCTTTAGATATGAAATCGTCAATATTAATTTTGGGAATTTTAATTCGGATTTCTAAAATGGAGAAGGATTATAAAGAACAAAAAAAATGTTTAAATCAATAAGACAAACAAAGTTTTTTAAAATAAAAAAGGAAAGAAAATGTTTAAAATTACCTATCTTATTTAATTATATACATTACATCTTTTTCCAAATTATTTTTATCTTAAATCAAGAATCTATCAAAAACAATCTTTCTATCTTACATCGTGATAAAGGTAAAGCCTACACCCATTCTTCACTTCTCAATCTATTTCAATTATTATAATTAAGAAAAATGCACAAGTATCCCCTAACATATGCCTGAAATCTCAAAGACACATTTATACTATATTAAGATCCTATTATCTTCTAATCTTAATTTATAAATAATTTTTTATACCTTTTCGACCTACGTGACACTATTTTGTAGATCCAGCGCGTATTGATATTTTTTTTTCAAGTTAATGTCACGTAGGCAGAAAAGAGATAGAAAGCTATATATAAAATAAATTTAAGAAATAATAGAACTTTAGTATAGTATAAATATATCTATAAGATTTTATGCATAGATTGGAGATACCTATACATTTTCGATAATTATTCATAAAACCTCAAAGCATATTGACTAATGTACACATCAACTTAGAATTATTCAATAGAAATTAATCAAATATATTGAGAACCACATAAATGGGAAGTGATGGGCATGTTCGGAATAAGACAAATGGAAAAGGAGTTGTGAGGTTGTGAGTGAATGAATCAAAAGAAGAAAGAAAAGTGTCTCTTTTTCTGATCCAAAGGTCAGAGAATTTATTGAGCCAAATTCACCTGAACCTCACAATCTTTTTTGTAAGTTATATCCTTATTCACTGGTGGTCTAGGTCTACTTATTACTCTCAATAATTGACTTAGATATTATGTTTTTCGTTTTAATTTATGTGATGTTTTTTTATAGCTATGGAGATTTCTTATGCTTATTATCTTTGTTATTCATGAATTTTTCTTAAAAAAAGTAATATTATGTGGCACTTTTCTATAGCTATAGAGACTTCTTGTGTTTATTATTTTTGCTATTTATGAAATTTTCTCAAAAAAGTAATATTATGCGACTTTCTTTTATAGCATGGATACTTCTTATGCTTATTATCTTTGCTATTTATGAAATTTTCTCAAAAAAAGTAATATTATGCGCAGGGCCGGCTCTATGCCTTTCTGAATTAGGCATTGGCCTTAGGCCCCCAATTTTAGGGGGCCTCAATTTTTACCAATAATAAATTTTGTGTTATTTTTTAAAGAAAATATTAATTATTTATGAATATATATATATATATTAAAAAATTATTATTTTATTTCCTTTAATCTAATTTAAATAAAAGAAATCACAAAGAATTGTTTTATTTTCTCACAGTCTTTATGCTAATATTCACATTATTTTATTCTCTTAACTCCTTTGACACTCTCTTCTTTAAATTTCTACTAAGTTAGAGTCATATTCTATCAAAAATATGAATTAATAGTCAAAAAGTATTGAGCAAGCCAATTGTAATTTTTTTTCTATTTCTTCTTAGAGTTTCAAGCATTACAACAAGCATAGTAAAATGTGGGGTATACAAAATTATCAACTTCTTGAATCAAATTATATTAACAGTTTATATTATAATTGCCCGAGTAAGCAAATGTTTTTCAACGTGGAATTGATAAAATCTTATTTAAAGCTAATAATTAAAAAGAAAATCGAATAAATCATTTATAAAAATAAATATTAAATATACCTTGCATTTAAAAATACAAAGTTCTTTTTTTTAAAAAAAAAATAATGCATATGAAATTTATTAGATTTTAGCCTCTAGTTGAAATTTCGCTTTAGGCCTCCGATTGCGTTGAGCCGCCCCTGATTATGCGACACTTTTTTATAGCTGACTTCTTGAGTTTATTATCTTTGCTATTTATGAAATTTTTTCAAAAAAGTTAATGTATTATGTGACATTTTTCTATAGCTATAGAGACTTCTTATGTTTATTATCTTTGTTATTTATGAAAATTTCTCAAAAAGTACTATCAAAAGAAAGAAAACTCAAGAAAAAGGAAGAGCGAGAGTCTATTTAATACTTCCTACGTCCGGTATTGTTTGTCATGTTGCATTTTTCGAAAGTTAATTTGACTAATTTTCAAAGTTAATTAGATCACATTAATTTGATATTTTAAACAAAAAATTAGATATTCTAAAACTATATGAAAGGTACTATAAATTAAATTTTTTTGCATATTAATATGATGAAAAAATACATCTTAAAATGTTATTCAAAGTTTTTATAGTTTGACTTTAAAAATATAAACTATAACAAATAATACCTAACGGAGAAAGTATAATGTACTTTTCTATAAATAAAAAAGGGAAATTTTTTAAAATGTCAAAATTTTAGTTTGTTATGTATCTTACTTACGTTTTTATTAAAGAACACAATTTTTATATAACAGATTGGAGGAATTTAGGGGAGATAATTTTTTTAAAAAAATGAACAAATGCTAAAAAATCTCATCTGTTACAATTTATCAAAATACACCAAATTACATCTCTTTCTTCTTTTTTCACCATGTTCTAAAAAATATTCCTTTCACCATTGTTTTAAAAAAATCAATATCAAAATTTCTTTATCTTTTTTGTTTCTAAACATTTTTATTTACCAAGATAAATATCCAATTTCACTAATTATTGTTACGAAAATCACGTAATTAAAGAAGTACCACATCTATAAATTTTTCCATATCCAATTTTCACTTATTATTGTTATGAAAATCACAGAATCAAAGTTCAATACCCGATTTTCACTAATTATTGTTATTAAACTTTATGATAATACGTTATAGTTTTATAAATTAAAATTTAAATTTTTTTAATTTAGAAATTTGAACACCTATAATATTATATGTTATTTGACATACTTTTCTCAAAGTGTATTTGTTTATTTTTCAGAATTTGTATCCTTGCTTAAATCTCGTATTCATTTCAATATGCATACCATTTGTATTTGTATTCATTCTAGTTTTCATGTTGTATTTTGTATAATGAAACTTGTATTTCTTTATTAGTTTGTATTCATTCTAATATGTATGTCAAATAAATATTGTATTCGTATATTTTTTCACTGTGTATTTATTTTTCTCTTCAGAATCTTGTTTTCTTTCCTAAGTTGTATTATTCCAATATGTATATTATTTATATTTGTATTCGTTCTAGTTTTTATATTTTATTTTGTATAATGATGTATAAAATATAAAAAATAAGGGAAATTTTTTAAAATGTCATTATTTTAGTAATTAATAGGGTATAGTGTCAACACTTTTAATATTTAGTGATAATGTCAAATTTTTACCTTATTATGTATTTTAATTATATTTTAATTATTTTGTTTAATTAAAAAAAATACATAATTTATATAATAAACTGGAGCTATTTGGGGGAGAGAAAAATTATAAAAAGTAACAGATGCTTAAAACTCTCAACATCAGTTACAATTTATTCAAAATCTGAACGATATATCTGTCCATTATTCATGATGTCATCAAAAAAAAAATATTGCGAGGTTTATGTTTTGGAGAATAAACTGGGTAAACGATTTTTGAAAAATAAACACAAACGAAAAGTCGAAAATCATGTATGTTTTAGTTAATTAATCCTTATATGTTTTGTATTTGATTGTGATTTGATGCGATTTTGTTTGTATAATAATTATTCATATGTATTTGCGTTTTAAATTATTATATATTTTAATCAATGCAATTATCTTTTTTTTTTCTGTGTTTGTTGACATTGTTTTTTTTTTTTTGAATCCAGATGTACTGATATATTGTTAAAATAAAGAGTATTCTAATTTGAAATTGTTTTTTTAACTTGTTTATAAAAAATTATATATCCAACAGAATACTCACAAAAATGTTTATACTGCTCCGGTGTTAGCTTGTCAGTCAACTTGGATTTAATGTCATGGTTTACTTCATTTAATGTGGGGTGCATTTTTTGGTAGTTTTTTGCAAGCATAAGAAGTCCCCTGGCATACAATGAAATAATACTAAAATAACACAACAAAAAAACATGATAATAAATAAAACATCAACACAGTTACAACAACATACCAAAAAAAACAAATATGGTTACTAATATGTTGTAAATTGACATAACTATCACAAAAAAAAAAAAGAATACAAAATACATTAGATATAATAAATATAATATACAATTCCAAGTCTATAGATACAAAAATAGAATATACCTATGAAATATAAAAATACATACTGACTAAAACAACATCAAAATTCAATATATACTTCCAAATTTATGAATACAAAAAATATTAAAACTATGAAATACAAAAATAAATACTAACTATGGTACATTGACATAACTATCACAAAAAAAAAATACAAAATGAATTTATGGATATATACTGACAGAATACATAATACAATATACAATTCCAAATCTATGGATACAAAAATACAATAAAACTATGAAATACAAAAATACATACTGACTAAAACATCAACAAAATTCAATATACACTTCCAAATCTATGAATACAAAAAAAATTAAAACTATAAAATACAAGAATAAATAATAACTACAACAGAATGAAAATTTCATATACACTTACCAATCTATTCGATAATAGTAAATACACAATCAAACTTATAAAATGTGTTACATTGACATAACTTACACAAAAAAAAAAAACACAGAACACAAATACAATAAACATATTAAATACAAAAATACATGCTAACTATAACAGTGAATACAAAAAACATTAAAACTATGAAAGTACAAAAATAAATAATAACTATAACAGGATGAAAATTCCATATACACTTACAAATGTATTCGATAATAGTAAATACACAATCAAGCTCATAAAATGTATTACATTGACAACTAACACACACAAAAAAAAACAGAACACAAAATACAATAAATATATGACATTTTAAAAAATTTCCCAATACAAAAATACATAGTAACTATAACAGACTAAAAATTTCATATACACTTCCAAACGCATTGTAACATTTATTTTTTTGAATCTTAAAAATTACTAAACAAATTAAACTAAACATGCAATACACAGCACATGCAAAAAAAAAAATACCTCTTCTCCAAAAAATTGGTCTTCTTCAACTTCATGGTTACGAATTTGTGTGGATTTTACACAATTACGGATTCAGGCATTTTTTCCCGTCGTATATCCTCCTTAGATTTAGAAGCGGAACCTACATTGTTGTTTATTTCTTGAGGGAAAAAAAAATTAAACGATGAGAACTCGGAAGAACTTAGATTATTTTGTCCAATACCTCTCGTAACTCTCTTGTAAGCGTCCATTGAAGAGATTTTGTATTATGAAACCCTAAAAAATATTTTAAGAACAACAACAAAACAAAAAAAATCAAAAAAAATACTAAAATCAGTAAGTAAATCAATAAGGAATATGAAGAACATAATACCCAAATCAATGTGAATCTTCAAATCAAACCTTGAAAAGAAATTAATTGACAATGATAGAAAATAGGAAAATTCGAGAATCTGTGGAATTGATTTTGGAAGAATGTTAGAGAGAGAAAATAAAAAGAAGAGTAAGAAAAGAGAAAATAAATCTGGGGAGTTGATTATGAATAAATATATAGAGAGAAATTGATAAGGTTAATAAAAGAGAGATGAGAGAGAAATTGATAAGGTTAATAAAAGAGAGATAAAATTTAAAATATCATTAATATCTATCAAATTACAAAAAAATAAAAAAATGTGTAATCTATGAGAGAGAAAAAAAAGGTGTAAATAATGAGAGAGAAAATATTAATAATATCAGAATAATTATTTATTTTTAAAATAATGACATTTTTGACATATTTACTAATATTATTAAAGTATGGATATTATCACTAAATAAGTTGATTTTTTTGACTAGTTAGCTAAATTTTCCAAAAAATAATATGATGGAAAAGTGTGAATGAAATATAAAACTGAAAAAGAGTACGAGGGTATTTGTTGCAATCATTCTTAAATAAATTACAAATGTTAATAACATACTTACTTAGTTTGAATACGAATTGAGAAATGACACAAAAATTTGAAGAAAAAACTATAAAAACAAAATAAACAAATAAAAAGTTGTTCTTCCTATAAATAAAATACATAATTAGCTGACATACTTTTGAGATAAATACAAATTAGGGACAAATACAACATTCGTAAACTATGCAACATAAATTTTTTAATAAATACAAATATTGATAACATATAGTGATTCAAAATACAAATTGAGAAGGAATATCAAATTCTAAAAAAGAACTATAAATACAAAACAAACTAATAGAAAATTGTTCTTCTCAACTTGCTCTTCAACAAGTTTTCGAAATCTTCTACACCCAATTTTTTTTTCTTTTATTAGAAGTGTATTTATCCTGCTGACATTACTATCTTGAACTTGAATGCGGGTAGAATCTTGAAGAAACTTAGATATTCTATCTTGAGCCATTTTAGTTGCACAAACTACATTTTTTAATAATTCTTGAGTAATGCATAAATCAAAGAGGCAAAATCTCCAAAAGTTGGTGATTGTATGTGATACTTCTTATAGTCCTCTTTGAATCAGACATTGGATTGCAATTTTTGTGTTTTTTCCTTTATTTGAAATCTTAATTAAAAATAGGAACATTGAAAAACAAAAAAAAACACAAAAATCTAAAAAGTTTCAAACGAAAACATAGAACAATAGAATAAAAATGAATACCTTAATCAATGAACTAGTTGAAAATCCAATTTCTGAAACCAGAAAAAAAGAAGAAAATGATGAGAAATTTGAAAAATAGGGGAAGCATGATATGGGGAATTTTAAAAATAGGGAGAATGGAAGAAATAAATTTTAGAGAGAAAAAATAAATTATTCTTTTTTAAATTTGGTAAGGAGTTAATTGAGAGAGATAGATGCAATTTTTTTTCCTTTTCCAACAAGAAACGTGTACTTAAATGTGAGGAAAACTAGGAAGTGATTTAGAATACATTATTTTTGTAAAATAATGACATTTTTGATATTTTTACTAATATTTTTAAAATAGAGAGCTTTTCACTAAATATGTTAATTTTTTTTGACTAGTTTGCTAATTTTTCCAATAAAAATTAAACGTACTTATGTGAGGAAAACTAGGAAGTGATTTAGAATACAATATTTTTTTTAAAATAATGACATTTTTGAAACTTTTACTAATATTTTTAAAATAGAGAGCTTTTCACTAAATATGTTATTTTTTTGATTAGTTTGCTAATTTTTCCAATAAAAATTAAAATAGAGTGTAAATACGTTCATTCATCCTTAACCATAGATTAAGCAAATATATTTTTCAATAGAGGGTCTAACATTTCTAAAAAAGAAGTAACATAATCAAATTGTTGTTGTATTGCTGATTGTTGAATATAATGGGCTACGACGGTTGTGGGCTGAGATTTGGAGAAACGAATTGGGCCTGATAGGTTAGTCTTTGGTGAGAAAGGCCCAAAACAAAGGTCTCAAAGATGAGGTTATAAAGTGGCTAATATTCAATTGAACAATAGTCAAATGAGTTTCAATTATACCCATATGAAGTTAAGAAAATAGTCAATTTGATATAAGTAACAAAATTGGCTAAAACTTAAATAAAAATAAATTAATAGAATGAACTAACGAGCTTCTTAATCTTAACAAATAAAATAACTAATCCAATTTTAGACTAATAATTCAAAAATATAAACTATTGAAATAATTAAACTAATATTTAATTAAAACGAAATTTTTTGAGATGATTTTCAAATATTTATAAAATATACTAACCATATACAAAATTATATAAAATGTATTAATCATTTTAAAAAAAATCCCAAAAGTGACAATTACATTAAAATATTACGACTTTTACAAAAACTAATTCTTTTAAATTGTTTGAAATTAAAGAAACCCGATGATTAATTTCTATCGTGGAGGATTGAAAATTGGGTGTCAGCAATCATGCACTGCAGGGCCCGTTTGGAAATGGCGCCCCCAACAAAATTTTCTCCATACCCAGGAATGAAACCTGAAACCTCAAATTAAGGACGAAACACTCCTACCAGTGCACCACAATTCAACCTATGTTGGTGCACAATATATACTTTACTGCAAAGGTAACTTATATAATAGTTGATAGGCTTGTGTGTAATCCAAAAAATATGATGATTTTTCTATAAAAAATAGCATTGATGAATGATTTGTCAACATTGTAATTTGTTTTATAATTTTAATTGTGAAAAGTTTTCACAGCGTCGCTTTGGCCGAGTGGTTAAGGCGCTTGCCTGCTAAGTAAGTGGGGTTTCCCCGCGTGAGTTCGAATCTCACAGGCGACGTTGCAATTTTTGTTGCAATTTTTTTGTCCATAGGTGTAACTTCATACCTATCATCGTCAACCTTTTGCACCTATTTACTCGACATTTGTGGTTCTTTAACCTCATACCTATCATCGTCATATTTACTCGATATTTGTGGTTCTTTAACTTCATATCTATCATCGTCAATCTTTTTACTCATCATTTGTGGTTCTCTTCACATATCTGAACCATCTTATTTTCGCTTCCCTTATACATCTAGGTAACTCCAATCTTTGCACCTATTTACTGGTCATTTGTGCTTTTCTCCTTCACGTGTCTGAAACATCTTAGCGTCACTTCTCCTATCTTATCCATCATTGAGGTCACTCCAGTCTTGCTTCGTATATTCTAGTTTTTAATCTTGTCTCTATCTGAGCATCCTTATTTTTTGTTGTAACTTTCAAACGTATAAGTTCTTGATTGATCAAACTCTATCAAACATATTGTAGTTAGTCTAACAATCATTATAAACAACTAGTTAGTTTTTAGACGTAAAATTTATTACGATAAGAATAATGTCAAATTAAATTTCTGTAATACATGGAAAGATTTTTGTCTAGGTTTTGAATAAGAAAAAATGTGCCTATATATAAATTTCATTCTAACCTCGAAAAGTAATAAGTTTTTCCAAGGTACTAGCACACCCAAGTATCGGAAAAATCCGCAGTTAATTTGGGATCAATACAGAAGATTACAGAACTGAAATCAGAATAGCGACGTAATTGTTTGAAGATGTCTATTCACGATTTAAAAAATTTTCTCGAATGAAATAATTTTATATGCATGTTCTCTAACTATGTGTTTTTTCTATTATTCATGTAAGTAATATCATTTTAAAATATTTCTAATGTGCATATGTTTTTCTAAAATATTTTGCAAAGCATCAATGTTGTGCTTTATATAATTGTGAATAGTTCGCTCATAATCTTTTGTTTGATTTGGAATCATATATGAATAACCATATATACTAGATACAAAATTCCGACTAAATTTGGGTCAAATATATATTAGTCTAGTTATTTTAGTTTATGTTATGAAAGTAAAATTTGAAGAGTCAATTATTTTTTTTAATTATTTTTTTGTTAAATTATTTTTATTTTATATTAATATACTTTTCAAATAAATTTGTGATACATGTGATATTTTGAGAGTTAATTATTTTTAAAAAATATTTCAAGTTATTAATTATTGTGATATTTTTTTTTTGTAATAACCATTATTAAACTTTATTCTAAAAGCATTAATGAATAATTTGTCAACATTATAATAAGTTTTATAATATTAATTGTGGATAGATTACACAGTGTCGCTTTGGCCGAGTGGTTAAGGCGCTTGCCTGCTAAGTAAGTGGGGTTTCCCCGCGTGAGTTTCGAATCTCACAGGCGACGTTGTATTTTTTTTGGTTTTGCTCCGTATATTTCTAGTTTTTAATCTTATCTCTCCTAATATGTTAAGTTTCTCATTTTTTTCGTTGTTTCTGGACGTATATGTTCTTATTGATCAAACTCTATCTCATATAACATAGTTAGTCTAACAATCATTATACACAACTGATATTTACTTCTTGTGGTATATTCTTATCACATACACTACTAGAAAACATTGCATTTTAGCAACATCGTCACTAGTCTGTTGCTATTTTGCTCGTTGCTAACAAAAAGCAGTCGCTATTTTGTCGCTAAGTGGGTTTAGCAACAAAATTTGTTGTCTAGCTACAAAATTTTCTGTCGCTAAACCTAGTTTTTTTTAATAGTAATAAAAGACTGGGTGCAAGACTTCATTTCATTTATCTCACTCTAATACGTTATGTGACATAGTTCTCGATCTCCTATTTTCTTGAATTATTGATTCAAGATACTTGAAGCTTCCTCTCATTCGAATGAGTACTTGTGTGTCCATTATACATGTTCTTAATCATTCTAATATATAATTAAGGGACTCTAATTTTCTTTATGAAATTAGAATTTCTTTTGGTATCACTTTAATGTATATATTCAGGAGACGCTATTAAAAAAATAAAATAATCAGTTTATATTTGTGGTTTATTTTCTAATGTTTATTTAGTTTTCAGTATTTTATTTTTATTTTTATTTTATAGTCCTTTGTTTAATGAACTATTAGGAACTAGAGTATCTTTTATATAACTCTAATTAAGCATGTTCCTTCATAGTCATGTTAATGTAATGTTGTATATTGTTTGAGTTTGAAGGAAACCATGAAAATATCTTTGAAGCATTAGTTGATATTTTTCAATATGTGTAATTGTTATTTATTTTGATTGGATCATATTGAATTTTCTTGAAAATATGTGCTTGAGTATCAATTTTGGATGTGTTCGAAAATGATTTGAGATGATTTTTAGATTGAAAATTCGAGATCGAAGACTCCATCCATGTATTCCCCATGTATATATGTATATATCACGATGCATATCAGTGTATATTATCTTATATACATTTATACATTCTCAAACAACTCTATGTGATATGCATGATATACAACCACAAGGGAATCTAAGATCTATAAACCATGGGTACACCACTAAAAAAAAATACTAAGTGTGAACTGATTCCAATTTCTTTAGGTAAATAACTTAATATTCAATCTAGCGCACGATTAAATTTTTTTGAAGTATGAATATAAGATTAATTCTAAGAAATATTTTCATAATATACCTAACTTGCTAGAGATACCACATATTCATGTCGATTTTGCCATTAATAAACTGAGAATTTTTGTTGTTGTATTAGTTGTGAAATTCAGACATGATTTGCCATAATATAAAAGACATGATTTGGCTATCCAATGCCAATTTTTTGGGCTACCATTGCTAAAACATACTTTTTAGCTAATTAATCCTATCTATACATTCAAATCATTACATATATTGAGGAATATAGATTCATTTAGTCTTAAAAAATAGTTTATATTAGTTATTTGTATAATTAAATCATTCTCAATTCACGCTTTAATATTAATCGAAAATCTCTCTCATCAACCTCCCATCGATCTCATGTCCTCCGCCATCATTCTCTCTATTCCTTCCTTCTCTTCATCACGATTTCTATTATTCAACCTTTAAGATTGAAATCCGAAACAACAAAACATCAATTAGAGGTTTGTATCTATTTAACCATTATTAAAAGTCATGTTTGTGATAGATTTCTATTTGTTTTGTCTTCTAATTTTTAAAAGTGGAAGTAAAACTCTATTGATTTAAAGTTTTCTTAATTTACTTTCATGTCTAGAGATTCTCCAATGAAGAATTGCCAGCACACCCCATCCTTCCATGCAACATTATTGAGCAAAAAATATATATATCTAATTTTTGTAAGTGTATATGTATAAAAATATATGTATGTATCTAAATATGTGTTGATGAAACTGAGTTAAGAAGTCTAAACATACAGAGTCGCCAAAAAAAAGAGAAGGATTTTAATTGTTTTGATTTATTTAGGAGTCGTGATATGTCATATCTTCTAAATATGTAATAAGCGTGATTTTTTTCTTAATTAATGGTTTTTAGTTATATCCGTTCATTAGACACACACCTTAAATTAATAACTTTCAATTATATTTCTTAATTAGATACACTAATTAACATGTATCTGTCTTACATGTCTGGAATAGACAAATATACGTATCTGAAATCCAAAATATGATAAGGAACGTAATATTACAAACTAATGAGATATAAGTAATTAGCCTCTAAAATAGCGAGATTGGTATAAATTAACCTATAGATATCTATGTTCCTTTGATAAATACACCATGTATGTAAATTAGATTCAATTCTCCAAGTTTATTTTTTAATTAGTTATGTTCAATAATTATTGTGCATCTAATTTAGTTCTGAATTGCAATAAACTAAAAATAAAATAAAATCTTTTATGCAGTATTACCATTACTTGAGACTTAAACAAAGAATCTGTTTGGACTATGACTAAACCTTCTTTCTTCCATTCAATGAAAGTGAAAGCTACATGAGGAACGTGTACTATCGCGCAAAATAAATAAATATATACACTATCAGATCACCTAGAAATTTATTTATACTAATGATAAGTTACTAATGTGAAAATCAATCGGTGAAAATGAAAGCAAAAGCTTCTCAAGAGACGTACCATGCATGCATATGAATTCTCAATTTAATTCTTTGTTTGGTAGGTAAAATGAATCGTTCAAGATTTTTTTTGACCATTAAAGTGGTCCATCAAATCCTCTAAACTAAAATAGTCAAAACAAAGATATAATTCTCTCGTATTTTATTTCGACTTCTTATTTGAAATACACCTACACTTTAGGTGATTAATACTTCTTAAGGAAACTATGCATATTTGTGGCCTCGAAATTTAATTACCAACTCAATTATTATAGTGAATAAAGTTTATTGAGAAAAAAGATACAACTTTATTAGTAACAAATAGTAACTTTTTATATGTTTACTTGCAATTTATTTTGATTGGATCTTATTGATATTTCAAGAAAATATGAGCTAGGATATAATTTTGGAAGTGTCTAGAGTTGATTTGAAACGATTTTTTAGATTGAAGATTTCATCCATATATTCCCCATGTATACATCATCATGTATATATATATATATATATATATATATATATATATATATATATATATATATATATATATATATATATATATATTGAATTTTGACTCCAATCTAATAAAAATCTCTTCCAATATTGCTTAATTTTTTTTAAATATAGCTTCGTCTAGGTTTTTCAAAATGATCATCATAGTTTTAGATTCGAATTTAATTGTGAATTCAAAATTGAAGTTTTGGTGAGATTTTGTATGGATGAATTGAGAAATTTTGTTGTTGTACTCCTATTAATTATGAAATTTGATTTTCTGAGAGACATTATGAAAAATTACTAGTTTTTCACTAATTTTTTTTATGTGAAACATGTTTAGTGGTTTTTTTTATCAATATTTTGATTGTAATATTGATGAAAAACAAGAAATAATACTAATGTTATCATCATATATAAAAATTAGAAAAGTTTTCCACTATTTCACTGAGAATTTATTTCTAATATTTATGAATTTTTCAAGTGAGTTGGTTCGATAAAAAATGAGTGATAAATAATATTTTGTAACTTAATACATAAATATTTCATTAATTCATAGTGAAAAAAAATCCTTGTTACTAATAGTGTTTGATGTACACAAATTGTGAATAACTAAGGAAAGATATTTATTGGGACACTTTTCAAGTTGTGTATAATTACACCATGCATGTTAAATGTATAACTCAACAAATAGAGACTTAGCTTCAATTCACCAAAGTATTTAAAAAAAAAAAAAAGAAAATCAATTTTCTTCCATTGATATTGTGCATCTTTAATTATTAACTGTAAAATAATGCAATGATAAACATTTAAACAAAATTGCACATATGAAAAAGTGGATGAAATGGAAGCTCGCTTATGATATTTCTGTACAATAAAAAAATATTATTAATAGATATAGAATTAGGAATGAGGATATCTGTCTCAAAGTAAGGGCGATATCTGTGGTAGAAAAGATGAAAGAAGTGAGACTAAGATAGTTTGGACATATGAAGAGGAGATGCATGCACCAATAACGAGGTGTAAGAGATTGGATTAGTAGGTGTGATAAGATGTAGAGGTAGGCTAATAATTGTAGACACGACACAACTTCAGCTTAATTACCGAGGACATAACTTTAGATAACAGGGTATGTAAATAGCGAATTAAGAAAGAAGGTTAATAGATAGTTGAACTTTGACTCGCTTTTTTACGGATTTAGACTTGGTGGGAGCGTGGGAGCACTTTCTCTCATAGTATTAGTATTATACGCATATTTTCTTTTCAGTTACCCTCCTTCAGGGGAGGAGCTACCTTGTATGAAGGGGTTCATCCAAACCCTCTTCGACGGAAAATTATATTATTTATACATGGTTAAATAAATTTATATGTATATATAGCAGATGTCGAACCCCCTTCAGCTATCTATTTCTACACATTTTAAATCCCCTTATTGAAAATCTTGACTCCGCCTCTGCCCTCCTTACTCGTTGTTGTTACTGTTTTTTTTTCTCTCTAAATGCTCTATAATGCTTTCTTTCTTGATTGACATATTTTCTTCAGTGTACATTTCATATATATATTTTTAGTATATATTTTGATGTGTTGCATTTGAATCAAAAATCTTTCAGAAACAACCTCTCTATCTCTCTTGCTATAAGATATATGCATACACTCTTATTAGTTGATGTTATTAATTCTCTAAAATAGTTATTGTGTATCCTTAATTCTTAACAATAAGCTAAAAGTCAAATAAAATATTTTATATGCATGCAGCACCATTTGATGGGATAGTTATTGTACATCTTTAAATCTTAAATTTAAAATAATGCAATGTCAAACTATTAAACTAAAAATTTGCATTTAGAAAAGAAAAAGAACTATCATCTAATATAAATTAACAAACATATTTCTAGTGAAAATGACATTGTAACATATAAAAAATTTAAAACAAGGTAATGTTGTAACTTAAATTGCCAAAATAAAAGAAAAAATAACACATTACTTAAGACTTTAACAAAGTATCTGTTTGATTGGTAGGTATTAACTACATGAGAAACGTGTACTATTGTGCATGCATTTTCAATTAATTCTTTGATTGCTAGGTAATAAAATTAATTTGGATTTTTTTTTTGATCATGTGAAATATTTATAATTTTTTTTTTTGAGTAAATTGCAAGTTCGGAAATTGTTAAAAATCAATGAAAGTGAAAGCTACATGAGAAACGTGTGGATTTTCAATTAATTATTTGATTGGTAGTAATAAAATTAATTTGGATTTCTAATCATCATGTGAAATATATATAACTTTGATGTAAAAATAAATAATATTTATCCCCATTTTCAACTTAAAAAAATTAAATTAATACGCGACCTTTATAATTAAAAACAAAAAGTTACTAACATATACAGGTTAAAATACACTTATATAATATAAAAAATCAATCAGTGAAAATGAAATCAAAAGCTACTCAAGAGATGAGAGATGTATACCATGCGTGCACATGACTTTTCGATTCAATTCTTTGTTTGATAGATAATACGATTTTTTAAAAAATATTCTGACATTTGAAGTGATCCGTCAAATCCTCTAACCTAAATTAGTCAAAATAAATATACAATTTTCTAGTCTTTTGTTCTCTTTTTTTTCTTGAGACAGATGTCTTGGACTTGTCATTTGAAATACACTAGGTGGATTAAGACTTAAAAGAAACTATATTACAAACTTAATTACGTAGTGAATAAATTTCGTTGACAAAAACATAAAACTTATTAGTTACAACAAGGTAACAAATACTAATTTTGTAACTTGGACTGTTTTACAATTAAATAAATTTCAATACTTTTTTTTCCTTTTGGGGAGTGAGAAAGAAATGAGGGAGAGAATAGTGATTGGTCGGCTTATAATTTTTATTATCAGCGATCAATTCAAAATTTAAAATTTATGAGTTCTATATTATAATCATATATGAGAAGCTTCCAAATTCAAAGTGTTAAATATATCAAAGACACTCATGTCCGTAAGAATATTTCATTGATATTTTAGGTATATTTTTCAAATTTCAGTATATTATTTTAGTATAAAATTAAGAGTTAAAATTTAACAAAAAATTACGATTGATGAATAATCCAACAATTCAAAAAGTACGAAGAATATTTCTTTTGCAAGTATCTCTCAAAGAAAACAATGTGCTCATATATATATGTATAGGAAGCATATACAATATCAACTTTATAGTCAAAATAATATTGTTAGACAAATTAACTTTCATAATCACGTGTAATAGGTTACGAAGATTAATGACTAATAAAGTGTTTTAAAAAATAAATACTGTCTTTTGACACAGCTCAAGCTATGAAAATTTATTATAAATAGTTATAATATTTTTTATAAACTATCTTAATTAGTGTAACCAAAAGTTTGCCAAAAATTAAAGGTGACCTCATAGCAATGCACAATTTACGTAATCAAATACTAATAATCTTCCAGACAAATACCTATATTAAAGTCACATTAGTTAGTTATGGAATGTCATAAATCTTGAGGTGAAATGATTTAGGGAAGCACTTATTTTAATACTGTAGCTTATTAATTAGCTTTTAAGTTTTTAACTATACACAAATCACTTTGTCTCCTAACCTAAACCGACAAAAAAAATTATCCATCTTAGACCTTTAGTGGTAATAATAAATTGGCATAAATATAAATATATTTTTTTGAACTTGGGTCTCGTTTCATTTTTATGTCCTTCAACTTTAAGTTGGCACCAGCAAACACTTATACTTGTAGAAACTTAAATAAATAGACACACGTGTCCTACTTGGTAAATGGTGAAACCAAAGTTTTTACTAAGAGTGTTCAAGAATAATGGTATGTGACTGTCAAAATAAAACAAAAAAATATTGTGCTATTTGGGGTATGAACCCCAAACTTCTTCATTCAAATGAACACACACCAAAGATATAGCTTTTGTCAAGGATATCCAACTTTAAACATATATATATATATATATATATATATATATATATATATATATATATATATGTAAATGTAGAATTTAACATATATATCTACAACATAATTTTCTGACGAAGGATTTCCAATTGGACACCCTAGGGTGGCTCTAGCTACGCCAGTACGTCGCATCCTGCGTGATAATTTATGTCCTACGTGTATTATGCCACATAGCACTCATGTGTTTACTTGTTGAACTTTATACATGTTTAAGTGTCTACTTGTGCACACCCAAAGTTGAAGGACATAAATGTGAAATGAGGCCAAGTTAAATGACATATTTATGTGTCATACCTAATAAATATGTGCATTTTTTTACCCCTTTCCCTAGGAGCTTCCACGCTTGCTCTCTTGGTGATTCGAACTCATAACCTTAAAATCTAAAGTGAGGGGTGCTTACCATCCGAACGACTCGCAACTCTCTCTTATCTAAATATGTATGTTTATAATCAACATTCTATATAAATATTGTTTAAGACTTTATCGACTCTGAATGCAATGATATTAACTCAATTGCCGCTAAATATTTTTGTTCAAAGAAAAATCTACTTCCACTAAATGTCTCTTTTATTGTAGTATCACCTGCAACCCAACATGCATGGAAATGGAGTTGCGATAAAAACAATAAACCCAGTGAAATCTTATAAATAAAATCTGCGGAGAATAGAGTGTACACAAATCTTACCTCTGCTTTGAAAGATATATATAGCTAGAGGTTGTTTCGTATAGACCCCTGACTCAAGCAACACTCCTATATACATTGATTTTTTTCCGTTTCGAAGAGCTCGAATACAAAAACCTCAAAATTCTAACCATTTCACTACGATCCATATTTTACTTATTTGTGATAAGTTTTTTTAATTACCGTGTCCATAATTTCATTTTGCACTGATTAACTTCCCTATCGAGATTGACTGTGTGGCAACCTTTAGAAGTGAGAGTGGAAAAGTTAATAAAGCTATTATCATTGTTCTTTGAATTCAACCATTAAGGTTAAGCAGTAATTAATGTTATGATTACAAAGTCCTAATCACAATTAGAGCCAAGCTGACTTTTCACTCTCTTATGTGGAAACTTCATATTTCAAGTGGACTTATAATCACTTTACAGATTAAACTCCATTTAAGGGGAAGATTACTTGCGTGTCATATCCATAATCCTTAATTATTATTTTTGTCTGATCGTTTTTACTTGTTCATTTAAAACATTATATGTTACTTTTTAGAAACAATAATTACTATCGAGATTAATTGATCTATAACACTCTTAGGTCTTTGGAAATAATTTGAGGAATGCAAACTAATGTTGAGGATGATAAAATATGAAATCTTTTCTTGATAAATGACAACTAAAAATAAAAATGTAGATATACTGAATAAGTAAAAGTGAATGAAGGGATATTCATAATAACCCTTAATTAGTCATAATAATACTCAAAGCATGCAAGCACACACATAGACAAACAAACAAATATCCCTTCCTTATTTTTACTTGTTCGCAATATTAAAAATATAATTTTCACTGTTAATTATCAATGCATAAATTAATTACTTATTCGAATTTTTGACCAAATTAAGCCATTATATAAAGCAATTTATCAAAATAATATATTTTTTTAAAATTTTATAAAACTAGTATAAACGTATTCACAGTAACGTTTTAGGGTATATTTCATATTTTAGAAACTAACAGCGTTAGGTTGATATACGTTACTGTAAGTAACGATTTACTCCTAAAACGTTATTGTGAGTAACGTTTTAGGAGTAAAACGTTACTGTGAGTAACGTATATCAATCTAAATTCGTCAGCTTTTAAAAAATAAAATATACCCTAAAATGTTACTGTGAGATACGTTTATACTAGTTTTGTAAAATTTTAGAAAAACATATTATTTTGGTGAATTGCTTTATATAATGGTTTAGTTTGGTCAATACCTCGACTTATTCTCTAATTCAATTTTTTAAGACCGAAGACTAAAAAGTAATTATATAAATATTATAATAAATATTTATGTTAATTATTATTTGTAAGGATTCATGTAAAGCTTAAACTGAATAAGTTAAAATGAACTATGGAAAAAAAATTATGATACACGAGGATGACTTATATGGATATAGTAGGAGACTGATAAAGATCATTTTTCAAGCATGAATAGTAAGACATAGAGATAATTATTTGTCTATAAGACTTGTTCAATCCACTAATTAAAAAAAAAACATATTTGATTACATTTTCAATGGTTTTGTACACAATAAGACTAATAGACAATCACTAATTAATTTCTACATTATCACATGTGACTGACTATACATATCTCTGCAAGAGTATGTAATATTGTGATTATTACAAACACCTAAATGAAGTACAAATGACCAAATTACCCTTTTTTCCAATTACATCATTTAAAGTACATGAAAAATATCCTAAAATATATATATATAAAAAATATAATATCTACTTGGAAATGATCCTTATTTTTGTGAGATTCTTTACCCTCTCATCTTCTATTTTCATGTCCAAATTTATATATGAACTATGTATAGGATTGAAAATATGTGGCCTAATGTTGAAAAAGAAAAAAAAAAGGTGTTGATCTCCATAGGGATATTAAAATGTTGTTGTAGGGTTATTCAACTTGGAAATCAAGAAAAGGGAAAGGTGAAACATCCTTCATCAATTCCTCCAAGTCCCACTCTCCCACTTTTAGGTCATCTCCTTCCCAATAATTCCCTATCCCTCCAAAATTTTCTACTTTGATATTACTACAAGTATTGAAATTATGGCTAGTATTGACCAAGTTGTTCATGTTGTTAGGGTTATTGTTGTTTTGATGATGACTAGAATTCCCATTTTCAACATTTTGATACTCAATACTTACATTCTCCAATGGGGGAACATAGAGTTCATGACCTTCCATACTAAGATTTCCTCCAAATATGCCATGGTTATTCCCATAAAAGAGACTACCACCATTAGTACTCACAATATTCCCACCTTGTACCATGCATGGTTGTGTAGTATTCAAGTATGAGGGCGCGTTGAATCCATTAGGCATGTTTATTAAGGTGTGCTCGAGGGTGGGCAAAGGATCAGTGTTTATGGTGTTTAGGGCTATAGACGAGGAAGAAGGCGAGGTGGTTGAGTCCATGTACATAGACATTAGGTTATGTTTGAGCATTGGCATGAATCCTTGTTGAGTGACTCCCATATTGAGTTCTTTGGAGGGATGATCTGAGGATGAATCACTTGCATTTGGTGATGGTGTAGAGGAGGAGGATGAGTTCTTTAGCCTTTTTTTCAATGTTGAATTCCAGAAATTCTTGATTTCATTATCAGTACGTCCAGGCAAACGTGCAGCTATTTGAGACCACCTTTAAAATAAAAAAGAAAATGAGAGTCAATATTTATAGGTCAAAGGACTTATAACACATTCACTAGCCAATATAAAAAAGTATACATTATTTATGTATAAAATATAATGTGAAAATTCCTAGGTCAAATTGAGAGGATATGAAAGTCATGAGAAACATGCATGTACAATATGATGATATGTTTGGAAAAAAAAATATCTTAAAAAAAAATAAAGTAGATTGGGGAATAACAAGAAGAATATTTTCAACTCTAAGAACATGATGTAAATATACTTGATCAATATTCTATACAATTTATATATATATATATATATATATATATATATAATATTTTGATCGAGTGACTTAATAGTATAAAAATTTCTCTACCAATCCCTTTTCTTTTAAGTATATTTACATGAGCTATTTCCCAACCTTAAAATCGATCATTATCACCAAGTTTTTAATCATAAAAATTAAAATATAAGACGTCAATGAATGAAACCATGCTTCTAAATTACCTATATTAATTCTATTACTTAAAATCCACAAAATCCACAAATATATATATATATATATATATATATATATATATATATATATATATAAACAATTGACAAGAATAAAAGGAATTAAGAAGAAGAAATGTATTACAAAATGATGGAGATTTTTAAGCTTTAAGGGGTTGATTTCGCCAGTCAACTAATAATTATTATATCAAAAAGTTAAATTCTTTATTGAAAAAAAATAAATTTTTTGAGATAATAACTATTAATTCAGTTACCTACTGCCTCATAATTTAATTTGGTGAATATTGTTAATTAATTCATTGAATTTTTGAAAACGTACAAGTGAAGATATGCATGTTAATAAATCATGTAAGTTGTTGAAGTCAATAACATCATAATTAGCTTTATCATGTTAGCCATTGAAGATTACCTGGAATTTCACTGTTTTGTCCCCTTAATATAACTAACTACTAATTAATTACTAATATTCAGAAATAATAATTATTTCCTTAATTTATTTTTTTATACACGTATTTATCTAATTGGTTTATCTGCTACTACAAATTAAAATATATAATAGTTAAAAATGTAATAATTCTTTACACAATTCGTATATTTAAATTAAAATTCAAGAAAATAACAATTTCTTTATGTATTAGGTTTTATGATGGTAGGAATTATGTCCTTATTTAACACTTTTTATATATAAAAAAAATGTCATGTAGATAGACTAGTAGTTTATAAAGGTAGATATTTGACTTCAAAACAATTGGAGATATACTTTTTCTTTAATCTTCAAGGTATTCACTCAAAATACTTTTTCATCTATAATTTTTTCAAATTTATGATGATTTTCAATATTATGATTTTGGTTTTGCAAATAGCAGATCAAAGAAATTATTCATTAAAAAAATAGACTGATTTAACTTATGTACGCTATTAATATAAACATTTTAATTTATTATACTAGAAAGTGACATGTTTTATTTTCAAGTTGCTAATTTCATTTTTTTTCTAAGTGGACGACTACATGTACTTAATTCAAATACACTAATAATGATAATAACATCATCACATTATTTTTACCTGTTTTAGCCGGTAATATTTTTTTTTCAAATTTTAAAAAAGCTTATTTGTAAATATTTTTTAAATAATCGCTCTTGATAAGAGTACAAAAGTTGAACTCAATTTTTTTTTTCAAAGTTGTTTTTCCAATAAAAAAAAATTAAGTTATATACATCTTATTTCACTAAATGAATTTTACCGAGTAATGAAATGTTAGTCAAACATTTTCATCAAACGGTCAATTAATATTATAAAAAAAATTACTTATAATTATCTAAGTAATCTGATTTAATAAATATTTTTTATATCATCAATATACATAAAATTAAAACCCTTCCAAAAGAATACTACTAACCTACATGCACATATACACATATCTCACAACTTTTTATGTTGTGTTAACATTTCCTTTTTTTTTAACGAAAATTCTGACTCGAAAGAAGAGAGAGGGAGAGACAAACCTGTTACCAAGAATGGAATGTAAATGGATAATATGTTCTTCTTCTTGAGGTGAAAATGCACCTCTCTTAAGATCTGGCCTCAAATAATTAATCCATCTGAGTCTACAACTCTTTCCACATCTTTGTAATCCAGCATTTCTTGCTACATCACTCCAACACCCTTGTCCATTTGTTAACATATAATGCATAAGCTTTTCATCTTCCTCTGGAGACCACAATCCTTTTCTTAGCTTCACGTTCGTGTTATTATTATTGTTATTGTTATTGTTCTTTGCGGAGGAAGAAGAGGAGGAGGAGAACTCTGGCTTCCTCATTGTAATAATCTCTTTTTCTTTTGGTTTTTAGACACTATTTTTTTTCCTTGTCTCCCCAACTGTTTTGATGTAAAAAGAAGTCACTAACTTTATATTGATGAGCACCATCAACCTCAAAAATATTTAAAATTGAAAAAACAAATGAGAAAAACAAGAGGAAGAGAGAGTGAAACTTCTATGGAATGAAAATCATGATCATGATGATGGTGATGGTTGTGGGGCTTTGCTTAGAAATGGGGAATCAAGAGGATAGAGAGGGTATAAGTAATGAAACATAGGCGGGGGGTGGGGGTGGGGGTGGGGGTGGAGGTGAGTAAAACCTGATTCAGAATTTAAATTTCATCGGTTCAGTATTTATATTTTTTTCGTTGATTTTCTTACACTTTTCAAATATCATGTTTCGAAATTTGGAATATATTTGAAAATTTTATCAAAACTTAGAAAATATATATCTTTTTATGTAAAAATACTGAGTTCAGTTGAATTCGTTTACCTTGGAGGGGTGGGGGGTAAAGGGGGTAGCGAGGTGTTGGTTGATAAGTCTAGGTAAAAACGGTTTGGAAAAGGATAGATGGTCTTCTTGTCTTTGACTCCATATATATTGTCTTTTTCCTCTATGCATATTTCTTCACAAGTAAGTTAATGATTAAAAGTTGAATGAGATACTAAAATATGTATATTAGTATATCTTTGATACAACTCTATAAGTGCATGAAATTAAAATGGAAAGTTTGTTTTGTAACCAAGTCTAATATTATGATATACATTTTGCTTCCACTTCACATAATCTTCCCTATACCCCCTGCCGGCATAGCCCCACTCAATCAATTTAACCAAAAACAACAATATATAAATACACACGTGTACATAAAGATAAGAGAAAATATCATTGTTATTTTAATTTTTAATATTTTTTATAAAAGAAAGATAATATGGTTTGGAATGTGGTGATAAATTTTCAAGAATTCAAATGATCATGTATAGTACATGATCTTTGAATGGGAATTGTCCACCTACATTTTTCCATTATAGGGGAGAAGGTTTGGTGTGCCTGGTTAATCAGCGATCTAGGATTCGAATCTTGAATGGAGAAAATTTGGTTATGAAAGTGTCATCTTCGAATAAGCTTTATAGCGTGTGTTCCAAATTTAATCAAATGTGAATTTCGAATACTGAATAAGAAATCCCAAAAAATATTTCAAATATATACATACATATATTTTATATTTATAAAAGGTGATAAAAATTGACCACCACATTGACTTAGTAAAATATCAATACAAAGTAAGAAGTATGTTTTCAAGAAAATATGGAATATCATCTTTTCAAGGGACTTCATATGTAACATAAAATTATTTGGGTAATGCAAATTTAATTCATATATGATGCTAGACATATATGTCCATTATTATCCTTTTTTTTTTCCTACATGTCTTGTTGTTTAAAATATAATTAGATCATGTTGGACTAGTTATTTTTAGTACTATGTAATTTTAAGGGCAACTTTCATATATAGCAAACACAAAATTTAAATTTATATGCTATAGCAAAGTTTGCATAATTGCGCTCCATAGTAAATATATAAATGTATAATTCGCTATACATATACAACTGAAAGCTATGCTCATTTCACTATACATATATACAAAGAACAATTGTATAATTCGTTGATTCCTCTTCAGGTTTGTATACAATTAAATCGAATTGTATAAAACGAGAAAGAGGGAACTTATATACAATTTGAATATGCATAAAACGAGAAAGAGAGAAAGACAAAAGAGACTTGGGCAGGGAATATACAGTTGAATCGAATTGTATGAAACGAGAAAGAGAGAAATTATAATCGAATTGTATAAAACGAGAAAGAGAGAAAGACAAAAGAGACTTGGGTATGGAAATATTTGTATTGTATAATTATAAGTGTATAGGACGGAGATATATGTATTTGCATGTGTCTATACAATTTTCTCTCGCTTTATACAAATAGAAACACAATTTATATAATTATATTATATAAAGCGAGAGAGGCAAGCGACACTGACAAATAGTTTGCTAAGGAACACAAATAAATCAAACTGTTTGCTAAGGAACACAAATAAATCAAACGCTAGCTACTATATTTATTTTACATTATTAGTTTGCTATTCTATACAATTAATCCCTAATTTTAATATCTTTGAAATGCAAAGTATACAACTTTTAGACTGCTTTAAAGAGTTCCATCATATATGATACGAATATGATACGAAAAACACTGAATTTAGCTACAAAGTTCATCATTTAGAAAGAGTTCGTCATATATGATACGTAGTGAATTTTAAAAAAAGCTGAATTTATCTATGAACTTTGTCGTTGATCCATCGCTAGTTTGCTCATAGCTAATGAAAAATTGTCACTAATTCGTCACTGAATTGAATTAGCAATAAATTTTACTATCTATCTATAAAATTTATTGGATGCTAGATCCAATTTTTTTTTAGTCACTGGTTCTTGCCTTCTTGGTGTATCACTGGTAATTTTAATGTAATTCTTCAACTTAATGAAAAAATTGGGGGCAGATTTCTAAGGATGACCATTGGGCTTTTTTTTTTTTTTAAATTTTATATTAGTTGATCATTTTCTTTTTATACGCATAATAAGAAATTATTAATAAGGAGATATTTTTACTAATCATTCCTTAATTTTTTTGGATATTTTTTTAAAACAAATATGAACACTTTTAAAAAAAATAATTGTAAGGATAATATGGAAAAACTAATTACTATTTTTGTGGTCTAGTAAGATAAACAACTAACATAAGACAATTACTTTTAATAAGATAATCAACTAATATGAAACGGAGGGAGTAATAATAAATCTCTTCGATCATTCATATACCCAAAAACATTATTAAAATAAAAACTTTCATTTATGAAAGTCCAGAAACTTCCATTACTTTCATAAATGGATGTTTTGTGGAAAAAAAAACATTTTAAAAAATAGTTTAGTACTCTCTCCGTCCTATTTTATGTGGCATTTTTTTTTTGGTTAGTCTCAAAAAGAATGTCACATTTCCATATATGGTAAGTATTTAAAGGTATAATTTCCTTTTTACCTTTGTTGGTCCCGCTTAATTTTAAACATAATATACTCTAATATATTTATGAGGAGAGAGAAAAGTGCGTTTACTTTTTTGTAGTCAATTTGGTAAGCATTTCAAAGTTTTCTTTATTTTTTAATTAAACTTTGTGCGCGGTCAAATATTGTCACATAAAGTGAAACGGAGGGAATAGGTGCTAAGAGGGGGATAATCAGATCATGAGGCTTTTTTTTAGTATTTTAAAAATAGAAAAACTTCAAAAATAGTAATGATAATTAACATAGTAAGGCTCTATAGTTATAATTTTATACTTGTTATCCATAGCTACAGTTTTGTTTGCTATATATGGAGGTCGAGGTATGCATATTTCACTTGCTCGTTTGTATATTTTCCAAATGAATAAACAAACAAAGTAAGCATATACGAATTTTATATATATTTATACATTTAAGAATTCTTCAGAACTTCGTTTTGTATATTTCACTTGCTAATATACAAATTAAACATGATACTTTATTATGTAATTTTTCATTAATCGTATATAAATAGCTAGGGTAAACATATATAATTCTGGATATACAATTAAGAAATAAATTATTCAAATTCTGAATTTATACAATCAGGACCAAATTATTCAAATTCTGGAGTTTTACACTTAGGAAAAGGAATAGAAAAATTTCGTAAAATTGTAGCCACTGAGTAAAAATAACCAAAATTATAGTTATATTACATAATATATTCTAGGGATTTTTTCATTTCGCGTAATTTCCCCCCAAAAAATTACATGCGAAAAATATACAAAATATCCAACTAACAAAATATTTTGGATTGGGTGATGTCTTATTTGATCATGTATGTTATAAAGGTCCATTCCGAAGTGTAGAAAATCTATCACATGTGGTCATTATATGCATATCATCTTGGACCGGGTGATGTATTATTTGATCATGTGTTAGTTAAGGTTCATTCACAAGTATAGTAAGTGTATCAGATGTGGTTTAGGGTCATAAAGGAGCACGACTCACTAAGTCGAGTTCATAGAATTCTTATGGGCTAAATTTTCACATAAGTTTATATAAGGGTTAAATTCAAATGATGATATATCTCAACATTTAAAGTGTTAGGTAGTCAGTGACATAACAAATCGAAAGGTTTATCAGTTTTCTTTCCAATGTCACCAAATTTACATCAATCAAAGTTTGAAACATAAAGTTACGATTATTTTACTGAAATATGTCCAAACTAAATTTTTTTGGATATGACACCTATCCAAGTGAAGCTTTGGATATCATCTCCAGTTATGATTAGACAAATAAATTTTGAATAAAATATTTTTTTAATTCATATGATTGTGTCTGATCAATTTATGAGAACTCTTATTTCATATTTTATTTATCGATATAGATATCAAAGTAACTTTAGTTAAATGAAATAAAACTTTATGTTATAATTTAAAACCTACCTCCTTGATTTCACATCATTCCCTCATTCTCATAGAGGAAAAAGAGGAATCAAGAAAAGAAAGTGGGCTTTTTGTAGATTTGTTCACATTTTGTCAAATATTTGATTGTGCACAAAAAGTTTTGTAATGTGACAACGTCATTTAATTTGTCTCTCTTTGAAAATCCAAATATATTACAACATTATTGTATATTGGTCAAAAAAAAAAAAACTTAAAAGCAATCACTATTCACTTTAGCTTCTTTTTCCTCCTTTTTTATTTAATCTATTAATAAATCATTCATGTGTTTCACTTTTTATTTTATGGACCCTTTTTTAACTATTGTTTTCTGACACGTTGCAATGATTATTATGTTAGTAAAAAGAACAATATTAGTTGGAATAATCACAATATTAATAATTAATACTAACTCCTTTGCTTATGTATAAAAAAAGAATCAATTAGAAGAAGGAAATGTGAATTGTGGTTTACGTAAGTGTGATAATATTATAAAAAAAAAGAGAGACTCATGAGGAAAACAAGAAAGAAAATGTTTAATTAATTAATTATTTAAATTGTTTAGACCCCACTTTATTCACTTTTTGATTGCTTACTCTTGTAATTTAATAAATAATATTGAAGGGACTGAGATTAAAAGGAAAAGAGAAGAAGAAGAGTGAAAATATATATATAGCATAAAATTAAAGAGTTCAATTTTGCATGCAAAAGTTATGTGTAAATCGACATGAATTTAGGTGGGATGGTTGAATTTAATCAGAGGTTTTAAATTTCAATTATGAAAATAATAAAAATTCAATAAATGAAAGCTAGTGTCACCCCTAGAAATAGATCTTACTAAGCGTGAATCCAAATTAGTCTGGTTCTGATGTAGATACTGAACCACATGTGAGAAACAAAAATAATAGATCTTACTATGCGTGAATCCAAATTAGTCTGATTCTGATGTAGATACTGAACCACATATGAGAAACAAAAATAATGTTTATGTTTAAGGGTGTTCTTGATACGGTGGAACATGTTTTTCAAATTTTCTATGTTTGTTGGTCAAAATTTTAGTAAAATATTTTCTCGGATAAAATAGAAAAAATAAGTTTCACATGTGACATTCAATATTGATTGTATCCTTCCCACCATCTAACACATCTCATCTTCATCCACCCTCAAACACAGTACGTCCCGTCCTTTCCCATAATATTTATCTAGACTATATATAATACCTTTTAAAATATATATTTTTTCTTTCCGACTACACACCTTAAATAAAAAATATAGAATCATTAAATTTTGCTCTTCATTATATTATGTTTTATTAAATCAATTACCTTTTTGTCTAACTCATAATATATGCTAGACACAGTAAATTTCGTTGGTAGTAATTCGATAGAAAAACGTTATTATCTTCGTTTCAATTTTTATGTCACTTTTATCTTTTAGTATGTTTTCAGAAAGAATATCATATTTTTATATTAGAAATAACTTAATTTTGCAATTTCCTTTTATTCTTAACCAAATAATGTATTTGAGACGCATTATTAAAAGTACATTGTTAGTCCCTAGCAAGTACATCTACATAGTTAAAATATATCTTAACTTGCATGTACATGATTAATCAAGATATTTATGAAAAAAAAAAATCACTCTTTTGAGTCTTAACTAATTAAAGATGACTCTATACTCGAGGCTCTAACAGATAAATATATATTTACCACCTCATTAGAACCTTTTGATGAATGTCGGCTTGACGCACACTTAGGTAAACATCACTATTGAAAAACATAAATTAATAGAAGACAAATTTTATAACTAAATAGCAAAATTTATTGCTAATTCATTTCAGCGATAAATTATTATAAAATTCTATGAATTTCAAATAAATAAGAGACAAAGTTGATAGTTTTGAAAGCAAAGCATAGACGATGGCGAAAAGGCATGCACGCCTATTAACACACAATGTAAGTAAGTTTTATCATGCAAAGCCATTTGACTAGTGGTGGAGCTATATAGATCATATCGATAGTGATTAATTGAACATTTTTCATTGAACTTTTATTATATATATATCGAAAATTATTTTCTATACATCATATGAATTTCTTGATAAAATTAATTTTTGATTTCTAGTGAATTGTTATCCTTTATTAAGCCTTTAACAATTTGTTCTCAAAATAAATGACACATTTCACCTTCCAATAATTTATATTAAGTACTAACAAGAATGACTGTTTTGCTTTTGTTATTTATAAATATAAAAATAAAAATCAGATCGATCCCTTATCATAAAAGAAGATGTTTAAATAGAAATTGTTTCAAATGCCATTAAGTTACTTTTTTTTTATATTTATTTTGAAATTTCTAAAAAAAAGAGTTAACGGAATATTTTTCCTTTTAATAAAAACTTCATATGAGTATTATAGGATTTAGTAGGTGAAATTTAACTTTCAAGTTAAGGAAAAGAAAATTAGTCAAATTTATTAATTTATTGCAAAAATTTATGTAAAACTATTACTCTCATATACCATTTTCTGCAGATAATTTAAAATCACTTATTTAAACATTTTCCATTTATAAGTAGTCAAATTTACCACTTCCATAATCCTCCATAAACTTTGAAACGTATCAATCCAAATGGGTCCTAGATATTTTCTGAAATTAATCAATCTCAATCATAAAAACCACTTTATAGTGAATACACTAAAACAAATAAAAAATTATACACTAATAATATAATTATCGTTATATTATATTTAGCAATAATAATAAATATGAATATGTATAACTAACACTCTATACAAATGTCGCTGAACAACTTTATCAACTCTGGATATAATGACATTAGCTCAACTGCTGCTAAATTTAAAAAAAAAATCTATTGTCACTAAATATCTCTTTTGTCGCAGTGATCGAGAAAAATATTTGTTATTTACAAAAGGGTAACAAAAAGGTATAAATTGGCTAAAAAAAAGCAGGAGAAAACATTGAAGTTACTCCAATGATCTTCACTTTCTGTATGCTTCCTCTTTACTTATTTGTTTTCTCCAAGCTTTGTCTTTTGGTCATGTTGATTATACCACCAAAATAAGCAATCCCTTCCCTTTAAAGTTGCCTAGAATGGGCAAAAGAATATTCAATTTGTACTTAATTGGAACCTTGTAATAAAATGAATTTGCTATAATGAGAAAGCTGTCTATCTATATAGACCCATAGTAACAAAGATATTGACATAAAATTATTCATGATAGTACTATATAATATCTATATATTAACTAAAGAAAGAAGGTGGAGGCTATTTAATAACAATTTGGACAAGTTGTATTTGCTTTTATTTTCTTCACTTTGTTTTTTCCTATGCACCAATGTTGTAAACAACAAGTCTAGTATTGATTTCTTTTAATTTGGAGAATTCATGTTTCCCAAAATTTTATTAAAAACAACACTCTATTAGTTTAATTTATCATAGTGAGGAAAAACTTATAAAGGTTCTAATTTATCATAGTCAAAGATAAAAATTGAGGTGAAAATGATTATTGATTTACAATGACTAAGTGATACTCCCTCCAATTTCATTTTAACAATTGTTTTAACTCTTTATAAATCTATTTAAAAAATAATAAAGATAAGATATAGTTTACTTAAAGATGACATAGTCTTGGTAGACGGAATGCACGATGAAATTAACAATAGGCTCGAAGTTTTAAAACAGGTTCTTAGAATCTAAAGGTTTTCAAGTTAAGCAAAATAAAACACAGTTGGTGGAGTGCAAGTTCAGTGATGTAACAGATGAGGCGGAGGTTAGATGTAAAGATTGATGGCCAAGTCATATCGCAAGAGAGAAATTCAAAATATCTTGAGTCTGTAATCCAAGAAAATGAAAAGATTGATGATGAAGACGACACACATCGTATTGGAGTGGGGTGGGTGAATGGAGGCTCTGTGCGATAAGAATGTGTCGTCAAGACTAAATGAATTACTTCCACAACAAATTGGTTGGCGCAATGTTTTAAAAAACGTTTTTGAGGCGAGTCTCGGGGCGAGGCGTACCTAAAACGCTTTGGGGCGTAAATGTAAGACGTAGATCCATAAGGCGTAAGTCCTAAAATTTGAGATGTAAGCCCGGAGCATAAAAAACGTAAGTCCTGGGAGTAAAAATATACGCCGAGACATTTTTAATTTATATTTTAAAACTTTTTTTTGCTTTAAATCATATTTTTACTATTGGTGTAATGATATTTCTCAAATAATAATTATAATATTTTTTTCTTCATTATTGATTATCAATACTTATTCAAATAAAAATCATAATTCATTGAAAGATTTACTTTTACTTATTTTACTAGTAATAAAACTATAAAATTGAATATACATGAGACTACGCCCCATAGATCCATGGGACTTACGCCCCGTGTCTCGAGGCTTACGCCTCTTCCTATACTATATAAATCTCATCGGCTCACGCCCCCGCCTTTTAAAACACTGGGTTGGCCTATAGAGTGGTGGTTAGACCAACATGTTGTATTGGTCAATCAAGAACGTCCACATCCAAAATATGAATTTAACATAAATGAGGATGTTCAAATGGATGTGTGAAGATACTTAAAGAGAATATAATTAAGAAAGAAGTTAAATGGGGCAAGGTAGAGTAGCCTCTGTAACACACAAGATGAGGGAAGTGATGGCGCCAATTTGGATATGTGAGAGGTTGAATTATAGGACTTAGGAAAGGTAGAGGTAGACTAAAAAAGATTTAAAAGGGGTGATAAGATAGTACCTGAAACAATTTCAACTTACTAAGCATATGAACATATATAGGACATTAGTAGATGACCGTACGTATGTGATTGTTCGTTAGGTGGGAGAGGCAGGAGGTTTGCACGTATCCTCTTTTCCTTATTAGTAATAGTATTCGGTGTTCGCGTAGCTTCATTTTGCTTTGCGTCTTAAAATTTTGTTGTCATTTTTTCTTCTTGCAACCATGTACTGAATAACTTCTATTTGATCAAAGGGTCTATCAAAAATAATATTTCTACTCCATAAGAATAGGAATAAAGTCTATGTATATCTTACCTGATTTGTAACAAATCAGTCATATTGTTCACTTTGATTTAGGAGAGTAGAACTTTAAAACGTATCACTAGGATTTAAGATATGCTTAATTACTTACATACCTAGTATTTCTTCTGTATTTTGCCAATATGAGACTCTTATCCTAACTAGCTAGGGTGTAACATACACTCACACTTATGGACTTAGGATCCTCACTGAGTTAAATATCATCTCATGAAATATGTCTTGACTCAGTATTGAGGTGCACCTCAATTTTTTGGGAATTTATGTAAACTTAGTTGAACTTTGATCCACCATCGACAATGTTAATAAAAATGTGACCCTGATACCATTTGTAACATTTAGTTCACCAGGGGTATTGTCCCATTCGGACCTAGACCTACGTAGATTTAAAATATGTCACCCATGTGCCATGTGTAAGGTAAGCTCACTTATATACCTAGCATCTCTTCTATGTTTTGTCAATAAGGGACTCTTATTCTAAGCTAGGATTGCACATTATTCTCCCATAGCCCATTTGTAAAATTACACTATGTATATTATTATTTTGTACAATGTATAATTTATTAAGTTACCCCTACTTAATGGATATTTTTAGAATTGAGCAAAAGTGAAAATAACTATTTCTTTAATGTTTAAGGGTAAAGTTGAAAACACTTATCCATTTTAGTCTTGAATTTCTTAAGTAACTATTACTTTTAAACAATTTTTAGACTAATTAAAACGACAATTAAAATGGAACGAAAAGAATAACAATTTTTCAAAAATGCATGCCATGCATTGGGTGAATTTGATTTTCAACTATTAGAAGATAGAAAGATTCCTTCCTCTTAACTTAGGAAAAATTACGCAGTTAAGCAAACTTATACTACTTAATTACTCATCATAGCTATAGTTTGCTATAATTACCACTCACGACTAATATTATACATTAATTATGTGGTCTGACTTCGAGTTTGTATAATTAACCACATTTGTATATGTATGATTCACCAAAATATACAAATACATATGTATAATACTCCCTCTGTCCCATTTTATGTGGCACTTTTCGTTCCTCGAGAGTTAAATAGTTTAACTTTGAACGGACATTTGTGTATGGGATATTGAATTTTTTTGAAATGAAACTTATATATTTGTAAACTATGTAAAGAGTTCTACAAGTCACAATAATTGATAATTCAAAATGTTAAAAGGATCTATGAAAAAATTACTGGCAAAGATAGACTTGCTTGAATCTCGAAATGCGAAAAGTGCCACATAAAATAGGACGGAGGAAGTATACAATTATCTAATCAATATACATATATAATTCACCTCACTCGCCTCTCTCCTACCTCTCTCAATCTCACTCGCCTCTCGCCTCTCTCCCAATCTCGTTTTCTTTTTATACAAATGCATATGGAGAGTAATTGAGGTATTTTTTAGTGTGTGAAAAATCCCCTTTTAAACTTAGAAGTTACAACATGTAAGAATGAAAATGCAGTGATGAAGACGTACATATACTCCTAAATTAGTATGAAATCATGGGCCACAAAAAAGGGATTCAGCCTTCTAATAGCTGCTAGGCCCCAATTGGAGGTTTAGCCTATTTTTGTCTATGGGCTGAACCAGTGGGTTGGCAACAAGAGGCATATATTTCTTACACAAAAAATAGCCCACTTAAAGATATAAGTTATTCATGTAAGTTATACGGTATTTATTGTAGGGAAAACGCACAAGTACCCCCTCAATCTATGCCCGAAAATCTAGAGACACATTTATATTATATTAAGGTCCTATTACCTCCCTGAATTTATTTTATAAGTAATTTTCTACCCCTTTTCGGCCTACGTCGCACTAGCTTTCAAAAAAAAAGTCAATCAACGTTGGACCCACAAGATAGTGTCACGTAGGCCAAAAAGGGGTAGAAAATTAATAATAAAATAAGTTCAGGGGGGTAATAGGACCTTAGTATAGTATAAGTGTGTTTCTGAGATTTCGGGCATAGGTTGAGGGGGTATTTGTGCATTATCCCTTTATTGTACGATAAGTATTTAGTCGCACATCTTGTCTTCTTCTTCTTGTCTCCTGAATTCATGAAACTATCAAAATTCGAGTTCAACCTCGTTAACCTAAAATATTGACTTTGATCAAAAAATTTAAATTTTAAACTTTTAAAGTTGAGAATCTTCCTCAAAATGCATCTTTATCATCTCAACAATAGTATATCACTCATTCACACAAGTTATATGCCCCACCCTCTTAGCCCCTACCCTCCAACTCCTACCACTCCCTCCCAAATTAAATGTAAAAAAAAGTTTCATGTTTTTTTATAGATTAAAATTTTTTTTACTACCCAATCCTTTATCACCTATTTTTTTTGTTTGCTTTTACCCATTTTATCCATTTAACTATCCATTTTTAAATGGGTAATATGGGTATCACTCGTTTTTTACCCATTCTCAAATAAGTTAGATATTCAATTCATTTAATATGGATAATATGAATGGATACTCATATTATTTACCTATTTTGCCACCCCTAATTATGACCATACATATCATTATAATTTACAACTAGCCAATTCCTATTTTTGTGTTTTATTGTTAATATTTTTTTTTAATTTCAATTTGTATGGTATAGTTTGAATTTTAAGAGTCAAATTTTAAAATTTTGATCGTGCATTTTGACACGAAATCTTTTAAAAAAAAACTATCAAAAATAGTGTAAGTCATAATAACTGTTAACTTAAAATATTCTTAAAAAATTAAAAAACTAACAAACAAAATTGATCCGACTCTTGAAATTCAAAATACATTAGTTAAACTCTCTAAGAGTCGTTTGATGTGAAGTATAAAGTATAATAATTTCAGGATAAAATATAAGATTATTTTATCTTAAGTTGGATTTGAAGTATTAGGAAGTCTTTAAATCATTTATCCCATCATTTATAGCATAGTGATGGAATAAGTTATATCATATGCATGGTAAATTTCAAAATAATTAATCACGCGATAACTTATTCCAAATCAAACGACCCCTTAAAGAAGTGTAAGAGATATACATACTTAATTGATCAATGTGAGAAAATGACCAAAATAGTTCTTAATATACAGGTAATGTTTTATTTTCGTCTTACATATATTTCTAAAATGGTCTTTGATGTATAACAAATATATTCATTTTGGTCCTTAATATATATTTCACTTGATTGAAATGGTCCTAAATGTAAAACCAAAAGTATTTACTTTGGTATTTTATCCTAAACTTAACATATTTATGATAAAAATAAATAAATTGTTAAATATAACTATGAACCCTACGTGGCTAACAAAATTCACTATTGGTGTTTTATTGTTAACTCCAAAGAAAGAACTTCATAAAAAAAAAAAATCTTAGTTAGATTTCATGGAGTTCTTTCTGTACCGTAGCTAACAAAGAAGACAACAATGATGAATTTTCTTAGTCACGTGAGGTCCACAGTTAAATTTAACGGTCTTTTTTTATTATAAAACCGTTAGGTTCAGAATAAATTATCAAAATAAATATTATATTAAGAACTTCTCAATCAAATAAAATACATTAAAACCAAAATAAATACATTTATTATAAATTTAATAACCATTTTAATCAACTAAAATATATTAATAACCAAAATAAATATACATTGCAACTATTTTGGTCACTTTTCTCATCATATTGAACCCTCTAGATGCCGCCCCCCAACTATGGTATATGCCTAAAAGACTAGATGCATGACCACTAGTTTCTAGTAGTGTGTAAATCTCTAGTTGAGCCATTAAGTTGGTCAATTCTCAACTTCTCTTGGCTTTTGAACAATAATACATTCATCATTTCAAATTATAAAACGGACGTGTTAAAAGAATAATAAAAGTCTCATATTGATGGTTAATAAGATGGGTGGACTCCTTATAAGGCTTGAACAATTATCCTCCCTCCGAGCTAACTTTTGGGGTGCGAGTTAAGCTCAAGACCTAATTTAACATGGTGTTAGAGTATGGTCCATCTCGTCCAATAATGAGCCCCTAAAAATCAATGCCACGCACCAGATGCTAAGCAGTGGCGGAGCCAAAAATTTCATCAAGTGTGTTCAAGATTTTTTTTTTTTTAATAAGTGAGTTGAATGTTATTTGTTTAACCTAGGAAATCTAGCATGAACAGTATCAACATTTGTAAATATCAAACATAAACAATCGAGTTTTTTTTCCTGCTTGATGCATTGATTTTATATGATAAAAGTATATGATTATTGGTTTTAAAGTGAAATATTGATAGAACAAATGCTTCTAGCTTTAAGAATTTTGAAAAAAGAAGAAGATAAAACGTATGTATTGTTTTAGCTTTGGGTTTAAAGTTGTTATCATATATAAACACAAATTTTTAAAGTAAAATGTTGGCTTTTTTTTTTTACCATTCGAAATTGCATTATATCATAGATAAAAATTAGAAATACATGAAATCAAAATATCCAAAATTAAAATAATGTATTCATATATGTTATTCTGTATTATTAAAATTGTAATATTAATAATTAAGATTCTTGAGCAACATAATAATAGTGTGTGAACTTTTGTACTGCTCTCTAAATAAAACCAAAAATGTCTTGCACTCTCTGCGATTCGAAAATGCGCACGTAGGGTGGAAATATGCTTAACATTATTTATTTATTCATTAAATATAGAATTTGACCTATATATATAATGTAATTTTTCTACGAAGGATGTTCAGCTGACCATCCTTGAATGCTTGTAGCTCTGCCCCTGGACGTGAGGTGGGATACTGTTAAAAAATAACAAAAGTCTTACATTTGTTGTTAATGAGATGAGCAGACCCCTTATAAGGTTTGGGTAATCCTCCATTTTGAGCTAGCTTTTGGGGTGTGAGTTAGACCCAAAATCTAATTTAACATGGTATTTAAGCAAGGTTCATCTCACCCAACAGTAAGGCTCCCAAAAATTAAAATTATTCATGCACCAGATACTTAGCACGAGGGTGAGGGTGAGGGAGGGGGGGGGGGAGGGGGGAGTTAAAGAATGAAAAAAGTCCTACATTGGTGGTTAATGAGATAATTGGACTCGTTACAATGCTTTAGACAATTCTTCTTTATTTGAGCTAACTTTTGGATGTGAGTTAAGTCCAGAACCTAATTTAGTAGAACTCATTGACTACGATAATTTTCTTTGCTTATAATTTTTTTAAAAATATTTTAATCCATTAATATCAACTTATAGTGTTTTTAATATAATAATTAAGATATACACTTTATTTTGCCAAACTTTCACTTATTCAACCATTGCCAAACTTTTCATTTTTACATTACCTAAGCTTTAAAAATATCTTTCAATTCTAGACCTCATTATTGTTTGACACAGTATAGATATGGATAAAGCTTTTTTTGAGTGAGGATGAAAGTTAAAACAAGTTGTTCACAATATATAGCTCAAATATGTGTCATTAAGTGATAAAATATTGAAAAAAATATAAAATGTTTACAATTCGTACCACCAAAACTTTAATTTATTAAATAGTGTAAGTGTAAATATAAATATAAAAATAATAAAACTTTTTGATGATAAATAATAAATTTGAACACATGTACACTACTTTTGTCGACTAATGTATATTGATTTTTTGGGAAACAAGAAGAGAAGTTCATAAGTTAGTTTTTAACAAAAATATAATTAATTTTTTGACTTTTGGACGATATAATTAAAGTTAGACTGCTATTCATAAAATCAACTATTGCCAAACTTTTGACTGTTATATTTGATTCTTCTCATCTCAATAAAAAATACTTCCTTTGTCCTAATTCAGAGTGTGTTCGACATTACTATCAAAAACTATTTATATTCATATGTATATTATTTTTTTAAAAATAGTTTTCAAAATAGTCATTTTAGGAAAAAAAAAAGAAGCTTTGTGATTAGTGAATCAACACGCCAATAAAGAGAGTACATTGCGAGCTAGAGCACCACTCTTATCTTTTATATTATCACTACACTAAAATAATCTTTAACGATAATAATTTAATTTTCGCTAAATATGTTTATTTAGAGAAAATTACTAGTGACAATTTTATTATTGTGCCCTCTGTATTAATATCCCTATAAAACCTATAAGGATCTTAGATTCAATGACAATTAATTAATATCAGTAAAAGTTTTACTCCCTCTGTCCACTTTTATTTGTCATGTTGCGTTTTTTCTAAAGTCAATTTGACTAATTCTTTTTAACGTTAAATTAGATTACGTTAATTCAATATTTTATTTTAAAAAAAATTAGATATTCTAAAAATATACGAAAAATACTATAGATTGTAATTTCTTGCATATCATATGATGAAAATATACATCGTAAAATATTGATAAAAAATCTTATAGTTTGACTCTAAAAAGGAAACCATAACAATTACTTATGGACGGAGGGAATAATACTCTTTATTAATGTACATATTTATTACCGCTAAAAATTGTTTTAGCTAAAGAAAACATTCAATATAGTAGTATACATATATTTTTTCTATATATATATATATGGTATACTTGAATACCACTATATGAAAAACAAAAATATGAACCTATTCCTCCTCTCTTTGGCAACCACTTTTGCTATAATCATCAACTTTTTATTCAAATATTTCTTTGCCAAGCCTAAACAAAAAATAGGTTCATTTGGTTGG
This sequence comes from Solanum sitiens, assembly GCA_016801875.1. Lineage (NCBI taxonomy): Eukaryota > Viridiplantae > Streptophyta > Magnoliopsida > Solanales > Solanaceae > Solanum > Solanum sitiens. The sequence continues at coordinate 791,869 of JABWTJ010000178.1, read as the reverse complement.
CCTATTGTTGGAGAAACCATTCAATTTCTTGTATCACTTTACTATGGATTAGTCCATGAATTTGTTCAAGAAAGAACCAAAAAATACAACTTTAATATATTCAAAAACTCATTACTTGGCCAAAAAGTTGTTATTTTTTCAGGTCCATCAGCTAATAAATTCATATTTACTAAAGGTAACAAAAATTTTAGTGATTGGAGACCTAATTCTGTTCAAAAACTTTTCCCTTCAACATCATTTGTACCTATAGAACATGACACTAAAAGAGCAAAAAGTGTCATTAGTTATTTTTTGAACTCACAAAATGTTGAAACACTTATTAGTACTATAGACTATATGTCACATACACATTTGGAAAATCATTGGAAAGGGAATAATGAAGTAATAGTGTATGATTTAGTGAAATTTTTTACTTTCTCCCTTTCTATTAGAGCATTTATAGGTATCGAAGAATCGAATAATAATAATAATAATAATAATAATATTTATGAAAAATTCAAGATTTTTTCAAGAGGTCTTTTGGTAATGGACATAAATTTACCAGGCACAACATTTTATAAGGCAATGAAAGCTGGGAATGAATTAAGAAAAGAAATGAAGGTGATTATTGAAAAAAGAAGAGAAAAATTATTAGAGATTGATTCAAATTTAGGAAATGTTTATTATAATGATGTGTTAACACAATTGATTATTGAACAAGATGAAGATGGAAAGTATAGAGTGAAAGTTGAAATTGTTGATTCGGGCACGTTATTAATTAAATCATTTTTTAAAAAAAATAATAAGGCTCAAAATAATCGAACTTTGAGAAAAGGCTCATTTGTGTCATACGTTGAAATTTTGGCTCATCTACGTCATTTCAGTTAACAAATAATGGCATGAATGAACTTTTTTCTCAAACAAAAATGACACAGATGAGTCAAACTTTTAACTGATGACATAGATGTGTCTTTTTCTCAAAATCCGATGACATATTTGAGTTTTTTTTCTCAATATAAATAAAATACTCCATCACAAAATAAATTTGCAGATATATTTGAGTTTTGGAGCTACACAAAAGAATGGTGAATACTTTCCAAATCCAACAAAGTTTGATCCTTCAAGATTTGAAGGAAATGAATTAGTTCCTTATACATCAGTTTCATTTGGTGGAGGACATAGAATGTGTCCTGGAAAAGAATTTGCAAGAATATTAATTCTTGTTTTTCTTCATCATGTAATTAAAAAATTTAAGTGGGAGGCTAAGGTTCCTTTAGAAAAAAATATGTACCCTTTTTTTCTACTACCCATCCCAACAGATGGATATCCTGTTACCCTTTCTACTCTTTAAGCTTTGTTACATAGAAAAAAGAAAATATATGACAAAGGATGTAACCTAGTTAATATATACTCTTTTTGTTTTAATTTGTTTGGCAGTTAGCATGAAGTTTTTCAAAGATTTTTAAATATTATGGTCTTATATCAACAAAGATATGTTAAATCAGTGTATCAAAATGTTCCTTAATCTTGTGATCTTAAACAAGTCATGCAACAAGTTGGAGTTAAAGCGAGACACTATACTAAAAAGGATTTTTAGCGGTAATTAAGCATTAGTTGCCGCTATATATATTTTTTTTAGTGGCAATTACTAGTAACAATTACATTTTATAGCACTTTATAAATGCCCCTACGCCCTAGTTTATGGGAGTGTTGGTATGTAGGAAAACATCTCCGGGAAGTGTTTTTCAATTTTTTCATGTTTGATTGACTTAAATGTTTAGAAAATATTTTCCAAATCAACTCATTTTCCTTAAATTTAAGGAAAACATTTTGGAAGAAAATATTTTAAATAAGTATTTATTCGGAAAAGGGTATTTTTGAACCCATTTAGTAATTATAGGGGCACCCCTGGATCAAAGTATTGACTGCGGATTTGATTCAAAGTATTGACGACCAGTGTTTTAAAAAATGCAATCGGGGCGAGTCCCGGGGTGAAACACAACTAAAACGTACCGGGGCGCAATGTTGAGGAGTAGTTCTCGCGGGCGTACGTTTTTTTCGACAAGGCGTACGCTTAGGCGTAATACGCATATTTTGGAAAAAAATCTACGTTTAATGGATCCTATTAAAATTAGTTATATTTTAGAGAATACCTATTGTATTTCACTTCCCTTATATACTTAATTACTTACTTATATTCTACAAAGTACATATATTTTGCTTTTCATTGTCTGTTCATATTTTCAGATAGAAAATTCGATTAAAAAACCCTAACATCACTCTTACTCTTAGCCTCTTAGGCCTTAGTAGAAGATCCTAGTCTCGTCTTCCACCATCAAGGTATGACTTCTTCTTTTGCTTTTAACTTCTGCAGTTCTATTACTTATTACATAGTGATAAGTTAACTTGCGATCTGTGAAGTGTAAATCAAGAATGTTGTAACTTGTAAGTCTTAAAAAAAACCAATAGTGTTATGAAATTTGGAGTTCAAAGATGAAGCATAATGAAATGTTATCAAGTTTAAAGTTCAAGAATGTCCACCTTTTTTTAAATCTCACGTATTATGTCATATTTTTGGGCTATTAGTTAACTCATGTAATAATTATAATATTTTTTCCATATTTTTATTTTTGTGAGTTTTCTACTTTTAACCTTATTTTATTAATAATTAAATTAGAGATTAGTAGGATTTACGCCCCACGTCTCGAGACTTACGCCTCGCCCCGTAACAGATAAAACGTCTCACCCAACGCCTTTGCCTCGTAACAGATAAAACGTCTCAACCAACGCCTTCGCCTCTCAAAACACTGTTGACGACAAAGATATTTTTGAGTCAAACTATAAGTGGAGCGCATTCTTATTACTTTCACATAGTTTAAAAATATTTTTGACCTTTTTTCCTATTTTAAATAACTTCAAAGTACAAGTGGCGCTACGACATATTTGGTACGAAAAAAAATATTTTTTTTAAATCTTGTTTTTTTTTTTTATATTGGACAAATAAATAGAAAATAGTATCTAAACATTTATATATAAGAAGGCTATTAATGAAATTGTATCAAAGGATACGAGATAGAGATTAATGAAATGATTGAGAATTGTGACGCATGCATGAGGTTTAATATTCAATAGAGAAACTATATATTTTTTCATATATCCTAATTTTGAAAAACAGAGTTATCCGAAAAACTAGCCCGAACACCAATATTGTTAAAAAATATTTTCTACCAAATATACCCCTTAATTTAAGATATTTTTCCAACTTGTCTCTTGTTTTGAAAGAGGAAGATAAAGCTGCTGCCTGAGTCTCTCAGCTAGCAAAGCAGTATTCTTTCATCCATGGAACTCAATACAGCAATTTCTCTATCAAAAACTCTCTCTCTTCTCTCTCCAATTTCATCAACTTCTTCATCTCTCCCACCATTCTCTCTATCCCGCCGTTTCCACCACTTCCGCCGCTGTAATGTTAGCCGGAGTTTTTGTCTTCCACCGGCCGTACAATTGTCCACTAGCAGAGAAGATGACGGAGATGAAATGGTAGAAATTGGAGGGTCTGAATTTGAGGAAGAAGATGATTATGCTGAAGATGAAGATACCCTTGATGTTGATTCACTAGAACGTGAAGCCCAACTTGTGGTTCGAGAATTTTCTGACTCTTTGTCTCGGCAATTGATTATAGGTTTGTTTATCTCTGTTTTCCCGTACGTTCACTTTACCTTTTCATGGCCCCTTTTTCCAGTTCATTATTTCGAATTTTGAGTGGGAGTGAAACTGACCCCTGTTTTGAATTTTGTTTATTAAAGTAAAAATGCTTGATATATTCGCCTCTCTACCTCCTCGAGGTAGTGATAAGGTCCGTGTATATCTGCCTGACCCCGATTTTGGGACTATATTGGGTTGTTGTATGTTTGCGCTCGGAAAAATCAAACCTTTTGCACAAAGAAGCAGTTGTACACTGGTATTTCAACTCCACTGATCCTCCTTGACTATTACACACACGTCAAAGCTATTCACGGAAAACAGACCGTAGAGAACGAGAGAGTTAGGAATTCATTGAAAGTTCTTGGTTGTGTGTTTTTCATTTTCTTCTTTAGTAAGTACGAAACAAGTCATTGAATGTTGCTGCTGTTTCCTCATTTGGATGGTGGTGTTTGTCTAGGTTATTCAATAGTTGGATTGACAAGAAGGATGTTAGAAAAAGACTTATTATAACAGTGTTTTTAATACTTGGGTGTGAATTGGTACAATTATGACCACCAAGCTAATTTCTGAAATTTATGGATCAAAATATATTGGCATTCCATGAGGAGAATCATGCAGTCAAGCTGGATATACAATTAAGAGTATTAATTTTATGTACCTATATACCTTCACACTAACAAAGATTAGAATGGCCAGACAACTCTCTGAGGCGGCATCAAGTAGTTGTATAATATTGTGTTCTGTAACTATTTTATTGATGCATGTTATCTATTCAAACATGCAATGCACTCTCTTCCAAAATATAATACTTTGATGAAGGTAACTTTTGGAGTGGTAAGAAGAAGTCTGATATATGGTAAATATAAGGAGTGTTTCTTTGCTATGTTTATTATTCAGCATAACAGTAGCAGTCAGTTATGTGGACAGTTCTGAATTTGTGAGGAATACATAGTGAATGCCCGTAATAGTGAAGAATGTGTTGTATAGTTGGGCATTCATGAGGAGAAGAAGGAGATGTAGAGTTTGGGATGTTTGCCCCTCTGGCACTCATATAGGTACTTCGGAGAGCAAAAAATATGAGATAATTTAAAGGAATGGAATACAACTTCATATAAATTAGGACATGCGTTTTTGTTTTTTTAATTAACTTTTGATGTACTGATGAAGTTCCTTTTTATTAGATGATTGTATATCTTTCACAGAGAACTATATTTTTGCTTAAGCTCAATACCTTTTTGTATATTCCATGTATATGAGGGTTTTCCCCAGAACATCAGTAAGTATTGTTCTATTTTTAAAAAAATGTTCAGCAAAACATGGTTGGAGAGAGATAAAAACATGACCTACAGAGCTTTTCTTCTGTTATTGTTTGGTATAGTATATTTGGTCTATACAAGTTGCAGTATGTGGAGAGCTTGTTGCTACACAATCTCTAAAGGGAGAAACTCCTTATTTCTAGAATTAAGGAAGGTCAATGGGCAGTCTTTCAAGGAAGATTTGGAGTTGTCTGCTTTGAATTTGGTTGGGAAGTGCAGGAGAGAAGATATAGGTAAGAAACCCAGTTTCAATCTGTCTGAAGGTCAGGTCAGAGCTATGGAAGAGTTCCTAACAGCTTCTATGTTTGGAGGTTCTAAAAGAGTGGGCTCACAGGAGTTGGTCACCAAATGGGCAACAAAAGATTTGGTCATTGATGACAGCTTTGATAGTTTCGAAGATGGGCAGTCTGTTATGGAGGTGTTTGGAGGCTAGAGGTGCTCTGGTGTCTTACATTAGGGAAATTAAAAACATGTACAATAGAGCCAACGGGAGGTGACTAAGAACACTTCTTGGTCATGATAGGGTTGCACTAGGGATCAACCCATAGCCAATTTCTATTTGCCCTAGAAATGAACTAAACAAATTGACGCGACATATTCAAGGGAGTTGTTGTGGATTATATAGGGAGGTGACTACGAACATTTCCCGGTCATGATAGGGTTGCACCAGGGATCAACCCTTAGTCAATTTCTATTTTCCCTAGAAATGAAAAAATTGACGCAGCATATTCAAGGGAGGTGTCGTGGTGTATGTAATTCGCATACAACATAGTATTGATCAAAGAGACGTGTGGTAGAGTTAACGATATGCTGGAAGTATAAAGACATACCTTAGAATCTAAAGGTTTCAGGTTAAGCATGACTTAAATAGAGTATCAAGAAGTCATGTTCAGTTATGATATGCATGAGGCAAAGGTGGAAGTGAATATCTATAAACAAGTCATTACCATGAGAGGATGCTAATGTATCGTAGGTCTATAATCCAAAAAACGAGGAGATGGTGATGACATTGCACATCGTATTGGAGCTGGTGGTTGTAATGGAGGCTCGTGTTTGGTACCGGGTACTATGTGATAAGAATGTGTCACGAAGGATTAAAGAGGTAAGTTCTAGAGAGTGGTGGTTTGGCCTACTTTATTGCATATGGGGGGGCAGAGTGTTGACCAGTCAAATCGCACATGTTTGGAAGATGAAGGTGGCAGAGATAAAAATGCATTGATGGATGTGTGGACATGGTAGGAGAGATAAGATTAGGGAATAAAGTTATATATGACAAGATGGGAGTGACCTCCGTGGCAGACAAGACGTGGGAAGCAAACCTGAGATTGTTTGGGCATATACAGAGGAGGTGTGAGAGGTTGACTATAGCAAGTTTAAAGAGAGGTATAGGTAGGTTGAGAAAAAATTGACGGTGGTGATTTGATCGGATATGATCCATTTTCAGCTTATTTAGGACATACCCTAGATAGAAAGGTGTGGAGATCGAGGATTAAGTTGTGCCTTTAGTTAGATTAAATTAGAGAAGACTGAGGCTACCAGCATATGTTTTTGATGACCTAGCTACCAGCCAACACGTATTCAGAGGTTCACTGATACTGCAATGATATAGTTCTGTAGATAATCTTGTAACAGGCTAAGTTGCCTGGACTCTTCATTTTTTCTGCCGCACCAGTGTTGACACGAGACAGGGTGAGGGATACATGTGGGGATTTGGTCAACCCACATCGGAAACTTTGACCAAAGTCCATGGAAATATTTGGGGGAAAATTGAGATTTTGATAAAAGATTAAAATAGATTTAAGACATGAGAAATGGGATACCTTAAGTATTATTGTCCTTTTTAATCTTTTTTTAGCTTTTCCTCTTGGTCAATATTCGTTTCTTCATGTTTCAAGCCAAGCAGAGAGAAACTAAGAATTCAAGCTGTTGTGTTCTGACTTTTGGTAGACAGTAGGAACGATTTGTAAGGAGAGTTGATGGAAGGCCTGAAATGACTTTCTTTTTCTTTTTTTGAGGGGAAGAACCATAGAGATTGAAAGAAGAAGTTGGGGGGTCTTGGGAAAGACGACCTAGAAGATCTTCAAAATATAGAATTTCTTTATAGCTCTATTTTATAATTTTGGATTTTTAGCCGAATCCCGGCATCCGTATACATACCTGATCTGTACCCCGAATATTAACATTTAGATTTTGAAGAATCCAACCCTTGGATTTGCATCCACTTCGGATACCCGAGTCCGAGAACCTTAGGTAACAAGTCTTTTACTGCTTAAGCTTTGGAAATTGATTAGGCTGTTACTCATGTGTATCACAGGATACATGAGACCAAAATACAAAATACTGCTAAACTGTTCCACTTATCGCATCTTATATATTTTCTAGCTCTTTGACGCTCAAAATGTTCTTTCTTTGTTGATTACAGAAGAAGAGAGATCTAGTCCAAAAGAAGCACAAGTAAAGGAGAAGAGACGTAAAAATACTACCTCAAAAAATGTTAGTATCTCATCTGCTACTCTGTTGGAGCTTCTACTCCCAACTAGTATCTATGAGCCGCTACATGTTCTGAATTGTATTTTTCTCATTCATTATACAAATCAGTTGCATATAGTGAACTGCATGCTGATTTGTCCACAATCACTTATACTCAATTTTTTCCCTCTCCTTGCTTCATCATACAGGTGATTTCATTGCTTATCAATTCATGTTATGGACTCTGGACATGAAAGTTGAATAGCTGTGAAGTTAATTTCTAATGTTCATCACCCACATGCTAATTCAATTGTATTCATATCTCTGAAGAAATCTTGACTAAGAGAATAACGATAACGTGTTCTAAAGGGATCATTGTCATTGTGAATTATATAATAAAATATTACCGATTTAGCCTATTTTCTATGGAACTTCATCTAGGAGTATGTGATTATCTTAATCATGAAAGATTTCTCTTTCGTACAATGAGAAGTCTTGACTTTAATAAGAGAGCTTCATAACTTTGTAAGGAAGTTTCTGACTTTCACCTTTCTTCTTACAAACTGGCTGAAGTGCCCTGAAATATTGATATATGTTCTCAAATTTAGGGGGGATGTTGTAGTCTTCAACTTTATGTGTGGATGTGATTAATTACTCAATGCATTACCTAGTAATCATCTACTTGAAGCTTCACAAGATGATCAGAGTAGCCAAAGTAAACAATGTCCACAATTTTTCTGTTGCTCCTCGAGATTCACGTGGAAGGAACATGGAAGTTGGATCATGTATCCACAGTTTATTTTTGGTTTTACTAATTTTACTGGGTGATATGGGAAGATCCACGCTTTATTCTTATCCATTGTTTATATGATATGGTTCTTCTAATATTCTGAGATCTACATGAAGATCTAGGTTATTAGTTTTTATGGACTTGACCAGTAGAAGTTTACTTGCAGATCCCTGATCACCTTCTTCCTAAGGTGGCAATTGTTGGAAGACCGAACGTTGGTAAATCAGCACTGTTTAATCGTCTTGTTGGGGTATTTCTCTAAACTTGACTTGGTTTTTGATTACCACGAAATAAAACCTTGACAATCTTTATTAAATGGTCCGGTTCCGTTATATGAGATTTTTTCTTGCTCTGGATTTCTCTTCATGAAGCTTGGTTTATCTTCAACAGGGGAAGAAGGCCATTGTGGTAGATGAACCTGGGGTAACAAGGGATCGCTTGTATGGTAGATCATATTGGGGAAACTATGAATTTATGGTGGTGGATACAGGAGGTGTGCTTACTATTTCGAAATCACAGACTGATCTAGTGGAAGAATTAGCTGTCTCAACAACAATTGGAATGGAGGGCATTCCACTTGCTACCAGGGAGGCTGCTGTTGCTAGAATGCCTACTATGATTGAGAAACAAGCTACTGTGGCTGTTGAAGAGTCATCGGTCATTATCTTCCTTGTCGATGGCCAGGTATATCCTTTAGTAGAGTTACATGGATGCTGTTTTCTCAAAAATTAATTAGCAAAATAAATTGTGTTCGGTAACATAGGAAAACATTTGCAGAAATTGTTTTTTCCTATTTTTCTTTGGATAGTTGCACTAAATACTTGGCAAAATATCATTCTAAGGAAAATGTTACCCTGAAATTAAGGGGAAATGATTTCCCTAAGGCCCAAGGGAAAACATTTTCCTTGATCCATAATTAAGAGTTTTGGTGGTGGCCAGCATGCCCTTAATTGCTGTAGAATACAATTTACTAGTTTAAAAAAAAAAGAAGAGTTTTGTCCCTTTTTTTTTTTCAACTCGCCCTCTAGTCTCCCTCACTCTCTCTACCCATTCTCCCACACCTACCCCCTACCCCCTACCCCTGATAAACCTCTCTATCAGAAGAGCTCATAACAATCTCGAAAATTTGAAGAATCAAATTTCTCTATTTGCTCTGGGTCATTTGATACAGTAGTTCGTTCATGAGAAGTTTTGAGGGAAGGAAAACTTGTCTGGAAAAAGAGCAAAGAATTTGATGGAAGAATACTACTGATTCCATTATGCATCTTTTTATTCCTTGATTTGTGAACTAGACATAATTGGAAAGTCATATTATTTGACAGTTGTCTAAAGTTCTCAGAAAAATTTCTAGGTCTGGAGCATCTCATGTATCTTGCAGTTAACAGTAGTAAAGTGTATAACATGTGGATATTGTACCTATATTTGTTGTCATATTCTGATTATGAGACATTTCCTTATCCTTGTTAGTGGTGAAAGTGTAGCTTAATATGGTCAGAAAGAGTAACAAGTTTTAAATAGGCAGGTCTAAATGCTGCTGATGTGGAGATAGCAGATTGGCTACGCAAGCACTACTCAGACAAATGCATTATTCTTGCTGTAAACAAGTGTGAATCTCCACGCAAAGGAATCACACAAGCATCAGAGTTTTGGTCTTTGGGGTGAGCTGATTATCTGACTGTACTTCATTATTTCGTACACAAGTTCACATTAAATGCATAGATTGATATAAACAGAAGTGTTGTGGTTAGAGAATTCATCATGTTTGCAGTTCTTTTTCTTTTTCTTGTCTTTTTAAGTCGTTTTTAGTATATGGGGGATTAATTAAGAGAAAATGTAACTGGTCAAAAGGTGAAAAAAATCCTCATCTACTCAAGAGAGATTCAGAGATCTGTCATTATACTCCAAGAGTTGGTGGTCTAGTCTTTAGATCCCTTCTTTGGATCAGAATGACTGGAGAATTTTCAAAGGCTATGGTATATGTCTAAAGAGAGAACAGTATAAACCTACTATATATGTGAAGTGTGACAACCAACTTAGCGTCCAATGTACTTCCATTAGATTAGGAATTTAGTTGTAGTTTATAGCATCAATATCACTTAATAGAGTTAGGAGAATTTGTATCTTGTGGACGTTTTCCATTTCCAATGAAGTGAATATACAACCTCCATAGTTATTGGTGAATTTATACCGGCTTCCTGTGGTTGAGGTAGGTCAGTGCAAATGGCAAAAGTTTGTGCTTCTTTATCATGTGGTAATGAATTTTTCTTTTATCTGTTTGTGTGATTTTCTTTATTCGAAAGTCTGTTGCATTCTCTCTTTTGAGCTTTTCAAAAACTAGTTTTTCTTTTCACTATTCTTTTGAAACTATGTTGCTCAAGTCCTCCAAAGTGCTGCAGCACCTGTGTCGAATCCTAAATAGTTTTCGGAGGACCCGGCAAGACGACACACATCTGGTGGCAATTTTGAAGGATCCAAGCAACATAGTTCTTAGATCCAGGGACTTTAAGTCGTTCTGTATAAATAAATGTGGTGACTTCATTACTGCTGTTTAAAATGTTCCTTTGTTTGATTTATCAGGTTTGACCCCTTTCCGATATCTGCTTTATCTGGAACTGGAACTGGAGAGCTTCTAGATCTTGTTTGTGCAGGGATAGAGAAAGTTGAGGTACTCTTTCATCTTTGTGGAGATTAGGTTTCCTTTTGCTTAGATCAGTATACTCTCTCAGTGGTACGCCTCTGAGGAATATTTCTATGCTTTAATGTATACACAGGAGTAGGTTAAGTTATGTATTCCAGTTATGATTAAACCATACAAGTAACAAAACAAAGTTGGCCCCTGTTGAAGTTTTATGTAAAGAATCTGAAAACATTATGCATAATATAAATCTGTAGCTATTGGAGGCATGAACAGATTAGAGTTCTTAAGTTGTATATCAAACTTCTAAAATGATTAAGAAAAGAAATGTAAAGTTTATGGGGTCGATAGACGAAAAAGTAATTGCTTAAAGGGGGCATGAGTTACTGCTGTAGAAGATGGGAGCCTCATGACAGCCAAAAATATCTCCTTCTCCTCAGCTCCGCCAAGTCAAGGCTTCAGAAGAGGTGAGTTTTTCACGATAAAATGAAATATCCAGGGAAAGAACTGGGGAGTACATGTCCTGGACCTCCTCTGAGTAACTTAATGCATAGGATTTCTGTTTTATTTATTTATTGAGAGAAGGTAACAATGAAGTGCATAAGAAACTAGTTCTGGAATTTGTTATAGTTGTTTCTTTTAATTGCCTTTTCCCATCAACTTCTTATTCTTCCTTCATCATCTTGATCCGTTTTCATTTAATACTATTGTTGTACCTATCAAAAAGAAAAAGAAACATCAAGGAGAGTTACATTCCTTGTTAGATGTATAGTAGGGTGAGGGAACATTTCATTAGTTGTATAAGAAAAGTAGAAACGTGAAATTGCTCTTATGCCCTTCCAGTGCAATACGTGAACAGAGTAGTCTTTCACCTCTCTGTGTAAAGCAATATGCCTTTCTTATGAGTTATGATATCACCCCATATTTGCTGAGATTGGAGGGCTTTATAAATTTGATGCAACTTTTTCTTAGGGAGAGGTCAAGTGAAATTTCAGTATACCCTTCTATATCAATAAAATTTACTTTTCTTTTCTATACACGTAAATACCATATACACACACATATATATCAGAAATGTAAGGTAAGACATTTTTATAATAAATTAAGAACTTGAAACTGCAGAATGAGAGCCTATTGAAGAAGTGATTGTGAAGGTACACTGAAGAGAGAAATGCCCTCTGGAAAGAGGTGATCATAGCTAAATATGGTGAGTTAAACCCTTGATGTACAGAGATCACAACAGAACCTTATGGTGTGGGTGCATGGAGATCAATTAGAAAAATTTATATATGAAGGTGGGAAATGGCACAAAAACAAAATTTTGGAAGGATGTTTGGATAGACCAATCCCCTCTTAGGGATCTCTTTCCAGATCTCTTCCAAATTTGTGGAAATCTTGATGCCAATGTTGGTGATTGCTGGACTGAACAGGGCTGGGATCTAGTTTTTAGAAGACTTCTCAATGATTGGGAGGTGGAAAGGGTGGCTGAGATATTAGGGATGCTAGGTGGAGTGACCATCAACGCCAATGCCACAGACAGGATGTTGTGGAAGCACAACAAAGATGGCCTTTTCTCAGTCAACAGTGCTTACAGAAGAGGTCTTCAAGTGATGGCAGGGAGGCCAAAACACCTCTGGAACCATCTTTGGAAGGGGGATATTCCTACAAAAGTGAAATGCTTCACTTGGCTAGTGACAAAGAGAGCTTGCTTAACACAGAAGTACTTCAGAAGAAGGGTATACAGCTGGTCCCTAGGTGTTTTTTATGCAATTTGACAAGTGAAACCAACAGCCATCTCTTCTTGCACTGTAATTACACTGCTCAAATCTGGAATTTGTTCCTTAGCATCTCAAATCAGAATTGGACAATACCAGAACGTACATCAAACGTGTTGAAGAGGTGGGCAAGGAGAGGAGGTACCAAGAGCCAGAAGAGATGGTGGAGGTTAATACCATCATGTATATGGTCGTCTCAGTTTGGAAGGAGAGGAACAGTAGATGTTTCGACAATAGATCCAATTCCATACACAAGGTCAAATGGAATTGCATAGTATATCTACTTTTTTGGTGTAAACAGTTGTGTATAGTAGACACAGATCAGATTGTAGATTTGATAGGAAGTTTGTAATTGACACTTTCTGGTGGTGGCCAGCATGCCCTTAATGCTAAAGAATACAACCTTACCAGTTTAAAAAAAATAATAAAAAAAAATAAACCCAATGTGATCTGACTCTTACCCCAGCCCCATGCATAGCAGAAGCTTAGTGCACTAGGCTATCCTTGATGTGTGTGGGTCTACATGTATATAAAATGACAGGTGGCTATTCATATATTTGTAGTAGGTTAGCATTGTACCCTTTTTTTGCTTCATATTTTGACCTTCTAAACACATTACTATCCTTTTAATTCCAGGGACTTCTCTATCATTCCAATAAAAAAATCCAAAAATCTTCCTTCATACTCAGACAGGTCGTCTCTGTTCATTCTTCCTTTTTCCTTTTAAATTCCCCATTGGTGAATCACCCTCACTATTTCAATTTTTCAGCGACTGTTCATCTCTATTTCTTTCTTCAGTGACTCCTTTCTATTAGCAACTGCGCTCATTTACTTTTCCATTATTTACCGTTAAAGCAAACTAAATGAGAAAGATCTCGAGACATTTCCACAATGTTGTCAGCAGTGTAAATTGCTCCCATCAATGGAGTAATCATGAACCACAAGAACTATCTCCTTCACCCTGAGTTTCGATTATGATTTGATTTTGTTTCATATCTTTTGTTCTCCATAAAGCTTGACAAAAATCCTAGGAAATCTAAGAAATTCACATAAAATATCAAGGGTTTAGTTTTCGTGGAAACCATCTGAATAGGAAGAAATGAATAGAAAGCAAAAATTCTAAGAAAAAGAAAAGATTTGAGTCTCCAGTTTCACACTTTGCTAAGATGGGGAGAGAAAAAAAGTGAGGGGATGGGGGGGAACCAAATTAGGTATAGTATTTGTAGAAGGACAAAAGTATCCATCTCACTTAGGCATTTATAACATGCTAAAGGGGCATTTCAGGAAAGTAAAATGGGTTAAATGCTTACCAGATTGTAGTAGGATGTACGTGCTTATGTCTATGGTGGTCAAAACTTTACCTGAACTAGGCCTAACCAGCCCTATGACAGATCCAGCCCGAAGCAGCCATGTCCTGCATGGAGCCCAATTAAAGGACCAGCACACTAACTTACTAGACCTTCGCTATCCTCATCACCAAGTCAATCCATAATGTCCTCAACCGTCTCTGAGAAACGAGGGCCCCAGCTTCCTAAGACTGACCTAGGAGAACCATTGAAACAATCTCATAATTATATGTTGACTGTAGTGCACTTTTAAAGGCAATATTCAATTCCGAGTCAGCTTCTACTTACCTGAGTCCCACTAGATTAATTTTTCTTTCTTCTTTCTGTTCTTACTCTATATTTCTTTCTAGTATTGGCTAAACTCTATATGTCTGTCTCTTGATGTCTCTCTCTCTCTCTCAAAAATGTTCACATGCTTTTATACCATCATATTTAAGTGTGAAGAAGAGAAACTAGCTTTAGTATTTCCTACTGCTTTCGTGATGACATTTTATAGTCTGTGATACAATATGCACGCACACCTGTTGACTGTGAACTTCTTGGTAATTGATTCTGAATATCATGCATATTTTTCTTTGGTATAGTGATTCTGGAATATTAAACGAACATTTTTAATATTTACTTTTAAAATACTTTGTAGGGGACAGAATATCTTGAAGAAGAAAACTACGTTCCTGCAATCGCAATTGTTGGCCGTCCAAATGTTGGAAAAAGTAGTATTTTGAATGCTTTAGTCGGAGAGGACAGAACAATAGTTAGTCCTGTTAGTGGAACTACTCGTGATGCTATAGATACAGAATTCACTGGACCAGATGGACAGGTGAGTCTCGGTTCAGCCATCTCAACTTTTGTGCAAAGAGTTGCACTTGCATCTGTGAGGATAAATGCACCCTACTTCAGATAGTAAATCAATGAAGAAATTTTTAAGTAAGAATCATTGCAAGGGAAGAAAAAAAGGATATTGAGACTAGGTTGACTTCCAGTCAAGGCAGTTCTTACCTGATTCTGATATGCTGACCCACTTATTTTTATTTGTGAGACAATTTATTGCAAGTATATACAACTGTTGCTCGTCCGTATTTCTCATTCTGCAGTGTTGATTTGTGGTTCGACGACTGTTCTGCACTTAAACCTCTACCCATTTTATTTGAACGGTTAATGTAACAGAGTAAATATTTTTTTGATACCACACAATTAGTGGGTCAACTTTACCAAATTGCATAATGTGGCAAGCAATTGTTATGCCTCCTGTAAATCTAATTATCTATTCAATATGTTACATTCATTTTACATTAGAAATACAAATGAAATAAGAGAGAGGATTGTTTATAAAAGCAATTGGGATATGGAACAGAGTTAACATTCTTTCCCTTCCTTGATGCATAAGTTCTATAAAAATGGCTTGGGATAAGATCAGAGTTTCCTTGTTTTTCACCTGAAGTTGACTGTAGAAACTTACATTTTAATGATCCTTTTCTGCAGAAGTTTCGGCTTATAGATACTGCTGGAATAAGAAAAAAGACTGCAGTGGCTTCATCAGGTAGCATACCAGAGGCTTTATCAGTAAATCAAGCATTTCGTGCGATTCGGCGGTCAGATGTTGTGGCTCTTGTTATTGAGGCTATGGCTTGCATCACTGAGCAGGTACATTTGAGTTCAGGAAGGAGTTCATAAGTAAAATTTAAGCTCAACGGGAGGAACTATTGTTGTGAGATATCGTTGCTTTTATAGTCCTTTGTTCAAGGACTGTGAAACATAACATCTAGTATTAGTTTCACTTGTGCCTTTAGCATTACTATTTGTAACTGAAGTTTGAACTTTGTCCTATTCTGTCTGTCACATAAGGCTTAGCATTTATTGATTCATGCTATGATCTTATTCTTTTCTTTTCTTTTTTTGAGAAAGGGAATGTTGTATTCCTCAGCATTAAGGATAGCATTAAGGATATGCTGGAGACCTCCAAAATTGGTTCCCAACAAGAGAAAAAACAAAAAAGGCTAATAGATTACAAAGTGCCCTATAAAATCCAAAAATTTGTGCAGCTTCTTCTATCCCTTCCTCTTTACACCAAAAATAAAAAGTAGTCAAGCAGTTCCATTTGACTTTCTCTATTGAATTAGCCTTGTTTTCATGGCAAGCATCTGCTATTTCTTTCTTTCCAAATAGACCACCAAATGCATGATGGTATTATACTCCACTTTTTCTTAGATTTTCTCCGCCCTCTGCCGATCCAGCAGCTAAGTAGATCTGTTGTATGCTCAGGCATAATCCATTCGGTATGTGTTAGTCCCAAAAGAGAAGAATGTTTTGATTCAATTCAGGCTTATCTTTTAGTTTCAAGTGCAAAAAAGTATTCAACTTTGATATGACCATCTGATCAAATCTCATGGATAAGGGGGTTGTGCTGGTTCTGGAGCTTATCGCATTATCAAAGGGAAAGATCTCTAAAGAATAAAGATGCTTTCGAGATATCCACAATGTTATTAACTTTTAAGTTTTACCCTATATTTTGCTCTTCTTTTCTGGACCAATATGCATACTGAACAATTTAGATAATCCAAATATTAGTAATATGTGGACTTCTTTTTTTCTTTTGGTGTTCTCATTTAAGCGAACTCCTCCAAACAAATGCACATGCTACAGCAATGAGCATATGTCATTCTTTAGTAATAGGCGAAGAGTAGTTCCATCCGTGCTCATAGTGTGGCTACATAAATATTGACATGTAAACTCATTTTTGTTTCCTTGCAATTTATTAGGATTGCAAAATTGCAGAAAGGATAGAGAGAGAAGGGAAGGGTTGCCTCATCGTTGTGAACAAGTGGGATACGATCCCAAACAAGAACCAAGAAACTACTGTATTTTATGAGGAAGACGTTAGACGGAAGGTTCGTTCTCTGAGTTGGGCACCTATTGTGTATTCAACAGCAATAGCTGGACACAGTGTTGAAAAGTATGTTCCTTATTCCATCCATTTTCTTTGTTTATGTTCCTCTCTTGCTTTACAAATTTATTGCCACATTTCATTCAAAAAATAGTTGCAATAGACTTTGGGCAACTGTGATTCTGTATTGAACTTCAGATGTGTTGTTTCAAATGTTTACTAGAGGAAGGAATAAAATACTGGTGTATCATGTTATTGTTGTGGCTGTAATACAACTCAAACTTTGTATTTTAGAGCTTAATGCTCAAAAACATTAAGGGATAACTCGAGGAGTAGTAATAGAGGTACTAATGGTAGTTAAGTAATAAGAAGCTTAAGAAATAGGCCCTTTAATCCCATGTGAGGCCATCATGCAATAGATTGATGTGATGCTTAGTGTAAATGGAATGCTTGATGAATGTGACTTGTATGCAAAATTAAGGTGGAGAGTTATAAGTTGTTTGTTTCTGTTTTGTTGGAGTAAGACGGGTCAGAAACATATTAAGAGAACTGGTTAAAATGGAGTAACTGTTTCATAGGTACAAAAAACAGCAAGGAATAGCTCGATTGGAAGTAAAATGGAGAGCTTTTTTTTATCACTGCAAACTAATGACCTTCCGTATAACATTTATTCCTGTTTAAAATAATTTTTGTTTATATAGTTGTTCTGTTGTTATATTCTAGGATCATTGTCTCTGCTGCTACGGTGGAAAAAGAGAGATCAAGAAGATTGACTACTGCAATATTGAATCAAGTTGTGCGGGAAGCTGTTGCATTTAAAGCACCTCCTAGGACTAGAGGTGGAAAAAGAGGGCGTGTTTATTATAGCACTCAGGTAAATTTCATTTGGGAAGATGCATTTACATTTACTATTTTCTACTCGAGCAAAAACTTGCACTCTGGATCTTGGAGGATGTATAATTGTCAAACATGCAATAGAATGTCTACTTGCTAGCACCAAAAAATATCCCTTTTATTATTATTTAGGAAGTAGAAAAAACATATAACTACTGTAAGCGGTTTACTTCCAAGCTAGCTACCCCCCAAGCTGGCTACCCCTTATTTTTGATACTCATTTAATTGGAAATAGATTTAACAGACGTTACATTGACATACATGGCATGGGATGCAAGTGTGTTGTAAACTTACACTTCAGTGACTTGAATTGACATCCTTTAAAACGTAATAAACTCATGTTCTGCTTTTATTTTACAGGCTGCTATTCGACCGCCTACATTTGTCTTCTTTGTTAATGATGCAAAACTCTTTTCTGAGACATACCGTCGTTATATGGAAAAGCAACTGAGGACAAGTGCAGGGTTTGCAGGCACTCCAATTCGGCTTTTGTGGCGCAGCCGGAGAAAAATGGAAAAGAGTGCTGGTTTGTTTTTTCATGAAATAATGATACCTTTTTGTCACATATCTGCATTTCTTTTCCCTTTTGTGTTCTAATACAAAATATGACTGCAATTTACACTCTTTTGAGATGTGCGTCAAATACCCATGCACTATTCCTGCCATGAATGTGAAAACAGTCATGTGTGAGAGATGTTTGAGCCGATGAATGTCTAGTTCAATGTCCTCAATCTTATCCTCTGCTAGATCTTATTGGTCGAGGCACTTCTTTATACAAGTTAAAAATCTACCTTATTTAAAACCTATGATAATTTCTCTGCATCTTTTCATATATAGAGAATATACTTCTCTAGGTAGCTCGTGAAAACTCCAAATAAGTTTCTAGGAGCCGCATGAATATTCTTTTGCAGACACATAAATATCCACCAAATACCGTGAAGTTTTCTGTAGTAAAAAACATGGAGAAAATGTATTGCCATGTGTTACCCTATTTGTTAGTTAATTCCATTATAAGTCCTGGTTACACAACATATTCAGTTCCACATTATTTACCCAGTTTATAATACTACTCTTTATGAGGCTCGGACAAATTCATCTGACTGTACTTTCCTGGTAATGTTTGATATTATGTGTATGATTTAGACAACTAATGCAGTTTCAATCTGTTGTGGACTTCAGGCAAGGGTCCTTCAACAACAATGCAAGACGACTTCACGGGCATAGAGAAAAGTTTGGCAGTTCCAGCATGAGATGATGGTACTATTGAGAAATGAATTAACTTGGGAGAAATTAAGCATCTTTATGAAAAGATGATCAAGCTGTTACTTTCATTGCCCATTCTGGAAGAGGTGCCAAGTGAGTTTGTTCACTATAATCCACTGTTAAGTCTTTAATGAAAGGAAGTGGCACTCACTTTGAGTGGTTTCTCTATGATCATTGGTGATCAAATGTGCTAGAAGTGCCAAGAGGAAGTGAATTCAAGCACTTACATGTGATTCTCCCAAACTTGTGTTTTTGTTTGCCAACTCATTACTGATAGGGAAAGATGACAATGGACATGCAGAACCGTGTGAGAGTAGTTGGTCATGTTGTAGTACAGTCAAACCTCGTTATAATTTTAGATGTCAAATATCATTTAATATGGTAATTGTTGTATGATGTTCTACTCAACAGATGAGGAAAATAATCGTATACAAGCTAAATCCATTTGAACAACATTAATAATGCTCAGATTAGTATATATAGATGATATGCAAAGATTCAACCAAAACAATAATGATAAAATGCAATGATCTAACATATATAGATGATATACAGTGTAGATTCTTTATCACAATTATCTCAAACCAGTGTTTCAAGTAAACTTAGATCGATTGGTGACTATTATTTAGTAGACTTAGGGGTCGTTTGGTAGCTAGCAAAGATGTAATTTATCTATATGTTTAATTTTTGTATAAGTTATACGACATCAGGTAGCTAGAGTACTGAAGGCAAGATAGCCTCTGGCTAGTAATTACACAGAAAATAAGAAGAGATCAAAAAGGGAAATTTTGGAGGAAGAATTCAGAAAGTAGCATCAAGCATGTTAGACTAAAATGCAGCATGCATTTTGAAGGCTGGCCAAGTCTTTGTTACCAATACACATACACCACAAGAACTTAATTCAAACAGGTACAGTCTCTCTGTAACGGTGAACTCTACACTTGCGAAAACGATGATGTCCTCTGCCACAATGGCCGGCCCAAGATTGTGCTTGCATGGACAGCAAGGTAAGCATTATTTAGCCTGTCGTAAGAAACAATTATCATTAATTTGAAAACATTGAGCGTTAAAAGTGGGTGGGAGGACAGAGAAGAAGTTTTTCTTTTCACCGGCAAAGTCTAACCAAGCACCTAAAGAGATCAAAGTGCACAAAAAGAAGCTGCATACCGGTCAACGTCTGGCACAGCCAAAGGATCATGCTGCTCTTCTCTTTGTTCAATAACTGGAGGAACACCAGTCATGGAAGCCAAATCCTGAGCACCTTCAGCCTACACCAGAAGGATTGACTATGTATCGTCAGAAGATAAATACATACTACAAAATATTTCATTCAAATATGACCCAGTTAAAAGAGATGATACAAATAATATTTCCAGAAACAGGTTATCAAGAAAGGACAAGAAAGTTGACAGTGTAATCATCACATGTACAGCCTGTGAATGCACCAATGAATTATCGTCAACTACTAACATAATGTTTGTTAATGAAAGAGACATCAAACTTCAGGGAAGAGAATGTTTCTGAGGAGGAATACATGCAAGGCACTTTCCACCCCCTCTAATAGATCAGTTTTGTTTGTGCATGCATGTCTGTGTAAGCATGCATGTGCCCTGGGGGATGCCAGAATGGGGATGCAATAGGCACTGATCAGGCTCTTAGCTGTGTAACTAGTCTAAGATAGACCAGCCTTAACATTCGCAAGCAAAAAAAAAATTTAAAAAGAAGTCATAAGAGGGGGAAAAATATCAAGAACCAGCCAGAGCAGAAGTTATGAAGACGATGAGAGATTAGAAGAAGTTGCAACTTCCCTAATTACTTCAGATAAAGCATATGAAGTAATTGCGCAAGACATGGATTCCTCAATAATAACACATTATTCTATGCAGATCCGTGAATATTTTAGACAAAAAATCATTAAAAAGAACTGAAGAAAGACATGGACTTCTCAATAACATCCCATTTTTCAGATTCTATATGCTGAGAAGCCTTGAAATATTCGTCTGTATATAACAAAGAGCTCTATTAACTGGGCTACCTTGCTTCCGGGTAATTGCTATCACTCTGTTCAGCAAAATGAGGAAACCTAAACCAAAGGGAAGCAATATCCTGGAACTGCCCAACACAGCTATGAAGAGTGACAGACTATGAAATAAAGTATTTAATATGATGCATAAAACTTAAAAGTTCATAGCAAGATAGTTGCAACTATTTTATCGACTGCAATGATCTTATCAGCTATTCCAGAATGCCAAAAAAGTTGGCAGATAAGCTCATGAAGTAGTTTCATCATTTAGCACAGTAAGGAATTGGCCTGAATAAGAAAAATGACCAAAAACTTGCCTGTTGAGGGTATTGCGTATAACCAGCATATGCACCATATGCATATAGTGAAGGATCCTGGGTGGCTCCATAAGCATAGGCATCATAACCTTGTCCATAGCCATAATAAGCATTCCATTGACTCGGATCAGCAGGCTGACCCCATAGACCAGCGTCCTACAAGACAGCACCATATTTTTCGCATGTTAGACAATTAATAACTCATGGAATACAAGAAATTCAGATCTACAGTTCATACCAGCACGCTGAACAATAGTTTGCTTCTTGAATGTACACGCATAACCCAAACATCTACAATGTATAGTTCCATATATAGCACACAAGATTTTATTAATATTTGTGGTAATTATTGAACTTTTATCTTAAATGGACTGCTTTTTCACAGCCTAACAACGAATTTGTTGCAATCCCCGCTTACCTTTAACTAGATGTTCATTGCCTGAAAGACTTCTCAATTTCGTTTTAAATGGCTTGTGAATCAGAGATAGTTACTACCATTAAAACAAGGGAAAAGGGTCAAAAATATCCCTGGACCTTTTGAAAAGGTTTAAAAATACTCCTCATTCACCTATTGGGTTAAAAATACCCCTTCATCCACCTTTTTGGTTCATAATTACCCTTAAAACTAACAACCTTTTATTTTTTAATTATTATTATTAATAATTATTATATGGCATCTCCCTATTGGATAAATTTAAAATTCCAACCCACCAAAATTTTTTCTACCCATTGACCCATATCCACATTTTTTGACCCAAACCAAATTAAAAGTTCATCAAAATTAAAATATTTGAACATCTCTTCTCTACCCTTCAAACCTAATAACATATCCTCTTTCTCATCACCATATACAACCTCAATCAATGATAATTAAAATGATACATATATATTCATATCAATAATCAACCAAGAACTAGCAAATTTAATACTAATTAGAACTAAAGAACTCTTCTTGATTGTGTTAGAATTTGGTCAATGTCACCATTAAAATACAATCAAATAGAGTTTTTTAGTGTAACTCCACTATGAAAAATTGAATCTTTGAAAAGGGTGTAACCAAAAGGAAGAAATAAGAAGACCCAATTCAAGTTTCCTCAATGCCACCATGAAAACACAATCAAGAACAACTCTTTTAGTGCAACTCCACCATTAAAATTGAATCTTTTGAAAAGGGTGTGAACCAAAAGGAAGAAAAAAGAAAGACCAAATTCAAACAAAATCAAGAAGAGCTTTTTAGCTCTATTTGATATGACCAAATTCAAATACCAATATGTCAATTTCAAATTCAAATACTAATTGATTCAATCATTAATTTTATTTTGAAATTGTTGAATAAGAAAAGAGGGAAAAAAATAGGTTATCAAGTTCAAGGGGAAGAGATGATGAAATTTGTTATTTTTGATAAATTTTTTGATTGGGTTTGGGTCTAGAATGTGGATATGGGTCAAATGGGTAGAAAAAATTTGGTGGGTTGAAATTTAAATGTATCCAATAAAAAGATGCCACTTAATAATTAATAATAATAATAATTAAAAAAATACAAGTTTATTAGTTTTAAGGGTAATTGTGGACAAAAAAGGTGGATGGAAGGGTATTTTTAACCCAATAGGTGAATGAGGGGTATTTTTAAACCTTTTCGAATAGTTCAGGGGTATTTTTATCCCTTTTCCGTTAAAACAATTTCATGACATAGATAAACTCTCCTTTTTTATAAAGGTAACAATATTATGAATCTTCGACACAGGCTATACTGGAAGCCATATTTACAAGTTCAAACAAGCAAAAGTATACATCCTTGTTCCTCTTATAGGGATCCAATGATGTCTAACAGGGAACTATATCTCGTACAAGTTCTTCTTTACACCAAAAATGAGAAGTACAAAGGCGAACTCTTAGTTTTCTGGATAGAACTACTTCCTTCAAAACATCTTTCGTTTTTATCAAGTCCTTCAAAACATCTTTGTGACATTTCTAAGACACCTTCCTAAGATCCTAAAGACAATTCTGTAGCTAACAATAAAAATATGCAGGATTATTTTCACCTTTTTACTGTCAGACTCATGCAACAAATCCATAACATGAATAAAATCTTCCTAAGATTCTAAAGAATAAAGCTAACAATGAAAATTTATAGGATTATTTTCACCTGCTTAGCTGTCGGACTCCTACCCCAGGAAACACGAACAATTTGTTGACCAACCACAGCACCCTGCATTCTCTGGATTGCTTCTTCAGCAGATGGCCTGTATAATGAATATGACGGGAAAAAACTTGAACACTCAGAAATAAATGCTATAAAAGAGCCAAAGGATCAATATCTCTACGCTTTTGTCATATTCAAGATCCCTCACATTTTCTTGTTGTTCTGTAACTCTTTTTAGTGACTGGAGAAGTTAATCTTAAGGCAGACATACAATCAACTGTGAAAGGCAACTATTACATCAACTTCCGCAGGACCAATACACTTACCTTCCCCCCCCCCCCCCCTTTATTATAAAAGTGAAAGCTTCATGAAGACAGATACCTCGCAGAAAACTGCACAAAACCACAGCCCTTGGAAGCAGGGATCTTAACATAAACAATTTCACCAAATTGCAAAAATACTTGTCTCAGTTCCTCTTCAGTTAAGTTAGGATCCAGATTACCAATATAAACCTGCAGTTAAGCAAAAACCATCAGAAGAGAAATTGATATATGAGGGACACATTCCAAGTTACTAACTTACTGTTGTATTAGTCAAGTCATTATCTACAGGAATAGTCTGCACTGTTGGAGTATAAACGGCAGACGGATATACTGCTGCATCAAAACCAAAATTCAGTGTTTAGTGTACTGAGGAACATAAATAAAATCAAAAGATCAATGCATCTATATATGCTACACAAATCTTCCAAGGAACGATTTGAGTGTCCACCAATACATCTGATGTCCTTTCTAGATAATTATTATTCTATTAAGATATCGAAAGTGCATCAGCAGGAAAAATTAAAAAGATATGAGTAACTATTCCAGCAAATATTTTATGAGTAATGGTTAGAAGAAAGGAAACAAAGATGCTGGAAGAAAAGGTGAAGTGTTACATTGTAAAGTACAAATGTTTGTATTTACTTGCTATGTTGCTTAATCTGAAACTTTGTAGACAAGGATGATACTCTAATAGACTTTCTTAGGATTTTATGGGTTTAAGTTATGAAATGTAATCTCATAAACGGGAGGACCTATTATCCACTGGCCCTCAGGGATTTCTCGGTTATTAAAAAAGAACTACATTCATACTGCAAAATCATATGGACTCGAGGTGGGTGTGAGTACCTCATGCTTAGCCAGTTGGTGAGGGATAGAATCCAGTATGTACTATCCCTCCCCTAAACAGTAATAACATTTTGTGTGTGTGAATACGTAAAGTCATTTCCACAATCATATAGCACTACTTTATTGTTGGATTTAAATATTAATAAACCCTATTACACACTAAATTGCAGTTCTGAATTACCTTTTGCTACTGCATACTGTTGTTGGATAGTATTCGACTTTTTTGGTGTTGCTGCACTGATGCGCATCGGCCTAGTTGAGCAATACATCCCATTCATTTCCGTCATGGCACGGTTTCGTTCTGTCTCATCAGCAAATTTAACAAAACCATATCCCTTTGTGCGGCCAGTATTCGGATCAGTAACAACCTTCGCTCCTCTAACTGACGGGTAGTGAGTACGAAAAGTCTCTTGTAATAGATAATCTGTCACATCAGGAGCTAGATCTCCAACAAATATAGAATGCTCTGGCCCAGCATCACGACGCTCTCCGATCCCAAATGATGCCCAATTTAACCTAAAAGTTAGCTCTGTCCCCGGTATTTGAGTTCCATTATACGACTGCAAAATCCGCTCAGCAACTGCATGTGCACCAAATTCCACAAATCCATAGCCCTCAGGTTGGCCAGTGATTTTGTTGCGGATAACTTTTATTGAGAGCACCTGGAGAGATCAAATTGGTCATTAACATGAAATTAAACTGAATAAGCATAAGATTACAATTGAACCTTTTCATTATAGTAGCATGATGAACTATGATATTTAAATCAAAGTAAAAGTGCACATGATTGTCAAAGAGAGAAGCTTGTGGAAGTAATGTGGAGTCATTTACACACTACGTACAACAGCTTAAGTATTTGGTACTACAAAGAGCAAAAGGTGTACTTAACAAACTTTTAACTACAATAATTAGGTATAACTTTTCCTTTTAAGAAAGTGAACTAGTATTTTCTAATGTCCAAATCCCCCAAAGATACAAACTTCCCCCCTAAATTATGTGCAATGGTAAGTGGGTGGGTGGGTGGGTGGGTCTAAACTACCATGCCATCATAAAGTGGCTTAACTTTGCCTTTATTGACTAATGGAAAACTAACTGAACTAAGTAATCTCTAATTGGACTGAATCCCACCAAAATTTTCCCCATGTCCAACTCATCCCCTTCCTCCACTGAAACACCATGCAATTTTAAGCTCTATCGTAGCTCCACCAGCCTTCCTCCAAATTCAGCCATGAAAGCCCCTTAGAATTCTTTCACACCTTTGACAAATGCCTTATTTCTACCATTATAACACAGACGGCCAGCACCGCACTCCATTTTCGACCTCCTTCTTCCCATCACTGCTAGACCTTTGGAGACCTCACATTAAAAAGGAGAAAGTAAGGTGATGTATTATTTCTTTACCCCTCTTTCTTTGTTCCTAGGCTAAGGCTACATACCATGAAGATGCAAGCACTTCAGCCTCACCTTAATTTGCACCTTAACCTCAAAAAGCACAAACTTCTTTGAAGTCGAATCATACTTACCCTGTGAAGCACACCTATCTTACCCTTAGTTACTCATAAACAAGCAGTTCTCAGACATGGGATAGCTCTCATGCTAACCATCACATTCTAAACTTTTAATCCCGTCACTAAGTGTTCTACATTTCACCAGCTTCTCACGAAAAGCATCAACTTGTACGAAAACGAGTTAGTCCTTCTCAAATTTTCCACTTAAGTTCTTTCCAAGCGCACAAATCAAAGGCCACCCTTTTACACCACCAACCAACCGTTCACTTTCTCGAACATCGCAATACCAACAATAGCATGGAAGGAGGACTCAACATAACCAGAAAAATTGATAGCTTAGTTATCGAAACTCTTGAATAAGTTATACTAGATATCTTTCAGAATTTCTAACAAGAAGATGTAAAAAAGGCAGGTATTGTCCTTTCGGCTTAAACATTATCTTTTCTAAGAACCACTTAAGTCATTACACCAGACAATTTCCCAACATCAAAGGCGACGTCTTATTTCTTTACCCCCCCCCCCCTTCCTTTGTTGATAGACTAAGGTTACATACCATGAAGATACAAGCAGTTCAGCCTCACCTTAATTTGTACCTTATCCGAAAAAGAACATACTTCTTTGAAGTCGAATCACACTAGCCCTGTGAAGCACACCCATTTTGCTCTTAGTTACTGATAAGGGAGCAGTTCTCATCTAACGATGTCAGTCTTAACTTTTCATCCCATCACTATATTTCACCAGCTTCTCACGAAAAGCACCAACTTGTACAAAAAAGTGTTAAGTCCTTCTCAAATTTTCCACTTTTGTTCTTTCCACGCACACAAATCAAAGGCCACCCTTTTACACCACCAACCAACCTTTTCATTTCTCAAACATCGCAATACCAATCATAACATGGAAGGAGGACTCAAAGCCTCAATCTTATTTTTTTTTCCTTTTCTAATATGCTATTCTCCTCTAACACTACTAAAGAACTACCACAAATTTCACCATTCATTAGAATTCCACATCAATTGTCAAGATTCTTCAAAAATTCAAAGAAACACATTAACTATTTCATTAACCAGCCCCAAGACTTGGTTTTTTTACTACTTCAGCAAAAATCAAGAATACCCAGATGAACATATTCAAACAAAAATTCATAATAAATATAAAAACAACACCAGTACAGTAAAAAATTGGGGGAAAAGACAAAAAGAAAAGAGAGTGACCTCGGCAGTGTGAGCAAACCAGCTATGGAGATAGGACTCGTCAGCCCAGTATGGTAAATCCCCAATCCAAAGGGTACGCACCTCTTCTAGAGTAGCCGGCTGGTGGTATGGCTGCTGGCTGTTCATCTTTGGCTTTGTGTTTCGCTGGGGTTTAACAAATTCAACATATATTGTAGGATTTTGGAGAAAAAATTGTTTATTGCAATATTACATAAACCTTAAAAAAATTATGGTGTTGTGTGCAAGTATACTACACCAAAAAAACATCTAAAAATAATATTTTTTTTGAGATAAATGTCAAAAACACATCTAAACTAATCACTTTTTTTGAGTTTCATACCTAAATTATTGAAAGTGTGAGTTTCATACCTAAACTATCACTTTTTAGTTTGAGAAACACACCACAGTGGTGTGTGTAGTGCACTCTCTCTTTTATATGAAAAAACTTTGACACATGACATTTCACATAGATAAAATATTTTATCTAGATAAAAATTAAATAATAAAAAATTAATATTAATTAAAAATTAAAGATTACTATCCATATAATTTTTTTTTATCTCACTCCACCACCTCCTCTACGTACCGCCCCTCCCCGCAACAACCCCATCCTTTTTTAAAAAAAATTATTTATAAAATATTTTAAAAATTTCATATTTCATCCTCCCCCACCCCCGATAGAAATTGATATTATTTTATTTTAAAAAATCTACCCTATCCTATTTAATTTTCCAATTTTTATTTTTTTATTTTTTTCTTATTTTGTGTTAGATATGCACGTACATATATTTTTAGAAAAAAATTTCTACTAGTATACTGAATATAACATAAACAACTAAAAAATTAAAAGTGAAGGGTTAAGTGGGATGGGTAGAATTATATTTTTAAGAAAATAAAATAATATCTAAATTAGTATTTGATGAGGGAGAGGGCATGAAGTAAAAAATGAAATACTTTTATAAAATAAATTTAAATAAAATAAAAACTTTAAAAAATGGTGTGAGGTAAGAAAATATTTTATATTTATTTTATAAAGAAAATATTATTTTTTTTTATAAAAGTTTTAAATTTTTAATTTTAATTAATACTAATAATTTATTTATTCTTTATCAAGGTTGAATATTTTGTCATGTGGAGTGTGAAGTTGAAATTTTTAAAATAAAAGATAAAGTGTATTATACATACCATGATGAGAGTGGTATAAAAGAGAGAGGTGTGTTTCTCAAACTAAAAAGTGATAGTTTAGGTATGAATCTCAAACTTTCAATAGTTTAGGTATGAAACTCAAAAAAAGATATAGTTTAGATGTGTTTTTGACACTTATCTCTATTTTTTTTTTGTAATTTATAAATTAAAAGATTATAAAAAAAGATATTTTACTTTAGATATTTTATTTATTTTAGAACTTTTTGGCTAAAAGTGAATGTTTAAAAATTAAAAATATCTAAAAATAAGTTAATCTCAACTATATTAAGTATGACAAATTTTATTAGTATGTGGTCAAATTTTCAAAATTAATTTATTCTGAAAAGTATTTTTTAAAAAGTTTTTAAGTAAAACAATTTGTATTTGAGGGATTAGTTTGGAAAAAACACTTTCTAGGCTTGCAAAGTCCCACTTAAAATATTATATTATTTGAAATTAAAGTTGGGTTTCAATCTCAAACCTTCACTTCAATATTTTCGAATTTAATTTATGTTTTGGAATTGTTTTTTTTTTTAAATAATTGATTTTAAGTTGAATTATATTTTTTTTACTGATTCATATAATAACTATTTTGAAAAGTAATTTTGTAAGAGAACTAGATGTTCATGAAAAGTTATGACTTGATTTTGAATACATAAATTAAGCATAGGCTCAGTGCAGTTCAATTTTGCAAATCAAATTTTTGAGTTACATTATGATTTCACTTAACATAATATATTATGAGCGTATATAATTTTGAAATTTTTTTATCTAATACAAAAATAAATATGAGTTAGATTACACATGCCCAAAAATTATATTGTCATTGTACGTTAGGATCGTACAACCAATTAGAATGACGTTTTGGACCAAGAGGCTTAATTTTAGATCCACGTTTATTAGGTTGTATACCACAACAAGATATAAATCAACTCTCTCATTCAGGTTAGAGGTTGGACATCATGAGCTTACTTAGGGTTCGACGATTATTAAAAAAGAACTCTAAAAATATTTTTTTTTCTTTACTTAAAGTATCATAATAATCTTTTACGCAGATACAAATTATGATGTTATTTAAAATAAACAATTTCAATACATACTCAGCTTTTTAGTAAACAATAGATTATATACTCTTAGTTATTGAGGATTTTAATGACTATCTAAAATGTTTTAGCCCTGACTTTCTTCATTGAGTTTATTTAGTTATATTGTTCATACTCAACTTTATAATCTCAGTGTTATCATATATGTGTTATATTCAATCCTTGTATTACATACCAATACATTCAATATACTAACATCCTTTGTGCTACATCGTTTTACGATGTAAATTTTGATGTTCAAATTCAGCCAATCAAAACGTTCCACTGAGTTCTTCATTCAACTTGTGGTAAGTCCTACTCGCATTAAATTGATTTCAATTTAGTTATGATTGATTAGTTTATAGTTCAATCTTCAAATATTTTGCGTATAGGTAGCCGGAATCTTGTTCCTATAGATTTATTCAGTCGAGATATTTGGAGGCTTCGTTAGTCACTAGTAATTATAATTGACAGTGTTATAGTTATTTTTTGTTTTCAATATCGAGAATCACTTAATTTTTCAGCAATTTAGGGCATTATTATTTCTCATCTTCCATTTAATTTAGTATTAAATCATATAGCATGCTAGATTAATTGTTCTGTCGGGGTCAATAGTGATTTCGAATGCCA
The DNA here is from genome assembly GCA_016801875.1 of Solanum sitiens. Lineage (NCBI taxonomy): Eukaryota > Viridiplantae > Streptophyta > Magnoliopsida > Solanales > Solanaceae > Solanum > Solanum sitiens. The sequence continues at coordinate 761,548 of JABWTJ010000178.1, read as the reverse complement.
ACCACGTTTAGGATGCATATTCAAAGCATGACATGCCACATGTTCAAATATGTGATAATTCCAATTAAATTCAAAAATCAATTAAAATTTGTCAAGTGTCCAAATATGTTTTGGTCAATTACTATCAACTTTATCTACTCCCTACAACTATAAACAGGGTAGTTACATGACTTTTTGAAAAGGTTGCACGCATCGACATTAACTATATACTTCTTCTAAAAAAGTGACTGACTGGGTTTTTTCCGAAGATCATCAAAAAAATGTGTAAACTATTAATTTTTTGCAAGTACTCTAAATATGCTATTTTCTTTCCTACTTGAACTTTAACTGGTTATTTCATTTTCCTACTTGAATTATTTGTTATTTATTATAATACACTTATTTGAGTAGATGGTGATAGTTTAGGTAGAAAAATAAAACAACCAATAATTAGTTTAATCAGCTTTGAGGTGTATTTTTATTCAAAAGTGGTGATAGTTCAACAACAACTAACATACCAGTGTAATCTTACAAAATGAGATTTCAAGAGGGTAGAGTAGACCCAAATCGTACCTATACCTCAAAAGTAGAGAGACTATTTTCGGTAGACCTTCGACGTAAGAAAAAATAGTCCAAAGCATCCAAAAGGAGTATTTGAAGTTAACATAAAACAACAAAAAAAAGTGATGGTAAAATAACATAAACTAAAACAAAATAATATGATAATTGCGGGTATGAAAAAATAAGAAACTACAAGAGCAATACTACTACTAATATGAATGAACATCAAAACAACACACGTTACTAATCTTCTACTCTAATTCGTGTTCTCCACACCCTCTTATCTAAGGTCGTGTTCTCGATAAGTTAAAACTGCGCAATGTCCTATCCAATAGTCTTTCCTCAATACTTCTCTCGTTTGCATCTATCCTACAACCTACTAACCTTGTATCCTACTTCATACTCTTCACACCCTCCCATCAAATGTCACGTTTTCGATAAGCTGAAATTAAGCAATGTCCTACCCAATAGCCTCCCCATCAGTACTCCTCCGACTTACATCTATCTCTCCTTAAATCATTCATAGTCAACCTCTCACACCTCTACGTCAGGACATTCTAGCATTTCCTCTTTATATGCCTAAATCTATCTCAACCTCCCTTCTCGCATCTTGTCCTCAACCAAAGTTTATGTAGACAAAAACAACAATTGATACTTGAAGTGTGAAAACTCCCGAAAAAGATATACTTATTTTTAATATATCCATTTTATATTCGAAATATATTGATTCAACTAATTTAATATTTTTATTTTCTTATTTATTTATTTAAATTTCAGTTGGGGTTTCACATGGTTGATTCATATAAACGGACAATTATACATCCCTCAACATGTCTCTTGAATCCATCATTTTTTTTTTGGATGTAGCTAAATGCTAATTTCTAAGCAAATATGGCAATCGCCGCTGCCATTATTCTTCCTATTGGTCTTATTTTCCTTCTATCTGGCCTCATTATCAACTTTATTCAGGTATGTCCATTTCATCCCTGTTCTAACAATTTTTTTTAAAATTTTTTTGGGATTAGATCTCATGTTGCTTTTGTTATTCGTGGAATATCTGTTATGTATTTTGTTGTTCTTGGGTTTGTCTAATTTTGCGTTTTTTTTTTGGGTTGTTTCATGTAATGTTATGGCTTCAGCATTGTTTATTTGAATTGTTCCTTTTATGCCCACATTGGTCTATTGGAAAGTTGTTGTTTTTTTATTTAAATTTTTGATTATTCTACTTGTCTGTATGTGTGAGTTTTTGTCTATAGTTGGCATGTTGTTGTTGTTGAAAACTGTACGTGTTCGGTTTCAATTTGTTTGTGTGATTATGATTTGAAATTAAGCTTAAGAAAGTAAAGAAACTCTTTTGACATTATTCTATTGAAATTTGGTTTTCTTAATTTTTTATTATTCTACTTGTCTGTATGTGTAAGTTTTTGTCCATACTGGGCATGTTGTTGTTGTTGAAAACTGTATGCTCTTGATTCAATTCGTTTGTCTAATTTTGACTTGATACGGAGTTTAAGAAAATAAATAAAGACTTTTAAATCTTGTGGTCTTAAACGGAAGATAAGAAGAGTGCTCCAAAATGTAGGTGGAAAGTTGAAAGTGAAGAGTTGCATAAAAAGGAAAGAGATGTCCTTTTTGATACAAACTGAAAAGGGAAAGTAAAACAAATAAATTGAAATTGAGGGAGTAATATTTAATTTTGCGAAGTGAATTTGCTGGGTTGTTTATGTAGTTTCCTGAAAATCAGTGTACCAATGTATGGAATTAACTAAATAATCTTAGACAATGTACTTGGAACAGTGTTTGGGATGAAGAGATTCCTTTGATATCTTGATGGCTATGGGAAGCGAGTATAATCTGTTTGATGATATGTCATTGATCCGCCACAATCTTTAACTTGTTGTTTCATTTTGTTTTGTTCTTAAGATACACACTACGTTAATGTCCCTAAAGCCTAATTGTACTTTTAGTGGCAATTAACACTCTTTATATATGTCCTAAAGCCTTTAGCAACATTGGATCCATGACAATTAACTAATGCCGGTAAAGACTTTAGCACTCTTTGTTAATGTGTATATTTATTACCGCTAAAAGGTGTTTTTGTTGTAGTGACAATGCCTAAACCACTTCCAATGTATTTGTTGCCTGTTTTTCCACACTAATATTCATGATCTCATGTCTACTGAATGCACAATAACAATTGTAGAACCATTGTGTTTGATGTTAGCTTATTTTGCTGTTTGATTGCAATCTTTGTCTTCCTTTTCTTACATGATTTCATTTATATATAAGTTCACTCAAATGATTTTCTCAGATGCTATTACTTTCAGGTACTTCTCTTCATTCTAGTTCGACCCTTTTCAAAAAACATATTCAGAAGGATAAACAAAGAAGTCGCAGAATTGTTATGGTTGGAACTCATATGGCTTTTCGACTGGTGGGCAAACATTAAGGTGCTTGAGGACTGTTGTTAAATTTGATTATTTACATTTATGCATTTCTAGCTACTTGCGTTTTGTGCTAGAGTCATTATTTAAGTTACTATTTTTCTTGTTTCCAAATATGTCTACTGGAATTTAGAACCAAAATGCTCTTGGTGATAACTTAAATGTGCTTCTACATAATTGTGATAACTTAGTTTCCCCATCTGAAGTACCACAACCTTAAGTAAGGATTTTGAGAATTCTAAACTCCTGAAGAAAAGGAGCACAAGTTTTTTTTCAAGTACTTCTCCTCTTTTCTTGCAGTTCAACTAATGTTCATCTCAAATACAACTAGAAGTACATAAGGGGGCAAAAAGTTCCATAAAAACAAACAAAAAATCATTTTTGTAAACAAGCTAGTGGTCTAATTTACGATTTTTGTAAAGAGTGATGGCAGTCCAGTGTCCCTGTAGAGTCGGTGAGAGTGTTCTACTTCATCCCAAAAATGTTGGAAGGTGCTGTTAAGTCAAATGTGAACCCTGGAGTAATTATATCGAACATGTTACTGCAGCAAATGTACATGTCAGCTATCAAATGCTTATACCCTTTTCCCCCCTTTCTTTGACAAGACTTTTTGGTGGGGAGTTGTATCAGGGTAATCTATTTTTGGCTTTGGTAGGCTAGCTTGTCCATACTCCTATAAAGTTGTCCATTGGTAGTATTCAGTCTTCTCAAAAAAACAAGAGTAGTTAATCCACTCGATAACCAATTTGGTTCCAAATAGAGATATAACTCTACCTTCGGACTTCTAGTTAGACACTTCTAGTAGCAAAGCAGGGAACATCTCTAGCAATGGACTTTGTATAGCTTCTTTTGTTTTGTATTTCCTTCTGTTTGACAGATGTCACTCTGTTGCTCTTATACTCCACGTCCCGAAGACATAGTGCGAGGAAAAAGTCTTATATCTGATGTCCCAAATGAACTTTTCCTGAGATCCTTCTAGATTCTTAGGGAGTGATAACATGTCACCTGACGTCACTGTCTGTGGGAAAACATATGATGTAGAAGTTTTTTACTTCGTCTGATCTTTAGCAAATGGTTGTAAATATACTTTGAAAAGTCATCGAAATTTCCACCTCTTGATGGCAGACCAATCTTGTCTGGCCTCTTTGGTATTGAATATATGCTTTTGGACAAAGTATTGGTGTTTTAAGAGAGGAGGAAGAATAATGAAAGAGGTAAACACTAAACAGTAAAACAAGGAAAAATCCATAATAATGGGAAGTAATTGCTGCTGAGGAAACATGGTTGTATTAGCCAATGATTTTTTTTTATATAAATACCCTCAAGTTGAAAGCCAATACTAAGAGAACTTATGGAACAGATGGTTGCTACCCTTTGAGGAGTTCAATTAGTTTGTTGTTAAAAGAAAAAAAGAAAGAAATATTGGGTGGTTAGACAAGAATAAATCTTGGGAGCTTCAAAATCCTGCCACTTACTCTTGGTTTTATTTTACAATATAACAGAAAACTTCAACAAATTAATTTTGCTATCCAAAAGAAAATCATGTACATTACATAGAAAAGCAATTTTGCTTTTAACTATAACAGGATTATTTGTTTCCGAAATGCATTTCTCTAGTTGTTTGTGAATTTGTTTTTGATATCCTTTAATTGGTTATAAATATATTTACACTTTTAAAAAGGCGTCACGTATTTATGACATAGAAAATCATTTTGTTAACTATAGCCAGATACTTTTCACTGCAGGGGAGTTCTTCTCCGAAATATTTCCATTAGTTGTTATCAATGAAATAATCGTTTTGCTTAGTAAATGAATCTATCCATAGAAAGTATCAAGTGCTGTAAGAAGGTCGAGAAAAGGAGAAAATTGTATATCTGATGGATGTTTACAGAAATCTTTATCATTGAAGCTATTGGAGCCAATTATTCAATGAAAGTAGAGATCACCAATATGAATATACTCTAGACCTGCCTGCATATTACATCCATATAAAAAGCCAATATCAAAACCAGCAGGGAGAGTACTCATAGATTTGGTTGGTAATCCTCCCCGCCCACAAACTGAGCTGCGTTGCCTCAGCCACCTCCTTTACCAAACTCATAATTATAATTTACCCTAGTGAATCTTGTTGTCATATACACCCAGCAGCAATACCAGTTTAACTTATGAAACATGTCCAGAGTCCAAGATAATAAGCATACCTACATGGCAAATTAAAAAAGAAAGATGTAAGGAGATGGTACAGAAAGAGGGGGAGTGAAACTGTTATGATACTTTTTCAGGTGTTTGTTGAACAATTTTTGTTGGAAATGGCTCCAACTGATGAAAGTAACTAAGAAATTTATTCCTTTTGTATAGTTATATTTTTGGCACTGAGAAGCAGCCCAGAATGAGTTTAATTGATAATCTAATAAAATTAATTATTCATAGTAGGAAGGAAAAGAGAAGTTCATCCCGTTTCTCTTAAGTACTATTTTATGAGCTGGGCCATCTACGCGGCAGCAGAGTTATCTTTTAGCTATGCATGTGGAATACAAATAAAATTTGTTTTCTGGTAGAAGAAGTCCCTGATTATGTAAGGAAAGGGTCGCATTAAAAACATTCACCTTATTGATTTCTGTTGTGTTTTAAGACTAACTCTGTAGCATTTTGCACTTACTGCTAGGTTGAGCTGTACACAGATCAAGAAACTTATGGGATACTGGGTAAGAAAAGCTTTGATACCTGAATTGTTTTGCGAGATAAGCTGTCTGTATCTTCATTTTTCCCGTGTAAGCTTTATTGAATTCTTGGATAATAACTGATTTCAGGAAAAGAGCCTGCACTAATAATCTCCAACCATAGAAGTGACATTGACTGGCTTGTTGGATGGGTTCTAGCTCAGGTGATTGTCTACTTCAGCTTTAGTTTCTCTCTTTCTTGCAGCATCAAATTGTTGTTTTTTCTTGATGCATCAAAATCCCCTCTTTCTAGAAGCATCCATTTCTTAAGTTGAGAAAACCTTGGATATCAAATCCTTGATACGTCATTTATCACCTCTAGTGGTCCAGTAACCCAAAATGTCAGTTCCTCCATTTAGTCTACATTGTTAGAATGAGAACTCAGTTGTGTGTTTAGAATGGTCTCTTTTTTCTTTGTGTAGAACTTATGACTTCTATGCTTTTCTTATATAAAATAGTAGCATTATAATCTCTTCCTTTTGTTCTCATGTTATCTTTTGGGAAGAAAACTTACTCTGATTCCCCATTGAAGCAGAAGGATCTACCTTTTGATATTTTCCTCTATGATTATTAACAGCGAGTAGGATGTCTCGGATACACAATTGCTTTGGCAAAGAAGTCTCTATCATATCTTCCAGTAAGTTTCTTACACCATCAGAATTCTTCACTTTGTTATATGCTCTCTGGTACCAGTTGTTGCTAAGTCGGATTTGCAGATGAATGCAACTTTCATTTTATATAATGCTGAGGCTTATAGTCTTTGGTTAAAGAGTGCAGAATTAATTTGCTTTACAAAGATATTCTCCACCATTTTGAATAAAATCGATCAACTGTGGACAGTGTAAAGAGGACAAGCATGGTTTCTGCTACCTTATGTTTATAACTTATCACCTTCATCTAGGTTTTGCCATAATTACGGCTTCCTTTTCTTTTCTTAATACATGTAAGGCAATTACTTTATAATTTCTACGTAGGGTAATGGTTTCCTCAGTTTTCTGAAGGTTTTTGTTAGCTTTCCCAAAGATAATGTTCTTTTTATTTTGTTAAGTAAGTTGGACTTTGTGATTAAGGCATTATTGATCGATTGATTGAAGTAAGTTGGATTTTATTCAATAGAAGACCACCAAGGAAATGATGCAAATATAAAAATTGAAACCAATATCGGTTTTCATATCCTCTAGGGATATACCACTAAAAGGCCAATGTGGTATATCCTTCTGATCTGTCTATTGTGCTTGCATTCTTGTCCAGCTCAAGAGAGTTCTTTTGTGGCTCAGGCATTACCCACTGAATACCACACAGATTAACAAATACACTATAAAGCCGAGTAGAAACAAGTCGAAACATAAACATATAATTACCGTCCTCAGCATCACTTTTAACACCTGTTACAGGTAGCCAACCCCTACTTCTGAAAGTTAAACTGAAAAAAAGCTTCATATTCTACAATCTCCATCAAGCCACTGTGAGAGGTGCTCTTCTTTTGCAAAGAAGCTGATACTGTCCCCTATGTAGATAGCTACTGTAGGCTGCTCTAGTTGGTGCCCATCTCAATGAATCACCATATCAAGTCTTTTATATCTTCCATTTTGCCCAGCAATTGGGTCATTCTTTAACATATCCAATCTTATCAATTCTTTCTAAATCTAATCTCACAGCCATAGCTTGCTGTGCATTGTGATAGTGGCTGCAGTATTGTTACCAAAACTAGAGAAGTCATAAAATTCTTCTTTTTGAGAGGTGTGACTTATCCAAGTATCAAGCCAGCATCTTATATTCCTCTACTATCTAGAATAAGCTTCTTGGGTGATGTGTCCTGCATGGCATTAGCAAAACCTTGTGTAGACCAGTGGGTAGAGTTATCCATCCCATGAAGACTATAATAGTCGTGGTTGTGCTTTCCTATGGAACCATTTAAGAGATTGAATGAGTGATTGGTTGATTTTTGACAAAGAGTGATTGGTTGATTAGCACAAACTAATAATATAATGATAGGGTGTCAACCTCACCTACAGTCTTTTGGTCATAATTCAACTCACAATTACTCAAGTTTTGGCTAATAATATGGTGGGATTCCTACTTTAATTTACAGTATTCCTTACACCAATTTATAATTGTGTCTTATCTATCCTTAAGGTGGAGGTTCCATAAGCCAATCTAGTTTTACACTTAATGCAATTACAGATGCATTAGATTCTATGATTCTATCACGGTTGAGCCTCTCGAGACCAATTTATCTTTTAGGGATTCTGAAATCGGTTAAGCCTATTTCAAGTATGATATAATTATAGTTGGCCTAGATATTGAAAGGGGTTATCTTACTTGAGATTATATTCTATTCAATGAATTTGTTATGTATACATTACATTTCTGTTCGACTTCGACACCTAATAATGTAAAAAAAAATTTAAAGCATTAAGTAGTATAACATATACTATTGGTAAAAACAACGTAATCATTCATGAGCCAATAATTAAACCAAAGGAGTTATGGGTTCATCTGTTCGTGTAACTTTAACAAAAGAAATCACTGGATTTAGATAAAAACCCAACAAGAGGCATGTAATCAACATAGTATTGTTGTTGTTGTTGTTGTCCATAATAAAACCAACAAAATGCATAATATATTGCAAATCTTAACTTTGAAGTGTATGATACCAGAAGAGGCTGGGTCAAAATTCGCCTATGATGCTCAATGCACTTAACAAATCTTATAAAATGACCTCAATGCTATCAACTCATCATTGTGCTACAACATTTGAAAAAAAATACTGTTTTTGACTGAGGAATGGGTTAATCCATCTTTCCTTAGCTCAACAGAAAAGGAAATATTGATTGCAGGTTTTAGGATGGTCAATGTGGTTTTCTGGTTTAATCAGTCTTGAGAGAAGCTGGAACAAGGATGAAAACATCTTGAAGGTACCATTCTCTACCTTTATCTGTTTGTCTGTGATCTTCTACTTATGTTTGTTGCATTTATTTCTTCTTTCGGTCTTTACTGCAGTCAGGATTCCGAGAGCTAAATGATTTCCACCAACCTTTTTGGTTGGCTCTTTTTGTAGAAGGAACTCGCTTCACACATACAAAGCTTTTAGCAGCTCAAGAATATGCTGTTTCTGTAGGAAAACCTATCCCAAGGAATGTTTTGATTCCTCGAACCAAGGTGACATAATCTTTCTAACTTATATGTGATTTAAATGTGGTGACAATAACAGTTTCTCATCCTGGATTTAACATTCAGAGGAATGATTCTTAAAAGTCACAACATTGTTTACATGTAGCCTAGTTATTTATGGTATCTTTTGTTCTGCATATGATTAAAGAAAAATTTCCGTCAACGAATATCTGATAGTGTTCTCTTCTCCTCAGGGTTTTGTTGCATCAGTATGCCATTTGCGTTCCATTATTCCGGCAATCTATGATATAACACTTGCGATTCCTAAAGATAAGCCTCGACCGACATTGCTAAGAATGCTTAGGGGATGTTCTTCTGTGGTAAGCTCATACCTATGTACTTGTTCACTTTCCGAAACTGATATTGTTAGTATATAGTCAGTATACACAAAACTAGAGGTGGCAAATGGGTGGATTGGGCTGAATTTGAGCGGGTCAAAATGGGCTGAGTTAATAAATGGACGGGTTATTGACCCACTCAAGAATTACTTGGGCTGAAATGGGTTAAAATGTGGGTCAAAACCCAACCTACTCAATTCTTACTAATTTTTATTGTTTATTTATTGTTTTATAATTTCATAATACCTTACAAAAGTATTACTTTTCTTTATTAGTTCTATAGATAACATACTAAATAAAACGTTATGTCACGAAACTATATAAAACAATAATAAGAAGAAAGTAGGGAGAAGAGAGAAGACTTATTATTTCAATTATTGGTCACAAGTAGGATTTCTAGCTTTTCTCCAAAGAATTCCACATAATAGACATTTAGTATAATACAAGTGTTTACAACACGTTATCGTTTTCAAAATATTTTGACAAGATTTCTCATGTATAAATTTTGTTGTTGTGTTATTATTCACTGCTTAAGATCTGGATAGTATTAATGCTGAAAAACATAATTAATTAAATAAAAGTGTTCTCTCTCCAAGTGTTTAAACTTTTAGATGAGATAGTCACACACTTCAAGGTCCTGGTTCGAGTCTCACTACCGCCTATTTTCCAAAAAAAAATAAAAATCCACGTGCTTGGCCACTGGAAAAGAATCAGGCCGCATGTGAAGGGGCCTGTCTGTTGAAAGAAATAATTGAAAAAATAAAAGTGGTACTTTGCATGCACATGTACCAAACAACAGAGAAAATGATAATTGACAAATCTATGAAAAATCATTCAATATTGAGAAGCCAATTATACCAAAGAACAAATATTATAGTTGCAAATTTATGTAAAAGATAAAATTCGTTAAAGAGTAAGAATTTTACAATCTTTCATGTTCTTAATATATGTGACGATACCAATTTCTGATATTCGGATATTAGAAAATGATCATTCATAATCTTAATGAGGATTTCTGATATTCGGGTATTAGAAAATGATCATTCATAATTTTAATGAGGTCATAGATTACTGCGCGAAGCGCTGGTAAGTTATCTATTTAAATAAATAAAAGTGTTTTCTCTCTAATAGCTTAAGCCTTTAGGTGAGATGGTCCACACCCTTCAATAATTACATCTTTTTTTGTTCGATGTCCCTTGTTCCCACTTGAGTCAACTGGTGCTTGCATAAAACTGAGGCTGCAGTTATGCTGTTGTTTCTGACTAATAAATAAACTTTCTATTTGTTTGTTTTGAATAATGAATGTCAGTTGAATAGATACAAGAAACTATGCAATACAACATGCTCACAAGGGTGAAACAGTATCTATTCTAGAGCTCCGCTAAATAACCTCTATCTCACAAGCAAACGTAACCGATAAAATTGTACTTTCAGCTGAAAAAGCTCAAAATATCCACCGTCCCCTAAAAAAGAAGTTCAGTTTTCTGTTCTAATTATATATTGGATTGAGCAGTTCTTGATTTATGAAGAATTTGCCATAAGGATTACTGGTTCTTAGTATAAAATAAACAGGAACCAGACGAAATGTGGCACTAGTGTTCAGACAATGGGCTAAAGTTGTTGAAGCAAAGATTTCCTCTCTTCCATCTCCTTAATTATCTCTACATTCTCCATTCTATCCTCTCTCCCTATCTATATTCTTTTCTCTTTTATAAAACAGTTCAATTAAGTGTATGATTTGAGAAAGAAGAAAAAACTTCTTTGTATTTCAGTGTATGTCTGTACATCCCACGAGAAAGGGTATTTAATTATTTATACAAGTGAATCCTAACTGATCAAGGAAATACAATCAATTTTAAAAATGTTATTCCCATAATAAAGCTAGGCAAAGGAAAAATGAAGTCTCCTAAAATTATGCTAATTAATTTACACAATCAACATAAAGTTATCAAGTTTCTATAGTTCTGTTCTTTAAAAGTTGTCTATTTTCTGAGTTCAAACTTCTGGCTTGAGTGGTAGATGAATGGATCAGTTCTTTATTTAATGTTGATATGTTGCGGTGTTCACATATAATTATAGTTTTAGGTAGATTCTTAGTAAAAGTGGGGTTCTTTGAATGACTTCTACTATGTTTTGCAAAGAGTAAGCATCGCATCAAGTATTAGATGGCATTGCAGTTTGTGGACATATGGCTGGGTTCCTACTCATGATGATTTTACATTTTATCTGTCTTGTCTCTCTTTGTAGGTTCATGTGCGTCTTGAACGCCGTTTGATGCAGGAATTACCAGAAGATGAGAGTGGTATTGCACAATGGTGCAGAGATGTTTTTGTTGTAAAGGTAGAATTCGATACACTAACGCTTAGTTGATTTATTATAGAATTTGAAGCTTTGTCAAGAATACCATGACTAGATCATTTATCTTTCTAATACTCTCTGAGAAGATTTTGGGGGTGGTGGGGGCTAGGTGCTCCATAGTGGAAACAACGAAACTAGGGAGTGTGTGAGCACTCGTGAAGTTTGGGAAGAACAGAAATTTAAGGCCTACCTTAATCTCTAAAGTTGGCTCCTGATATGAGTATTACTCAATACCATATAAGTAGAGAATAACCTGTAAGCTTAACAAATGTGGGACATCTAACACACCTTTTCCGACCAAAGACTAGACATCTGGTGCATGGACAATACAACGTGGACCCAACACTAGTAAACGAAGAGTGGGGACGGGTTTGACCTGATACTATGTGAAGGAAATGAATCTTGAGCCTAACTAAAACTCAAGAACTAGTTCTTGAGAGTTGAGGTAAGGATTTTCCAAGACCATATAAGGAGATAACAGTCTATACTCTGGTCCAATGTGGGACATCTAACAAAGTTCACCTTTTAATATTGTAAATTGATGCTTCGACTTGTCACAAAGCACTCAGCCGTCACTTATTCTGTTTAATATTGTTAGGATGCTTTATTGGACCGTCATCTTGCAACGGGTACATTTGGTGATCAAGAATGTCAAGATATTGGAAGACCAAAAAAATCCTTAATGGTGAGGAGGGAGCAAATTCATAAAATAGCTAGTTCCATTCGTTTGCCTGTTTAACAAATGGATTATTTGTCGATATGCAGGTTGTTATCTGTTGGTCATGTATCGTTTTCTTGAGTGCTATAAAGTTTTTTGAATGGTGTCCATTCTCTTGGGGAGGAGTTGTATTTTGTGCAGTTTTCTTGGTCTTGGTTCTAGTCTTGATGCAGATTCTCATCGTCTTTTCCAAATCAGAAAAATCTACTGCTCCTAAAGTACCTCCTCCAACTACATTGAAAGAAAACCTACTTCCTGCATGATGATGATATGATGTAAATTTAAGATGTTCCAACTGGTTTATATAGGGGTGATTTGAGCATCTCAATTAGAGGAGAAGACTAACAAGGGCTGGTTTGAAGATCAAGATTCATTGATACTTTGGTGGCTCTAACTTTCTCATTCATTATCTTTTGGTTTGATTTGTTATTCATGATTGGCCTCTTATGAAACTATCAGTAATATGTTTAGGTAAACTTTAGTATATAAATTATCCAAATGTATTCTTTTATTTTTGTTTCATTGTATGTAAAAAATTGGTTATGTTATATGTCAAAGTATTGGGTTGTAATAGTAATTTCATAAGTAGCATTTGGAGGGAAAGTTAGTTACAATTCAATTAGCTCAGTCGGTGACTAAAAACCATACGGAAAGCATGTATTAGCATGGTCAAAGACACAATTGCCCCTGAAAAAATTTCTACGTCTTTTTCACCATATTTGTGGAGGGTATTTTTGTAAATAAATATATTTTTAGAAATTATGCAATGCATGTTATTTTTTAATAAATATATCTTAAGATTGCAAATCAAAGTGTTCTTCATGGAGTATGTTACATGCTACAATTGTATCGTTTATTTGACACAATTTATTTTATTTTATCTGGAGCTGGAATAATACTATTGTTAGTTATAAAGTACAACAATTTTCATTTATTTCATTTGACACTAATGCTTGTTGTTTAAGTAATTCTACACGTATAGCTAAAACTATGTAATTCTAGTCTATTGGAGCTTGGAAATCGTAGAAGATCGAATAACATGTTTGGTCGTGTAAATTAAAATTTCCAGTTCACTCCTTTTCGAATTTAGGAACATCAAAGAAAAAAAAATCATACAACTTGATGAAGAGAAGAGAAAATAGAGTCCTAAATCAATCACATACATCAATAATGGCTACAAAAAGTAACAAAATTTTCAAAAGAAACAACTTTACCATCAAATATTGCAACAAAGAAATATCCAAATCATATGAAGGTACTTGTTGCAAGATACGCGATGAAGGTAGTTGAATCAATGGTTGCAAATTTGTAGATTCGAGCACGTATAAAGGTGGTGGTGATGATGAGGATAATAACGATGTTGTTAAGGGAAGCAACTTACGAGGTAGTACTGATGGTGATAATGACAGAGATGATGTATCGAATAATAGATGAAGATGGTATCGTAATAATGTACAAACATTTGGTGGTAAGGGCAATGATGGAGACATATTAGTTGGATGATTTCGAGCTGCTACAACAAATATGAGATTTGTTATTATTGAAAATAATATTAGTTGGAAGCAAAATGTGACCATATTTTGTGAATGAAAATAGATTAGTTTTACAAGTCAATGTGAGAATAAAGATGTTATTCCTATTTATATAGTCATCATATCCTCTCAAGAAATTAGGACCCCATGAGATCAAAATAACTCAAAAGTATTTGCTTAATTAAAAAATGAGTTATTTATTTATATTGATAATATAAGGTACTTCACGGAAAAAGAAAATATAAGTTGATTACATTAGTCTATTCATGTATTTGGCTTGATAGTGGTATAGAGCACCGTGTCAGTTGTAATATTAGTCTAATATTCATATAGTCATTGACTTTTGATTATTTAATTTTATCTGGATTTATTATGTTTAGGTGATTACACCTTGTTATTATTGTTATAGTTTTTTGCGTATATGTTTACTATTTTTCTTTAATTACCGCTTTAATTTTTTTTTTAACAAAAAAATGTTACATCTCATGTTCAAGTCACATGTGTGTTTGTTTAGCATGAATATGAAAAAAGATGGACATCTCATGTGTGAATCCTAACAAAATGTAAAAAAAAATTAGGAAAATCTAAATGGAAAAATACAAGTTTACCCAGCAAATTAATTATGGTGTACTATTTTAAATTGCATCATTATGAGTTTGAATACCTTATAACATATTCAATATCAACCTAAATTAAAGAAAAAAAAATGTACAAAATGTTGAAAACAACAATATCCTAAATTCTTTTGATATTCAATTACTAACAACATCTCCATTAGCCATCTGAATTTCATCATTATTGTTCATCTTCTTTCCTTTGAGCTCTCTTTCTTTTGATCTCCACTTGAAAAACGTTCCGAACAACGCCACAGTTTCCTCCAATGTCTTCCCTTGTGTTTCAGGCATCAATGTGAAAAAGAAAACCCAAGCCATCCCTGAAATTCCCGCGTATAAAAAAAACGCCCCTTGTATTGTTATAGCCTTTTCCAACGATAAAAATGTCATCGATATCACCCCACTCGTTACTCTATTAACTGCCACGCCTACGCTGAACCCTGTTGCCCTTAGTTTTAATGGAAAAACCTCCGAACCATACACCCAAGCAATTGGACCCGCACCAATTGAGAAAAGTGCTACATAAACTAAGACCATCATAACACAGAGCGACACAGCCCATGTTACTTGACCACCATTTGAACGATCAATAACCGTTAAACCAGTAGAGAGTAAAACTAATGATATTGTCATTCCACCAAAACTTGTTAACAACAATGGCCTTCTACCAGCTCGGTCAAGTAAAAATGTAGCAACTAATATAAACGTCTTCACACCTCCCATTGCAACCGTAGCTAGTAACCTATCGTGGTCCGATCTAATCCCAGCCCTTTCGAAAATCGTGGGACTATACAACACAACAGAGTCAATTCCACTTGCTTGTTGGAAAAAATGTATAGCAATGCCAGTGAGCACAATGTGCTTGATGGATTGCGTAGGAAAAATAAATAGTTCTTTCCATACATTGTCACCTTTTGGATGTTTTGGTACATTGACTACATCGTCATTGCAATGTTCGGGTATACCAACAGCTTCTTTGATGTCGCCGGAGTCTACACTCTGCTTCTTCAGGTGATTCAGAGGTTTTGTTAAGCACGATTCGTGCCTCGTTAAGTTTACCTTTCATGACAAGCCAACGGGGTGATTCGGGCATCATAAGGATACTTATACCTAAGAATACGGATGGAATTGCTCCGATTCCTAACATGAATCGCCAGATTAAGTGCGTTGGGAGTTTTGAAAACGCGACATTAGATACATATCCTAACAAAATACCTGTTAGCAATGACTCGTTTAGATTAGCTGCTTAAAAATAGTCGATAAACATTATAATGTACTATAGTTAATTTTATAAATAAGCCTACTAGTGTGTTTAATCACTTTAAAATGATTCTAACCATACGAGCAACTTAGCGATGAAATTCGTAACTAATTTCAATTTAAAAAAATTAGAGCTCTCATGCACGATTGCACGTACCTCCATTAATAAAAACTTCAGGGAAAGAAGTGAGAAATCCTCTAGAAGTTTCCGGCGACACTTCGACAGTGTAGACGGGAGCGATCACGAGAGCGTAGCCGACGCCAATGCCGGCGATGAAACGGCCAAACATGAGAAAGGCATAATTAGTAGCGAAACCCATTAAGAGTGCTCCGACAAAGAAGATTACTGCAGCTACCACCATAGTTTTTCGGCGGCCTATTAAATCGGAAGTCCGACCGGCGGCGGCGGATCCCAAAAGAGAATAGAGATTGAGGATTCCGACTAGAATTTCCACTTGTACATCATTGATGTTGAGGTCTTTTTTTATGTAGATTATGGCTCCACTCATCACACCGATATCTCTGCATCGAATAGTCGATTAATTAAGCTATTAAAATTTCAAATGGCTAATCATGCAAATGCCTCGATTTTTGGATTAATATTTTTTAAGGAAAATGCTTTAAAATTTTGCTTGATTTGTCTATTTTAAATAAAAAAAAAAAATCGAAAATATCAAGTTTGTTAAAAAGAAAACAAGTATTGATTGTATTGTTTATGCCTAAAGCAATTTATGTCCCAAAATTACTAACTTATTATTATATAAAAAATACTGATTTTTTTCTCATAAAATTCAATATTTTTATTATGTATCTAAACATAATTCTAACATTCAAATATTCTTTTCATAGATACTCGTTTTTTAAGTTTAAATCAATTTTATGTGAACGAACCGCAATAATTTAAAATACAAATTCTATTTGTTTTTTCTTATGTTTGTTATCAGATTTCTACATTATATAAAGATATATAAAGGTCTTATCAAATATTCTCACAAATTAAATTTATGTGGTAAAACGTAACACATATAAAATTACATAATAACTGATACGTGAATCAGACGAAAAAACTCTAGAAAAAAAAGAACTCTTACCATAACCAAGCAAGATGGATGACAAAGAAGCAAGAAAAGAACAAGCAATTGCATACTTGTTTCTTTTTCTAGTTTTTAGTTTGGCAGGATCAAAATCACTAAGAGATGTTTGGGGTAATTGGCCACAAACAATTTGTTTTTTGTCTTCCATGAGAGAAAAAATAATATGATTTTTGTTAAGAATTTTTCATCTTATATATTGAGTTAGTAATTAGCTTTATATAGAGATTAATGATCCCCTTAATTGTGCTAATTAGGAAAATAACATACTTCACTATTTGGGGTCTATCCATTTTTTCTTTTTTTTTTTTCATTTTTATGGTGTGTTGACTAACTTTCCAAGTTAATATTTTCAACAAGATCAATTTTTAACTCTATATTGTTGTTATGTACTACTCATTTGATCATCAATTATCATTTACTAATTAAAATTAAGTTTTATATATTATCTTTTCTAAAACAAATGTGATCTACTATAACTTATATCTAATATAAATGATATCAGCAATTCTTATCTAAAACATACACTGTCTTCAAACTCATACTTAATCGATATCATTTTTGTTTTTTTAGAAACAATGAAGAAAAAAACACAAAATTAGAATTTAATGTTAAAAACTTGTAGTGAAGATTTTTTTGGCTTCTGTGGCCACAATTATCGCCGCTAAAGGTCTAGTTCTTTTGTAGTGAATTCTAGTTGACAATGCTTAGGTGGAAGGATTAGTTTCACGTGGCTTACCAAGTCAATAAAAATATGGGTGTTAACTCTTGAGGTTATATGTGGTCTCATAGAATAACTGCAGGGACATTTTAATCCCAAAATGTAACGAATGATATAAATATTCTATTTTATATAGTTGAAGGACAATTTTGACCCTTTTCGAAATATTTGTTATTGGATAAAAAGATATTTTTACACACATAAGAAAATAACACAAAAAATACCTTCAAATTTGCCATTTTCACTCAAGTGAGCTCACATCTCTCACCATTGCTCTCTGTGTTTAGGTAAGTGTCTCTCTCTCTCTCTCTTTTTATCGAATTACTCTCTCTCTAGCTCGTTTTGTAAAAGTAGATCTTACTTGATTGTGATTTTTGATTTTCATGTTCAAATTGTTCGTTGAGAATTGTTGAATGTTATTGCAATTGTGGTTATTGAGCTATAATTATAATTCCCTGCAAAATTGTGAGGTTACATGACCAAATTAGGGTTCTAGCTGTACTTGCTATCTGATGCACATAAGCTGTTTGATGAATCACCTGAGTGAAAAATGAGCTACATAAGCAATTGTGGGTGGGGTGGGCTAGGCAGGTTTGTAGAGTATTGTGTCTGCGCAGTTCCGGTAACTGAGGCGAAACAGTCCTTTGGCATTGACTTATAACTAGGCTAGGGTTGTGAATTAAAAAAAATGCATTGGTGAATTAAGTAGTATTACGATAATGGCCTGGATAAGTGACTATCTTTGGTGTTTTAAGTGTGTTTCTGAAGAGCTGCATGGAGGATGAAGTGGGACAAGTCAATTGTTTGTTAATTTCCCTTTGAAAGACAACAATGTGGACTAGAATGTTGCTGAGAGAATGACAGTGTCAATATATGGAATCAATCTGATGCTCCACCTGCTGTGGTGGTGACCCGTGTACTGTCGAGGGGACTTCCTTTTCACCTTGCCTGGTATTTATTTATGTGTGGGATGGGGGATTTAGTTGGTTGCTATTTGTTTCTATGGCTTTCTGTTTTTTTGCCTTAATCCTGCATTTATTTTGTTTTTATCATTTATAACCTATTCCCTTGACTCTTGAGCACTTTAAAACTTGGATGAATGCACATAATTCTAAGTTTGGAGGTCTTTTGAGTTGTGGTGAAGTGATTGAGTTGAGGCTTGAGAAAAATAATCAAAACCTTGACAAGAAGAGGTATTTGTGCTACTAAATAAGAGAAGAGAAAGAATTGAAGAAAGGAAGAAAAAGTAAAGTATGCTTGAAACTTCGGCTTTATCGAGTGTTGGAAGATAATGGAAAGGTTGGGTACAATACATCTTGTAAATAACGGAAATGAAGAAAGGTCTTACAAGTTCAAGTATTTGTGGTGCTTAAGGGAATTTTGAGCTACTTTTATCCATATATATCCTACGATGCCGAAGCCTACATTACAATTATTTACATCCTTCATAAACTGTATTTTGATCCTAGGCCAAGTGACCTACATTAGTGGAGAATTACAAGAAGGGCAAGCCTAAAACATAAATTGTTTTAAATTTCTAACCTTTTTCGAAATATTGCGCTATATTTTAGGCGTATCAAATCATCATTTAGAATCTTATATTGTAGTTTATAGTTTTGTTTTACAACTTTTTGATATTGCCTATTGCTAGTTGTTTTCCCCTTTGGTGGGAAACCTTTGAGATGAGTGCTTTTCTTTTCTGATATGGGTTTTCTGGGAGAATGTTTGGATGTGTAGGTAGCTTCATGTTTCAACTGAAAGTTTCTGAAATGGGGAACATTCTATGTTTCAGTTATGGTGTATTCTGGACATAAGTCCTATTTTTGACGTCTCATTGTTTCATCATGATATTTACTGCGAAAATGCTCATCATATATTGATATTTCTAGCCAATGTTTTCCTGAATTTCCTGTGATGGACAGAAGAAAAAGACATCGATTTCCCAGTTACTATTTCTGATATCTACATTTTTTTTGTTTCCTGATCATAGTTTGAGCTCTCAAGATTTGTTCTACTCGAGAAAAAGCTTCAATCTTTGGCGAGGGAAAAAAGTAGAGAGAGAGAGTATCGGGTTGACAATGGATTCAGGTGATGCATCTGGATATTCAGCTGCGGTGGACGATGATTACGAGTCCTTACTTTCAACGACTGATGCAGAGCTCTTAAAACGAGCATGGCGGAATGAAAAGGCTGCTCCTGAAATTCTTCAACATGAGACTGCTTTGGTTCAAAGATCCAGAGAACAAATTCAATTGATGGTATGCACATTTCATATATTTAGGCCTCTTAAATTTGTACCTGGGATATTTGTCTGTTTATTTTTTTAACATCGGCTTTCACCTTATGTTGCATTAGAATTCCTTTCCATTTTAATATTTGTTTTGTGTTAAGACTTATGCTTTGTTTGGCATTATGTGGTGGATACATGGCTCAGCAGATTGAGAGTTACTAGTTGATGTCATCATTTTAGAAGTGTATTTATGAAGGGACTATACGACATGAAAACGATTATTTTTTTGTCCAAGACTCTAGCAGGATGCAACTGAAGCTTCCAGTTCTGCTTAAAAGGATGAGATTAAACTTTTTAGATAGACAAACTTATTTCTGGCAGAAAAAAATACACTGAACAATTTATTCAATTATTGCCTGACAGAATTTAATTCTAGCATCTGTCTGCACTTTGTCTGCTATTAGGTGAAGTGTTTGCTGTGAACATTCTTATAGGAGTATGACTTCCATGAGATTCTAAGTTAAAGGACAGAGCTGTGTTTGGTAAATCACAAATGAAGTTATTAGTTGAAAGCTAAAACTGTGCTATCTGA
Organism: Solanum sitiens; assembly: GCA_016801875.1. NCBI lineage: Eukaryota > Viridiplantae > Streptophyta > Magnoliopsida > Solanales > Solanaceae > Solanum > Solanum sitiens. Next base: position 741,216 of record JABWTJ010000178.1, on the reverse strand, counting down.
ATGGAAAAGCTGTTGTGCTCTCATCCAAACAAAGATTATCATAACGTCTGTTGTTACTGCTACGTGATGGATTGTAATCCATATCTTCATTTTTGGTGTATGACACCTGTTAATTGTCATATTTAACGAAGTGAAATGTAAAACTCCTCCGGCGCTCCAAATCTACATTTCATTTGATGATGCCAAAAGTTCCATTTTATGCTGTGGTGTATTGTTCATTTATATGAATCTAATATTTGCTTTTGTTCCTCGACTTATGCTACTCATTATTCATTTATGCAGTTTCATGGTTTACAATATATTGCATGCTAATGCTACTTAGTCTTTGCTCTTCAGGAAGAAACAGTAGAGGAATTTTCAAAAAATGGTGTTGATCCGCTCACTTTATCTCTTTACCAGATGGACCTCGATAGAACTCTGTTTCTATTAAGATCATACTTAAGAACCCGTCTCCAAAAGGTAGCCTTGAATTATAGTATCTTATTATGTATTTGATTTCGGTGAAATTCATATCTGGAAAGAGCTATAGTTCTTTAAGTTACCAGTAGTGTCTTTAAAGCATGATCTGTTGAGTGTCATCGGATCTCATCTCTTGCTGTGTCCCTGCACCTTATCCCATCTTCATTCATTCATATTAATGTTTGACTGCAGATCGAAAATCATGCAGTTCACATACAAAAAAATACTGACTTATGGAATCGTCTGTCTAAACAAGAGCAGAACTTTGCTGAAAGGTAAAGCTGTTTCTCTCAATTCCAAGTGTTCAGTGCTTACCAAGTTTATAATGCTAATTACTCTGATGGTTAGGTGTATTGACGACACGGAGCAGCATCTAGATCAATCTGTTCTCTCAAAGTTGCCTCATGGCTTCAAGTCCCACTTGAAGCAATCTTCACTAAGTTTGGCAGATGACATGGGTAAACTTGCCATACACTGTACAAGTTAATTGAAATTGTTTAAACCCTTTCCTCTGTTTGCTTGTTTATCCATTTCTCTTGTGTTTAGCTTTATCTATGTCGTTGTAGATCTTAAGAGAGTGTCTGGAATCCAAGATTAATGGTTAGGCTTTAATCAAAAGCATCTTTAAATAATAAAGGTCTGTTGCTAAGTGATTGTGAGTTTGTTTAAGGCATGATATAATCTCTTTCTTTTTTTCCCGCATTTAGACATCTTAAATATAAAGACTTTTGGGATTTGCATTTGTACTGAAACTACAGTTTTTCTTCTTGTATGCACTTAGTTCCTGAGCCGCAGCTAGATCAATATGTTATCTGCAGAAGCAAGAAGTTTTTAGGATCTTTTCAGCTTGATGACAGGTAATCTTCTTTACTTCGTTCTCATTTTTCTTAAGAATCCTGCCTGGTTATTTTCTGTTCTTGACTTCCATTAATTTCTGTTATGATAGTGGGGAAGAACCAGTGAACATTGAAGCCAATGATTTGTATGCTCTACCTTACAAGTCTATAAAGCCACTTGTGGAGAGTGGGCAGATTGATCTGGTATGAGAGTATAGGAAACAGAGCAGTCCTATGTTGTGCAGATTCTCAAAATATGTTGCTGTACCCGTATCAAATCCTCCAAAAATGCACTACTTCCAGAGGATCCAGCACACCCATGAACATTTTTTAAAAATTCGATCAACATTGGGAAACATTGCCCCTTTGTTTTCTGCTGATAGGAAACTGACGATATGCCACAAATCGAAAATTATATTACCTAACAATGTTGTAGTTTGTAACAAATGCAGCATAGGACTAGAACTCTTTTACAGTCCTATTAACTGCTCAAGAATGGTTTCCCTTATTGTGGTATGAGTAGTGTTCTTGTTTCAAACTATTTTGTTTTTAAATGATTATTTTAACTAGCAAGTATTTACAAATGAATAGATATACTTTTATATTCTTAACTAATGACTCTCCAATAGACTTCATTTGGAAGCCCATGATCCTTATTTTTATGGAACTTGTTTTCGTAGAGAAAACATTTGACCAACCGAACATAGGAGAATTGAAAATTTTCTTTTACACTGAACAACCCCCCTAAATGTAAAATAAAGAAAGATAGCAAAACTATCTTTGATGGACCCACATTGTTGAACTTGATCTCTAATTTAACTGTGCTAATTTAGTTTAAGGGGTTCTTAAATTTGTTTAATTAATATATGTTAACCTGATTCTTGTTATCAATAACCATAGTGATATTGAGAAAACTCCAAAATCAAAAGAACAAAAAGACCATTTCATAACTTCTTTTCATCTCATGCTAACAAAGTGAAGAGATACATATGAATAATTAAAATAAAACATGATCTGTTGCATAAATAAAAGTAAATTGTTGAAGTCGGTTTCTTTCTCGAGCTAATTCCTCTTAGCCTGCAGATGCATATATGTTCCATATGGTTTGTGACAAAAGTCATAAAAGATGGATAGAATGAAACTTATAGAAATGAGGATATGTGGTAATGGTATTGATATGGTATAGAGGAAGAGAGATGAAAAAATAATGTGAAACTTTTTAGTAAGATGGAGGTGGAGGAGATGGTGGTGGTGGTGAATTGTAGTAATATGGAGGAGGAGGGGATGGAGATGGTGGCGGTGGTGAATTGTAGTAATATGGAGGAGGTGGAGGTGAAGATGGTGGTGGTGGTGACTTGTAAACGTAAGGAGGAGGAGGAGAAGGTGATGGCGGGGGAGGAGAGTTATAGTAATAAGGAGGAGGGGGCGATGGTGATGGAGGAGGTGGAGATTTATAGTAGTATGGTGGTGGAGAATACGAAGGTCCAGGTACAGGTCCAGGTACAACCGATGACTGAGGAGATGGTGCCCATTCTGAAGGCGAGGGTGGTGATATGTTATCATAAGGTGATGGTGATAGTGGTGATGTAGCTGGTGAAGGCACTGGGGAAGGTCGAGGAGAGAACCATTCGATTGGTGATGGTGGGGACTGGTCAGGATCAGATGGTGCAAGTGCAGGCGATGATTGAGGAGATGTCGTATAACTAGGAGATGGTTCCCATGAATAGGAATATGGGGATGGGGCCCATCTTGAAGGTGAGGGTGATGGTGATAGTGGCGATATAGCCCGTGAAGGCACTAGGGAAGGTCGAGGAGAGAACCATTCGATAGGTGATGTGAGGATTGGTCAGGATTAGATGGTGCAAGTACAGGCGATGATTGAGGAGATGTCGTATAACTAGGAGATGGTTCCCATGCCCATATTGAAGGTGAGGGAGGGGAACTAAAATCATTTGGAGACGGCGATAGTGGTGATGAGGTTGGTGTAGGTGAAGACACTAGTGAGGGTTGAGGAGAGAACCACCCTAAAGGTGATGGTGGACTAGAAATGTAATAATCCGAGGATGATGGTTGTGATGATGGAGATGATTGACCTGGTAACTCGTCAGGGTTAGGCGTAGACGTTGGTGCTGGCTTGTAACTATAATATTTTCTCCATGAGTAAGGTTTATGACTTGCTTCTACACTATTGGATATCAAAAGTATAGCCACAAACCATACAAGGTGTGACAAAAAAGAAGCCATATTTCTTAGAGGTATGAAGAGAATGAAATGAAATTGATGAACATAAAGATGAAGAAAGTCCCTTTTATATAGTTTTGTCATGAAATTTTGGTAAATTTGTTTAGTCATTTTTTTGGCCCCTAGCTAGTTGGTAAGTAGACTTGTTCTTCAATAGTGACATAGAATAATATGAGATGAAGTCAAACATAAAACTTTGAGGGCAAATGGAGCTAACATTTTGCAAATTTTATTTGATCCCTTGTTGTACATAATATATCCATGAAGAACTTCCAAGGACGGCTTTAAAAGTTCATTAATATTTATCCCTCATGGAAAAAATTTAAGTAGTAAATTTGTGTTCAAGGAAGGTTACTTATGTCCTTTGTTTTTGTTTTTGAAAAAAAATTACTCCCTCCGTTTTAAAAAGATTGGCCTAGTTTGACTTGGAACGGAGTTTAAGAAAAAAAAAACTTTTTAATCTTGTGGTTCTAATTTAAAGTTATGTCAAATGTACCAAAATACCCTTTAATCTTGTGGTCTTAAACTTGCCACGTGGAAAGTTAAAGTTAAAGTGTTGCCGAAAAAGGAAAGGGGTCATTCTTTTTGAAACAGACTAAAAAAAAAATAGGGTATTCTTTTTGAAACGGAGGGAGTAATATTTTTTAGCCAACTGAAGCATGAAATTTATAGAAGGATGAATCTCTAGAATCACCCTTGCTTTGTGTTTAAAAAAATATACTCCTTCCGTTTTAGTTTGTTTTTATCATTTACATTTCTTTAATTTACGACGACCATATTCAAAAGTTAAAATTAGACAAACAAATTAAAATGAGTCGAAATAAACAGAGTTTTTCGACCAAAAAGAAAAAACTGCTAGTGGTGAAGTAATTTGACTTTTCAATGACTGCTACCATTACCATATCAGTTTTGTCAAGATTTTAAATAAGGAAAAACAAACAAGTAGAGCAAGTATATTAAAAGAAAATTCAAGTTTTATTTATTTGAATTATTAATCGAGTTTAAATAGGTATGAAAAAGAAACCCTCTAAAATTCAGATTGACTTATATTTCAACATGTTACAGGAAAATGTACAAAAGGTATCATATGAAGCTAGCTCTAAGGCTTCACCTATTCAGTAAGTAGTACAACCATCAAACACTTAGCTTTGGCCGAAAATCAGAATTCACAAGTAATTTTGTAAATTCATCAGTACAAGCCATTCGAATACGCTCTGGAGTGGCTGGATTATCAAGTGGGAACCAGTCGTTGTAACCAGCTTCCATCCGTGCAGATTTTATGGCGTTCTTGATAGCGAAAAAGACAGCAGAGGCAAGAAAGAAGGGTGGTTCCCCAACTGCTTTAGATGAATGGATAGCTTTGGTGTTTGGAGCATTCTGTTACCAAATGTCAAGCATATTGTTAAGATATAAGCAGTTCAAGACATAGTACAAACAATGGCTTAGAGGTACTCAGCAAACAATGAATATCTAGAGACACATAAATATCAAGGAGGAGATACTTACTTTCAGAAGAGAGACATTAAATTTGAACGGCATATCATTCAAAGACGGAAGCTTGTAATTCCCAGGTCCACATGTGAGTAAGCACCCAGGTGGAATCCACTTGTGTGCTTTATCGCCCCACTTCAGCTCTTCCAGTGCTACCCATCCAAGACCCTGTAGAAATGCTCCTTCTATCTGCATATAGTATGCATGAATGTTAGCAAAGGTCCCTTTCAGATTGAAAGATATGAACGAGATCCAGCCCATCTCCAAATGTGGTAGTGTTTTCTATCTCTTCCTGAATTTAGACAATTAGAAGCAAGTCTGCAACTGGGAAGTAATGGCATTTGACATAATATATGCAGGTCATCCTTATAAATATGTGAATATTTAGAATAAGAAAAATAAACAAAAAGAAGAACATTTGGAGTGTGCCCTATTGAGTTCAATACTAAACAATTGGCGGACTTCAATTCAAGGAAATGGAGATGGAGTTTAAGAATCTGAATTCTATTCGTCCTTTTTGCTTCCCATTCAAAAGAATGAAATGCAAACATTATCTACATGTAGATAGATCTGTCAAAAGCCACAACTTGCCAGACATTCAATCATCAATTACTTCAGTATTTTACTAATTGATAGTCTACTTTTAAATTCATTTATTCAAAATATGCCATTAAGCAGGCCAGCTAAACAATTGAAAATTCAAAATCTATACGCAAAATAGTACAGAGAGGGCAGCAATGACCTGTCCAACATCAATGGCTGGGTTGAGGGAGAATCCAAGGTCTAGGATAACATCTGCTCTCCTAGTATGGAAATCGCCTGTCAATGTGTCAATTTCAACTTCGGAAAATGCAGCACCATAGGTGAAGTACCTAAATGGACTGCCTTTTCCAGATTTCCAGTCAAAGTCAATATCAGGTGTAATGTAGAACCCATGAGCAGAAAGGTCTATTCTCTCGAAGAAGCACGCACTGACAAGCTGATATTTAGTCAGAAAACAAGACATCAAGTCAGCAGTTAATTGATTTTCTATTATCATCATGACAGTGCTATAGAAAAAGACAAAGTGCAATGTTTAGGAGTCAGGTTTGAGGTACAAATAAGATATAAGACATATAATAAAAGTTTACAATGGACCATGAGGGAAGATACAAAATGCTTGTGGTGTTATTAATCTGAACAAGATATTATATACAGTGAAATTATGGAACAATATGCCACAGAAAGGTAATGAGCTTTGCTGGGGAAATGAAATAAACCATGAAGAAAACCTTACTGTTCCATTGCAAGAAGATCCTTCACAAATTATCTTTTTTTGCAGATAAACGGCCTTTTTTGAGTTTCTTCAAATTTAATGTTTCAATTCCCAAGATTACGATGAATTATGAATATCCTGAACATGTGGTCTTGCTACAGGCAGAGGTGTACACATAATTGAAGGAATAAAGCAGACGGGTGAGGTGAAAATACTTCTCTTCTTTAAAAATTGAGCTTTGAGAATTTCACTCATTGATCCAGCCTTCCAATAATCTTGTGACTAGGAATGTCATAATTCACGTCCCACTCTCTTTTTTGATGATAAGGGAAACCCGCAGCCGCTACCCTTTGGGTGCGCACAGGGTAAAACCCCCACTCCTATGCAATAGCTCGCAAACCACATAGGAGAGGTAACCCACACTAGGCAAGCCTGGTGCGACGAGCTCGACCCAGAAGGCAAACCCCTTGCTTTCGTTGGCAAGGGGTTTCGAACTTGAGACCTCCAACATGGAAGTCCCAAGCTCAAACCACTGGGCCACCCCGAAGGCTATTCACGTCCCACTCTCTTGCTACATGTCCATGTTGCTAAGTGTTTCATCTGCTGCCATAATCGCTGCATCTTATGCAAAACATTGTGTATCCTCCTAGATGGACAAGTTCCTTCTTGTTCTGTTACTATGTACCTCCATTTTCATGGTTTACAATGTATTGCATATGCCTAGTTCAACTGACACGAGGTGTGGCAAAACTAAATTTTGACTTCAAGTGCAGGAGGTACGGTTATTTAAGAACTTGAAAGCAATATATGTGGTGCAGTCAATGTCTTAACTCTCTCTTTTGGTTTTTGGTGGGCAGGAGGGGAGGTCATTTCTTTGCATCAACTTCTTACCATTTAACGTTTTGTTCTCTTCTGACGTTGAATTATTTCCACCTTCCTTTTCTTTGCTTACCACCTAACAAATATCCATCTTAGGCCACTACATAATTTGTTGTTTTTAATATAAGGACTCTTATTGGACCTCCCATGGCTCTGAAAAAGCTGTAAGCAGTAAGCACCACTTGTAATTATTCATATATCCCTCCCATGGCTCTGAAAAAGCTGTAAGCAGTAAGCACCACTTGTAATTACCTTAGACTCTTTTTCCTTGTCCTTTAATTCCTTTAATTATATGGAAATAGGCAATAAGCCTGGTCAAACACTAGCCCATGCAAAACTATGCTTGGAGAGATGCCAGATGTATGCACTGTAGACTAATAATGCCTAGAGCTTAGTACCTCCTCACAGAACATGTGGCATTTGCATCCCTTCTTTTCATTAAAGTGCATATCTACTGATCGCTAGTTTCTATTCCTTGAACTTCTCAGACTCAACTTAGTCAGGTAAAAGAAAAAAGACAACAGAAACATAAGGTCTTCAATACTCTGATGAACTTCAAAGATAAATTATCTTCTTCCAAATGATATACGCCATATCATCTTCTTCACAATTTGGTGCCTAACCCTGAAGAAGTGTGAATTTCACGCAAGGAGTTACTGTAGGAAGAAACCATCATTTGGTGGTTACAATCAAAATAATTTGAAGGTGAGAAAAGAAGGTGTATCAGGGAATATGCATACATCCCTTTTATCTGAAAAATGAGGTCAGATTAGAGGTATTCCATAAGGAGAAAAAGAGAGTATGATACGGATCAAGCAAAATGGAGAAAGGAAAGAGGAGTAAAGGAAAACGAAACAGACAATATGATAGGGATGATCACAAGCCACAATGATTTGAACAGCCCACCATGTTTGCTCTTTAATTTAATTATCACTTACTGTACTTATTAGCCCATTAAATTAGAGAAATTCAAGAGTAGAGTATATTATCATTTCCTCCTCAAATCATAAGTCAAAAACATATTTCAAATGATAGACAAGCAAGTCAGGCAGATTAGGAATGAAATAAAACAGATATCAAATCAAAAAAAAAATACTCAAAAGCCAGCACAAGAAAAGACCTCCTCAAAAGAGCTGAAGTTAGACTTGGATGCGATAGGCTCCATCCGTGCTTTTATTTGCTCGCATGCATCCAATACTGCAGCTCCATACATGTCAGAACTTGCAGAAGCAGCTGTTGGTGAAGCATTAGGTACCTATATTGGCAAGCAAACTAGATGAGGCAGGTAATAATATTTTTCATAATCTGCAAACAAAATTGACATGCAACACAAGGAATTTGAATAAAACAATATGATGTGCTAGAAGAAATATCCACACACAAACACACACCCCAAACCAAGCAAACCACTGCTTGGCTGAGGAAGATCAGTTTCAATTACTTTAGGTAGCAAGTGAAGGCAGTATCTAAGTTCAACATTTACAGACTGAGTAAATTCAAGTTTTAATATTGGTTATTATGGAAGGGGAGCATTGGCATAAGTGGTAAAGTTATTGCCATGTCACCAGTAGGTCACGGGTTCGAGCTGTGGAAACAGCCTCTTGCAGAAATGCATCCCTTCCCCGAACCCTGCACATAGCAGGAGCTTAGTGAACCGGGCTTCCCTTTATTGGCTATTAAGTTTTTGGTTTAGCTCGTTTTCTCTCATCACCATCTAGTACATGCCTAACCCTTTTCTGTCGTCACAGCTAGTATTTTTTGATAACTCGTCCCAGCTGATATTAGAATATAACAAGAATTATGCCATGTGATTCCAATGTATCCTTTCAGTTTGTTCACCAATAGAAGAATAGAAGCTTCAAACAATGATATAATGATATTCGTCTCACACTCAATACCTTGTCGGTACTTGTGTCTGAAATGAATACTGCACTTAGAGGGATGTTAAAGGAAGATGCAGCAATCTGAGCAACTTTTGTATGTAAACCTTGGCCCATCTCCACACCCCCATGAGTGACCAACACTGTTCCATCTGTGTAAACTTGAACAAGAGCACCTGCCTGTAGTCAATCAGTCAGTGAACAACCAACTTAAGCTTCTGGGATTACAACTTTTCATAGAGCTAAAATTATATGAAACAATCAGCAACGAAAAAGGTGTAGTTTCTGAAGAACATGAACCTATATCTCCTGTAGAACTATTCACATCTACATCCTAACTTATTCAGGTGCTCTTCACATCTACCACTTGCATTTTGTTAATTGATTGAAAGAATGAGAAATGTGTGATCAATAGGAGTCTCATTTTTTTAATCACATCTTGAAAGGGGGAAATAGCATGTGGTCCTACACAGTAAATGGAATGCTTTTTAACCTTATCTCAAAAGAAAGTGGAAAACTTAACCAATTACAGAAGTCAACCAACGGCCGTTATCATGCTCAGAGGCACCAAAGAAATAGCTTAAATATATCCAGCCACCTGGGCCGGTTAGCAAATCATTGCTGAAAGCAGAGTAGAATGAAGGCAATAATTAAACTACTCACTACTCAAAGGAACATGGACCTAACTAGGAACTTTAGGGTGTACAAAAAAGACAAGAATGTACCTGGTTCATAGACTTAAAAGTGAAAGCTATTCCAAATTTGGTTGGCACCATGGCAATACCTCGCTTCTTCCACCGATTATGGCGATTGAAAGTTTCAACTTCATTTTGAGCATTAATGAAGTCACAAGAAGATTTCAATTCATCCCAGAGACGCCCCAAGGTACAGTCTTCAACTTTTTGACCATAGTGCAAGACTGATCCTTCACTGATGAAATTCATTTCCTGGTGAAAAAATGAAAAATGAGAAAACAATCCATATACATCATCATCTACAGTACTAAAGGAAGTGAAAATGGTGAAGCTGCTGTTGATATGCATCACATATGAAAATAGACTATTCAGACAATCATCAGAAACACGAGGCATACCTTTATTTCTTCTGGGCTTTTGTTAACTTCCACCGCAATCCTCTCTATCCAATTCTCAGCAATTAGCATACCCTGTGGGCCTCCAAATCCTCTAAAAGCTGTATTACTAGGAAAATTAGTGAAACATGCTTTTCCATTAACCCTCACATTTGGTATTTCATAGACATTGTGTGAATGGAACATAGAACGTTCGAGTACAGCGGCTGATAGGTCTAAAGAATTTCCAGCATTATTGTAGATATGAAGATCCAAGGCAAGCACTTTCCCGGCATTTGTAAAACCAACCTAACAATAATAGAGAATGTTAACATTGTTTCTCCATATTCAAAAAGAAAATGCTAATAGAAATCAAAACAGAAAATGACACAAACCAATGCCTACCAAACACGTTAGTAAAACGAATAAAACCAAGTGTTTCCCTTCCTATCATCCCTCCACTTGAGGAGGCTTATATAGTCCAATAATATATATCTGCTAAGTATTATACTGATTGGTCCATGTAACAAAAAACAGCACAACATGCTGGGAAAGAACTTGTCGAGTTCGTAGCCTCGACTTTCTCCAGTTGTTATTACTTCACTACAAAATCCAATGCAAATAATGGCTAAAGAGTTATCTGTCGATGCAGCCTAACAATTCAATGTGTTGAGTAAATCAGGAAGTGTACATATCTGTTCATCACAATATTTATGAAATATCTACCATTTCGACACCATCCCAAAACATTTGGCACACTCAAATAAGAAAATCTGTTAACAGATACTAGTTACACTAATTCAAATTTAAACTACAATATCATGGGTTCTCCGCAAATGCTTGAGCAATAAGCACCGCAGAAGTGAGTGAGTTAAACAAGCTTTCCCATGCCATCCAAATGTTGCATAGAATGAGTTTAGCCGTGAGTAACATGATCATAAACTCATCTATTTACCTTGTACTTCCCAAGAAAGCTATGTCGCTGCCCCATTATCATCATGTCTATATCCCTATCCAGAATAATTTTCACTGGACGATCCAACAGGTATGATGGAACAGACGCAGCAGCAGCAAGCATAGCAGACCTAGTCTCCTTGCCTCCAAATCCACCACCAATCCTTTTGGTCTTGCAAACCACTTTTGACATCGGAAGACCAAGAACATGAGCGACATACTTCTGGTGCTTCTGAGGAGCCTGCAAGATAGACAATGATTGGACACCAAATTAGAAGCACATATATTCTTCCTTTCCAAACAAGAAAATTACAGAGATGTAGCATCTTAAACTGGATATTGACCTAATCCACATGTCGAACTAAACCCATCTAACAGCATAATATCGATCTCTAAGAAACCCATAGTTATCTAGAACCGAAATCATAAAAACAACTCATGATTCTTTCAAACTGACACCAAACTTAGATGACTATGTTTGATCACATATATATCATGTGATTCTGAGAAGAAATAGTATGTAGAGAAAAGCTAAGAACTTTAGGAGGTTAGCTTTGCTATTTCTAGTTAAAACGAAGTTTTGCAAATCTTTTCAATTTTTTTGTCAAAAATTTAAAACAATAGCAGTCACAATAAGCATATAAAAAGGCAATCAATGTTCAAATATGTGTCATCTGAGAGTTCCAAATATTGAAAACACATGCAGGATACATGGTTTTTTCTAAACAAGCTCTAACATCAATTGCAGTTTGGGCGTAAGAGCAACTTATTAACTGGAATTGAGTTCCATGATATGATCAAGGCTTTGGCAACTTATTGGCAGATGGCTAGCACATCCCCTTATTACCACTTCTTTCAATGATTACATTAACACTTACATCAAAACAAGCAAACCACGAGAAGAAGAAAAAGATACAACACCAAAATTAATGCCCTACAAAACCTACACATACTTGAGGAACTAAGAGAGAATGGCTAGATTTATTTTTGTAGTACCTGCGTGGATGAGATCATGTGCACCTCATTCCCACTATCCACTGTCCATAAAAAAGTGCCATGAGGCTCCAAATAGAAATGTTCTTGACCACCTACCCTAACTTCTCCTTCTATAATACTGTCACATTGACCTGACCGGAAACACTGTTCAACATCACCCTTTGTCATACACCTTTCCGTATTAGGATGATAACTGTTGGCCTGTATAGCATCCTCTATCGATAGAACTGCAGCTAACTCCTCATACTCAACATGAACCTTTCTAGCAGCAAGTTTTGCATTTTCATGTGTGTCAGCTACAACCACTCCGATAACCTACAAATATCCAACCAGACAATAATAGGTAGCTATGAAAAAACAGTTGAAATTATAAAGTCATCAAAATCTTATTACAAGTCTGCCCCACTTAACATTGCAACAGAAGCCAGTTTATTCTGAATATTAACCTAATATAGTTTACAGAGTTTGTGAATGGAGAGAACATCTCAGAGTATAACATCATACCTGACCCACAGAAGTAACAAACTCTGAGGCAAAAAGTTCTTCATCATGAACAACTGGTCCAATCATATTATTACCAGGTACATCTTTAGCCAAAAAGATACCTGCAAATCCAGGACAGGACCTAGCTCCCGAATCATCTATTGAAAGTATACGAGCATGAGGTTTTTTACTCAATATCAGAGCAGCATGCAAACTATTGGGTGGCATTGGCGCATCATCTGTATATTCGGCCTCTCCAGAAACCTGAAAATGGTCAAGTTAATCAGCCAAGATAGAAGTGGCAATTTTGGCCAAACAGAGCCAATATAAGGACAGCTATTTCATCAAAATGCCAGCTCAAAATAGTCAAACACTTTCAAAAGCTCCAATTTCCTATGCATAGACACAGCTGCACACTACAGACTTTGCAATCATAGAAATAGCTTCCATCTCAAAAGAGAGAGTACCAGATCAAAATTAGAAGTAATAAAGGGACCCAATGTTGTTGATTGGACATTAATATAAATATAGTAATACATTTAGTTACTAGATCCAAGAAGTTTATAGGGAACCAATGTTGTTCATCACTAGAAATACGCTCCTGCACAAGCCAGAAAATATATAAACTGGAGAAAGTATAAAGTGACATTGTGTCCTGTTAGTACAGATTCAACCCTAATACATACAACAAGGAGGAGGAGCAGCAAGGAACTAAAAACCCAAAATTCACTTTTTCATGAACCGGCAACAAAATGTATCTTGTTTGCTTGTTCTTCATCAGAATCGCGGAAGTAAAAAATTAGCTACATTCATGAACTCCATTAGCACAAAGGCAATTGCAGCCCTTATGTAAATTATGGCACAAGAATAAGTGCCATGCTAGGAGGTCAAGAAGTCTTTAAGCATTTAGCAGTTGCTTCTTGTGTGTCCACATGCAATCTAGGATTTTGTGGAATTATCATCTTCCAAATCTGAACAGTTCAGGAATAGACATCAATAAATATTCCATAATGATCAAGATATGAATGTTGTTACCTGAAGCCTTGATGAAATATGAACTTCAGGGGAACCCACAGAAGTACCATGTCTCCTGATCTCAAAATCCTGAATTGAACTAACGGATGGTCGAAGAGATGAATCTACAGCTGAAATATGCGAAGCTGGAACTTTCTCAAGAAATAATGGCTGTCCATCCATTTGATGGCAAACCCACAAGAAAAATTTAAACAAGAAACTAAATGTTAATGATTTCCGAAATTCAACCATCCCACCAGGTGCATCTTCTTTCAGCACAATTTCCTTCTCCAAAATTTTCAAAGAATCCTGTAGCAGCTCTTTATTCCAACTTTTCCCGATTAAGAAGTCACTAGTTTTTGATGCAGCAAATGAAAGTGGAGCAACCCCACCATATACAATCAAAGCATCTGAAACTACCCATTTCTTATCCTTCTCTTCAAGGCAGACACGCATCCCAGCATTAACGATGGCAATATCATCATCTCTCCTATGAGATTGTTTAAATTCTTTCACAAACTCGAATGGCTTATTCCAAGGCAATGATACTGACAGTAAAATTTCGCTACTTGTCATATCCACTTTACGATAGCCCTGGAAGAAATCTTTAGCCAGACATGTTCTGACATTTCCTTTGCAGTCGATTATTCGAAACTTAGCTCCTGTTGCCATCCAAAGAGGGTTCAGATCTGATATTGGGCTCGCAGTGCAGATATTCCCACCAACTGATGCAACGTTTCGTATTTGTGTTCCAGCAAACCACTTTATCTGCTCGATGAGAGCTCGACATGATGATGTTTCATACTCAGGGCGGTTATTTTTTACCTTCTTTAATACATCCACAAGCTGTGACAACTTAACTCCAGCACCTATTTCTAAGCCATCATCCTCAACTCTTATATAGTTAAGTTCTGGAACATGTGCAACAGATATTAATACAGGATAGTGAATACCTTTAAGCCTGACTTCAATTCCCACCTCTGTATTTCCAACAACTAACCGGGCATCTGGAAATCTTGCTTTTAAATCCAACAGATGTTGAAGTTTTATGGGCCTATACCACTTCCGTCCATTTGATCCACTCAAACTTAAATAAGTCATTTTCCTTAATAAAAGTTGAGGAGGAAAAATAAGTTCTTTGCTGGTGTACGTGGTTCCATCGGTTTCATTGTAAGAAAATGGCTTCCAGCCACAATCATTGCTTAAATTTTGTTTGATCGTTTCTTCACTATTTTCAGCCTTCGGTCCACATGAACAAGGCTTACCCGTTGAAGGACAGATAAATTCACCATTATTGATGTCTTGTAAAGATGTGTTGGTGTATAAAGCATTATTAGTTTTTGCAAATACCCGAAATGCGTCAACAATTGGCCTATAACCAGTACATCGACATAAATTTCCGGCAAGGCTTTCTTCAATTTGCTCTTCCGTAGGTTGTTCTTTAGATGATCGTAGTAATGCATACATGGACATGACGAAACCAGGAGTGCAGAATCCACATTGTGAACCATGCGAGCGAGCCAACGATTCCTTTAGAATGTAGTTGAAAAACAGAGGAGTTACAAGAATGTTGCATACATCATGGTCCATAAAAAGGTACTATTTGAATTAACAAATAATGTTGAAATACCATGCGAAAATCATGGGACGTGTGAAATTAACTAATGTACCTGAATTGGGTGCAACCCAGCTTTGCGGTTCCCAATTCCCTCCACTGTGATGACATGCATCCCTTCCACAGAATATAGAGGAGACAAGCATGCATTTACTGCATGGTGCCTATAGAGAAAATACAACTTTATAAACTGAATATGATCTATGGAAATTTTTGATAGTCATATACTAACTGAATTGGAGGGATAAACCAGGGGCCAATCAAATCAAGCAGACTTTGAGTTTACCAATGTACTGCTTGCTAGTAAATTATTATGATTTTGTTCTTTTATATCTTAACTAACCATGTTTTCTTGTTGAAGTGTGTGACCATCTCATCTAAAAGCTTAAGCTGTTAGAGGTGTTGTCTTAAATTTTTTCAATGGGTCAAGCACGTGGAAATTCTTTTTGATATGGGTGGTGGTCAGATTCGATCCCAGGACCTCTGCTTGCTCTAATACCATGTTGAAGTGTCTTACCATCTCATCTTAAAAGCTAAGTTGTTAGAGAGCACACACATTATATTAGTTAATTACATGCTTGACATTTTTCAACTAGTTTCTCTGTACTCCCTAAGTCAAATACATTTGCCAAAGACTCACATCACCACCACTCCCACCACCCCAACCAGAGAACTTAGAGCAGAATAAGATATCATCTCAAAGCCAGGATTAGCAGTGTTATAAAAAGCTCATGCTCAATGGATTCTAGAATGAAGACTATATATCTAGCATGATAATTGTTCATTTCAGGTTTTGGTAGTAGTGATCTCATATTTTTTCTTGTGGTGGTGCTTTCTCTTGGGCATGGGGCTTAGTACTTGCCAAGGATTCACATAGTAATCACAAGAAACATGGATGCTTTATTCATTTTTAAGTAACCTTCCCAACTGACTTCTAGGTTAACCTTGTATTTGGTCAGGCCAACGCCAAAGGGATCACAATCTGTAACTAGTCTGCTAGAACAGATAAATAGTGATAAGGTCTCTGAACTTTCCCACTCCCCGATTGGCCGATTCTAAAGAAAGCTTGTTTCGTTCGTTGAAGGATACAAAATCAATTGAGGATAAAGAACATTTATTCAGATTTTTACTATCAGCAGCCATCTTCTAGAACTATGCGGAGAGCTATCTGCTATCCATCATGACAGCTATCATACTTCTTTAGGTGTTAAACAGACATCAGTTTACAGGAATGAAAGTGTACCTCCTACAATTACCAAAGACCCACCTAACTGACTTCCTCAGCTCATGTATGGCTGAGAAACAGACAAACAAATAGTACAATGAGCGACAGAAGAAAGGCGAAAGTTTTACTGCCTGATACAATCAATAATTTCATTCCCTACCACACAAAATGGAAGTGAGTAACTATTTGGGGATTCAAAACTAACGAGAGAGATCTCAGCTCTCAGAGCAATCACACAACTAATCAGAAGAAAAACATCCCATAGATCAGGACATGGATCACTCCAATCCAGCACAAATTGTAACCCATACAAATGCAAACAAGTGCCGAATTCATTGCTATCCACTAAATCATGCATCAACCCGCACACCCCAAAAGAAGATATCAGAGAGACGTGGAGAGGTAGATGGATAGAGATGGAAAGAGACTCACACACATTTCTTCAGATTCTGATCAAAAAAAGAAACCATTACAGTGCATGCCCCACATCCACCTTCACCGCAGCCTAGCTTGGTGCCTGTCAGGCCTATTTCTGTATAGCCACAGAGATAGAGCAACTTCAGATAAACCACCAAAACAGAATCAGAGAGAGACTGAGAGGATAAAATCTAGATCAATCATCTAAGCAGAAATAAAAACTACAAATTCCTGAAGTATTGGGCAACATAGACTCTAAGGTGTAGTAAGTTCTCAAGACGATGTATAAAGCATATTCATTAAGAAGTACCAACAACTGCATAAAAGCTACAGATTGGCAGCAACTCGAAAATGGACACAACAAACTTTTAACACTATATGTTTACAACTGCATAACTAAAGGGTAAGTACAAACACATTGATTGCTCATCCAGCAAGCCACAAACATTTATGAAAATGGAGATTGAATTAAACAGATGATGCCCAAGTCTAATTAATAGAAAAGTGAGAAAAGAAAGTAATTGGTTGTTCAATGTTGAAATATATGAAATATACGTATTAAACAATAAAGGTCTTAAGATCCAACCTGCACCAATTTACAAGATCAAACACCAGCAGAAGTTAAGACTACAGAAAATATAATTAACTGTATGTCACTGAACAGTTGGAAGTCATCCCGGTACGTCAACATTAGCTAACCCACTAATATTACTATTTAATATAAGGGACTATTCACAAACTACGGTCATCCTCTCAATAACACATATCTACTATCTACATCTTTTTTTATAATTATATATATTTATCGTTCAGGTTTTCGACTAATTCTTCCTCCTCTTGATCCAATCTTTTAAAGTTACTTTACCTATCATCCTTGGTCATGGTCAACTTTCTCAAAAGCAGGCGAACTCCTCAAGCTCCTGCTTACCACATGTTTGATCTTTTTTTAAAAAAATCTGTTAAACTTTGAAAATATTTTCTAATTTTTGTATAGTAATAATTTGTATTCGGCTAATTCAAATTTACTTTACCAATATTTAAACATTAATTTATGCTTGATCAAGTTTCCAAAAATGCTTCTGGAAATTTTTGAACTTCAAAAAAATCTTCTGTTACTGTTCAAAAATGCTTATTTTGCTCCTATAAGCTAGATAAAACACCGCAACTCTCTACAATAAATAAGCACTTTTAATTCTTGGAACTTAGCCAAACACGTTTTCCATCTTCCTTCTCATTTTCAACTGTTGATATCTTTTGACTGCAGACATATCAAGCTGTCTTTAGTAATGCACAACTACTATCACTCAATCAAAGGTCAGTGCTCTACTTTTTAAAAAAGCTACTATTCTTTCAACTTCCCTTTATATCTGATATAATGAGTTTTTATATACTAGCTACATTTGATTTGTTTGTCAGATTTTGAATTGGCAATTCTTCCAGGTCACAGAAGTGGATAAAGCACAGAGTAACAGCGAGAACGTTAAGAAACCCGAAAATATACTAAACATATGAAATCCACAGATTATACCTAGCTGGAGAAAGCATAGTCCTTTCAATATTTAGATTTACACTAACAAAAATTACCCAAATTGAACATTTACCATAGAAACAAAACAGGAAATACAACTCAGCACAAGTCCAAGTTTAATCAAATCCCAAACTTGAAAATTTGAGATTTTAAAAGTTATGATTTTCAAAAATCCTGATGTTGTCTGGACATGCATATTAAAGTTTTATGGACAAAAATGAAATTTCTCCCCCAAAAACTGCCTTAAAGATCAAATTTTTTTAATATCTGATCAAATTTCATGGACAAAATCTTGATCCAAAATCTATAGCCAAATGCCTAACTTAGTTCCTTGTTCATTTTAAACTGTTCCTGACAAGAAAAAACCCCACAAAACGCTTAAAAACTAACCTCTAAGATATTCAAGAAGAGTCAAATGGGCTAATCCATCAGGTAACACTCGACGAACTCCATTAACATACAAAATTGCTTCCTTTGATTCCTCTTCTATCGTTTCCTCCTTCATCAAAGAACCCATTTTTTTCAAAAATGAAAAAAAAAAAATCAGCTATGGAAGAGTGTTGGGGTTTGATTTGGCTAAGAGATTTTGTCGTGGAAATCAGAGTCGGCTTCGACTAAAACTCGATTAAAATTTTGTCTAAATAATGTTACGTATTGTTTTATAATATATCTAAATTTTATTTTGTGAATCACAGCTTTCATTAGTATTTTATTTTGATTGCGATTATTTATTGTTTTATAATGTATTGTTTATAACGTATTTAGTAAGATTTTTATTGTGAAAATTAGAGGCTGTTTATACTAAAACTTTGTTTGTTTGAATGGTGATTACGTATTGTTTTTCTTTATCACATAATGTTACACGTCTATAATATGAATGATATAAGATGAAATTGCTATGAAAGGTAAAATAAAAAATAAAATATGATTATTAAATAATAAATAAAAGATAAAAATGACAAAAAAAAATATATTAAGATAGTGACTAATTATCATTAAATAAAATAAATATTTTATTATTACCTGATGATGCATTAAACAATATCATACAATAAAATTTAAATAATAAGTAACTATTAAGATGATAGACATATATTATATATATATAGTGTTGGATCAATGATTCCATTAAGTATAATTATTTAATATCAAGAGATAAAACATAGGGAAAAAGTTGTCTTCGTCTAAAATAGCATATAAAAAATAATATAGATTAATTTTTTATTTTATTGATAGTAATGTTATTAATAATATGATCAAAATAGATAATTGTTTTTTCTAGGTCTATTTTTTTTATTATGGATAATAATTCTCAAGATTTAATGTTATATTTATGGTATTCTTTGATATTCTTCAATATAATTCTATAAATAGCATTGTTGAAAATGATGTTAAATACACTCTACATAAAATAAAATTATTTTATTTTATTCCTCTTAACTTATATTTTTCTTACCGTATTAGATCTAATTTTTATTACTGAATTACTATTTTTTATTTTTATATTATTCTTTTATTCTTAAGTTTATCCACATGTTTTATTTAATATAGTTTGCAAATAAAAATAAGGGTGAAAAGATTGTATTAATCTTGTGCGAACACGTTAGGTGAGATTATCTGAATTAAAAAATAATTTGTTTGGATCTGATTATTAAAAAAATAGGATAATTCTTTACCTCGAGATGTTAAGCATATTATTTTAAATGATAAATTTCAGAATTATTAATAAGTATTAATTTATTAATGTGAAGCATATTATTTTTAAATGATAAATTTCAGAATTATTAATAAGTATTAATTTTAAATAAATTATAAAATAGGACACATAAAGTTAAATGGAGAGTATATAAAATTAAAAATAAATAAAACACTTCAATTAAAATAGCAGTATGTTTTGTTTTTTTATAAAAAAAAAAAGTCTGTTTTCTTCTTCCATTTTGATCATCTTATCATCAGAGTATTACTTTAAAGTCAAATAGTCAATTATTATTACTTTTATATTAAGAGAATTTTGAAAATACTATCTTCAAATTTTAAAACTAAGCCAAAATCAACTAGAAATTCATATGAAAAGTGGAATTCTCAAAATTAAAAGTTGAATTACGATTTTATTTTTATTATGAATTAAAATATTATAAAATAGTTAAAAATGAAATATTAATAGTACTCATATCATATTTAGATAATTTATTGTCAATCAAAATAGAAGACAAAAAATGATTCTTTCCATTCTTAAAAAAACTGAAATCTGTCCATATAATGTTTTTGATTGTTTTGGAAACATTTATTTATTATTGAAATTTAATTCATTGAATGTAGGGGTTACTAATAAGGATTTTAAAATGTAATAATTTCTAGTATTGACAGTAGGGATGTGTATCGACCGGTTCAGTTCAGTTTTGAAGTTTATCGGGTTGGTTTATTGGTTATCGGTATAGATGCTAAACCGTTATAGAACTATTAAGATATTGTCTTATCGGTTATTGGTTTATCGGTTTGTGATCGTTATCGGTTCGGTTATCGGTTTAACCGTTAAGATTTGACACAAAAGAAAAAATATTAAAAATCACTTAGAAACAAGGTGATAAACCAAATAAACCATGCACTTGAGTTCACAAGTTACTTCTTGTTCAAAAGCAAACACTTTTACATTGTTAAATAACCAAGTGTTTGAGACAACCAAAAATAAAAGTAGGAAATTAAACTCTAAGTCGAGGACTTTATATACAAAATGATATAAATATAATTATTTAATTTATATTGGGTATCAGTTAACCCGTTAAGAAAAAAATTCAAACCGTTAAGAACCGATAACCCGATAACAAAAAAAATCAAAACCGTTATCAAAACCACTAAACCAATAACCCAATACTATAAACCAATAACTATTTTATCGATTCGGCTTATCGGTTTCGGTTCGGTTTTCAACAATCCTAATTGACAGTAAGTTAATCACTTTAAAAAAAAAATCGATATATTTTTTTCCTTAATATACTTTGTATGAGTCATTCTTTATTATGGTCCAACTGGAAATTAAAATTAGGTAATACAATTCCAAATTTAGTATGTGAAACTAATTAAAATATATTTTCCATGTTAATTTTTTTTTTTTTATTTAAAAAAAGTATATTTTTAGACACATAGTTATGGGATAGGAGCCACAATTAATGTATAATTTTAAAATATAGGTATGAATCATACAAATGTAATTTTGTAGTATAGGAAGATTATGTTGAAAATTGCGTAAAGATAAAACTGAAATAATGAAATTAATCTTTGATTTTGAGATTCATGTCAACCTATAGTAATTCATGTCCATCATTAACAAGAATTTGCACATCATTCTTTCCTGATTATTACTTAATTTGTTTTTAAAAAATTAATATTATTTAATGCATACTATATTATATAAGTCGATAAATACGTTGAAACGCATGTGATAACGTATTTTTCCAACTCAACATTATTGAATGTCACATAAGTTTGGTCAATGATTAGAGAGATTTAAAATAATGACAAATTGATAAGTAGAAAGGTCAACTTACAAACGGAACCAAGTACTAGTCATTCTGCATATATAAAAAAGTTTTTCACGTAAAGTGTTGCATAATATAATGTCACAGGAAAATGTAAAGAAGGCATCATATGAAGCTCTAAGAACTTCACTTATTCAGTACAAGTGTACAAGCATCAAACACTTAGCTTTGGGCGAAAATCAGAATCCACGACTAGTCTTGTAAATTCATCAGTGCAAGCCATTCGAATACGCTCTGGAGTGGCTGGATTATCAAGAGGGAACCAGTCGTTATAACCAGCTTCTATCCTTGCAGATTTTATGGCATTCTTGATGGCGAAAAAGACAGATGAAGCAAGAAAGAAGGGTGGTTCCCCTACTGCTTTAGAAAAATGGATAGCCTTGGCGTTTGGGGCGTTCTGTTGGCAAATAAACTGTTAATGGCAAAGTCAAGATAGGGTGTGCAGATGCATATGCAGTGAAACTTACTTTCAGAAGAGAGACATTAAATTTCGAAGGCACATCATTTAAAGTTGGGATCTTGTAACTTCCAGGTCCAGATGTGAATAAGTATCCAGGTGAAATCCACTTGTGTGCTTTATCGCCCCATTTCAGCTCTTCTAATGCAAACCATCCCAGACCTTGTAGAAAACCTCCTTCTACCTGCAAAGATCCTCTGAGATGGTGGTTCTAGTTCTATCTAAATATTATTAGGAGAAAACTAATAAAATGAACATCTGATAATCCCTGTCAAGCTCAGTACAAACAAATGGAGACCTTCTCTAATTCCGGGAAAGGTAGGTAGGCTTTAGAAATCGGATATCTGTTCTTTTTTCTTGTTTACCATTCAAAATGAAGATTGATCATACATTACCTACACGTTGATAGAACAGGAAAAGACACAACTTGCAGCTTCAATTATCAATCACTTCAGCATTTACTAATCGATAGTATACTTTTAAATTATTTCATCAAGCAGACCAGTTAAACAAATGACAAAAGTCAAAATGTAAGACATAAACTGTATAGAGAGAATAACAATGACCTGTCCAACATCAATCGCGGGATTGAGGGAGAACCCAACATCTACGAGAAGATCTGCTCGCCTAGTATGGAAATCGCCTGTCAATGTGTCGATTTCAACTTCGGAAAATGAAGCACCACTGGTGTAGTACCTAAATACATTGCCTTTTCCAGATTTCCAATCAAAGCCAATATCAGGTGTAACGAAGAACCCATGAGCAGAAAGGTCTATTCTCTCCATGTAGCACGCACTGACAAGCTGATAGTTAACCAAATACAAGACATGTGGTTAGTCGTCAATGTAGCTTTTTTATCATCATGATTCATGACAGAGATGTAGAAGAAGGCAGTACAAATTTCAGAGTCAAGTTTTGAGGTAGAAACACAATTTAAGTCAGATAAATAAAGAATTATATTCCGATGATTAAGGGGAGATATAAAAAAACATGCATAATAATCCATCGGGGCTTGGTAATAGTATACAGTGTAATCACACAAGAACATGACATATAAAGAAATTTTACTATTTGCAGCAAGAAGCTTTATTGGAAAATGAAATATACCAGAAAATCCTTATGCTCCATTACCAAAAACCTTTCATGGTATAGAATTGTGAATTCCTAGTCTGTCCTCTTTTTTCAAGAAATTTCTATTTGAGTTCCTGATAGAAACATGGATTTTTGTACTTCTGCTACTTCTTTTTCTGGACTACTTTGGACTGTTCATCATTTCGGACTCCCTACCTCAAGGTAATACACTCTACCCCTCCCCAGACCCCACTATGGGACTACACTAGGTATGTTGTTGTAGTATAGATCAACGGATTTTGGGCCTGACTAAACCCCAAAAGTTAGCTCATGAGATGAGGATTGTCCAAGACCATACAAAGAGACCAATTTTTCCTCATCCCACCAATGTGGAACTCAACGATTCCCAAGAAAATGATGTGATATACTCTATCTTTTGATCTTGCATCAGGTATGGGATTTCTTTCGCAGCCTTAATTCTTTACTGCTTTCTAAACTGAAACTTTACGCAACTAAACAAGAAGAGTGCTGGCATTACTAAAGCTAAAATACATGTTATGAAAAAACTCCCGTCATCCAGCCTTTTCTATGATCTTGTGACTAGGAGTATCATGATTCAGCAATATTTTGTTTCAATACCATCCACTAACATATCTATACCACTCTCTTTGGCTACAATATCCATGTGTTAAGTCCTCCATCAGCTTCCGTATTCACTGCATCTTATACAAAATACTATCTGCCGTCCTAGATGAGTAAGTCCGAAGAAAAGGAATGTAGCAGGCAAATTTCACCATTATCTTCTCCAACTGTGATAAGACAAATCATAGATTTGCTGGTTTTCAGGACTCTTCTTCAAAATCATGCCATTGTAGAGTAGAAAAGTAGAAAGGCGAATAATGGATATCATTCAAAGATTTATGAAATTTTTCGAGTAAAATTACTTTCCATCAAATTGGTATTAGAGCCAGGCCCCCATATTAAATTGCTCGCGCTCCAGATGTCTAGCCCTGTGCGAGCAGAGGTGTGAAGAGTCCCACATCGGTAATGGGAAGGGAATTTAGACTCTTGCAATAAGCTAGGCCCAACGTCCATTTCTTTAACAGTTGGCAAAGGCACATCTTAACTTTATTTAGTTTTTGAAAGTCAGAAGGGATATATCACATCTTTGCATCCACTGCTTAAGAAGTGTTACACTGTGAACTGCCGATAAAGAGGTTACTGTATTTGTGTCAAGAAACTAGGAGGAAACATTGTAGGGTAGGGACAATTAAATAATTTGAAGGTGGAAGGAAGGTGTGTTAGGGCATATGCATATATCGCTCTCTATCTGAAAGATGATGTCAGATTATGTCTTAAACATAGGAAGATCAAGCAAAATGGAGAAAAAGAAGACTAGGAAACAGAAACTAAACAGACAATATAATAAGGTTGATCACAAGCCACAACTGATTTGACAACAGCCTTCATGTTTTCTCTTTAATTTAATATTATTTATTGTACCTATCAGGCCATTAAAATAAAGAGATTTACAAGAAATTCATATTAATAATTTCCTCCCATCCTTGTCCGTGCATAAGTCATCAACTTATTCTCAATGACAGACAGGGAAGTAAACCGGAATAGAAATGAAATAACATAAACTCAAAATAGAAAAGATTATTTAAAATCCAGGACAAACCTCTGCAAAAGAGCTGAAGTTATTCTTGGATGCAATAGGTTCCATCCGTGCTTTTAGTTGCTCACATGCATCCAGTACTGCAGCTCCATACAGGTCAGAACTTACAGAAGCAGCTGTTGCCGAGGCATTTGGAACCTGGATTGGCGAAAAAAGCAGATGAGACGAGCAATAATTTGTAAAGCGAATAACAAAAATGGCATGCAACACAAGGATTTTGAATAAAATTTGATGTGCTATGAAGAATTTCCCGCCCCTCTCCCTATCCAAGGAACAAAGCACCGTTGATCCAAGGAAGATCAATGCCTTCTTTGAAGATAGTTATTACATACTTCAAAATTTTCAGGTTGCCAGTAAAGGCAGTGACAAAGCTCAATATCTACAGAAACTGAATAAAATTTAGAATAAGTTTAGTTCATTATCTCTCATCGCCATCTAGCACATTCCTAGCTCTCTCTCATCACAGCATAATTTTGGAATCAAAGTAAGTGTTAAGGCACATGATTCCCAGTTCCTTCACCAATATAACATTAGAAGCTTCAAACAATGATATACTGTTATTTGCCTCACACCCAATACCTTGTCAGTACTTGTCTCTGAAATGAACACTGCATTTAGAGGGATATTAAAGGAAGATGCAGCAATCTGGGCAAGCTTTGTATGCAAACCTTGGCCCATCTCCACACCCCCATGAGTGACTAACACAGTTCCATCTGTGTAAACTTGAACAAGAGCACCTGCCTGTAGTGAATCAGTCAGTGAATAACCAACATAGATCTTTGGGATTATACTTTATTATAAAATAAATATATGAAACACTGAGCATCGAACGAAGTATTGTTTACGAAGAACCAGAGACAATAGCTTGGGTTGATCAGCAAACCTTTGCTGAAAGCAGTGTCCAGATAAAATAAAGGCAATATAATTAATATCCTCATTTACACAAAGGAACAGGGACCTATGTGGGAACTCTAGGTTGTACAGCAAAGACACCGCCTTACCTGGTTAACAAACTTCGTTGTGAAAGATATCCCAAGGTTGGTTGGCACCATGGCAATACCTCGCTTTTTCCATCGATTATGTCGATTGAAATTTTCAACTTCTTTTTGAGCATTAATGAAATCACAAGAAGATTTCAGTTCATTCCAGACTCTCCCCAAGGTGCAGTCTTCAACTTTCTGACCATAATATAAGATTGATCCTTTACTGACAAAATTCATTTCCTGGTGACAAAAAAAGAGAAACAATTTGTATATATGACCTGTGAGACTAAAGAAAGCAAGGGACAATGAAGCAGCTGACATGCATCTCATAGAAAGAAAGAGTAGTTAGAAAATCATCAGAAGCACAAGGCATACCCTTATTTCTTCAGGGATTTTGTTAACTTCCATGCCAATCCTCTCTATCCAATTCTCAACCATTAGCATAACCTGTGGGGCCCCAAATCCTCTAAAAGCTGTATTACTAGGAAGATTAGTGAAGCAGACATTTCCATAAACCCTCATATTTGGTATGTCATACGCATTGTTCGCTTGGAGCATAGCTCCTTCAAGTACAGTAAGTGATAGATCTAACGAATTTCCACCATTATTGTAGATACGAAGATCAAAGGCAAGCACCTTTCCCTCATTTGTAAAACCAACCTAAAAATAAGAAAAGAGTAGTCAAATTATTCATCCAATCCAAAAGAAAATGCTACTTCCTCCGTTTCATTTTATGTGAACCAGTTTGACTGCGCATGGAGTTTAAGAAAGACAAACTTTTGAAACTAGTGGACTGAAACACGCCATGACTTATGCATGGCTATAAAATCATGTCATTGAGGGTAAAATGAGAAGCTTAAAGTTAAATTATTTCCAATAAATGCCTAAGTTTATGCTGCTCAACAATTCAACGTCTTACGGTAAATTGGAAGGACACATATTCGTTCATCACAACATATATGACACTACTATTTTGACACATCCCAAAAGGTTTGACACACTCAAATAACAAAAAATTGTTCACCAGATACTATTACACAAATTCAAATTTAAACCACAATATCATGTGTTCCCCAGAATCGCTTGAGAATAAATAAACAAGCTTTCCCATGCCATACAAATGTCGCATGGAATGGGTCTAGCTGTGTATAACATGATCACAAATCATCTACTTACCTTGTACGTCCCAAAAAAGCTATGCCGCTGCCCAGTTATCTTCATGTCTATATCCCTATCCAGAATGAGTTTCACTGGACGATCCAACAGGTATGATGGAACAGCAACTGCAGCAGCAAGGAAAGCAGATCTACTCTCCTTGCCTCCAAATCCACCACCTATCCTTTTAGTCTTGCAAACCACTTTTGACATCGGAAGACCAAGAACGTGAGAAACATACTCCTGGTGCTTCTGAGGAGCCTGCAAAATAGACAATGATTCAGTCACCAAATTTTCAGCAGAGGCATTAAATTAGCATTCTGGTTTCAATCTAATTCATATGTCGAAGTACCTGAGTAGATGAGAGCATGTGCACCTCATTCCCACTATCCACTGTCCATATTAAAGTTCCCTGAGGCTCCAAATAAAAATGTTCCTGACCACCTACCCTAACTTCTCCTTCTATAATATGGTCACATTGACCTGATTGAAAACACTGATCAACATCACCCATATTCAGACGCCTTTCCGCATTAGGATGATAACTGTTAGCCTGTATAGCATCCTCTATTGAAAAAACTGCAGGTAGCTCTTCATACTCAACTTCAACTTTTCTAGCAGCAAGTTTTGCATTTTCATGTGTGTCAGCTACAACAACTCCGATAACCTACAAAACAATAGTATTCACCCAGAAAATAATACGCCCAAGGTCCATTTCTTTAACATGAATATTAATCTATTTTTGGGTATAGATATATTTAATCATGAAAACAACATCTCAAAGCATGGTGTCATTACCTGACCCACACAAGTGACAAACTCCGTGGCAAAAACTTCTTCATCAGCGACAATTGCTCCAATTTTGTTGTTACTAGGTACGTCTTTAGCCAAAAAGATTCCAGCAAATCCAGTAGAGGACTTGGCACCCGAATCGTCTATTGAAAGTATACGAGCATGAGGTTTTTCACTCAATACCAAAGCAGCATGCAAACAATTGGGTGGCGTTGGCCCATCGTCAAGATATTCTGCTTCTCCAGATACCTGAAAATGGTCACGTTTTCCAGCAAAAATATTAAGCGGTGATGTCGGACAAACATAGCAGATGGACAACTATTTTATCAGAATGCCAGTTCCAGAATAGACATGCAATTTCAAAGTTCGTACACTATAGATATCACAATTATAGTAAAAGTTTCCTTCCCAGAAGAAAGAGCTATACCAAAGCAAAGTTAGAAGCAACAAATGGACCCAAAGTTGTTGGTAATTATTAATAAAGGAAGACAAAAATCCAATTACTAATTGGATCCGACAATATTAAAGTGCACCAATGGTGTTTATCAATAGAAATATGTTCCTACACAAGCCAGAAAACAAATAAAGTGGAAAACAACTAAAACGTGAAACCACTACCCCAAACACAATTTTTGAAAGCTAAATGTCTTAGAAGGCATTTTGCCATAGATTCCAAATATTTTTCATTTTTTTGGAAATTATGGAGTTGGGGTTGGAGTTGTGTTTGATTATACTTTTTGTAAAGAATAGTTAGACTAATGTTCATGCTAAATGTATTCAAATTCAACTTATACTGAAAAGTGAGTTAAAAATCAAGTTATGAACGTTGTTACCTGAAGCCTTGATGAAAGATGAGCCTCAGGGGAACCCACAGAATTACCCTGCTTCTTAATCTCAAAATCCTGAACTGAACTAAGATATGGTTGAAGAGATGAATCTACAGCTGAAATATGTGAAGCTGGAACTTTCTCGATAAATGATGGTTCTCCATCCATTTGATGACAAACCCACAAGAAAAATTTGAAGAAGAAACTAAACGTTAATGATTTTCGGAATTCAACCATCCCCCCAGGTGCATCTTCCTTCAGCGCAATTTCCTCCCCCAAAATTTTCAAAGCACCATGCAACAGCTCCTTGTTCCAATTTTTCCCGACTAAAAAATGACTAGTTTTTGATGCAGCAAATGAAAATGGAGCGACCCCACCATACACAATCAAAGCATCTGAAACTACCCATTTCTGGTGCTTCTCTTCAAGGCAGACACGCATCCCAGCATTCACAATGGCAAAATCATCATCTCTCCTATGAGATTGCTTAAATTCTTTCACAAATTCAAATGGCCTGTTCCAAGGCAATGATACTGACAGTAAAATTTCACTACTTCTGAGATCCACTTTAGAATCACCCTTGAAGAAATTTTTAGCCAAACATGTTCTGACATTTCCTTCGCAGTCCATTATACAAAACTTTGCTCCTGCTGCTATCCAAAGAGGGTTCAAATCCGATATTGGGCTTGCTGTGCAGATATTCCCGCCAACCGATGCAACGTTCCGTATTTGTGTTCCACCAAACCACTTTATCTGGTCAATGAGAGCTCGACATGATGATGTTTCATACTCAGGACGCTCGTCTCTTACCTTCTTTAATACATCCACGAGCAGTGACAATTTCACTGCAGCGCCTATTTCTAAGCTGCTATCCTCAACTCTTATATGGTTAAGTTCAGGAACATGTGCAACAGATATTAATACTGGACAGAGAATTCTATTCAGCCTGACTTCAATTCCCACCTCTGTATTTCCAACAACTAACTTGGCATCTGGAAATCTTGCTTTTAGATCCAACACATGTTGAAGTTTTAAAGGCCTGTGCCACTTTAGTCCATTTGATCCACTCAAACTTAAATAAGTTAATTTCCTTAATAAAAGTTCAGGAGGGAAAATAAGTTCTTTGCTGGTGTATGTGGTTCCATCAGTCTCATTGTGAAATGGCTTCCAGCCACAGCCATTGCGTAAATTTTTCTCGATGCTTTCTTCTTCACTACTTCCAGCCTGCAGCCCACATGAACAAGGCTTACCTGTTGAAGGACAGATAAACTCACCAGTGCTAATGCCTTGTAAAGATGTTTTGGTGTACAACGCATTGTCAGTTTTTGCGAATACTCGAAATGCATCAATAATTGGCCTATAACCAGTACATCGACATAAATTTCCTGCAAGATTTTCTTCAATATGTTCTTCTGTAGGCGGTTCTTTAGATGATCGTAGCAATGCATACATGGACATCACGAAACCAGGAGTACAGAATCCACATTGTGAGCCATGCAAGCGAGCCAATGATTCCTTTAGGATGTAGTAGACATAGCAGGAGAGTCAGAAGAAAGTTGCATAAGGAAATATTTCCATCGAGCTAGATGTCTCACATGGTCACTCAAGTAATAGTTATTATTTCAGAAAGTCAGTTTCTTTGTTGAAAAAACTTTAATCAAGAAGAAAAGTGATTTTCTGAGATAATAACAACTATTAGTTGAGTGACCATATGCGAAATCAACCCTATTTCCATCAATAAATTTGTAGAAAAACCATGCAAAGAAAACCAGGGGACATATGAAACCAACTGCGTTACCTGAATTGGATGCAATCCAGCTTTGTTGCTTCCGATTCCCTCCACAGTGATGACATGCATCCCTTCCACGGAATATAGAGGAGCCAAGCATGCATTTATCGCATGGTGCCTGTAGAGAAATTATAACATGAGAAACCAAATATGATTTATGTAAACTTTAGTGTTGGTCATATACTAACTCAATTGAGGAGATGTACCCCAGGCCAATCAAATCAAGTAGACTTCACGTTTACCACATTATAGTCATTTTAGTATTACATTATGCTTTTTATCTCCACTATCCATGTTCTCCATTAGTTTCTCTTACTAAACTACATTTGCCGCGGACTCATATTCCACGTCCTAAGAGAACTTCTTGTGAAGTAAGAAAAGGTATTAAACTTAGCACCCAAGGATGTGGCCTAGTGGTCAATAAAGTGGGTCAAAAACCATGAGATCTAAGTTTGAAATCCAATGTTGACAAAAAAAGCTAGAGGAATTCTTCTCATTTATTCAAGTCTTGGTAGACAAAGTTACCCGATACCTGTGTTGGTGGAAGGTAGCGGGTACCCCGTGAAATTAGTTGATGCGCACACAAATTGGCCATGACATCAAGGATATATGGAAATGGTATCAAAGACCAATGTACTAACAATATTACAACAAGCTCTTGTTCCTGGATACAAGAATGAAGACATCTTGCACATAATTTGTCATTTCAGGTTTTGGTAGTAGGTCTCTTTTTATTGGTGGTGGGTGTTTTCTCAAGGGAAGGGGGTTTATATACCAGCCAAAATCTAACATAGTATTAAGGAAAAACAAGAAAGTGTATTCATTTTTGCAGAAATCATTGCTACCCATTTATTCATGCATAAACCCACGCCCAAGCACAAAAGGACCAACACAGACTTATTAGAGACATAGATAAAAAGAGACTCACACGCATTTCTTCGAATTCTGATCAAAATAAGAAACCATGACAGTGCATGCCCCACAGCCACCTTGGCCACAGCCTAGCTTGGTACCTGTCAGGCCTATCTCTGTACAGCCAAAGAAAGAGCAACTTCAGAGAAACCACCAGAACGTAACAGAGAGAGATCATAGAAATCCAGATCAATTATTAGAACAGAAATAGAAACTACAAATTCCTGAACTGTTGGGCAGAAAATATAGGCTAAGAAGTGTAGTTAGTTCCGACGACAAGGATCCATTCAAAATTATGGATCCAACAACTCGAAAATAGACACACAGTGTATAAGTGCAGGTTGTTTAACTTACTATTACTAAAGGGAAAATACAAATACATTGATAGCTAAACCAGCAAGCCACGAACACTAAAGAACATGGAGATAGAATTATATAGATAATATTTGATTCTAATAGATAGAAAAGTAGGAAAAGGAAGAAAATGGCTATTCAACTTTTGAAATATATGTATTAAACGATAAAGGTCATAAGATTAGAGCAAAAGCAATTTATTAAGTCAAAAGTAAAACTACAGAAAATTTAATTAACTACACATGCACTGAGATGAATGTGTCAATTTTTATGAAATTATAAAGAGAGAGAGAGAGATGAGAGAAAAATAAAGACCGAACATTTGAACAAGAGAGGACACTGTGGCAAAGAAATTATAAACACTAGAACCATGAAGATTTACTAAAGCCGCATCCACATATCAGAGATCATTGACATCTATAGATGCATGTAATGGGCCATTCAACTATGCTCATTTCAAGAAGCTACAAGGACTTCTTTGTTAGAAAGTGGTTTGGACATTTAAACACAGATCAGATAATATTTGTACACTATTGATCTGAAACATAACCTCATGCTTTTCTGTAAAGATGAAGATTAAATTGGAAAACAGAACAGCATGTTTTTGTTTTCTTTATTTTTTAAAACCGAGAAATCCCCGAGGGTCTGCAGCACACAGTTCGAAACTCAAAAAAGGCCTGTCACTTAACTTCTTTTTTCCTTTATATTTCATAGCTATGCGTGAGTGGAACTTTGCACCCCTAAACATGCATATTTTTAGAGCCAACTGCAGAAAGCTAGATTACAAAAGCTGCATTACAGTGATGCAGAGGGTCGCAGTTTCAAAAACGAATTCTCTCCAAAGGTTAGATTGTACAGAAGAGAGTGATTTCCACTCAGTTCATGAATATTTCCTATCTATAATGATACTTTTTTCGTTAAATTATTTCTCTACTTGTTAGCATTAAACTATGTCTTTAGTTCTCTCAAGCAAACTTAAAATTCCTTCTAGGCCAGTGAAGTGACAGTGATCCAGAAACCTGAAAATATACTATATGAATAGTTGCAGATTAATAGCTGAATCCTTTAAGGAGTTATATTTACACTTCAACACAAATATCCCAAATGAACATATTTATTAGAGTCAAACAAATAGAGGAACTCACAGCTATCCACTAGAACTTAACATAAGCCAGGTAAATCCTTAGACAAATTTTTTTTTACTCTTTAGAGTGTTTAATTCTTTATATTTTGAATACGGTAGTAAGAATCCTGGCTCCGCCGCCGCTACTCAGCTCTACAAGAGTTTGAATGGCTGAATAGTAACATAATGTATTGTATTTATGAATTGCTCACCTAAGATCTTCCAATTTATTGATTGATTACATGGTATCAAAAAAGGGCTTCATCTTGTTTTGGATCTGTTACGAAAGAGGTCATTCTGTGTCACCGCAACCATAGGAGGAGGCGTAGTAACTTTTCCGGCAGAACCAGTTTTCTCCGGCGCGCCACCCGTACACTTCGCGTGTCCATCACGAGCCGGCGCGTGTTCCAACTGAATTATTTGGGCCTTCATTCCCGGCGGCGTGTGCTCGTTATTCCGGCGCATATTTTATTTATTATTTTTTTTAATTTGAAATTAATGTATAACTTTTTATCTTTTAACTTTTCAGGGGATAAATTATTTATATTAAAAAAAAAGTTATGTAAAATCAAATCAAATAAACAATTTTTTTTAAAAAAATATCTATATTTTTAAAATTGTTATATAAAATTAAAATCAAATGAATAAATTAAAATAGAAAAAGTAGTAATTTATATATATGATTGTTTGCTTACTCAATTCTTTTTTACTAATTAGAATTAGATACTCAATTTTCTTTATTTTGAATTGAAGATTAGTTCTCATACTGCTTAGGTCAATTTATATTTTGTTATATCTATATACCAACTTACAGGATCTACAAGGCTGACAGTAGTCCGCACGGTCATTCAGAGCTAATCTAATACACGACCAAGATATACTAAAAACGTATTATAGTTTTGTTAGATACTTATCCTAGCTTGACTGTATGATAATATTTTACCTAAGCATGGAGTCTGTCATAAATTGTAAACATATTGATATTTAGAAGTTCTGGGATCTATTTATGAATCCATGAAATGCAAGAATTTCATTTTCTATACATAGCTATAAAGATGATGATGGTCCTTATTTAGATCCAGAAGATTATATTTGATCAATTGAACTAAATGATATGAACTATTATTTTGTCCATCACTAACCAGTTTGCTAATGATCGTAGCATGGGAGGAAATGACCCTCTTCCGTGGTCGCAAGAACGTGCCAGGAGGAAAGAACAATCGAGGAAGAGGAAGATCAGCCCCTCAATCCTCTCAGAGGTCGTCATACGCCTCATCATTTCCAATAATACAATTGGGAAACAAGAGGCTAGTCAATTCAAAAATTAACGAAGCATCATCTTCAACACCGACCATTAATTTGGAGATATTCCAGCAGATAGTTCATTATATGGACAGCTTGAAGTATATCTGCAGACAAAAAAGCAAGGCGATACCTATGCTTCTTTAACGAAAGAAGGTGATACCCAAAAAAGCTCTGAAGAGGCAACCACCAAAGAAATTATATTTCTTTTGGAAAACTCTGATATTCAGAGAAGCAATGAACCTTGGAAAATATTCCAAAGGTATTTAATAAAAGGGTTATATTTCCCCGGAGAGTCTTATAAAACGCGATCATATTATGAAGCTATTCTGGTTCATACAGGAAGTGCTGAGTTCCAGCATTTTACCTCAGAAAATGAAAAAGAAGTTTATAACTTCTCAAAATTTATTATCAAGCAGAACATATCTGCAAAAGAGTGCGGAATCTCCACCATGCATGAAAAACAGGTTTATGTTAACAAAATAAACATGAATTTTATCTACTGGGATTATATCCAAGCTTTTAGTAAAATATTTTATTATAATAATGACAAACATAATTCCACCGGTTTATTAAGGTCTGTGCAAAAGTCTTTGATCAAACTATCCCAAACTGGTTTATCAACTGGTGGAAATATCATGGACCTTCGGTAAAGATTTACCAAATATATACTTAAATTTATATAAAGAATGGGCCAAAGTTTCCCTTTTTTTAACTAATTTATATTTATCAGACCATATCTGCAATTTAGAAAAAATTGATCAGATGTATTTTTTTATAGAATTCTCTATTCCATGGATTCATAAATGGATCCCAGAAGTAGGGTTTACTCCTGAGGAAAAAATTCCTTATTTATACCGGATTTATTATCATAATTTTTGGGACAAGCTAACAAGGCAAGACCCAAAGACAGGTCAGCCCCATGGTAAAGAGCTTGTAGATCAGATACAAGTAAAAATCCAGGATTATAAGGAGATACCCGAGAAGAAGTTGATAACTGAAAATTCTATCAAGCACATTGCAAGGAAAATCTCCATCCAAGAAGGTGATAAAGACGAAATGATCAACGAGTATCTCGAAGAGGCTAAAAGAAATCTATTGCAAAACCTCTCAGAATTCGATAAATCGAATACTTCAATGAAGAGTGGCACTAGCAATGATATTGCAGATGCACAGTCCGATGAACAAGAGCTAAGTATGACTGAAAGTGAGCTCGACAAGGTACAAGATTTCCTGCAGTCCATTAGGACCAAGAAAACCAGGCAAGGATAAAGGCAAAAGGAAAAATCTAGATTCCTCATTATCCTTAATAGTGAAAACACTGTCTATACAATAGATGTACTGTGTAAGGGACCCAGATAAGGGATCCACTTTTATTCTATGTCTCTTAAACTTGCCTATATAAGAGGCACTCCTCCTCAGATGAGAGGCAGGAGCTCTTTAGGAGTTTTAGCATTTTTTTTCTTTGTAAATCACTCTCTCTCTCTTTTGTAATATATTCCGGCGAAGAAATAAAAGTTCAAGCTTTTGGGAAACTCTCTCTTAGTTAATTTAAATTTCTTTAATTATTTTATTTTCTCCATTACTATTATAGCCGTGACTATGTCTGTCTAGATACCTTTCATATCTATGTCAGCTGCCTAATTTCTATACAATGTTCTAACAAAATATCTGGATCTAATCAAGATAGAATAAATTCTGTAAAATAAATTATTGGAAGGCAAGATTCATTGATGGACTCCCTCCATTGTTTGTTGAAAGGGTGAAGAAGACCCTAAGAGGAGATCTCACTAGATTCCCTACGATAATTACACCTATGGAAAGTTGATAGGCACTAGCACAGATTTAATCCTTCTTGTGTCCAAGTGCCTATCAACTTTCCATAGGTGTAATTATCGTAGGTAATCTCAGTGAGATCTCCTCTTAGGGTCTTCTTCACCCTTTCAACAAACAATGGAGGGAGTCCATCAATGAATTTTGCCTTTCAATAACTTATTTTACTTTCCGGTAAATCCATAACTCTACTTCGAAAAGTATTCTTATACCATCTAAATTCTCATAAATGTCTACACTTAAGACCATTTAGAAGGGTACGAATACTTTCATTCTGGTTGAAGAATCTTCCATTAAAATGTACTAGAATTATGAGAACAAGGGTATAAATTGCATCTTCAATATTTTGTTTAGTCACTTTTTTCTGTCGGTTTACCATCTTCACCAACGACTATTTCTCTTTGTATTTCCTCTTTGGAGGCATTAGTAATAGAATAATTTTCCTCAGGAGATAGCAAATTATTCCACCATCCACGAAGTTGTCCTATAAATCCTGCAATAATCATCTTACAGGTAGCATGATTAGAATTATTATTCGTATACCTACAAATAGATAAATACATCAACATCCGATGTACCATAATTGAAACATGACTTTCTGTTAGGCCGTCCAAATTTCATTCATAGACTTCATTTCCACTATATGAAGTGTTAGTTTGATTCCAATCTCTTTCTTCTATCAGAACATCGAGGAGTTGAACGAGGATAATAGTAAGTCATCATAGAAGGAATAGTAGCATAGCCACCTTTATCAACAACCTTTTGTTGGTTACGATCTCTGGATTTAAATCGTCTAGAATTAATCTAAGAGGTTTCTAAATTATTATTCTCAGAAAATTGTCCTCCAATTTTATTAATATCTGAAAAATCATTTGAAAGGTCAAGAGGTTTGGTACTTAAACCACAGAAGAATTCCGTACGGGTACAACTCGAGCAAGATCACGTCCTTCATTACGAGCTTTTACACATGCTTCTAGAGCTATCTAAATCATTAAAAGATTTTATCTTAAAATCAGTAGTATCAATAGGACGCTGAATATGTGTTGGAACATTTATAGGTGTTTTAGAAGTAGTAGCAATATCCTCTTGTGGAGATTTATAAAAACCCTTCACCAAAATAATGAATTCATCTAATTTTTTATCAAGAGAACTAATATGTTCTCCTAAAACTTTAACATATAAATTCAAATAATTATTTTGAGCAATCAAATTATTAATTTCTTTAATAGTAATCTGGGCAACATCAGTTTGAATAAATTTCTGAAAAGTTGAAAAAGTTCCCAGTATTATTAGGTAATATAAACGGTGCTTGGGGAGGATAAACTGCTTTAGTAATAGATCCATCACTCTCCTTAAAAGTCCTTTCAATTACCTTGATATACAAAGGTAAATGAGTAGTTATAAACCAAGGGACAAAGTAAATAATTTTATTATGTAAAACATAAGTTTCATAAAAATCTTGTGATATATTATTTAAATCATCTTGGCTATGTGCCTCAAAAAATCAAGTTCTAAACTTGTTCCATTTTTCATTTTGAAATTCTCTTTGAATATGTTTTCTTGCCAAGGAGCCTGGGCTAAAATCAATTTGGTGACTCATCATTAATCACACATCATTTAGGTCTGACGCTTTATTAACGTCGAAATCCATCTCAGATGGAGTTGGTTCCAAATCGGATAACTTATCTGTCGCCTGAACAATATTAGTCTTGGGATCAATTCTTACCCGTTCTACCATTCTTTCACTCAGAGTATCACTTAGAGTATGCAAAGATAAGGCCTACATCTAGCTGGGCCATAAATAGGAACATCAGGGGTAGTAGGGGAAATATGATGTATTTCCGATAAAGTTCTATAACCTGAAAAAGATCGCCTATTATAAACAGGAGATTTATCACTAAATTGGATACATATCCTTCCATCAGGATTTTGAGTAATATGAGAATACTCACTATTAGTAGCTAAAAATTAGATAGATAAAAAGTATGTGTTAGTACTGATTAGAATTCAAAGAATTAGATACTCAATTTTCTTTATTTTGAATTAAAGATTAGTTCTCATATTGCTTAAGTCAATTTATATTTTGTTATATATGGAAATACTACAAGAAAAGTGCACGCACTTACAAATACAAAAATAATTAAAATTAAATGAGATGAATTTCTGTAAAGATGTAATATACACTGCTCAAAGCTATGATAAAGAACAATATAAAAGAAAAAAGTATAAAAAGTATAAACCACAATATAATAAAAGATATAGTAAGAAAGGATACTTTCT
This sequence comes from Solanum sitiens, assembly GCA_016801875.1. NCBI lineage: Eukaryota > Viridiplantae > Streptophyta > Magnoliopsida > Solanales > Solanaceae > Solanum > Solanum sitiens. The sequence goes on along the minus strand of JABWTJ010000178.1, from coordinate 702,782 downwards.
TAGAAAATCTTCGGCTAGAAAACCATATCTAAATAGAGATAGACATGTTAGAAAATATAGAACAGATAGAAACTACAAAAATAAGCTAGAATGTTTCACATGCGAAAGTATAAAACATTTAGCAAATACTTGTCCTAAAAAGTATAATACAAAAACTAGAAATGCTTAATTAGAGGAATTTAATGAAGCATTATTAAATGTAGATGAATATATGTCAGATAACGAGAGTATCTACTCTATAGTAAGTATTGATGTAGAAGAACATACTAAAGAAGAGAGCTCCTCCAATTCAGACGGAGAAGAACTAATTAACGAAATAGGAATAGAAAACCTGAATTTAGAAGATTTACAAGTTAACTTCATGACTATAATAGAATGCGAACATAATTTTGAAAAAGACACAGGTTTAGATAACAATCCATGTTGTTGGTGTAAATGGTATCCTAGCAAAAATAAAAGAGCTAAATGTAATAAGTGTTTTAAAGAAGGATGCATAACTTGCATAGAAAATCAACTAGGACTAATAATCCAAAAGAAAAAAGAGATATATATAAATGAACCCTTAATAAACCTTAAAGTATCAGTTTTAGAAGCAAAAGTAAAAGAATTAGAGAAAAGAATCATAAGATTAGAAAAGGGTAAATATATTGAATCAATGCCATCAATAGACAATCAAGAATTAATGAATGAAGAGTTTAACACCTTGATATGTAATGAAGATAAAAAAAATACTGTTAAAGTATTAACAAGACTTCAATTAGCAGAATATGAAATAGAGACCTTAGCATTAGTAGATTCAGGATGTACTAAAAGCATCCTCAACAAGAAAATTGTACCTCCAGAACTAATAAAAACCCCAGCAAAATCACTTGCAGCCATGCAAATGGACGAAACGCATAATGTACACGGACACTATATAGACAAAGCATAAGTTAATTTTTTAAACACATGTTCTGAATTTTAGAAACCTACTTATAAAATGGATAAAATATGGGTTAGAGACTTGAATATAAGTGTAGATTTTGTATTAGGATTAGATTTTATACTATATAATAAAGGAGGCACTATTATAACAAGTGATGGTATATTTTTTCTAAAAAGCATCACTCATACCTCGGTTTTAACTAGTAAATTTAATACTAAAATAAGACACAAATTAAAAGAAAAATGTTGCAATAATTGTAAAAATAATTCGACATGCAGTAAAATAGGTTGTAATATAATATCCGAAAATATATCAGAACTAGAAGAGTTAGAAGAGTTAGATGAGTTAGACAAAAAATTATGTCTTAATAGAAATGGCAACAAAACTATATAACTTCAAAACAGGAATTCAGAAAATAAGACAAATAAAAAACCAACAAGACTTAGATAACATCATAAAAATCCTAGATCAAATAGAAATAATAGGTAAAAAAACCTCTAAAATATTGGAAAAATAATAAAATTGTATGTAAACTAGACATTATAAATCCCGAATATATAATTAAAACTGCTCCAATAGAAGCAACTAATCAAGATTTAGAAGATTTTAGTATACAAATTAAAAATTATTAGAGTTAGGAGTAATAAAAAGATCAACCTCAAAACATAGATCGCTAGCATTTATTGTAAGAAATCATAGTGAAATAGTTAGAGAAAAAGCTTAATGGTAATAAACTATAAAAGATTAAACGATAACACTAGAACAGATGGATATAAATTACCAGATAAAATAGAACTAATAAATAGAATACAAGGCAAAAGAATATTTAGTAAGTTTGATTGTAAATCAGGATACTGACAGATAAAAATGCACCCAGATAGTATTGAATGGACAGTCTACATGTCCAGAAGGACATTTTGAATGGTTAGTCATGCGATTTGGTTTAAAAAATGCGCCTCCAATTTTCCAAAAAAAACTGGATGAAATATTTGGAGAATATAAAAGATTTGTTCTAGTATATGTAGATGATATATTAGTATTTAGTAAAGATATAAAAGAACACTTAGGACACTTAGAGACGGTGTTTAGGCTATTTGATAATAATAGATGATAATTATAACTCAGAAGATTTCTTAGAGACAATGCAATTTGCCCAAAATCCCCATGATGACGACTCTGGGATGAGTTTTGATTCTATAGCTTTGCATAATTTAGACAATTAAAAAAATAAAAAATATATATATAATATATATACATATATATATATAATAATAGTATCTTATGAAGACAAACGTTTGGTAATAAAGAGGGATGCCTCTTTAGTCATTTTGTGAGTCCCACTTTACTCAATACCACACATCTGTGGAAAAACTGTTGGGACGCATCTAGATAAAATAAAGAGACAAGATAGATACCGGACCACAAGGACAATAATGCAAAAAAAGGAGCATCATTTCACGTGACGATGGGGCGCAGAAGCGCACCCAGCTGAGATGATAAGATTCTTTTTCCATTTGAAATTCAAAGTTTGAAGTCCGAAGATCTCTATAAAAGCAGACATTATCAGTTGAGGAAAAAGTAGGAACAACTCCAAGAGAAAATCACCCAAAGTATATACATCTCTCCTCAACAAAAAATCCCTAAAAAAAATTATATATAAAGGTCCTCTGTAAAATAAAATTTGTACTAAGTTTGAAGAAGTTGTATTTCTGTGAGTTTTTGGTTTTCCGAAAGGGAAACTTCACTCCGTTCTCAATTATGTAAGTTTTCATATTTAAGATCTAGTAACTTCCCATATATGTAAATTATGTTTGTTTAAAAATTTGTTATTAATTATATTTGATATGTAAAAACTATTTGATAATTTTTACTTTATCAGGAATCTATGTTACTTAGTATATGATTAGTCTCTTAGCCTCTTAAAAGCATTGATAGATTAACCTGTAAATTCCTAGGACACTGATAGGTCATGTTGAATGTTCTTGTGATAGAACAAAAGAACAGGAATCTATGTTACTTAGTATATGGTTAGTCTCTTAGCCTCTTAAAAGCATCGATAGATTAACCTATAAATTCCTAGGACACTGATAGGTCATGTTGAATGTTCTTGTGATAGAACTGTGAATGACCATGTTCGGGGTGTGGTTAAAGAAGACTTCAATTAAGAACAAAAGCTAAGAGAAAGAGATGAACAGTAATAATAGATTCATGAATGAACAAAGGCAAATTGCTTTTGTTCTTAATTGCAGTCTTCTTTAGCCACACCCCGGATATGGTCATTCACAGTTCTATCACGAGAACATTCAACATGACCTATCAGTGTCCTAGGAATTTACAGGTTAATCTATCGATGCTTTTAAGAGGCTAAAAGACTAACCATATACTAAGTAACATAGATTCCTGATAAAATAAAAATTATCAAACAGTTTTTACATATCAAAATATAATTAATAACAAATTTTTAAACAAACATATTTACATATATGGAAAGTTACTAGATCTTAAATATGAAAACTTACATAATTGAGAACGGAGTGAAGTTTCCCAAAAAACAGAAAACTCACAGAAATATAACTTCTTCAAACTTAGTACAAACTTTATTTTACAGAGGACCTTTATATATATTTTTTTTATTATTTTTTTTTTAGGAATTTTTTGTTGAGGAGAGATGTATATACTTTGGGTGATTTTCTCTTGGAGTTGTTCCTACTTTTTCCTCAACTGATAAAGTCTGCTTTTATAGAGATCTTCGGACTTCAAACTTTGGATTTCAAATGAAAAAAGAATCTTATCATCTCAGCCGGGTGCGCTTCTGGGCCCCATCGTCACGTAAAATGATGCTCCTTCTTTTGCATTATTGTCCTTGTGGTCCGATATCTATCTTGTCTCTTTATTTTATCTAGAAGCGTCCCAACAGTTTTTCCACAGATGTGTGGCAGTGAGTAAAGTGGGACTCACAAATTGACTAAAGAGGCATCCCTCTTTATTACCAAACATTTGTCTTCATAAGATACTATTATTATATATATATGTATATATATATATATATATATATATATATATATATTTTAATTGTCTAAATTATGCAAAGCTATAGAATCAAAACTCATCCCAGAGTCGTCATTATTCGGATTTTGGGCAAATTGCATTGTCTCTAAGAAATGTTCTGAGTTATCTGGACTACTTCTCTGGCTTGGAATTGGGCTTGGGTCTTTAATTATATGTTTATCTTGTTTCCATTTTTGTTTGAGTAATTTTTCTACTGTCTGGGTAATTAGAAATTCTATGTCTTTAGTTTTTTGGGTTTTTTTAGTTTTCTGTCTCAGTGTCTGGGTGAAAGAGAGTGGTAGTCTTCGTCTATTCTGAGAAGAGGATGAACTTCCTTCATTTTCATTTTTTGGCAAAGTGACAGTCATAAACGGATTTGATAAGTCTTTACTGGCTACCGTTTGAACCGGACTAGCTGTATCTTCATCCGATACAGTGGATTTCTTAACATTCAGTGGGGAATGCACACCCATCTCATCCATTAGGGATGGAAAATCCTGTATATCTGTCTGAGTTTGTACATCTCGTGTAGTCTGGCCTTTGCTTTCCATTTTTCGGAGTGTTTCCTTGAGCTTGGCATTTTCTTGCATTAAAGCTTCATTTTTTAGGTTTAGTTTTTTGAATGCTTCGGTCATAGATAAGCAATGGTCACAGAATATTATTTTATTTGTGTCTTTTTTGATGTTGTATTGTGGAGTTTTATCTGGGTTTTGTCTGAGGGCTGGAGAAATATAGTAATTTGGTCGTAATATTCCTCTAGCATAGTCTAAAGCTTCTGTAAAATCATTAAAGCCTTTAAAAAGAGGTTTTTGAAAATCTTTATTTTTTGTACTAATTTTATATCTTCTATATTAAAATTTCTCTGTTCTTTGCATCCTGTCTTAGAATATAATGGTCATGCAAGTTTTTCTAAATCTCTAATAAATGGTCTAGCGTAGTTTATTATTCCTATCTTCTTTAGTCCTTTTATTTAATATTCTTGATATGAAATTATTGCTTATACTATTTTGAGAGTAGCTGGGTCTAGGTTTTTCTTCATTTCTTGATCTAGCTGGAAAAATGTCTATTTTTTCTGTTTTTTGATTGTTTTTTCTTTTTATGGAGTGATTTCTATTTTAGCTAATTTTTCTATTAGTTCTTCTATCCCTGTTATATCTATATTTTTACTTTCTCTTTTTTCTTTAAATTTTTTATCTATTTTGTTATGTAGTTGTAATAGTAGTGTTATATATATATATATATATATATATATATATATATATATATTGAAATTGTGGTACTTATGTCTTTTAGTAAAATAATTTTAATTTCGATTAAAAAAAGTGTGTTAAATTTTCACAAAATCAGAAATATATTTTTTTCGATTACTTCTTTCTTGTGTTTAAAGAAAACATGCTTTTATTTTTTTTCCGATTAATTTAGTTATTGATTCAACTGTCACGGATCACGTGATGGATAATTTTAATATATTTTTTAGTTTTTTATCACACAAAGTATATTTTCCTATAGCGATGACTTATGATTCAATATGTAATATTATGATTTTTAGAATTATCAAATCAACAATCTTGTCATCTATATTAAGTTTATCAATATTAATTTTTAATTTGATGTATGTTAGTAAACTTATCAGAAACTTTAGTTGTTTTCTCTTTCTCTTTTTTTTAATTAATATGATTATTGATGAAGGACATATATCTAATAATTTTTTCATTCATGATAAATATTGGAAGCCTTGATTTGTTATCTACTTTAGTGTGTCATATCTCTATTTGAGACACATGTCAGTTGGACCAGTCTTTTTGTTACTAATGTTGAAGAAGTTTTGTCCCCATTTTTTAGAATTGTTTCTTTATTAAATTGAGTCTTATCAATTTATAAATATCATTTTAGCTCGATATGTCCATGTATTAAGTAGGTATATCAACTTTTAAGTTAGTTTATTTTGATCTTTGAAAATGGTCATTTTTAAAATTTGATATAAGTTTTTCGTTAAACTTATGAATGAGTTCTCTCGAATGACTTGAATATACTTTATGAAAAGTTACTTTAAAATGTTTATTTACTTTTACAATTTTTGTGTTGAAATTGAAACTAAACTCAATACGTGGGCGTATATATTATAAGAAGGGACAATACCAAAAAATATATGTCAGAGTTGTTTTAATCCTAGATGAAATAATATTGTGTTTTTCATATGCGTTTATGTATTGATACACCTACTCAAAATGAAATTGTTGGTAGATAGATAAATATGTAACCCAAATGCGTTATTTATCTGTCCCGTTTTACAAATATGTAATATTTTCTTAGTTTAAATTTATTTGGTTTATGTTGAATTGACACAAAATTTAAGAAAATAATGAAAGACTTTTGATTATCGTAACAATATATCATATATAAATATATTAAAATGTTTTTTAATTATCTTGTAATCTTAAATATGTCATATAAAAAATTAAAAATTAAAAAGTTACTGTAAAAAACTCATTCTTTTTAAAAGTAAATTAAAAAACAAAAAAATGCATTGAGACAAATGAATTAGGCTTAAGTCATAGACGGACCCTTAAAGTTGTCCTCATATTTCATTTAATCACCCCAATTCAATCTTTTTCCTATTGAACACCTATACAGCTATACTGCAGTAAATTTGAACCTATTAAACATTTTTTGCTGAATGGCACTGTGTGTGTAATACACACACCAAAAGAGCGTGGAAGACATTATTTACTTTTTAAAAAAGATTTTAAAAATAAATAAATTAAAGTAACATCTCCTCTTCTTCTTTGACACAACTTAACCACCATTGCTATCAACTTTCCTCCATCCATTCTTTCACCGATCATTTTTTTCACCTTTTATTTTTCAAGCCATCATTTTCTTCCCCTTCTTTCACCACCCACCACCGACATCACAATTATTTAAATATATTGTGGTAAGAAATAGAATCAAAAATAATTTTGACGAAACTCCATTTTTCCGACGAATCTGAAATTATTTTTTTCAAAATTGTTAAAACATTTAAATCATAAAGAACTCACAACATAGAAGAAAAAAAGTATCAACAAATCCAAATTAATATTTAAGAAAGTAGTGAGAATGGGAGGAATACAAATTACAATAATGAATAAGATTCAAGGAGAAGGGTAGGTGGATGGATGGAAAACAAATTCATATAATTTTGAATTGAAAGGAAAAAAATCGAATTTAAAGTTACTATTGAAATGCTTCGATTTTGTGTCTCGTGCTAAGGGAAATGGTGAACGAATGTCTCGTGCTAAGGGAAATGCTTCGATTAAAGAAATATTTCTCTTAATTATTTTTTTTTTACTGAAAACATAATTTTTGTTTATTTTATTTTTTAATTTATGTCTAAGTGTTTTTATGGGCCCAATGTCACATGTCTCTTTTTGATTAGCTATTATGTCGAGTGTAAGACACACTCTCTTTACTTTTAGTTTATTGTCAAAATATGTTCAATAGGTATTTTTTCAGTAAAAAAGGTGTTTAATTGAAACAAGCTTAAAAATAAGTGTCTAAATGAAATATGTGGACAACTTTAAGTTATTATAGATGACCTAAGCGAATGAATTAACTAATTTCACAAATACACCCATATAAACATGATTATATTGGAACAGCAGTGCATAACCTAGTAATATTAAATAACTCAATTATGTCCTACAGATATAATTCAATTGCCAAGGCTGAAATTAGATGTCTTAGGATTATTAGCCAATAAAATTATATTTTGTCTAATTTATTTAAATTTGGGGTAATTATTACTTGCTCATTTAAGTATTCAGTTCAATTTATTAAAGTTTAGATTGATATCTAGCTTAAATTAATTAATATAAAATTAAATTAATTTTTATTTTTTAGAAGAGAAAAAAATCTAGATCACCCCATCTAACTCTATGCTTCAAGTTTATTTTATTTTATTTTATATTTTTCTCATTTTGTGTTAAATAAGTATATATATTTTAGAAAAATATTTTTTTACTTGCATACTAATATAATAGAAATAAAAAATTGTTTTAAAAAAGTCTCGTGACAAGTAAAAAATATTTTTCTAAAAATGTATGTATATATCTAACACAAACAAGAAAAAAATGAAAGTGAAGAGTTAGGTAGGGTGGATAGAATTTTATTTATAAAAAAATTAAAATAATATCTAAATTATTATTTGAAAAGGGAGGGAGGTATGGTGAGAGGAAATACCGTGGCCATCTTTTTAAATAAAAGAGACATGGGGTCGTTTGGTACAAAGATCAATAATGCAGGGATTAATAATGTAAGAATTAGTAATTCAGGGATTGATAAGGCAAGGATTATTATTATTATGAAGTGTTTGGTTCATTGTTTCTTACCTAGTTTTGGGTGTGTTTAAAACTCTACAAAAAAATTCTTTCCAACTATACCCTTGAGTTATTATGGGTTTTTCTATTTTATGTAATTGGGTTAAGGTAGATAATTGACGAAAAATATTATTTTTTTTATAGCATTTTTAACTAGCTAGGAGAATAAAAAACTTATTGTCATGTTCACTATTTTCTCACTTAAATTATTTGAAAGTAAATACTTGTCATCTTAATAAATTGGAGTTAATATCTCAAAAGGTCGCACAACTATAATAATTTATAGAGAAATTTATTGAATTTTGTTTTGTATCAATAAATTTTTCTAAAAAAACTCTTTATCATAAAATAAAATAATAATAAACAATAGATATAGCAAAATTAATTAAACGGTTTTTATACTCGAGATGTTTTATTTATATATATGTGCTCTTGTTTTAGACTACTTGTGTAATGTTTAATGGACTTCCGTTAAGAGACAATATTTGACTTATGAATTGTTCTTAAATTCATACATCAAGATTAGCATATTAGTCGGATTACCATATTTTATATTAATAATAAGTAGATTAAATAACTCATGTTTTAGAAACAAAAAATTATATCTAAATAATAAAATTTGCAAACTAATTTATTTAAATAAATTTATTAGTATAAATATAAAATATAAAATCAAGAAAATAAACAAAATGATTAAAAGGATTTGAGGGGGTATTTTTATCTTTATCTAGATTATTCCCATGGTATTAGAACTAATACCACCAAATGGAAGGTATTAGTTATACGCCCTCTAATACCATGTAGTGTGTATAATTAATCCATGTATTGACTATACATAGACAAAAATTCCTACCAAACATAGTATTAAATAATACTACACATAATACTTGGACTATTTCTCCTAATACTCCCTACCAAACGGTCCCATAGTATAGTACATACACCATGAGGAGAGTGTAATAAAAAAAAAAGATATGTTTCTCAAACTAATAAGTAATAGTTTAGATATGAACTTAAAAAAAATGATAGTTTAAGTGTGTGTTTAGCAACTTATCTCTTCATTTTAAGTTGGTTAAGAAATAGATCGATCGGATAGATAAAGTTTTGAGTCCTAAATAAATTCACATATTGATTTTAGTTTTTTTAATAATATATTATTTTTCTAAAAATTTAGAGTTATCACGACATTAACAAAATATAAAAATAAAATAATTTCCTTCTAAATTGACCATATATAATGCTAACTAAACAAAATTTATATTGACTTCTGAATGATCAAACAAAATCGAGTGACTTTAGTAGACGATACTATTAATTCAATCACAAGCATTACGATTTCATAAAAATAAGTAGATCATAATATAAACCATAAACTAACCTCTAAGATACTCAAGAAGTGTCAAATGGGCTAATCCATCAAGCAACACTTGACGAACTCCATTAACATACAAAATTGCTTCCTTTGACTCCATGAAAATTTGTTTAGCTTTGAAGATGATTGAAGGATACAAAAGATAGTGCTATTTAAGTGTTTACTTTATAGAGGAACCATAATCATTGTACAAGGACAAAAAAAGTAATTTTGTGGATTATAAAAGTATTATTTAAACTATTCACTCAATAATGTCATTTGTATTTTTCCTCGACGGAGCTATGTAGAACAAAGTGATCAATTAAATATTCTTTATAGAAAAATTATATTTTGTATATAAAAAAATATAATATATATATTGGTCAATTTTATTTATTTATTTCTTATTTGAATACCAAAAGATATATTTTTAAAAATAATTCTTTTTTTAAAAAAAAATAATGCTCTTATATTTCTATTTTATAGTTTATAATTAATAATATATAGGACAGCCATGGGCCCATAATATTGACAAGGGCAAAAAAAAGGTATACAGTAATTTAACAATATTTTTCACGTGTTTACTCAATAATGCTACATCTATTTCTATTTTATAATTTATAAAAGAGTCGTAATCAAAAATGAAAAAACAATTTTATTTCATTGTAAAAAGAACTATGTTTATCGAGGATATAATTTAGATAGAAGATTATAAAGAATACATATTTAAAATAAGATGTTATTTAGTTAATTGAGGAGTAAATCGCAATTTACACCTCTAATGTATACTCTCTTTTGTAAGTTTGTAACCTACCCCTTGTTTTAATAATATCCAGCCTAATCTTTATAGTCCTTTGCAAAATTATAAAAGGTTGCATTTTCAATTATTTATAATGATAATATAGAAATAGCTATTATATTTGTTAGCATTTATTAAAAATATAATGATTATATTATTAAATTACTTTCTACCAATAATATAATTAATTGTTCTAATTTTTCTTTCTTAACGCATGTACAAAGACAGGAAAATAAAAGAAGTACTAGAAACATATGATTGTTTTGCATTTTAATGAAAAAGAATTATATATATATATATATATATATAATTAAATTACCTTTTATTTTTCTTTATATGTAATTTCCTATTTTATTCTTGTAAATAATTGGAAACGAGATATTTATGCCTTTGCAAAGAATTAAGAAAATTAGGGTGCAAATCATTAAATAAAAGGGAAAAAGAAAAATATATCCCTAGTTAGCATGAATTATATGTAGATATCCTCCGTCATATTTTAGGGACGTGATGTCCTTATCGTCTAAAAACTAGAGCATATATATGTCTCTGACTCTAACAGAAGACTAAACAAGGACATGTTGCACAATCTTATCCGTCAATACGATATTAATTGATAAATGTCTGATCAATGGATTATGACACGCGTATGTGTGTTCGTATAATGGGTATACATGCTTTAGTTATTAGACGACAAAAACACCAATGTCCCAAAAGTATGACAAATAATATATGCATATCATTTACGATAGTTCGAAAATATATTTATTTTTTTTCCTAAAATATAAGGATAAGAGGTAAGTAACAAAAAACACATATTTAGGGTTGCAACTTCCAAAATATTATTGAGCCTCGTGAGTCGTGTTACTTATTTTTCTTTTCTATCACTCCATCCGTTTCAAAAAGAATAACCTCATTTCCTTTTTAGTCTGTTTCAAAAAGATGACTTCTTTCTTTTTCGGTAACATTTTAATTACAGTTTTCCATGTGGCATGTTTAAGGCCACAAGATCAAAGGACAATTTTGTACATTTAACCTAACTTTAACTTAGCATCACAAGATACAAAAGTCTTCTTTATACTCTTAAATTTTGTGTCAAGTCAAAGCAGGTCATTCTTCGTGAAACGGAGGGAGTATTTATTTGTATTAATTTATTTGTCCTTCGAATTTGGTTATTGTTGGTAACTTTTTACACTAATTATCATTATATCTTGTTTTGATTATTGTTTAGAATGATTTATCAGATTGATTATAGTATTCTCTCGTGAATATCTTTATTTCTCTTTATATATTTTGAATTATTTTTCTTTACTTTAGAATTTATTGAAAATAATTTTTTTACCTCTAAAATAATAATAAGTTTAGGGATAAGGATCTGAAAAATACCCCAACTTTAGTTGAATTTGTTGTTGTGATACTAAACTTTCACGAGGACCTATTACCTCCCTAGACTATTTAATATCGTATTTTAAACATATATATTTGTCCACGTGGACATAAAAAATGATGCAAAATTATAAATAGTAATGTGTCCACATGGACACATATATATATCTTTAAGATACACTATTAAATAATTCAGGGGGTAAAAGATACACTATTAAATCGTTCAGGAAAGTAATAGGTCCTCATGAAAATTTAATATTGCAATAACAAATTTAATAAAATTGAGATATTTTTCAAACCTTTATCTCTAAAATTTATACAGACTCTATTCTTTTCAATTTTATTAATATTATATTATATTAAATATATTATTATCTTCGTTATATTTGTGTGGCCACTCAATGATTTTAATCAACATATATCACTTTTGTTTTTTAAAAACTATATATTGTCATTGACACCCAAATATGTGATCTCTCACTTGGACCCACTTGTCCCCTCACCAACCCCTTACGCCCCTCACAATTATCCTATTGTGGGTCAATTTAAAGATTAAAGTTCATTTGATATAAAGATTAATAATATAGAGATTAGTAATATAAAAATTAATAGTATAGAGATTAGTAATATAAAAATTATTTTTATCAAGTGTTTGGTTTATTATTTTTCATCTCATCTTGTGTTTGGATTAAAACTTAATAAAAAATTTCTTTTCAATTATACCCTTGAATTATTATACAATTGGTTAAGGTAAATAATTGGCGGACAATATTTTTTTTTATGACCTTTTAACTACCTATTAAAAGAATATTTTTTTTGCTTTTTTTTTTACTTACATTATTTGAGGATAAATAATTGTCATTTTAGTAAATTGACAAATGTCAATTTTCAATTGAAAAAAATAAACTATTAACTTTTAAAATTGAAAAGACGATAAACAATAGTAAAATTGAATATATATGTATATATCGAAGATTTTCTAAGAAAATATGCTTTCTTGCTATATCTTTTATTATATTGTGATTTATATTTTTTATATTTTTTTCTTTTGTATTGATATATATATATATATAATTTATTTGTAAGCTAATTTATTTAAATAAATTTACTAGCACAATCATAAAACATAAAATCAAGAAGAAAAAAAATTAAAATGTTTTGAGGGATACTTTTGTTTTTAGTAGACTTATCCCATGGTATTATAACTCATGTGTTACTAATACCTCCAAATACATCATATAATACCATATAGGAGGTATAACTAATCCATGAATTAGTTATACATAGACCCAATTTCCTACCAAACATAATGTTAAATAATATCATCCATAATACATGGACTATTTGTTTTAACGCGGCCTACCAAACGACCCCTAAGAGTTTGTTTGATATTATTGTAATGATGCTAAATATTTTTCTTCGTTTTAAAAGGAATTACTTTTTTTTTATTTTGTTTAAAAAAATGACTTTTTTTCTTTTTTGGTAACATTTTGATTTCACCTTTTCACGTGGCATGCATGTTTTAAGCCACAAGATTGAAGGACAAAGTCAACCAGCGTTGGACCAACAAGACAGTGCCACGTAGACCGAAAAGGGGTAGAAAATTACTTATAAATAAGTTTAGGAGGGTAATAGGACCTTAGTATAGTATAAATGTGTTTCTGAGATTTCGAGCATAAGTTGAGGGGGTACTTGTGCATTATCCCGTAACTAAAATTGTTTTAATAATTGGAAGGAAAAATGGTTTTTTAATTGTTGGAAAGAAACACAAAATTTTTATGAAGAAGTAGAAAATTATTATATTCCTTGTATTTATTTATTATTTATTTGTGGTGAATTTTCGTATATAGTGAATTAATTTGTGGAATGATTTATAAATATATTTTGCTTGATACGTTTAATTATATTTAAATTATTATGTTAATATTATATATATATATATATATATATATATATATATATATATATATATATATATAATATTGATTGAAAATTTAAATATATACACATTATTTTAATTTAAAAAATTAATTTAAAATTAACTAATAGATATTTAAAATAATACACTCTCTGTGACATAATTTTAATATTAAAAGTACATTGATACTTGTCATTTTTCATAATTTAATTCCCAAAAGCATTTTTCAAAAGGGAAAAATTGTATTAAATAGCAAACTATTAATTCAAATAAAATGATATAACCACAGTTTGATTTAATTGTAACATGTAGCAAACAGTTGTCATCCGCCTCTCTCCCTAGGTTTCTCGCTCGCCAGTCTCTCCCTCGCCTCTCTTGCTTTTATACAAACACAAACATATAAAATATGTATACAAATACAAATACATATATTTTCGTCCTATACACTTGTAATTATATAAATACAAATCTTCCTCCATCCAGTTCTCTTTTGTCTTTCTCTCTTTATCGCATTATACAAACATAAATTATACAAATTACAATGTATAATTTATGTTGTATGAAGCGAGAGAGAGATTTGATATACAAATATTTATATTCGATTCAATTGTATATAAATTCAAATTTATGCAGATATATAAACACATAAAATTGAATTAAGAGGCTGTCAACAATTTATACAAATGGTCTGCCAAAGAAATTATACAAATCTGAAGCTCCCGCCAGCGAGTTATACAATTTGATGCTCCATAACAAACTTAACTATAACATACAAATATGATTTGCTATATATATATATATATGTGTGTGTGTGTGTGAGAGAGAAAGAGAGAGAGTTGCTCTTTAAAAAATGATTAGTCAAACACAATCTACTTATCAAAAACACTTTTTGAATGAATTAACTAAACACAAACTATTTTTTTTCATTTTTCCAAACATTTAAAAAAAAAAAATATTTCAAAAGTATGCTTCTAAAAATAAGCTATTTTTAGTAGCAATACTAAACCAACTCTTAATTTCAAGCATTTAATTAAAGTCTCTTATAATGAATATATTAAATTATTTATTTATTTACATGACACTAAATGTAAAGTATATAAAGATATATGTATTCCATAATTGAATAATGTGAAGAGTATTTACTCCCTTTGAAAAATCCCTCCTTATCATATCTTTTCCTCAATTCTTCAATGGGCATGTTGGTGAATATATGCAGTATATACTACAAAAGTTAATAGTTAAGGTTAGAGAGAAAATTATGTATTCTCTCTTTAACAAAGAAAATAATATCTATAGAAAAAGTAGAATTTCAACAAAATGAATGATCACATGTATAGGTAATATATCTATATTACATAAATAGTATTCAATCGTGTATTTATATGATGTATATCTATGTATTCAGAGATGTATATATGCTCATATACAGTGTTTATACAATATATATATATTCATGTTTTCCAATTTTTGACCAACTCAAATCTGTTCTTTTTGGGTTTTCATGTCTGGAACCCACATTAAAGCCCTGATTAAATTCGAATCGCACACTGCAGGTCTTATTCGGGAGTGACGCTCCTAATATAAGTTTTTTCATACCCAGAGTTCGAACCTGAAACCTCTTATTAAAGGTGAAGCAATCCCACCACTGTACTACAACCTAAATCTTCCCTAAGCAGTCCTAAATTTAGGATATGAGATCCTTTCGATGTTTCAAATATTTGCTATATTATTCACTCAAAAATAATTTACGTGTGTCATATCGAGTTTCAATATTAAGCTTTAAAGAAGCTTCAACAAACTCAAAATCTCATTTTAGCTATTCTAAATTTTAGACATGAATTATCCTCAATAATTTGTGTCTTTTAATATATGATTCACTCAAAATAGATTTGGGAAAAGGAATGGAGAAACGAATTGGGAGAATCCAACAAAAATATAAATCATTATGATTTTCAACTTTGAAAAAAAGTTTATAGGGTGTGTTTAATGTGTTACAGAAAGTAGAGTTTATGTGAAAAATATTATTCTTTTGACAATTGTTTTTATTTTATTTTATTATTATGTGTTAATTGAATGGGACATTTTACCAAATCCTTCAATATATATTACACATTTTAGTTTGGAGAAGTGCATGATCCACATGATATTGAAGTGCCAACCTCACACCATCTTATGGGTTGTCATGAAGTATTTCTTATATCGTCACTCAATTAATAATTATTATTTCAAAAAGTCATACTTTTATTCTAATTTTTTTCAATAATAAAGTAAACTTTATGAAATAATACGAGACGTCGGATAAAAAAATGAGTAATATGCCAATATCTCGATTATAGAAAGGTCCACAAGAAAGTTAGGTGGCAGGAGTCAAAGTCATGATCGAACATGATGCTTGTTCGATGAACATATATAGTTAAAAGATAAAATAATGTCCTTCCTAAAAACTATAACTTTTTTATATGAACATAATCAAAATAAGAAACAATTTTATCATGATTGAATAATAAAAGATAAATACATATAAACAATATAAATATTAGGTGCTAATAAATTTACTAATGTCCTTCCATGATGTTGAATATCTTAATTAGGTACACATTTTTGTTACTTCAAATCCATATATATTATATTCAAAAAAACACTATATTAGCCATCTTCTTTGAATAACACACACAAAAGGTCAACAAATCCATCTAAATAGGTCTTCTTTGAATTTGTCATCCCTATCACCACAAGTGTCCTTCTCATTACATAGGCAATGGCCACTAATATTAATTAGATGAAAAGTATTAGGTGTATAGTCCGGGAATAATCTAGTGATTAATAAAATATTATTTTTTTAAAAGATAAATCATAAAATTAGAATTTCAATTTGAATAAAAAATGAAAAAAAAGTTAAAATAATTTCTTTTTCATCATTTCAAGTTTTGGTCGGTAGATTCATTTGGTACACTATATTAATGAAAGATGTTAAATATAAATATGACATAATTAGCTCATAAATACATGACTCCTTCAACTTGCCTAAGTTTGGACATATCACTAACACGCTTATTTTAATTTGTTACATTTAATATATCTAAAAATTAGACCGATAGGTAGCTAGTGAAATAAGTCGAAGTATGTACACAAACAACACTAATATTAAAAAAAATCACTATTAATGAATTAGGTGTCTATTGTTGGTTTGTTGCATCATTTGATTATTAACCACTTTCTACCCCTTACCAAAAAGTCCAAAATCCTTCATTTTTTATTTTATTTTTCTTGTATGAATTAACAAGATTATAATGTCAACAATACAAAGGGATAGGGAAAATAGTAACAATATTATGGCTCAACCATTTCTCCATGAATTCAAGAAACAAGCTTCTTTCTTCCTTAAGGAGAAGATCAAAACAGCTAGATTGGCTTTGACTGATGTTACACCAACTCAGATGTAAGTTTTGAAATTAGCGACAGATAAAATTTTATATATCATAATTATTAGTAATAGATCATCGGAAAAAAATAAATTGTTAGCTACGACTAGTAATTTATAATTTCCACTTTCTTTAGTGTTTGTACTATGATGAGCGATTTTGACTTTTTGATCATTTGTATATTCTGATTTATTTACACATAGTTTGTTTATAATAGTTTCGTGACTTTATTGTTATATTAACGAATTTTGATAAGTTATTTTTTTGATTTCTTTTACAAAAAGTAGGGTTTTATTTTCAAGTTAGTGATCGTACGTGAAATTAATTTGATCAAATAATTACCAATTATGGTTCTTGTGGATTGGATTATTTATAAAAAAGAAAGATTTGACGATTAATTTTATTAGGTATCTTTACGACTAGAATTCCTCTTTTTTCCGATCGCTCTAATGATGATGTTTGTTTGAAGATTGACAGAAGAAGCTACAAATGGAAATCCAGGTGCACCTGACACAAAAACACTTAAAATGATTTCTAAGGCAGCTTTTGAAGTTGATGATTATTGGAGAATTGTTGGGATCCTACATAAAAAGTATGCTTATTTTTATTTTTATTTTTATTTTTTGGATAATATTTTGAGTCTTGATGATGTTTTATTGTATGATGTAGATTGTCAAGTTTTGATAAAAAGAATTGGAGGGTTTCATATAAGGCTGTGATAGTGTTGGAACACTTGTTGACTCATGGACCTGAAAGTGTTGCTGAGGAATTTCAAAGTGATAAAGATGTTATTAGGGAAATGGGAAGCTTTCAACTCATTGATGAGAAAGGGTAAACATTATTACAAGTTGAATTTAGTTATATGGTAGACAAGTCATCAAAATAACCAACTCGGAAACAGTCTCTTTATCTGCACAAGATAGGGATAAGGTTGCGTATACACCACCCTCTCTAGTTGCCTTTTGTGTGACTATACTGAGTATGTTGTTGGTAATTCCATCGTACAAAATTTTGTCGCGATAAAACTAAAAGTTGAATGTCCATCCATTTAAGGTACTTTGAATGATGTATGCAGATTCAACTGGGGGCTAAATGTTAGGAAGAAATCTGAGAGGATATTGAAGCTGCTAGAAGATGGACAACTTCTCAAAGAAGAGAGGAACAAATCAAGGAAGATATCAAGAGGGATTGAAGGTTTTGGGAGCTTTAACATTAGGAGGACTACTAGTTCAGAGGAAGAATCAGCAATTAAACCTTATGGAAGGTCTAATTCAGAGTTTAATCATCATGAAAATGATGATGATGATGAATTGCAAGTTAGTGAGAAAGTGGATGATGAGTACTTAGTAAAAGAAAACATAGCACCAAGTGATGAAATGCATAAATGGAACTTCAAAGGAGAATCAAAAGCACTTTTGGATGAACAGAAAGAAGAACCAAGGATGGTGTTTTCATCAGAAGAAGATCATCCTTTCAGAGAAACAGATCGATTAACGTCAGTCTCACTGCTTTCTTCTGGAGATCAAGGCCTCCAAGCATGTCAATAGGACATGCATCAGCGTGTGTATGTTGAATAGTAGTTTTATGCGTTCATCTGTCACCCAAAACAGTTGTGTCGTTCCGCCTAAAGATTTATGTATATAGAGCTAAGAAACACCTAAATGGTTGTTTCCCTAACAGATGAGCTTCTGTTGTAACCTTTACCTACAGGGTGAAGCAATGCAGAAATGCAACTATACTTCCATTTCAGGTTCATGGAATAATTGTTGCTCTATTGAAAGAGCATAATACCCAAATTTGTGTTTCCTTACAATGCTACTAATGATACTGATGTTTCCTAGTTCATTGCTGCTGTTTTTTGGTTTAACCATCTGGTATCTAAGAGCAGGTGAACCCCCTTCAACGGAAAATTCTATTATTTATATCTGGTTAAAATAATTTTATATGTGTACATAGTAGATATTGAACCCTCTTTGGCTATCTATTTCTATAAAATTTTAACTCCCTTATTGAAAATCCTGGTTCCGCCTCTGTTGTCTACGAGAGATCTCAACCACCCCACCCCACCCTTTAGTAACCCTGTTATATCTCTACTGCTACACCTGATGAGAACTAAAAATGCATTCTTGTTGCTTCTACCTTCAGCAACATTTCACATCTCAGGAAAATGGCAAAAGAAACAACAAGAGCACATAAAATCAGTCTATAAAATTTATAACTACAACATTGTCTCCGAGACAATTGAGATGTTCTCCTCTACTCATGTTATCAACACGGAGTCTTACAGTTTTGGTGTATTAGAGATCTATGAGATGGGGCTATTTTCCTTGTATTTGTAACACTAGCTCTTAGGTTACCTTTTGTATCCTAGGCTCCACAAATACATATATATATCGATTTACACTATTGTTACTACTATATGAGGATTTATAAGTTGCAGAGCCAATCCTTGATAGCAAGTCGCAGGGCATGGTTGGGAGTTAGCTCCAAATGGCTTAGTTTCAAATTGGTCATTGGAGAAGTATCATGACCACTTTCCAGCCATCCTTCAATGGCCTCTCCTTCATATGTGAACCCGTCTGCAGCAACCTGGGGGTCATTCATTATGTCCTGAAATAAATTCACAATTTTGTGAGCATTATTGAGTTGCAAACATGAAAACCAGATAAATTGTTTCTAACAGCAAATTGGAGTGAATGAAAAATACAAACACAGCAGACTAGATGGATCATCTATAACTTTAAGTAGTGATCTATTTTCAGCATAAATTATGACAACAGGCCTATGATGCCATGCATGTGGAACAACTACCATCTCATGCATTTAACATTCAGATTATGTTTTTATTTTTATTTTATGATTCCATGTTCTGCCGGGGTGGGGTTGAGAGAAGAGAAAGGATATGACCAGATGTTGTACCCTCAACCTTTAAGAAGCATGATAGCAGCTCTACCGGGAAACAGACTACCAGTTTGCTCCCTCTCAATTCTTTTTAAGTCTACACACACTCTTATCCCCTAAAATAACATATCTCTGTCTTCCTATCCCGCATCCTTGAGGACCACAATGATTAGTAGTACAGAGAACATAACTTACCTGGCGAATCGGACATAAGAAAAAGGAGGGCACTGATCGTTCTTCCGACTCATTCAAGTTCTTTAGCTCCATTACAAGAGATGACGTCAGCTCAGGCCTATCCCTACTGTTTAATTCACAGCATTGCAATGCTAGTTCTGCTAACCTCCTTGACACAAATGTAGACCATTCTCCAGCAGATGAATCCAAAAGAGAGTCTAATTGTGCATATAAGACTGCCCTGCGTACTTCATTCACTAGTCCTGTTAGAGTTCTTCCAGTGAGCATTTGAAGGATAATAAGTCCAAAAGCATAAATGTCCGATTTAGGTGTCAGAGCTCCAGTTTCAAGAAATTCAGGATCAGTGTAGGCAAACAGACCCTTTGGTTCACTAAGACGATTGAAACTTGGGCATCGTAGGGCTTGCTTAGGTATCAGACTAGATATGCCGACATCACATATTTTACAGCTGCCTGTGGAATCAATGAGCACATTCTCAGGCCTCAGATCCCCGTGTACAATCTTTTCAGGGTATGAAGAGTGCAAAAACAGAAGTGCACTCGCAATTTCAGCAAGAATTCGTGCTCGCATCTTCCAATTCATGGGACGAGTGTTGTTTTTGCAAAAGAGGCGATCTTGGAGGCTCAAGCCAGGAAAATATTCATGAACAAGGCACCAAGATCCTGGGCATACACCAAGTAAAGTGACCAGATGAGGATGACGTAACTTAGCTAGAATTTCCACCTGCAAGTAAGAAGTTAATCATATGAGCAAGCACACAAATAAAAGAAATTGTTCGCAGAAAAGATTATGAGATTACTTTTTACCTTATGATGAAAGACCAAACTGAGCACAAGGAAAGGTATATGCACTTGAGTTGGATGATATTAAGGAAAATCACATGCTATGCTGAAAGGGAACTCTGAAGTAAAGAAACTTAGAGTGGAACCCAAATCCTATCTAAATGCAATTTGTAATCCATGCATGTGAATCAAATGGAGATGTTTACCTGTTCAAAAAACTGTAATGGCTGTTGGATATTATAATCATGCAACTGCTTAATGACTACAGTTTTATCTGAGAGTTCTCCTTTAAACACATCACCATATCCTCCCTGATCAATCCTGAAGCTCTCAGAAAAATTGCATGTTGCTGTCTGCAAATCGGAGGATGAAAACTCAACCAACCGAAGTGATACAGAGCACTCAGCCAAGTCAATTGCACTTTGTCCTCCATCTTTTCCACGATTCTTCCACGAATTAATCCAGTGCATGGCCTCAGTATTTTTCTGCTTAAGTTTCTGCTTCTCCTGCTGGAGAGTTGATATGGAGGAGTGAATCAATGTCAATTCTCCAGCGATCTCTTCACACCGTCGATCGGCCTCCTGTGCACGACAATCCAGGAGGGCTATATTTCTCATGGCCTTGCACAGCTCATAAGTTTTCTCCTTTTTCTCCATCAAGAGCTTCTTTTTTTCCAGCAGTGTAGTTTCCAGAGCATCCTCAGCTTCCTTCCTCAGTTTAACTTCACGTGCATGAGCAGATTCAAATGCTTTTATCTACAACAAAGCAAAATTTCTAAATTTCAGAGCCTAAGAAGGAAGCTTCAGTTCTTAGTAAAATATACAGGAAACTTCAGTTGTATAGAAGTAATAGTTCACCAATTATGTGTTTTCAGTCCATTATAGACGTTGCAAATATGAGAAATGACATTAATATTCACATAGCATTCCTCTTATAATGGTACTTGTCGCAGTATAGAAGATATGTTGAATGAATTTCTGCTGTATTTAAGAATACAAACTGGCTTTAGGAATGAACTACTCTGACACAGAGATTCATGCAGTAGCATTGACTTGGTCGCAAACATAGAGTATATTAGTTCTAAAGTGATGACTTCAATTTTTTTAGCTTGGAAAGCCCATGGTGGGTCTACTGGTACATTAGATATGATGGCTTTGGTCCATAAATGAATGTGAAGCCATAATATAAGAAAAGCTAATAAGTGTAATTTAGCTTCACAGCCTCCATGTCTGTGATATCCAGCAGTAGCCAAATTTTACGATTGTCCTTGCATCAATAAAGTTCTTCCACAAATATGTAAGTATGGAATGATCTATAGAGCAATAAGAATATGACCACCTCAATGGGAATACAGAAACTAGAGGTTCACCTTTCTGATGGCTTCTTCAGCTTCAGCTTCCAGTTTTTTGCGCTTCAGAATCTCGGCAAAAGCTTCATTCCTTGATGATTCAAATTCTGTGCCGACTTCTGCCAGCTGTTTGTATAAACTTTCCATCTCCACATCAGGGGGCACCATTTGTTCAACAGAAGAAGCATAACTGATATCATGAATAGAACTTGTTGAAATAGATAAATTAGGAACACTGATCAGATTGCTTCTGCTGGAAGAAGAAAAATCCTTGAACCGTAAATCAGTTTGTGATGAAATCCCCCCTTCAAGAACTAAATTTTTTATTCCAGATGACAGCAGGTCCCTAGACAAGCTTGACTGAACACGTTCTGGGAACAGGATAACCTCATTCTTGCAAGACTTCAGACACTGAGACCTTAAACCGCATACATCAACAGCCCCTGCTTGAGTATTAGGAGAAATAGGTGCAATGAAGCTTGAGCATTCAGGAGGTTGTCTACTCCAGATTAGTCTTCCTTTGTAGACGAAGAATATTTCACAGAATGTAGGGAACTTTGTGGCAGCATAACTTGCTTTCCTGGAGCTTTTCTTAACCTTCACACAACTGTAGATAGCTGGTAAGTTTGGGTACATGGGACCAGTTCTATTTGATGAAAATTCAGAAAGATGCAAATATACTGTTCCAGTAAATACAGGTTTAGCAACAAAAAAAAAAAGAGGGTGAAAGAAAAGATCCAGATCGACATACCAACTATAGCTTGGATTAAGGTTCTGTCATGTTGATATCCTTACATTAGGTCCAGTGTTACAATGTTTTCAGTTTTTAACATTTGTTCAGAGATTGTATGTTCATGTAAAAATAAGAGAGATTTTCAAGAGCTTCTAGGTCAAGAGAACTGATTTTGTCCAAATGAGAGACTACTATGTGTTGGAATGAAATGGTCCCACATATAGCAGATAAATAGAGGATTCATATAAATAACACTACTAGTTTGTGATGGAGGCTCTGTTATTGTTGCCATCTTTGTAAGCAACTGAAGCAAGATATAGGTTGTATTATGAAATCCCCCAGTTCTGCAGGCAATGACAACTCCACAGATTTCTAGACCTTTAATTTGACCACTGTTCTCAGTTCTCCAACAGTGAAAGTTTAGACTAGCCTACTAGTATTTTCAGCTAGCAATTTGAATACCCTAGGAAATTTGTACCCACCCGTCAAGTTTGATGAAAACAGTTACCTGAAATGAACACAAACTGGCCCGGGCACCTATGTTGCTCAGGTTCTCTAAAAATACTGCCGTAACCATGTCAGATCCTTCAAAAATGCACAACTTTGGAGGATTCATCACGCAACCTGTGCCATTTTTGAAGAGTTTGAGCAACATAGCCGGGCACTACCTTATTGAAAAGAAAGACCTATATTTCCTTCGCGAATTAGGTCAGTCAGGAAAAGTGAAAACTAACATCAAATTGCTACAAGACATGAACACAGCACTCAAAATGTTTCCAAAACTGGGGATTTCTCTTTTCTCCTTTCTTTTTGGCTGATATGGTAAAACCCTATCCCTTCCCCTCAAATAATATCCTGTCTAGGAGTCAACAGTGGCTCTTCCGAATTTTGCTCTCTAGGTGACACAAATTCTCAGCCTCTAGGTAAGAGGTGGAATACTCTTATCACTCAAGCAGCCTCACTTACCAGAAACTACAGATACCAGGAGATCAACATAGCGACTTGGACATTTCAGTTTGTGGTCAATTCTGGTGCCTCTGACACGACAAATCTGGTTTATGCAGGAAAAATAACATGTAGGAGGAAACAAGTTCACGGAAAGGATTTAGTTTTTATTAAGATCCTTGGCACAAAAACAGAACCGCATGAATTTGAGATATTTTATAGCATCCAGAAGTCTTTCCAAAAAGACAAAGCGATTAAAAAATTGAATCATATGACATAATCCAGAATTCACAAGTGCAATCATAATCTACAGCAGTTCAAACAGTTAAATCGCACTTGAAAGTAATCTAAATGACCAGAAGTTGAAGACCTACTCCGGTATAGCCCCAATTATAAGCTTTCTGATGTTATGTTTGTTGACAAAATCCAGAATTCCTTTTAGGACCTGATCTGATTCAACTATAGCAACAGTTGCTTTAACCTGAAAATATTATCACGTCTTCTGTAAGTGACTGCATTGGTAACATGATACAAGGAAAATACTCATCATTACTATGAAAAGAAAAACAGATTTTACAGTACATAGATCATGATACAGTGAAACACGAGTTGTTTTAATTTTAAATGAATGATACTGTGAGAACATTAGTGTCACAGAGATAGCAAAGATCTAGACATATTCCTGCATGTTGTATAGTAGCAATAAATTGTCAAATCTATGCACAGAAATCAACAAGAGACTAAAACAGTTGTAATACAAACATTGGTCAAGATGTAATGAGGAAGGAAATCGTGAAAGTAACAGAAGAAATAATTTAAACTTAAGGACTTCTAGTCTTTGTTTCGGATGTAATAGAAGATATTAGAAAGTAGAAAAGTGAGAGAAGAAAAGAATATATTTCGGGGGCTCAAACCCACTCAAGCTATCAAGTATAGCACGTAGTAAAAGGTTCAAATCCCAACAGAAGAAAAAAAACTAGGTAATTTCTTCCCATCTGCCCAAACTACGTGGATCGGATTACCCGATACCTGTGTTTGTGGGAGATATCAGGTAACTGTTGGAATAATCAAGGTGCACAAAACCTTGACCAAATATACAACAACAATGGGGAAATCTTAGTAGCTCAGTTGGTTGAGTTGGTTGACTACATGTACATTCACCTTCCATACCTAGTGTAATCCCAGAAGTGGCCCAAGATACCTTTGTCAAAGAAAAAAAGTATAGCGGGAAGTGAGAAAAAGGTACAAAGGGACAGGAGAGGATAAAACAAGTTAAGAATTTCAGGGATTAGGAGGATAGAGAGACGGCAAATGGAGAATACTTTGAGAAGAGGGGAGCGATCTGTACAGACAGAAATTCAGACACAAGGTGCCTGAGATGGAGAGTCAGGGAGCCTGGAGCCCAACAACTTCTTCGTCAACTTTTATCACATCCCCAACTTTATTCTTTTGAATAGAAATTTCTTCACATCACTTTTTACTGTTACTTTCACTTCCTCTGGGTTTCTTCGACATCTAGAAAAAGAGAATAAGTTTGTTAAAAAAATCACTCATTTTTTCCTCACCACAATCTCTGTTCCAGATATATGGTACCATTCTGAAAATCAGCAGGAGAACTTCCTTATGAATATCATTACAGTAAAACGGCAAAGAAGAACTATTTTCATTTTAATTTCTCTAGATTGATCGATATTTTTTCACCCATACATCTGTTCATTTTCATGTCCACATTCAATGTATTCAATTTGAATAATCCACACATGTCCTTCGAACAAAAAAAAAAGAGGAAAAAGAGGAAAAAGAGGAGAGAAGCCAAATAGCTTTCAACAATGACCTTTCCTTTGTACAACCCAGCAAACAACAAGAACTGCAACAGGGCAATCCCTTTAATCCATCAGCACTTCATCACGATAGAATGCTCAGATCAGGATAAACACGAGATACGGTTGTGATCGACGGAATATGGTGGAGATTTACAATGGTGCTCAAGTTTCTACGGTTACTAAAGGGACGGTAAAGGTGGAGAAGGAATTTTGGTGAAGAGGGGAAGGGGAGAAGAGAGATGGAAAAGGGTAGAAGGGGCAATAAGAGATGGCGTAAATGGAAGTAGTCAGAGATGGTAGACATTTATTAGTAACATAAGTGACAGAATTTCAGGCAGAAAGCATGGAAAAGTTCCTGTTGTTTTAACCTTTTGCTCAGTAATTAGTCAAAAACCGTTACCTGAGTTAATGATTGTAGAGATCCTAATCTCACATTAAGAAAACTAGTTATAAGTAAGATAACTGATAGTGGTCCCATTTGAGCAACTGACATCCATTCTATTATTAAGTAAAATTTATCAACAAAAATCCCAGAAATACACAGCCAGATCAGAGTCTGAGTCTCAAAATAAACCCATCCCAAAGTTTCAGAACCAAAAAGAGTTGTTGACATCTGCTCATAAGTCATTTTGAAGCAAAAGCCAAAAAGTACATAGAAATCCTCTAGCAGCTTAAAATGCTACCATTTAAGATTTAAAGTTCTTAAGCAACCTCAATGATCATTAATACCACATAAGAATCATAAAAGGAAATGGTCCGACCTAACTCATCCTACTCAGACATGTTTAAAGATGTCGCATTAGACACTCGTCCCTGTAACAGTTTTATCAGCTCTATGCAA
Organism: Solanum sitiens; assembly: GCA_016801875.1. Classification (NCBI taxonomy): domain Eukaryota; kingdom Viridiplantae; phylum Streptophyta; class Magnoliopsida; order Solanales; family Solanaceae; genus Solanum; species Solanum sitiens. Next base: position 676,010 of record JABWTJ010000178.1, on the reverse strand, counting down.
ATCACACCAAAATAAGTAAGCCCACTAAGATAACAGTTCTAACATTTCAGAGTAGCAAAATGACCTTTAGAGGTGGTTCGGTAGGAGGTATTAGAGAAAATTGTAAATTAGGTCTTGGGCCTAACTCTACCCTTCGGGGTGGCCCAGTGGTTTGGGCTTGGGACTTCCATGCGGGTTACTCTCCTATGTTATTTGCGAGTTATTGGATAGGAGCAGGAGTTTTACCTTGTGCGCACCCAAAGGGTAGCGGCTGCGGGTTTCCCTTGTCATAAAAGAAAAGGTCTTGGGCTTAACTCACACCTTAAAAGCTAGATCCAATGAAGGAGGATTGTCCAAACCTTATAAGGAGACCACCCATCTCATTAACCACTAATGTGGGATCTCAGTTAAAAAGAAAAACACCAATGTGGGATCTTCTTTCATTCTTTAACCAAAATAATACATATATTATCTTTGGTATTATTTAATCCTATATTTGGTAGTGTCTGCAACCTATGTATAACTAATAAACACCCTATTCGGTACTATTCTTATACATAGTAAACCATGACATTAACATGTGAGATACTATTCCTACTCCAATACACCATATTCAGTAATATGATATTCTAATACACCCTATTCATTTGATACAACAAACCAAACAGACTATAAAATTAGTTTCTGCACAACTAATCCTAGCATTACTAATACGTCATATACAGTACTATTTTTATAAACCCTATTACTCTCCTATTATCTTATTTGTCGATTCTATTATTACTTCTTGTTTCCTTTGTTTCGGTTAGCTATTATTGTTGTTGTTATCGTTCTCTTCTACTTTATTTTACGTTGACTTCTTCACTATAGTATTTCTTTCAATACTTGATGTTGATATGTTTTACTTGAGCACAGGGTCTATCGGAAACAACCTATCTACCTTCAGGGTATGGCTATGGACACAACACCACCTCCTCAGTCCTCACTTCTTCACTTCTGGGTATGTTTTTGTACTTATACGCCCTACCAAATGACCCTTAGTGAGAATAGACTAATCTTCTAAAGCAAATTAGTTAAGCACAGGAACAGTACACAACCTAGACAGAAATATTCTACACGTTGAGAGGAAGGAAATGGTGAAAGAGCAATAACAATACAAGAAGTGCAAAATCACAATTCAACATCATCATTCTCTTTGATCAGGAGACTAGCATCAACAACTCTTCAATCATAGAGTAAAATGGTCATGCAGTTACTAGTATGGTCTTCTTCTTTATTCAATATGATCCACCAAATGAATTTTGTGAAACCTAGTTTTACAAAATAATTGCAACTTATGCTATAAACAAGTTTGCGCTCCTGGAGAATAACTCCACAACACTCACACCAATCATTTAGAGATAAATGATACCTTTGATTTGCTGCATACACTCAAATAACGAGACATAAGTTTCCAAGCCTCTTCTCTCTCTGCATTTCGAAATGCGGCTACCATTTTTGCATTAGCCTGAGTAACTGGCAATTTTCCCACTGCATAAAAATCACAAATATGGACACATGATTGTAGGTTGTCAAAAGAATAAATCGGTTCCTCTAAATTTTTCCAGTCTAAATGTGTATAGTATGGGGGAAGATGTTTTAACAGGGTGCACTTTAGTGGGGAGGAAAATGTTTATCATAACGCGAGAAAACATTTCCCGGATCATTTTCTATTGTTAGGGTTATGAAAATAGATGCCATATGGTAATTGTACAAGGACTAATATTCAGGAAAACCAGAGGCGAGTTCAACATCTACACTTTATGGGTTCAACCTCTTAAGATTCTTACCGTTGAACCCATTATATTTTAAAAGTTTAGGGTTCATACCTACTATTTATTGCACATATTTATGGATTTGTATCCGCATATCGTGACTCAGCATCCGCCTCTGGGTAAAAATATATCTATGAGTATCGTAAACAGTGGCTACATGTTGACTTAAGCAAGTGTTATGGACTTAAAGTTAGGATAGTTGTAAAGGAAAATTTTGCTCATTCCTTTTTGGTCAAAAATTATTTTCCAGGGAACAAAGAGTTTCACAACTCAATGTAATCAAACATTCCTAAAAAAAAAACCACAACTTCATCAACTTATTGAACAAAATTTCAGTAAAATGAAGCTAAATCTATAATCATGATATGATATATAATCCACATTTAACCCTCCGTGTTGGCTCAGATGGTTTGTCTTCGGACTTCCATAATGAAGGTCTCAAGTTCGAAACCCATTGTCTGCACAACAAGGGCTTGCCTAGCACGGTTTATCTCTCTTACGTAATTTGCAGGCTATTGCACACGAGCGGGATTTACCCTACATGCGGGTTTCCTTAACAACCAAAAAAGATACACTAATCATCTACATTTATAACCTACATCTAGAAATGATCTTTATAAGGAACAACATTAAAGCATAAACATAATTCTCATTACCAAAAGCACCCAAAGTTTATAAATCATCTTCATATCATAAAAAAGAAAAGAATCGACAACAAGTAAGAGGGAAAAAAGAGGTTACATACACAAAGTGGGTATATATGGAGAAGGTTGAAGAACATGAAGAATACAAATCTCAGAATTCCCAAATGTCTTACAAGCCCACTGAACCAAAGCAACACCTTTGTCAACATATCTACCCACAGCTACAAATACTTTAGACCCTTGTTGTTGTTCTTCTTCTTCTACCACAACTTCTCTCGATTGAGGAGCAACGATTTGGCTTGTCCTGTAAAACCCACGTCGGAAACTGGCCATTGAAGAATACCCAGAAGGGAAATTTGGAGGAGTTGAAGAAGGAGGAGGTAAAGGGGTTAGCAACTCCATGGATTTCGAATATCAAAGAACTCAAAACTCACTGTGGGACATTATAGAGACAATTGGGGGATTCTTTTTTATGCTCCTGTCAACATCTCACGACTTCAATTTCATAAGTCATATTGATACGACAATTATGGTGTGTTTTGGTCTGACGTAAAATGTTTTTACACAAAATATTTTTTTTTTTAGCTTGATAGATTAATTATTAAAATTTTCAATTTATTGATAAGATTTTGATATCTTCTAATTTTATTTCAACTTAGAAAATACTTATGTGATTTTTCTATGTTTAGATGTATTTTGTGTATAATTTAAACAAATCGATTTTTACATATATGTATCTTTGGTTATATATATATATTCAACTAAATGATGGATACATATGTAATGTATTAATATTTTATAAGTGTATAAATTTTTAGGTAAATATAATTTCGACAAAGAAAAGTTAAACTAAATTAAATAATTAGATGCGTGTGTAATGTATTGATGTTGTCTAAATATATATATGTATATATATTGTTATATAATGTAATTTTTCCTTGCAGCAATTATCTTTGTCAATTAAATATTTATTTCAATTTCGACTATCTCAATTTTCCTTTAAATAGTCTAAAATTTTAGATATAAATACCTCTAAAGATTTTGTGTTGTTTTTATATATATTATTCATTCAAAATAATTTATATTTATTGCAGGTAAGAAATTTAAAATTTGAACTTCAAAGCTCTATAACTTGTTATTGAAGGTATAAGTAGGCCGAATGGCCAATTAATATGGTAATAATTACTTTGGGTAAGAATTTGATGAATAATTAATTTGTCTAATTTTCTTCTAAAAATATAGAAGTGACCAATGATTGTCATTAGAGAAAGAAGTATAGGTTATATAGATCTGCAAGATCAAGTAAGAACTTAACATATCTTGCAATAATAATCTTTCAAAAGGGCGGTAGCCGTTTACACGTAATGCAGATCTGAAAGCTTATCGTAATAGGTATAAGTAATCAAGCAATATAGAGAGTTGTTAGGTCTGATTTCACCCAATAGAGAATTAAATTAACATAAAAAGCAACATTAATTTTGAAGATTATCTATAGTGAGAAATATGCATCGAAAGACGGGAAAATAAATATATATAAAATTTTGGTGATAACTCATGATCTTTATGAATAGATTAAAACACACAACTTTTCTATCATAATTTTTTGACTTTACTAAATGAGAAAGTCATTATAACAAATTGAAAAGTGAAATTAAATTAGGACAAAAATAAAAGAGAAGATGAGAGTAATGACAGTTTAGGTACTTTATAATAATACTTTCACTTTAGTTTTAATAATATAGAGAGACACCTAATAAAAGAATGAATGAGCTAACACTAACTACTCCACAAACAGCCAAGTCAATAATTATTATTTTGAAAGTTTAATATTCGAGCCATTGAGATGCACTGGTTCAATGTTAAAAAAATTAGCAAGAGATGTTTATGGCCAGCTAGTGTGTTGGTTTTTTGTGTGAAATTATACCACGTGTTTTATGTTTGTGTTATTTTATTTTTTGATTTTCTTATTAATATTTTAATTTTTTCAGGAGGAGATGGCTAGCGAAATGCTGATTGAGGATGGCATTGATGTGTAGTAGCAGCTAATGGTGATTGTACGGGCGACTGACTATAATGGTATTGTTGTGGATAGTAACCAATGACAATTCTAGTTGATAATAATGGTTGAGTTTAATAGTTTTGTGGATGATTGTAATAACTAGCGATAGTGGTGAGTGTTGGTGGTATATGATAACTAATATTGGTGAATATTGTTATGATAACAATGATGATGATTCTAATAAGGTAGAAGTCATTGGTGTCCCCCTAAATTTGGCACAATCTTTCACTTAGACACCTCAACCGAAGGATTTTCATCTTAAACACCTAACGGTGGGTCCCTATGTGTCACTTTAACACTTTTGGCACAAACATTTGTAGACCATAGACGCGTACAACACAATCCGTTCTATGTGGATTAACTTACCAAATATATGATGCCAACTGTTAAACCTATTTACACGTAATTTTTATTCAAAATATTAGATAAATTAAATCGGATAAAAGACAACTTAGAAATCGATTCATCTTTCCACTTTCTTGTTTCAACTTCCTTCATACACCTCTCTTTCTTCTCCGATGAAAACCCTAGGTAAATGTTTCTTCTGTCACATGTATTGCTTTGTTTTTCCTTCAATTCATTGGTAGTAATAACCATTGTTGTATTTTGTGTCACCATTTGTAGATTTAAGGTTGTATTGACGAGGTATTGGGTTATGCTACGTGAAGTTGACGAGGTATTGGTGCACCATTTTGTATTCTACCTTTGTTTTTTGCCTTTGTTTTCTTGAAGAAGGTGTATTTTATTGTTGATTTTGCTTTATTTTCATTTTTAATCTAGATTTTGGTCTAACTAGTGCTGATAAAGTAAGGGACTTTTTGGGTATTTTCTTTTGTTGGGGGTCGGTCTCCTTGTCGGGATATGAACAACTATATTTGAACATGTTTTCATCATGGGGGGGGGGGTTGTTTCAAACCCTAAACTTACTTATCAACAAGAAGTAGATGTTGTCGCCGTAGATAAAAATCATTTTAGTCTTGTCGAGTTTCTTTCCTACACTAAAGACTTTGGGTACAAAAATGTTAAGGCATTTTACTGTGAAGATGGTGATAAATTAGTTCAAGTTACTTCTGATACTCAACTGTTAGAATTTGTGAAAGACTTGGTAGATGGTGATGAGTTTCATGTGTATGTGGTCCATAAAGTTGATGAATTAGAAGAAGAATTACCTATTTCATCTTCTCTTTTACCATGGTATGACCTTGTTGATGAATCTGTGGGTATAAATGATGAGGGAACTGTGGATAATGATTCAAATTTGAATGGAGGTGACACAAATCACAATAAAGCTGAATCTGATCTGCTGAATAGTGACTCAGATGTAGATGATATTCCAGATGAAGATAATTCAGATGTTGATGAATAACTGAGATCCCTTAGGGATGAAAGTACAAACAAAAGAAATCCTAATCTCGGGAAGAAAAAAGATAAGAAGAAGAAAACAGTGAAGTGCCAATAGGTGAGACAGGTGTGGACAGATGCTTTGAAGATATTGGAGTAAATAAGAAGGATAGATATGTTGGCAGATTGAGAGGAGATGAGAAGTACATTAATAGCTCAGAATGTGATATGATGATAACACTGATATCTTAGATGCAGAAGTTGTTCGAGGTGTTGATCTACCAGACAGAAGAAAGAGGAAAAAGGGCAGGTATGATGATGAATGTAGCGTTGCTATTTTTGAACTTGCAATGATTTTTTAGAATGCTAAGGAATTTAGAAATGCTCTAGCTAAATATGATGTTGAAAAAAATTATCAGATTAAGTTAGGTCTAATGAAGCTCATAAGTGAGAGCTAAATGTAAATTCCAAGAAAAATGCAAATGATTATGTATGGTGCTATTGAGAGGGATTCACTACACCATTTTAGGCCTACGGCTACACTTATTCTGGACTACACTTGTAAAGTGTTGCCTAAAGTAGTTTTGGGAACACTTTTAAAGCGTAGCCAAATTTTTTAACTTTTAGCTACGATAATTTTGGCAACACTTCAAAAGTGTACTCTTTAATGGTATAAGGTACACTTTATAAGTGTTGTTACAATATGATATAATTGGCAACACCTATTTACATATATGGCCACACTTCTAAAATGTCCTATTTTTATAATTGAAAAAACAACACTTTATAAGTGTTGCCTTCAAATTTTTCACTAAACTATTATATTCCCTCCAATATTTTTAACACTCCCTCCCATTTTTATTAGCCAAAAAATTAAAAATTAATAAATGATAAAATATTTTTGACTTCACTTTCTTCTTTCAGTACTTCACTTTCCTCTTCAGCTTTCCTTTTTCATGTTTCAATATGCAGAAATCTGAAGAACCAAATTGATGATGAACCGAGGTAAAGAGTCGAAGAACTGAGCTGAAGAACTGGTTCTCTTTTTCGATACAAGCTGAAGAGTCGAAGAACTAAGCTGAAGAGTTGAAGTCACGAAGAACTGATATCTCAAGTTGTCTTCTCCAAACAACGATTCCTTGAAGAGTAAGTGCGATTCTATTTTCCGAAACTTATTTCGTCAAGTTGTAGTTCTAAAACAATCTTCTTGTTAGCTAAAGTGTTTGATTTTTCGTTTTGTGTATAGAAGAAATGAATATTGTTGGCTTGTTGACATGATGATGAACTGAAGCCAATTAGTCTCTCTGTCACACTTTTCTCTCAAGTGTCTCACTGAAGAATACGATTTCAAACAGATTATGTTGGAATTGGATTTATCAGGTGAGAAATTTCATTTTGAAAGTCTAAATTTTAACTTTAGGATTTTGATATTCTTGTGTTTTTATACAATTTTTGGGAGTGTGACTTGTATTTTAGTTTCATCAGTTGATTTTTGGAGTGTAGCTCGTATATTAATCTCCCTATATAAACTGTTTTTTCACTGTTAGGGAATGAAAAAAAGTTGGGATTTATTTGAGCAAAAACATTTAGAGCAACTGATGAAAATAGTGAAAATATATATAAAGAAACACATTCAAGGCAGGAGAGTCAAGTGTCGATAAGAGTATGACGTTTTCTAATTCGTTTCACAGATCAGTTTTTCCAAAAAAATATTAGAAATCTTAGTTTATTTTTCTTCGGGTTTGATGTTGCAGCGTGTAACATTTATGTTTTACCATCATATATGGTACAATGTTAAATAAGATCTTTCAATTCTCAGCAGGTATGTATCCTGTGCTATTAGGTGCCCAGTTGAAGGAGCGATTTCACCTTCAAAAGTGGCATATGTAGCAAAGGAACTTCATGACATGGTATGTTTCAAAAATTCCCTTGGAGACACAATAGGAATCGCTACTCCAGGTAATATTTAGAAAATTCTGTTACTTCACTTCCCTAATGTTCTTTAAGTACTCTTTTTTAGTTAACAAACTATACTAGCTGGACAGAATTACGAAATTCACTAGATTTTGCTGCTTGGTTTTTTCTGTTTTCTTGATTTCCTGTGTTTGTTCAGTTCATACTAGGTTCTATGATTACTCCATAGTGTCGAGTTTTCGTGCATTATCACAAATATCAATGCCACCTTCCCCTGGTCCTGGTCCTACTCCTGCTGTTGCTTCTACACCTTCCCCCGCACCTAAGGGTGATCCAAAAATTGACAATGTGAAGAGTATAAAAGTTTTATGGCTCTCTTACTTCTTGTTCTCCTTCAATTTTTAATAACTTCACTATTGATGAATTTTGGTTCTCGGAATATTACGGATAATTATAGTGGATTTGTTTTTAACATTAAGAAATAAGGCAACATTCTACTTGTTTTTCTTAAATCTTCAGGATTGATGAATTCCTATTCTCTAAAGATTTTAAAGGATTATCATAATCTTTGTTGTTCCTCTGCACTTGCTTAGAATGTTAGTTATAATCTGATAAAACAACTGGAGTATAATTTTGTGTCGAGTTTGTTATTGAAATGTGACTCCGTATTCAGTCTTAGAGGCTGTTTTGAATTAAAGTAGCATAGTAATTGAATGGGACAGATTAATTGGTTTCGTGGAATTTCAAATTTCAGCTTCTGATTCCATCACTACGAAGAGCCCTTTTCCTGTGATTGATTAGTTTTTACTAATGATATAGGTCTATTATACTTTTTCTATTTCTCTACTATTGGATCCTACTTGCACATGTTCTAGGAAGTGGGAGGACTGTTCACAGTCCTTTGTTCTGTAGCATCTTTACTCTGGCCTAACCTCACACCACCATGGACAGGGGTACGTGATGAATGACTTGCAAATTTTCTTTTATGTTGCTGAACTATTTTTCAAGTTGATCTTATTTTGTACATCTTTGTCCATGCAGAATCAAAGAATCTTACTATTGATGATTTATGCCTTTTCCTTCAGAGGTTTTGTTGGCCTTCTTAACAAATATCTCTTTGTAATGCATCAAAAGTAAGACTCAAAAGATGCTAAACATTGTTTAGATATCTTATCTTGATGTTTTATATGGTTGTTTTTATTGCTTTCTTTTCATATCATATTACCAGGAAACTAATTTTTGTAGTCTTTAATTGTGTTAGGGGAAAGATTTTTTGTTGATTAGTATGTATACTTGTGGATCTGATAGCTAAGTTAAACCATCCATATCGTGGAGTACAAGGATGCTTGGGTCGAGAACGTATTATGTTATTCATTTTCTAGAGCAAGATTTTGAACTGAAATAATTATCCTTGACTTGAGAAAAATAGTATATCCAGTTTCTAAAAATCGGAGTGAATTTGTTTTTCTTTAAAGGGAACTTGATATGCTATCCTTGCTAACAATTTAATACTTATTGACATATTGTGAAGGTGGAGATGTGTGAGTAGTCTAGAGGAGCTCTCTTCCCAGAAGAGGTAGTTTAGATACAACTTCCATTATAATGGGTTCTCGTACTAGAGTGGTTCATTTAAAGTTTATGTCTTCACCATCTTTTTCCTCTACAGAAACTCAACATATGACTGACGGAGTTAGCACTAGCGGTAAAATATTTGCACTTTAACCGTGTTCTAGACATAGACGTGAAGGTTTAAACAGATACTGATTTAAACAGACAATATGCTATGTTATAGACTTATAAAAATCATGTGAAGGTGTCACCATTCTATATGATAATATGTCATTGTAATTTCATTCTTATTACTTGAATATAATAATCTTGAAATAACCGATTTCATGTTTAATAAGTATAAATCATTAGGGAGGAGGGAGCTTCAAGCTTAAGGGTCATCAGTCATTTTCTTCTGCCTTCTTACTGGTTTTGTTATTCATTTAACCTTGTTTCATCTCTAGTCAAATCCAGTACTTGAAGCATTTGGGAAGGCCACAACAGTAAGAAATAACAATTCAAGGTGAGATATTATTCTACTCATGCATCCAATTAAGTAGCGAGTCATTTAGTTGTTTTAGGCACTGTTTTCTTTTAAATGCTTATACTTGTGTTATTACAGTCGTTTTGGTAAATTTATGGAGATTCAGTTTGATAAAAATGGAAGAATGTCGGGTGCAACAATTTGAAATTACCTCCTAGAAAGGTCTCGAGTTTGTTAGGTTTCAGATCCGGAATGCAACTATTATTGTTTCTACCTTCTATGTGCAGCCCCCAAGGAGGTAATTGAATTTCAAAACTTCTCTCTTTTTTTTTAAATATATTTTTCAGCTCTTGCTGTAAACTTATTTTAAAGTCTTGATGTCCCTCTTAACAGTTTTTTTAATCTTAAAAGGAGGTTTAAAAGTATAAGTTTGGAGATCCTAAAAAATTTAACTACCTTAATCAATCGAGTTGCTTTGAACTTGTAGGTTTCAGTAGTGCTCAAGATTATCTAGCAACAAGAAGGGCCATGGATGTTGTTGGTTTTATTGAGAAAGAGCAGGTAATGTCATGGTTGCTTTAGTTTGTGCTGCAGATTTTATTTTGATTAAGTGTCTAAGAAGTCACTCGTTTCTTTTTCAAGAAGCAATTTTTAGAGTAGTGGTTTCCGTTCTTCATCTTGGTAATCTTGAGTTTACAGAGGGCAAAGAAACTGATTCATCAATGCTAAAGATGTCAAGTTTAAGTTCCATTTTAGACTATTGCAGAGCTTCTGATGTATGTTCTTGGCTTTCAAATTTTACTTCTCTCTTGATTTTTTCTTTGTTTGTGAGTGTTTGATGTGATTCAATTGTTATATCAGGTGTGGTCTTAAGGATTTGGAAGATGCACTATTAAAACGTGTAATGGTCACACCTGAAGAAGTAATAAACAAAAGTCATGATCATGATACTTCAACAATTTGCAGAGATGGGCTTTCTAAAACATTAAATTCTCTCTTGTTTGACTGGTATGATTCTATTGTCTCAACCAGCTTGTTTTATGTGGTTTTGTTACTGATTATTTTGCACTAAGATGCTCAGTTTTCAACTGTTTATAGTTTGATGGATAAAATAAATAACTCAATTGGTCAAGATCCGAGCTCAAAATCTCTTATTGGTGTTATTAACATTTTTGATTTTGAAAGTTTTAAAACTAACAGGTCGGAGTCAATCATTGCCGGACAAACAAAATATTGTTGAATGTTGTGTTTCGACATTTGTCTATTTTGACTTTTTGTGTACCAGATTTTAACAATTCTGCAATAATTTCACAAATGAGAAGCTGCAACAATACTTTTACCAGGTATTTGTAGTTGAAAATTTAGAGATTTCATGTCCATATCTTCTAAGAAAAAACTGAACTAGCACATGTTCAAGATTGAGAAGGAGGAATAAACTAGAGAAGAGATCGATGGAGCTATATAGAATTTACTTATAATTTACTTTTGAATATGCAGGAAAATGCCGCTGACTGAACTTGATGAATAGAGGACAGAAGTAAAATCGATTTGTAGTTAATGATAAAGACTTTTCATAAATTTTCTTTGAATACATTTGGTTTTGTGGAATTTATTGCTATTACAGATCTTAAGTAATTGCTTTCTATATGTATGCATGAGACATGTTCCCGAAGTTTATTTAATATGAAATATATACTTTCGAATTATTTATAAGTTAATTTTGTAATATATATATATATATATATATATATATATAAAATTGTTATTATTATATGCAAAAATTCTACACAACATAGTAACACTACGAATGTGTGGCTTATACCTCTTTGGCCACGCTTTTTAAGTGTTGTTGTAGGTGAGATATAAAAGGCTACACTTTTAAAGTGTAACCAATAACAACGCAAAGGTCACACTTTTAAGTGTAATATAATCTGATAAAAAGTGTTGCTAATGAAGTACTCCAAAGCGTGGCCTTTATACCTCTTTGGCCACGCTTTCTAAGTGTTGCTGATTTGGCAACACTTCAAAAGTGTTGTCTAATGTCAAAGGTTACGCTTCTTTAGGCCACCCCCTAAAAAGTGTTGCCTAAAGTCATAAAGTGTGGCCTTTTATCAAAGACAACACTTTTTGCTAGTTTAGGCTACACTTTTATGGGGTAGCCGTAGGCCTAAAATGGTGTAGTGATTCTGATAACTTTATGATTAAGAATTACCATCCTATACACAAATATTTACCATCTAATAAGAACAAAATGTGTACAACTAAGTTCCTAGCAACTAGATTCAAGGATGAAATAACTAAACAACCATTTTTGAGAATTTGGGAAATATAAAAATTGTGCAGGGAGGAGATAGGACTGCATGTGGGTAGAACAATTTTTTGTAAGGCAAAAATGATGATTCTTAGAGAAAACATGAGTGACTGGAATATGGAATTTGCAAAGTTATGTGTTATGTTGAAGTTATAAAACAAACCAATCCTAGTAGTTTGTTTGGATAAGAATGGATAGAGAAACTGTACTAGGAAAGAATTTGTTTGTATAGTTCTATGTATGATTGGACGCATTGAAGAAGGGGTGGAAGGAAGGATGTAGAAGAATAATAGGATTTAATGGATGTTTCTTAAAGGGTGCTTGTAAGGGTGAACTTCTTGTACCAGTTGGAAGGAATGGAAACAATCATATATTTCCTATAACTTGGGCAGTTGTGGACAAGGAGACTAAACATAGCTGGAGCTTCTTTATCAACTACTTAAAAGATGACCTGCAGTTGGATACTGGACAGGGTCTCACTGTAATGTCATATATGCAGGATGTAATTAATTATCTATTACTTTGATAATTGTAGATATGTAAAATGTATTTTCTTTCTTGAATTGTATTTTATTGTAGGGTCTTCAAGGAGTTGTTGCTGAACTGCTACCAAATGCTTAAGTTAGAATTTGTGCTAGACACATCTGGTCTAACTGGAGTAAAATATGAAAGGGAGAGGAAAGAAGAAAACAATTTTGGAGATGTTCCAAGACAACTTTTGAAGTGAAGTACAATGAGGAGCTTTACAAAATGAACAAACTTGGTAATGAAAACATTAATGAAGATTTATTACATTATCCAAGAGTGTCATGGGTTAGAGCATTCTTTCAAGAACACTCCAAATGTAATGCAGTTGAAAATAACATGTCTGAAACCTTTAATTCATGGATATTATCTTGTAGACACAAATCTATAATAACAATGTTGGAGGAAATTAAGATAAAATTAATGACTAGAACTGTGGATATGGTTAAGTTTCCTGACACCTGAATATGTGATATTGCACCTATGGCTAGACTTATATTGGAGGAGAATAAAAAAAAATCTAGGGCTTGCAAGGTGCTTTAGAATGTTGATGTTGGGTTTGAGATTGGAGAAGGGCAGAGTAGACATACAATCAACTTGACTAATAGAGTTTGTAGCTATAGAACTTGGCAGTTGAGAGGCATTCCATGCCAACATGCTATTTCTGCTTTGTACCACATAGAACAGGAACCTGAACCACTTGTGGAGCATTGGTATAGGAAGGATACCTTCTTAAAGGCTTATAGTCATTTCATTCAACCAATTCCAAATATGAAGATGTGGCTTGAAACTAACAATCCAAGAATTGAGCCTCCTGAGCCTAAACAAATGTCTGGTAGACCTCCAAGAAATAGAAGAAAGAGTAAAAATGAACCAAGAAAGAAGTATGGAAAGATGTCCAAACAAGGGGTGAAAATAACTTGTTCCTAGAGTAAACAACCAGGCCATAACAAGAAATATTGCAAGGTGAAATGATTATTATTTGTTTGTGCCTTTTTTAAAGTCTTATTGAATAATATGAACAAACTTTATGTTTTATATTTAGGTTGGTGTCCATACTTCACAACCAACTAGCCATAATTCACAATTTACTGTTGGTCAACGTTCACAAGAAAGTAACCACCCTAACAAACAAGCTCTTACCAGCCTGGACCAATAACATCAAATAATCATGCTTTTTCAACAACAGTTTATGGTGATACCAGTAGAGTTAAAAGGGCAAGGGAAACTGCAAAAACAAGCCAATCACCACTAGTTTGGGATACAAGTCGTGTTACAAGAGGAATAACCAGTCAACTACCTCTAAGGACAAGACAAACTGCTCGACAAAAAGAGGGGGACCAAAGATACAAACTAGAGGTGGAGCAAATAATGTTGGATTTGGCATCTACACAAGTGCAAGTGGAACCAAATACTAAATGGAAGTTTTTCACTATCTCTTAAATGAATAAAAATTTATATATTAATTTTGATTTGTCCTTCAAAAAACTGGAAATTCAAGTCAAAGGATTTTACCAACAGGTTCAAGTTACAAACATGTATGTTTAACGGGTATAGATAGTGACCTAAGGAGATGGAAATACAAGGATCTTGTCACCACTTTCAAATTGCAGCAAATGACAAACAAAAATAAGAAGTAACGCCAACTTAGAATAGGTTGATTTTGGGTCCTTATTATGTTCTCGTATGATTTTGGACTATGCCAGCTTTATTTTGGTACTAGTAAACATTTTTGTGAAGGTTGTATGTAACTTTTGATTATGCTAGCTTTATTTTGAGACCTTATTTTGGTACACTTTTTTTTGAAGGTTGTAGCCTTGAATATTATGTAGCATAATGCTAACTTTGAGCTCATTATGGAGCATTCAATATAACTGTCTACGTATTGTGTAATTTGGGTATTACATTGTGACGAATATGATCAATTGTTTATAGCCTGACATTTGCTTTTGATACTACTTTGTATGTAGCCAAAATTAAATTTCACAGTAACAACAACAACAACATCAAAATAGTACTAGAACTTAAAATTTCATTGAATTCAAAATCCACAATTACGTTGAAAATTTACAGTAACAACATCAAAATACTACTATATCGAACACCGTTTGACTCATCAAAATAGTACTAGACCGAACACCTCAAGAACACTAACAATTAGGCTTCAATTTTCATATTCCAAACATAAGCAACTCAGTAGCAACGACACCAACAATAAATATATTTCTTGCTCGCTTTAACTTTTTATAAAAAAACATTGACTTTCTTCAACAATCCCCACATTACCTTGTTTGCTTGTGGAGGGTATTGACCTTCATACCAAAGAAAATAGTCACAACCACCCACTTTTTTTATAAAACCAATCAAAAAGAATTAGACGCAAACAATTAATCATCTAATTGACTAAAAAAAAGTAAGGAAAACAAGAATTTTACCTTTGAAATTCTACAAGTAAAAAATGTATGCCCTGAATTTAATTGGGTCCATGAAGTTTTTAATAATGCGTCATTACCACACCTACAATATCGACCTTCATCCACATATTTCATGAAAGAATTGAAGAAGCTTGAAATGAAAGGCTAAAGAAGAGAGAAATTGAAAAAGAAGGAAGAAATTGGGAGATTTTAATTAGGGTATAATTGGAGTAAAATCAATATAAATAGATGATGTGGATTGTGGAGTAATATTACCGTTGGGGACTCTATATCAGATAAATTTTCATGTTTACGCGCCTTACATCAGTGAAAATCACGCGACACTCTAGCTGTGCAAAAAGTGTTTAAGTGACACATAGAGACTCTACATTAGATGTTTAAAATGAAAAACATTCGATTGAGGTGTCTAAATAAAAGATTGTGTCAAATTTAGGAGGCTATCGATGGATTAACCCTTCTAATAATAAATGATAATTGATGACGATAATAAATTAACAAATGATTAGAGTAGTTGACAGGCATGCCCAGCCGACCCATATTCAAAATTAGGCCCAAATTTCAATAGAAATCATAACCCGAAATCCCTAACACAAACCACAGTAAGTCGTCAACTCTCAACTGTCGTCACTCTCGTCTCAGTAACGCCGCAGCTCGTCTCTCAACTCTCGTCTCTGTGCTCGTCGTCCGTAGTCTTAGTCCAGCCGCTACTCCTCGGCTCCTTGCTGAGTGCTCGCAGGCCGCAACTGCTCTCGAGACTCGAAGGTCAGTGCTTGTATGTATAAACAATATCAACTAGGTGAGTTTGGAGTTTGGAGAGCAAAAGCCAAACTGTATGGCATAGATTGTTGGAGTTTGGAGAGTATTGTTAAATGTTAAGTGTTGATTGTTATTTGTTATACAAGTTGATGTTGATTGTTGTATTATTTGAATAGCAACACAGCCACAACCCACAGGTCACTGTTAATTGGTAAGTTGCAAGTTAAATATTGTTGAAATTTGAAGGCAAAAGCCAAACTGTATGGCATAGATTGTTGGAGTTTGGAGAGTATTGTTCAGTGTTGATTGTCATAGAAGTTGATATTGATTGTTGTATTATTTGAACAGCAACCTGCAACACAGCCACAGCCACAGCCACAGCCCACAGGACACTGTTAATAAATTTGGTTAAATCGAAAACCAAGCCTCTTTGAACTTCTTGTTCACTTTTTGATATTTCCGAACTTTATCTTGTCTTGGCGAGCCTCATTTGTAAGAGTTGATTTACGGTGTCTTTAATTTTTCCTGCGATTTCCTTTAGTTTGATATTGCCTTCAAATTTTGTGATGCTTTTAGTATTTAATCTTTTTTTTGGGTATATTATACTTGCTGATTGATTAATGGGTTCTCACAATTTTGCCCCTCTTATTGTGTTTATTATAAAGGAGTTTGTTTTCCCTGGTTTATTGAGTACCCATTAGCAAATGGACCTACAATTTCATAATATGTACTTTAACAATCCTCCTGTTGAGCTAACCTTTGGATTGAGTTAATCCGAGATATTATATCTTTACAGGTTCTATGATTTTTTTAATGGAAATTGATAAATTTGCTCACTAGACCTTTGTACAAAGATATGCAGCAATACATGCTCATTGAAGGTGTTCAAACATTCATTTTTTGCAATCTAACATGGTCATTACAATGGATTCTTTTGATGCACGGCATTCCTCTGACATAAACAAAATAAAAGAACTTGGTTGGTTCAGCAAAAGGTTGAAATTAGTAGGATATGACTTAGCTGGTATTGTGACAACATTGCAATATTCTGTTTTTTGTTGGTACATTGGATGCAGTTAAATGCGACAAAATTTTGAGTTCTTACGAACACAATAGAGAATCTCATTTTATTCAGAGAAATATGTGTAATGTAGGTCCTTTTGTTACTCTTCAAGCTTCCTTTTTCCCTGATTTTTCTAAAAATATTTACTATGCTTGGTTGTAGAGGAACTTTCTGATATATAATTTTTACCAAGATACTGTGAAGAACAAGTACAAGCCTGAAGAATGTCTGTTGAATTTATTAGACTAACAAGCAAGATAGATCAAAATTTTGCGCACAGAAAAATGTAGTAATATTTTAATCTGAAATTTGAGTGTTTCATCGTCCTAAATATTTGCATAGTGAAAGCCCATTTTATTTTGTCTTCTTACAAAACCCTCTCTTTCTTTTTCCCCAAAATCTCTTAAACCCTAAAACCAGAAAAACCTTGAACACGACGACGTTTGTGTAGTAGCCACCATGCATAGAAGGAACATTAGGCTGCGAAGAGAGTACCTATACAGGAAAAGCTTAGAAGGGAAGGAGCGTTTGCTCTATGAGAAGAAACGCAAAATCAGAGAAGCTTTAGAAGGTCAGTTTTCATTACAAATTTGATGAGAAAATATTGAAATTTGTAGAATTTTATATATTTCGGGTTTTTGATGATTTTTGGTATTTTCAGAGGGAAAACCAATTCCAACTGAGCTCAGGAACGAAGAAGCTGCTCTTCGGAAAGAAATCGATCTTGAAGATGAAATTACTGCTGGTATGCTGATTATTTCTAAATTTATAGGGTTGATACTTGATTATGATACGAATTGAGCTTGAATCAGAATTATAAACTAGAATTTATCTTGCTACAAAAATTGCTGCTATTAGTCTTGGTTATGGGGTGGGGATACGTGATTGAAGGAGGAAGTGGTTTTGGTGTCTAATTGTAGGAGAAAAAGTGATATGGATATTGGGATTTGCTTCACTGAGTAAGAAAATAAGAGAACTTTTAATTTTTGGGGTCTGATTAAGTATATAAGTAGAATGCAGTAACATGCTTTTTAATCTTATAGTTTTAAAATTTAAACATGTCAGCTGAAAAGTTAGAATTAAAGAGTCTTTTAAAAAAGAAAAGATACAATGTGATTAGTACATGGAATGTGAAGTAAAATATATAATCTCACCACGAAAAAGATCTTTAAGAAAAAGAGAAATGTGATGAAAATATAACTGTTCAATACTTCTATATGATGATGACAGAACCCAAGATTGTTATCAGTACATACAATGTGACGTAAAATTCTTTTCTTGGTTGGCACTTGAACATTAATGATAGACAAATGCATTCCAGTAGGCAAAATCATGATGGCTCACAGCCTCACACTTGAAAAAACAACAAACAGACACACTAATTCCATTTTTGACGATGAAACAACCAAACCCCTGCAACATATCACATAAGTCAATCAAATTCTCAAAACAGATACAAAACAAAAATATTTCTAGTGATGAAATCAGGTTCTTTATCTGGATTATCAGCCACGGAACAAATGACTGCCCATCCACCGATAAAAAAATCGATTGTGTTCCTGACAGGCAGATCGATCAAGTTAAAGTTGGCAGTATCAGTTTGAGCATCGAAGTTACCAAAACCTTGTCCAACAACCCAAAAATGGTATCCATGAAGATGTATAGGATGGTCCTTTGTAGAGAAGATAGCAGTATCTTGAATACAATTTGTACATTAGAACCAAACTTGAGATTGTACAGCTTTGTTCCAAATCTCGGTTGCCAGAGTCCTCATGAAACATTGCCCGTATAATCAGATGGCACCGGTGGAACAGGTGGGAAGTCCAATGTATAAATCCCTGGAATATTTTGGTAATATGCGTGCAGCAATGAAGTTCTTCTTGGAAAAACAAATGAAGTGTTCATGCTAGCAGCAAATTGATATTATTAGGCCCTTGACATCTAGGTGCCAGGGGCTCAATTCACTAAGCTTCGTCCAACAGTGAAAAATAAGTTCTTATCAATTTGATTGGGAACTCTATTATTGCTAGGAATGCTCCTCAATTGATTAGCGAAAGAAGTGGCAGTGGCTGTATTATTGGAAACTGGAAGTTGAGGCAACAAAGGCCTTGAATTCGCGCCTGAGTAGAGATTTGTGTCCTCAAGTATGGCAGTGGTAGTGGTGTTATCAAATTGCCATTTCTGACTGTGGCATAGGCACGAGCTGCCATATAGTATCGGCCAGGGGACTGATTAGCAGTGAGAATTACATTAGTTGTTTTTCCAATTGATTTGAAATAGTGGTACATTGGTCTTCTTGGCTGAATGCAAAGAAGAGGTATCTTTTTTTATCTTCATATATATGATGTAAGATTTTATAGTTTCTAGAGGTTTTTATGTGCTCATGAGTTTTTCTTCACTTGTCTATTCTCTTGGTGGGTTAAATCTTGTAGAACGTGAAAGGGAAGAGAGAAGCAAAAGGGTAAACAAGATGATGGAAGGATATGAAACCTTTGATAAACCAGAAATTATTGGCTGTCGGAAATCTTTACAACTCTCTTTAATGCTTGTATCTTCATCATGCCTTTTCTATGACAACATCTCTCTCTCTCTCTCTCTCTGTGTGTGTGTGTGTGTGTGTTGTTTTGTTAATAATTCACCGATGGGACGCGACTGTTGTATTTTAGTCGGTCGGGGGAAGCGGTAGCTTCGTGCTCCGCTTCTCTTGCGCTTGCCTGCATGAATTGTAGACTATGCACGAACAAGTAGAACATAGTGGTTTGTTGAAATGTTCTCTAATTACATTCGTATCGAGTTGTAGTTGTATGTGCTATGTTTTTGCTATAACAAGGCTTTTGTCTATTTTTAATGATGTTGATGCAGTACCTCGATCAACTATTGATGATGAATATGCTAATGCACCTGAAAAAGATCCCAAAATTTTGCTTACCACTTCAAGAAATCCTAGTGCTCCTCTTACTCAGTTTGTCAAGGTTGGTACCCTTCAATTATCCTGTTATTATGTTACGTAGTCCACTATTCCCTTCTCACTCTTTCTTTTAGAAGTCATTATATAGGAAACTATATATTTTTTAATTAGACACTTCTCATGTCCTATTCTTTCCTTTTCCATGTTGTTGTATGGAGACAGGAGTTGAAAATTGTGTTCCCTAATGCTCAGCGGATGAATCGTGGTGGTCAGGTTGGTCTGCTATTGGGAATTATTTTCTTGTTTAATATTTCTATCATTACAAGCTATTAGAGATGGCATTGGGAGCTTACAGCTTGAAAGATCCACAGTAAGAATTGGTACTTTGTCTCTTAACTTCTTGTCGGAATAGGAAGAGGTGTTCCATTTGTTTAAATTGCAATTTAAACATGTGTATATGTACATTTTTGTGTCTTACTTGTCTGGAGCACAGAGAGTACCAGAATAATGTATCAGGCTCACATATACACACTCCTGCAAACCTTCTAGAAAATTTTAATTGAATATAAAAAGAAGAGAACAGATGGCCATGGATGTCTCATATTTGTTTTTTTAATGAAAAGAGCTCTGATTCTTTGACTCTTAGACCCATTGTTTGTGCAGGGAAAGTGATTTGTCATAATCACTTACTAACATTTATGTGCTTGCATAACAAGCTATTTAGTTCTTAAAGCCTATGTTTCTTGGATTCTTCAAATGTCATCTTGGTGCATGTCGGATCCTCCAAACGTAGTGCATTTTTGAAGCATTGAGTTATTTACAATTATCTTCTATTTGTTTATCATATGTTTGTATTTTGCTCATTTTTTTTCTTTTTATTTTCAGGTTATCTCAGAAATAATTGAAACCTGCCGATCTCATGATTTTACAGATGTAATTTTGGTCCATGAGAATCGTGGTGTGCCTGATGGTATTGTCATTAGTCATTTGCCTTTTGGTCCAACTGCTTACTTTGGATTGCTCAATGTGGTAAGTGGTCTTACTCTTACCCTGTTAAGCGCAGAAGTCTTCTGCTGTCTATGTGAGTTGTAAGATGATGTCCTCATCTACTATTTTCATACAGGTGACTAGACATGATATTAAGGACAAAAAATCTATGGGAACGATGTCTGAGGCGTATCCACATTTGATTTTTGACAAATTTTCAACTAAGGTAATTCCTGACATCCCTTTTTCGATGAAGAGTGAAACACATGCATTTCAGTAGACTTGCTACTGACATTGAGTTTTTTAAAACTGGTTGATCATGTCGCCAAAATCAGTTACTGGATGTTTAGATAACTCTTGAATATCTAGAGTCTTTGTATTCTTAGTGTAGCATCTTATATACTGTTCTATACTCACCGGGTATATTTTGATCATGCAGCTTGGTGAGAGGACAGTAAACATCCTAAAGCATTTGTTTCCTGTTCCCAAGCCTGATACAAAACGTATCCTCACATTTGCTAACCAGTCGGACTACATCTCATTCAGGTTTGTTTCTTGTTCAGTCTCATTAAGTTCTACTTTAGCAATGGAGGTTGTTATTTTTGCTGTTTAGTTTTACTTAAGTACAAGGCATACTGGGGATAATGGCTCAGCAATATCTTTTTTCCATTTGATCCTCGATCCACAGATTTCTCATTTTGGTAAATAGAAGCCATACAATCAGAATGAAGCTTGTAAACAATTGCTTTGGCATTAGCTATCTTTAAACAATTAGATATATTTTCGCTGATTGTGCCAGACTATGTTCTAGACTCTTTTTGTAAAATTTTGTTGTGTTTTTCTGAAGTTCATCAATTTAGGGATGTCTCTTTTAGTTGTTTTAGTCATTAGCTTTTACACATTTTGTTCCAGACAATGTTTCTCGGACTCTTCAAAAATGTCGATGGGTGTGCGTCAGATTCTCCGAAAATAGTGTTTTTGGAGAATTCAACACGGGTGCAACAACGTAATGGAAGAGTACGTGCAACCTAGGTTGCACAGAAATCATTAATCATTTTTTTATTTTGTATGGCGAGGCCCATGGATTTTCCTGAACTATTCTAACACATAGAGAAGGGGCTAAATCCATGATATGCTACATACTTTTGCTTCTCAAAATGTTAAAAGATGAGAGAAATAGGCAGACAAATGGATTATGACAAAGACCATGCAAGACACAAGTTGGAATATCCCGCTTAAATTCCATTACCTCTCCTGTCCAGCAGGAGGGAGCAGTAGCTTTTCCCACTTTACTCACTTGATTGACTCAAACCACCAACCGCATTTCGATCTTAGCGTGATTGCCACATATGAATTGTTGCAAAGAAATAGCCCCCACTTGTTTCTCGAGAAGAGATGAGAAACATGCTTAATATCATTTGATTGAATAGTTGAACCAGTCCCTTGCTTGAAGAAACCCTCCACTTCAATTGGTATTTTTTTCATGAAAAGCATGCATGAGATAAGAAATCCAGCGTTTCACTAAGATTTCGAATAATCCCCCGGTGGAGGGTCCTTACAACTAGGCTATCCCTTGGTTGTCTTGTTAACTGACAGATGATAGTTAAAAATAGGTATAAATTTGATGATTTACCGGATATACAGATCCCCCCTTCCCTTTTCTTTATACTAAATTTGATTGAAACTTACAGACATCACGTCTATGAAAAGCATGGAGGTCCAAAATCAATTGAGCTGAAAGAAGTTGGCCCTCGATTTGAACTACGGCTTTACCAGGTAACAATAATTATACCAAGACAAGTTCATTATATTTGTTTGCATCCATGTTTATAAATAATCTTGAAACTGTGTAATCTTGACTTATCTTAGTTAAGTTGCCAGACCTATGTTTTCCACATCTGCATATTCCTACAAATTATTTGGAACGACAAAAGAGAAAAAACTTACTGCAAGTTCTCTTATCTGCTTCATGATAATAGATGTCAAGCAACTAAACCAGAAGTGATATTAAGGTCTTCTCCAAGAGTTCACTAATATGTGTTTTATCTAGCTCGAGAATTTATCATATTAGTTAAACGGATTTGTTTTGGTCTTGAAGAATCAGTCCCTGAAAATGTGCTTTATTTAGTACTTGTCTTGTCTCTCTGTCATATGATTTCCGTGCTACGTTGATAGGAATGTGTGATCACCTTGATCCGTCTTCTATCCGTTGCTGAATGCTCATTCCTGATCAAGTTACTTGTTTTCAATGTAGATCAAATTAGGAACAATGGATCAAGACGAAGCTCAAATCGAGTGGGTCATAAAGCCTTACATGAACACATCCAAAAAACGAACCCTTCTCGGGGACTGATAAACATTCAACAGAATATGAACTTTGAAGCCTCTGCCTCTTCCCGTTTGCACTAACATAAGTTTATCGTTGCTGCAAGTCATGTATTCGACCATTGAAATGAATATGTGATTGATCCTAGAGCTACATTTGACGCAATTTGCCGCTTCCTGTTCTAGAGAGATGCTGCAAAATCTGCCTCTGTAGGAAAAAAAAAAAGAGAAAACGAACTCTCTTTGTTTTAAGTAGTCATTTGGTCTTTTCCCCTTAACTGGTAATATAATGTTATGTATACTGTGCTAAAAAAAAATTTAATCTCAAAGTTGATCTATGACTTCTAGCTTGAGCTTATTGCAAGCTTAAAGAGCAAAATATGGTGAATTCTTTTTGTTTTGATCAATTTTATGATGTTTAGCAAAATATGGCTCGACTTCTCTTGAAGGATTCGACAATTTTTTTTTTTAGTAGTTTTGGCTCAAACTCGATTTTATGTGCAAAAGATCACTTAATATGTATAAACTCCGTCTTTTAGGATATATTGAGTTTTTTGAGTAATTAACACAAAACAAAAATTAGAAATGAAAGAAAATACAATTGTTTGCAACAAATTTTAAACATATGGAAAATAAATAAATCATACAAATAAAATATGAAGAAACATGATTTTATTCATTAAGATTGTGAGTACAAATCTGTTCCTCCCTTGATTTTATTCTCCTAAAATTTATCCATGATTCGAGGACTGTTAGTGGCGTATTTTGAACAAGGGTGATTTAGATTTGAACTCTCTATAGGAATAATCCATCAATTTGCGGAGTACTCGAGATCTTGATCTCTATAGAATTTCTGAGATGCCTTTTAAGAGAATTTAGTACTCTTTATATAGAAATAAACTAGCTTTATAGAGTCCCAATTCGAATTGAATGCATCTTGTAGAGTTCCATAAAATTTCAATGTCTACAACAACATCAATAACTAACTATATATCAAATCCCAATCAACTTGAGGATCGATTGACTCTCTGAATTCTTTATATTCCATATATTTTATTCAAATACATAGTTTACACGCCCATCAATCTTAAAATCCAACAAAATGCCCCGTTTTGTTGGATGTCTTAAGAACTAAGAAGCTAAGAGCTTTGGTTTTAAGATAGAATGAGCAATATCTTTTCAAAAATATTTTAACAAGATTTCTCATCTATCAATTTGAGCTACATTAGGTTAAGCTAATAAATAAGCAGGTTTTGATCCAACCAAACTTAAACGAAAATATGTAATGGTTTGAAAGATCACCTGCTCAATCAACTGAGGCGGGTTAATACTTTGTACACATGATTATGTGTAGACTATGGACATATAACGAAAAAACAAATGGATTTAACATATAAGGACAAAGTTCACAACCAAGAAAATTGATTTGACTGTCAAATTTATTTGCCATTGTTACATGAGGACATATAAATTACATGTCTAAAAAAAAGAATAATTAGAAGCATTTTCTATGCACAATGGATGGACCAGATTCATCATACTCTGCCTTTGCAATCCACATCTACATTTCAAAAAAACAACATAAAATTAGTTACATTATGTCCTTCAATTTCGGGTGTCTGACACTTGAACTATCACAAATGATAGTTTAAGTGCCTAGCTACACCGAAAGTTGGAGGGTATAGATAGATAAAGAACGCGAATGATTACCTGTTGAAAAGTACTTAAAGAAGCCAATATTGAACCTCCAATCCAAACACTGTACTTCCTCTCTGGTGGTGCAACCACCTTAATTTTCATGCTACTTGGAGCCAATGCTGTGATTTCTTTGCTCATTCTATCAGCAATTCCAGGAAACATAGTCGTTCCGCCACTAAGTACAATGTTTCCATAAAGATCCTTCCTGATATCAACGTCACATTTCATGATCGAATTGTAGGTTGTTTCATGTATTCCAGCAGCTTCCATTCCGATCATTGAAGGCTGGAAAAGCACTTCAGGGCATCGGAAACGTTCAGCACCAATAGTAATGACTTGACCATCAGGCAACTCATAGCTCTTCTCAACAGTGGAGCTAGTTTTCGAGGTCTCAATCTCTTGTTCATAGTCAAGAGCTATGTAAGATAGCTTTTCCTTAACATCCCTCACGATTTCTCTTTCAGCACTCGTGGTGAATGAGTAACCGCGCTCTGTCAAGATCTTCATTAGGTGATCAGTTAGGTCACGTCCTGCTAAATCGAGACGAAGGATAGCATGTGGCAGAGCATATCCCTCATAGATTGGGACAGTGTGACTAACACCATCACCAGAGTCCATCACAATACCTGTTGTACGACCACTAGC
The DNA here is from genome assembly GCA_016801875.1 of Solanum sitiens. Taxonomy (NCBI): domain Eukaryota; kingdom Viridiplantae; phylum Streptophyta; class Magnoliopsida; order Solanales; family Solanaceae; genus Solanum; species Solanum sitiens. The sequence continues at coordinate 650,574 of JABWTJ010000178.1, read as the reverse complement.
ATAGAGAGACAGTACGGCTTGAATAGCGACATACATTGCAGGAGTGTTGAACGTCTCAAACATGATTTGAGTCATCTTCTCCCGATTAGCCTTAGGATTCAGAGGTGCCTCTGTGAGAAGAACAGGGTGTTCCTCGGGAGCAACGCGAAGTTCGTTGTAAAATGTATGATGCCAGATTTTCTCCATATCATCCCAATTGCTTACAATACCATGCTCAATTGGATATTTTAAAGATAGAATACCACGTTTCGATTGAGCTTCATCGCCAACATATGCATCTTTTTGACCCATACCAACCATCACACCTGTGTGACGTGGTCTACCAACAATGCTCGGAAACACTGCTCGTGGGGCATCGTCTCCAGCAAATCCAGCCTACAAAAGTTACCAATGTTTACGAATTTCAAATTTCATATTTCAAATTTCTATCTAACTTACCTTCACCATTCCTGTTCCATTATCACACACCAGTGGCTGAATATCCTCACCATCTGCCATTGTTTTATCTACAAAATTCAAACTAAACCGTCATTGCATCCATTCTAGCTATACAAATGATAGGCACATACCCTCTGTCATACTTTTGGGACATTGATGCCCCTGCCTCCAAAAACATTACCTTTATACTAACGGACATATACGTGTCATAATCTTATCCACCGATCCGACATCAGATCGATGGATAAGATTGCAGCCATGTGTCCGTATTTAGTCTTTCGTTAGAGTGAAGGGCATATTCGGTAGTTTTTGGATGGCAGGGGCGTCAATATCCCAAAAGTATGACGGAGGATATCTACATACTATTTACGATAGTTCGGGAGTATATTTATCCTTTTTCCAAATAAAAAAAACACAACAAGTTTCAATATCCATAATCCTTCCCATAAGCCATTAATATCAACATTCAAGAAAAGCAAATTCAAATGGCATAATCAAGTTAAGGATTTTGCACTAATAAATTAGCGATAATAATATGAGTATGAGTATTTATAATCTAACACACTATATATAATACCCCTAATTACATTGGCGAAGCTAGTCATGACTAGGGGGTTCAAAATCTGAAGAACTGAACACCCTAACTAACCGAAGGGGGATTGAGTTTATTGACATCTACAGTCTAAATAAAAAAATAATTTTAACCATGTATAAACAGTATAAGCTACAATCAACAAGATTGTCCAAATATTATAATCTCATCTCATCTAAAATGCAATAATAATCTCATGATTTTAATATAATGTTTGTTCTAATTTAGCTAATATCCATTACTAAACACTAAACAAGTTTAATCGTCCAAACGATCAATAGACACGATTTTGAATCATTCTCAGATAATTTTAAATTCTAAATTCGTCTCGAAACAAAAGAAATTACCTTTTGGAGGAGGGGAATAAGCTGTTGGTGCCCACAGTTGGGTTGTGAGTGCAAATACAATTTTTTTTTTCAAAAAAAGAAAAAGAACAAAGCAAAATTGAAATGAAACTCAACGATTACAAAAGGCAATGAAATAGCCTTCTTTTTAAATGCTACAAAAATTAAATTCCCACATTTTTTGGTGTCTGTTATTTTTCTTTGGTATATATTTGGTCTTTGTTATTGTATATGATCGCCACGTGTCACTTTTTTATATGAGGTCCTACTTTTTATGGTTAGGCTTCTCCTCTTATTTAGCCCATTTAAACGGTTCAATTTTGGATTAGATTAAAAAGAAAGGGAAATTACACCGCAAATATCTACTAGTTAATTAGTTATAGAGATAATTTTAGTTAATTATCACTCGCGATTAATATTCAGTGATAATTATGTGTGCTGATTTCGAGTTTGTATAACGTATAATTTGAAATTTGTATAATATAATTTGGATTACTGTTGTATAAGTGTATAATTTGTACAACTGTTTAAAATTCAGATGTCTGCGTTTGTATGAAATTGTTATTTCAACTTTATACAAAATAGCTCAATTATATAAATGTACTCACGAATTATATAAACTCACTAGTAAATTATACAAACCCACAAATTATACAAACGAGACAACTTAAACTGTACCTACACCTGGTAAATATACAAACCATAGTAGTGAAGCATAATTAAGTTTATTATAGTGGTTACTTGTGAAAATTCTTAAAAAACAATTATCATCTCATTCGGTTTGATAACATTTTTATAAAAATAAAATCGATTGTGCTTGGTCTATTAGTGTTTTTGGCAAAAAAAAATAAAAATAAAATTTGACCAAGCTCGATCATTTAAATATGCTGTGAAAATCCTTTTGATTTAGAAATAATAAAATAAAATTCTTTTTGTGAAAAAAGAAGAAACAGTGTGACAATGACAATTCATACCTATATACAATCATTATAATCTTTTATTGATATATATATTTTTTTGCCAAATATTAGAATCCGAAATTGTAGCCCAGAATATTCTGCATCATATAATTTGGTAGGAAACTCAATACATGTGTATATCACATTGTATATCATTTATTAAAGTGTATATCACACAAATTTTCATGTACACCATCGCTACATGTGTATATCACATAGTATAAAATGTGTATCATACACAATTTTTCATGGAGATGCACTGATATTCATGACATATCAAAGGAAATAGATATAGAGTATGATATACATACATATGTACATGGAGATATAATGTGGATATACAAATTCGCTTTAAATCGTCTCCAAACACCTTCAAAATGGATGTCAAATACATCACATATACACAAAAGACTCTTGTCTTAAAAAGATGGACGAAAAACCCAAATACTCAAAGAATATTGAACTCAACAACAGAATTGATGAAGAAACTAAAAAATGAAAAATAAATAAATTGACACTGCAACACCAACATGAAATCAAGAGCTAATTAAAGGTTTCTTATTGGAAGAAAAAAAAGGAAGTAGAGAGATTTATTGAAAATATTGAAAGATTTTGAATATTAAGTTGTGGCCTCTAAATTTGAACATTAAATAATTAACGTTGTTTGTTTTTAATATCTGAATATGCATGTGAAATTGAACATTATATTAATAAAATATTATAAAATTTTCATTTCAACAAAATATATCACTTTTCATTTTAAAAAAAAGTTTTAAAAGTTTTAAGAATCATGATTTGGAGTACTATTTTTTCATTCAAAAACCTTGATAAACAACAAAACACAAAAATTATTATTGCAAACAGTGTTCTTGACACACGTCAATACAAAAAAATTATTAATATAAAAAATACTTCACAGGATTTATGAAAACTTATCAGTTCAAGAGGCAAACAATGGTGTATGTCACGTTGTATATCATTTATTACAGTGTATATCACACAAATTTTCATGGACACCATCGTTACATGTGTATATCACATTGTATAAAATGTGTATCATACAAATTTTTCATGGAGATGCACTGATATTCATGACGTATCAAAGGAAATAGATATACAGTATGATATACATACATATGTACGTGGAGATATAATGTGGATATACAAACGCTTCAAATCGTCTCCAAACACCTTCAAAATGGATGTCAAATAAATCACATATACACAAAACACTCCTATTTTAAAAAGATCGACGAAAAACCTAAAAATTCAAAGAATATTGAACCCAACAACAAAATTGATGAAAAATCTAAAAAATGACATCAATAAATAAATTTGACACTGCAACACCAACATGAAATCAAGAACTAATTAAGGTTTCTTATTGGAAGAAAAAAAAGGAAGTAAAGAGATTTATTGGAAAATATTGATAAAAGTTAAGAGATCTTAGCCAAAAAGGAAGTAAATAAAGAAAATATTCAATTTTTTTAAAAAGCATTAGGAGGGAGGGGGGGGGGGGGGGGGGGGGGGGGGTGGAGAGAGAAAGAGAGAGGATACTAAAATATTTAATTGTGATTTTAAAGAAAATATTTTTGGTTATTGAGTGTCCAATCTTTTCGAAATAAGTATTTAACTTAGGTTATCAAATACCATATGCAAATGATTTTTTTTTTTTTATCAATTATTGCTCACAATTGTAATACTTTCAAATTTCTCTAAAATATAAACAAAATATTTTTAATAATGCAAGCTCATTTTTTTTTAAAAATTACCTTCTTTATTCATTTCTCTTTACGATAATTTGTAAGAGTTATCACTAGGTTTATAAAATCGAATCGAAAATTGAATCAAACCGCAAATCGAGTAAACCTGGAAAAAAATCCGACTAGTGATTTGGTTTGACTTGATTTGATATTGGAAAAAAAACTCAACTATATTTGGGTTAGTTAGGTTTTAACTAAAAAAACCAATCCGAGATCAAACCAACCCGACATTATATATGTTATTTTAAAATTTATTTTATATTTAAAAATATTTACTTTGATATAGTTTTAAAATATTTCTTATACTATTTCATAGTTTTATCTCTTAATATATTATTTCAAGTTTAAAACTTAGAATTCGGAATGGTCCAATAAAGATTTCAGTTCATATTTTGTGTTATTTTTTAAAAAACACCTTAGATAATTGTATTTTGATTGGACTAAAGAAATATTTTAAGCACAAGTTAATTATAGATTTGTATGCAGACTTTACCGAAAAATCCAAAAATTGAAAAAATTCGAGGTTTTTATTTGGTTTGATTTATAAATTTAAAAATTCAACACAATGATTTGTTTTGGTATTTGAAAATTTTGAACCAACCCAAGGTTCAAAAATCCAAAAAACCCCTAATTTTATTAGTAGTTTGGTTTATAAATTTAAATTTTTATACAAATAGTTTGGTTTGATATTCGAAAAACCCGAACCAACCCGGTCATGTACACCCCTACTTATCACCATCAAAGTAAATGGTGTTGGTCCTCTTTTAATTAGAGATTTCGAGTTTGAGCCTTATGTATAGAAGTATTCTTGATAGGGAACGCTTTTCCAGAATGGAGCCTTACTTGGTGTAAATTTGAATTAGTCAAATTCATATTTTAAAAAACTTATCTATGTAATCTGCATAGACAAATAATAAGGATATTTGATACTATATATTCCAAGTTGGAAATTTTCAAGTCAAGTTAATCTTTCAATTTACCCAAATAGGCCATAGAATAGGGTATATTTAAAAAAACCAAAAGTTATGTACTTGGAATATTCTCATTAATTGTACTAATATAGTATGTTAAATGTAGCCAATGATGAGATTCTTATTATTTATTTTTTTTAAAATAAAGTTTAGATCTTACATTGAGATAATAAACATCATGAGATGCACTTGACCTTAACGTGGTGAGGATCTTTGTGAATCCCACTGCAAAAATATTCGAATCAAAATTTAATAAATTCATTAATTAATCGACTTGTTATATGTGATCTGAATTTATTCATCTTTTTAGTTTCATGCATGTGATTCCAAAATTAAAAAAACCTCCTTTTGTTTTTTTTTTAATTTTATTTTTCTCTTCATATGTATGATTGCAAAGCATATAGTATAATTTTAATACATTTTTTATATGAAGAGATGTGATGTAATCATCATTGGAAATTTATTTAAAATTTTGTGAAACTGGATAAGAACATATTGTGTCAATTTTGATGAGTTGCTTCCTGTCGAATTTGGATTATTTTTGTACCTATATATTTTTAAAATAAAATGAATTATCTAAGATCTATATTTGTTTTAGATAAACTCAAAAGACATAAACATATCATTAGTAATAAATCTAAAGAATAATATATATAAGAACAATAAAAGGGGGGAAAAAAACTTACCCGCATTTGGTGTTTACATCATATTAATACGATTATCATTATTACATGATTATATGAAGTAAAACAAATGTTAATTAAGTAAGATTAAGTAAAATAAATTGTAAATTTAAACATATAACGTGTATATATTGGATTAGTGTAAACACTCGGCGGATAAGTTGTACTCATTAAAGGGATAGTGCTTTATCTAACGTGGTGTCTAAGAAACTTCTGATAAAGGAATTTCCGTTAAGACTTCAATTCGTTGAAGTGTAATCATTTTATCAGAAAATTTAATTCATTAGAAAATGTATACTCATATTTATTTAACAGAATGAAAAGGATAAAAACATTCTCAAATTACGTGAAATAAACAAAAATGCTTTCTATTTTTAGTTTGGTTTTAAAATATCTTTGTCGTCACTATTTTGGTTCAAACATATCCTTATTGTTACTTAAATGGTTAAAAATATCTTTTTTTTAAAAATAAATATATTATTTATTTATTTAAGAGTATGGTATCATGACTAATGAATAATTCTAAATTAAAAAATTTAATGATACCAGAACAATATATATATATATTATATATATATATATATATATATATATATATATATATATATATATATATATATATATATATATATATATATATATATATATATATATATATATACACACTCTTATAGTATCATTGACTAATGAGTAATTTTTGCACAAGAAATGGTTTAGTATCAGTTAAGCAAAAATTATCAACCTTAATTAATGAGGGGGTATGAACTGTAATTATTTATGAGAAAATGAGTATTTCAGGAATTACTTTGGATTTGAATATGAACTTATAATTATTTTGAATTTTATCCCATTTATGTAATTTCCGTATATATTAGGTATATGATATACATATCTATGCACAATATATACATGAATTAGTTAACCGAACAATATGTATGAATGACTTTTCTATATGTAATGTATATTTCGATTATATTAATAAACTAGTTAATCAAACAATATATATCATAACTTTTCCCAAAAAATTATCAAAACGATGATAATACTGCATGCAAAAGTTTTTATTCCATTCATCTGTCTTTTGATCCCCACATTTTTCATGTTATTAATTAAGTAAGCACAAGCATACTTCCATTAATATAAATGTATAATTTTGCTCCTTTAAGCAAATGAATATTGTTACGTTAAGTAATGAATGAATTTTGTGTTTTTAAAAGCAACAAAAAGAGAAGAAATTAATTAGACAATTTTCCTTCGATATTTACATTACCACCATAGGTTGACTTTGAGAAAGCACAAGCCTAGAAAAAATATTTTTAAAATTTGAATTATATATCAGTCTATTTTTTTTAATAAATTAAAATAAGCATGTCAATAATCAATTCAAACTTAAATAAGTTAACGAATTATGTTTCCATTTTTTATAAGTTAATTTTACCATCTCTAATCAAGACAATAATCTTGATCCAAAATTTATTATCATATTTTGGTTATTAAAATTAATTTAACCAATATTACAATAAAACAAAATTAAATCCACTCAATATATAACATTAAAGTTTAGACAAGATCCATTTTGGTAAATGTGAGGTAATAATCTTTAGCTGTTCATCATTTGGAGCAAAAATTTATATACCTTTTTTCTTTATAATTTTGAGAAAATCAAGGAATAAAAAAGGGTGTTGAAATAAAGGGTATATATGGATGATATGATTGTTAAGGATGGGTAGGGTAGGAATACTGATCATTAGATGAAACAATATAATTAAGCATGACCTTCAAATGCAATTATTTATGTCCCATCTTTTATATATATATATATATATATATATATATATATATATATATATATATATATACGCTTTTTGTGAGTCAGGTGCGGATTAGTAATTTTGGTACGTATTAAGCTATACTTAATAATTTTTGTTTAAATAGTATATTTATAAAAGTTTGTTAAGTATGTATAAATATTATGCTTAGAATTAAAATATTAACACTAAAAATTATTGTTATAAGATTCAATTCATAAGATTAAAACCTGACTTAGCCTTTAATGTCGGTGTGTCTTATACAATTTTTTCGTACCATTATACTCAACTTATATTGACTTAACACTTTCTTTAAAAAGAACATTTATTAGTATTTATTTTACTAAATAAGTTTTATTAATTATATTTTAAAATTTTAAATTTGATCATTAGTATTTAATGTTATTATGTAAAATGAGTATGGAAAGAAAATAGTAAACTTTTCTTAATCGATTCAAATGAATAAATAAAAGAAAAAAATATTTTTAGCAAAACAGAGAAAGTATATAGCATTTTATTATAGGATTTACTTTTCATTGATAAGAAATATAAACTTTATGTCGAATGAAAAAAAAATATTTAACTTAGACAAAGTTAAAAACAACACAAAATATAGAAAATATTATTTTTCTAAACCCCATCATATATACCCCACGGCTCATTATATCAAACACAGTAGAGTAGTACCTTTTTACGCATTAATTATTATTTAGTTAGCACTAATTCAAGTCTACATAATTAAACAACTGATTTGTTTTTTTCTAAAAGTGGACTATTTTTTATAAATGACCACCATTACAATACAAGTCATTTCCATCATCACTAACATAAATAAATATTTTTTAAAAACCAATAATGCTTTTATTTTATCAATTTATATTTTTCTAATAGTAAATTATTTTCTATTTGAATTTTTATATTTGTTATACTTACAATTAAATAAATTATGTACATTTCAATATTGAAAAACAAACAATTTTAATTATAATTCAGTATTCAGAACTCGAGACAATATGCACTCAAATTCGAACGTCTTAGTATAATAGTATTAATGAAAAATAAAAATGTCTTAGATGGAACAAAATATTTATTGCAAAAAAAAAACATAGAATAAGGAATATAATTGAAATAAAAAGGTAAACTCAAGTGAAAAAAAGAGAGTGATGCAAATCAAGAAAAGAGGGAAAAAGGCATAGAAAAATGTTGGAATATAAACCACCAAACATACATACTTCAAATTTTATTGCAGACTCTCATGGCTCAAATATTCATGATGGTGAAACACAAGCAATATATATTAAGGGTCCCTCCACTTTCTATACAAAAAATAAATAAATTCATAAGTCATAAAACTCCATGATTTCTTTAGTTTCATGAGATGATGATAATAATCATGGGAAAACAACTATATAGTAACAAAAATTCAAAAAATATCATCTAAAAACCAAGCAATAAAGTCAAAAGGCTTATTATGAATATTGGATCCTTCTTTAACCAAAGAATCCTAAGCATGAACATAACATATGCTTCCTTCTGTTCTTAATTACTTGTCAATTTTTAAATTAATATACCTACCCTATTCATTATGAAGGGAATGAATTAAAAATTAGTTCTACCATTTTCAAAATTGAGGGTATAATGGGTAAACTTTTTTTATCCGATCCTTTCTTGATTTGTCAAATTGGACAAGTAATTAAAAATAACTAAAAAACGAAATATGGACAAGTAATTAAAGACACAGAGAGAGTAGGTAGCAAGACATGAACCCTAAGCTTAGCATGCATATATATCACAAAAATAGACAAAGGAAACACATAATAATCATTAGGATTAAAGATTTTGTATATGCTACTAAATATTATAATTTAATCTATTGATTAACATAGCATGTTATAATTTGTTGTATTTTTTAGGTTATCCAATTAAATTAAAATTAATATTATGGGTGTGGGAGCAAAATTTATGTTAATAGTTGAAAAGATTGAAGAACTAAACATAAGATGAAAATATATATTCCTAATTAATTGTATGAAGGTTTTGGGGGAAAAATTCATGGGGACTTGGATTAAAGCATCTCATGTTATGAGTATTAATGTATTAAAAAATTTTACCAATTTTTTGTGATATATTAATGTATTAAAAATGCCCAAATGATGATGATTATTAAGTGTTGGACATAGTTGGGATTTAATGATGTACATATATAGGTGTACTTTGAAAATGGAAATTTTCTTTTTAAGAAGGAAAATAATGTGAGAATTTACTCAAACAATTAGAAGAAATGTGCGAGGCTAATAACAAAGAAAGAAACGAAAATTGAAGTTGAAGAAGATTCGCGACGCGGATTGCGATGCTAGGTGTGACAGGTTATTTTCGAAATTCAACTTTAATTTTTTTTAATCTTATTTTTGGACTTGGATATTCAATCTAGGACTTTTCCTACATATATAAATAGTCCATAAACACATTTTTAAAACGGATTTTGAGATTAGCAAAGGATAAACATGGAAAAAGCAATTTTGATGATTTTTAGCATTCTTAGAAATTTTTATTATTTATGACTATAAGCGGCTAAGTTCTCTTGTTCTAGGGTTATGAATAGTTCATGAATGTTAGTTGGACTAGTTAGAAGGTAAAAATAATTAATATAAAATACATCAAATTGGTTTGTTTATTTTATCGTGCACTTAATTAGTTGTTGGGTAATTAATAGTAAAATATTATTTACGAATTTATTGAACTCCAAAGTGGAAGCTATGGATTGCATGTAGGGTTTAGATAGAATGAATTTAATCTTACAATGGGTTCAGACAAATTAATAGTTTTTTCGTAAATCTTGTATTTCAATTAGAAAATTGAAATATATATATATATATATATATATATATATATATTAACTTGTGAACCTCCTAACAAAATTAATTGATGGTTCAACGGCAAGAAAAGGAAGTTTCGTTTGAACCTCACTATCAACAAAAGTCTTTTCTAAAATTTTAAATTCATAATTTTAACTCCACCTCTGAAAGCCTTATTAATTAATTAAATTATAAAACTAATGATGTAAAAAATTATACTCTATTGTGCACAAAAGTTAAAAATAGTAATCACTATACTCTTAATGAGTGATGGGGAGAGTAGTTGGGGTTGTTTTGTGTTGCCCATTCTACATAACATTTCGACATAGACATGGTATGTGTTGGGCCATGTGAATGAAGAATGTGCCACATTGACTTACATTGAGAGCATCTAATTTTAGATGTATAGCCTAAAGACTAAAGCACTAGACAATCTTATGTTGTTTACAATTATGAATGTCTCTTGGACTTGAATATATAATATTGTGTAGTCAAAAAAAAAATATTTGGAAGTTTTTGAGGGAGTGAATTAGTAATTTTATATAATATCAAGTATGGGTATTTGATCAGTGGCGAAGCCAGTATTTTCAATATGAGAGTTCAAAATTCGTAGAAATAGACACACAGAGTAGTAGAAGGGAGTTCGACATCTACTATATATACATAAAATATTATTTTAACCATGTATAAATAGTATAATTTTCTGTCGAAGGAGGTTCATTGTTCGAATGAACCCCCTTGTACCAAGGTGGCTCCGCCCCTGGATATTTCTAGGTTTATAATGAAGTATTCATATTGGAGCCTAACTATATTCAAATTCGTATCAGGATGTCCTACATTGGAATAAAATGTTTCCTAATAAAAGTGTATTCATATCTAAAGAGACTCAAATCCAAGACCTCTTGGTTAAAAATGAATGAGTACTTATCACTTCACTACACCACTCGTTGGTGAAGTAAGGATTGATTATAAATCATTTAATTTCACCAGCCTCTAATAAACTATTAGACCATACAAATGATGCAAAAAATTATAAATACCTTTTTTATATTTTCTTAATCATGACCTTTTACTTTGAGGGGTCATTAAACAGTATAAATAATTCATTAATTAATAAATTAACAGTAAAGATTAAAGGCAAGAACATATGTATAATTATAACACTAAAAATTATAGACAAGTACATGTATTATATATTAATATATGATTAATAATTCTGTAGCTTACTTTAATTAGGCCTTCAAACTTATATTAGCATCCATTTTTGTTTAGTAATGATGATGGAATGGTTGACCCAACATTCTGAAGGAAACTTATAAAAGTACAATAAATTTGACAAAATTCTTAGATTCCATGAATTTTTATTTACTATCCATCATGAGTGGGTTGGGGGTTTTTTGGGGGGGGGGGGGGGGGAATTTGTTTACATATAATTGTAAATCTAATTATTATTATAGTTATTATTATTATATATTAATTAAATATTGTTTTAAGAATTCTTATAAATTTTAAAATTTAAATTTGTGCCTCTATCACGAAGCGTTATGTGTTCACAAAGAGTTAAATAGGTCACAATTTAAGAAGATATAAGACTACAATACAAAATCATAAATACGATTTGAAATTCTTTACTTTATTAATATGTAGTTTCTACATAGTTAGAATAAGTTTACTTGAGCAAAAAATAACTTTTTGATAGCAAAATTGATATGATAAGTAAAAAAATAATGTAGTATATGTCTTAATAGATTAAAAATAACGTAAGTGTCCATTCTTTCAAAGAGAATAAAATGGATTATTCGCATTACATTTGATGATCAAATGTTTGATTGAAAGTTAAGTAGCGGAAATTCAAAAGATTCATCATGGCAAAAATAGAAATATATTATTCCTTATCCATAATATGTGAAAATATCAACCTAAATTCATAAAGTCGTTCGATCTGAATAGTACATGAAGAACATAAGCCAATAACGTAACAGATTTTGAGATCATTGACATAATCACATATAGTTTAGGGTTGTCGATTATACTACGAATTAAAAAAAATGAAATATATAGGTCAAAAATCATTTTACATACATAATATTAAATTTTAAACACTCTTAACGAAATTTCTAACTTTGGCGAATATAGCGCCAATAAATACAAGTTGACATAAGATGGCTTCAGCGTGAGGCAAGCACGTGCCTAGATTCCTCGAAGTTTGTAAAAATTACAAAAGTGACGCACTTAAAGATTTTTATTAATTACTTAATCTCTGACTAATCATTCCTAAAAATATTTTTTAAATGGAAAAATAAATAAAAAGAGTTAATTGTAAATCATTTAAAAATAAAAAATGAAAAAAAGAGAGAAAAAGAAAAAGATAAAAATTTGCATTGGATCCTTCGCCGAAGTAGGACTATTATGCAAGGAACAACTTCAACATTTTTCTCTCACACACATCCAAAATGTTGGAAAAAGCTAATAAAGTCCAAAAATAAAAAGAATTTCACTAGATATTGTCCAACAATTTGACAAAGGTAGTAAAACAAATTTTATATTATTATATCATTTTTTAAAAAAAAAATAATGTAGGTAATTATTCAACATATAATAAAGTACTAATCTAAGAAAATAAGTAACTAATATGTTGATGAATATTCATTATGAAGGAAGATATATTTTGAAGTAATAATTATTAGATGAGAGTGATCGTCCGAAAAATCAATTATATAGTTTTGTATAACTTATACTCAAAATTGAATCCCATCATTATATCCCTTCCCCACTCTCTATATCTATACCTTCATTCTTCTAAGGTGTCTATTTTTTCTCTAAGAGCATATATCACTCTCAAAGTCTTTAGAGTCACTCCACATACATATCTTTTTGAGTTCACTTCTTACTTCTACTTGTCTTTAGAGTTACTCCATCTCTATCTCATCAATTGCTCCATTGACTTCCAACTTATACACAACATTCATGTGCTCACAATTCAATTCTTCATCATCATCTTCCCTCATGGTTCTTCCAAAATGCAATCTCTTGTCATCTAGACCCTTACTACATTTTCAAGATGGATATCAAAATGCACCCCAACAAAACACACAAGAGGCTCAAGTAGCTCAAAATCATGAAGATCATAGACAACAAGACACACAACAACAACAACAACAACAAAACAAGAAAGAAGAAAATGAATTATTTGAAGATAATGTTAACGACAACAACAGTGTAATTCTAGAAGTGGAGTCTGGACAAGGTAGAGTACACGTAGACTTTACCCCTACCTTTGAGAAGGATAATACAAAAAAAATTCCAATATCTCCAAAACATGTTAGAAGTACAATAGAATTGATGATTTGTCCACCAGCTCCAAAGAAGAAAAAGACAATTCAAGTTACAAAGAGAAGATTACATCATGATCATCAAGAAGAAAGAGTGTTTCTTGATGTTTATAATGAAGTAGAGTCATTGTTTCCTCCATCTTTACTAGCAGATCTTAGTAAGAAGATCAAAAAAGCTAGGAAAACAACTCCCATTTTATGAGTATCTTTTTTTTTAAAATCTAATTTCTTATGTACTATAGTATGATACTAGATTTTAATTATTTTAGTGTGTACTCAACCCTAGTACTGTTGATTATTAAGAAGAATTTTCAGGTTTCTACAACTTTTTGTTTGATTTGAATATTTATGCAATATTTGACAACAAGTTATATATATGTTGTCACTCAACTATATCTCATCTACTTCATTTCTATCAACATTTTAGTTTGGTTGTCCACTTGTGATCTTTTGCCCTCATATGCAACTCGACCTAGCTAGTCTAAAAAAATTTCACTTGAACTGTTAAGACTTGTTTTTTTCTTCTTAATAATTTTTCTTCTTTTTATTTATTTATGAATCAAATCAGTAAGAGAGTAATAAATTTATGGCTAAGTTTTATAGGTTAAATCAAATTCATTGCTTTTCGATAAATTATGTTTGTGATGTCTTTTTTTTTCTTGAAGAACCATAAGAGTGTGAGTAATATTTAATTGATCCAAATATTTTCTTAAAAAATTAGAAAAATTACTTCCCTAGTGGGAGTAATGAAAATTAAAGTTTTATAAAAGGTATTCTAAATTCATTTACTCCCCACCTTTCAACATATCCAGTAGAGGCGGAGCTAGGTGGGGTTTCTGGGTTCGGACGAATTCAGTAATTTTTCTGTAGACTATATTTGTACTAGAAAATTAATTAAATATATATGTATATATATTAATTTGTGAACCCCTCACAAAATTAATTGATGGTTATTAACGAAATTTAGAACACCTAAACTATTAATCCTGGCTTCACCTTCTATTTCCAGCCCCCTCATCATTGTCAACCCCTACTCATAGTATTTCTCTAAATTACATGTATAAATACATTTGAGATGATGAGTTTTTTCACTTACTTATCAAATATAAAAAGAAAAAATTATTAGTTATATTTTTTGAAAAAGATATTTTTGAGCATTGACTTCACCAAGACGCAAACATACTTTGCATAGTTTTCAGTAAATAGCAATACAAGTAGTAAAGAAAAGCGTGAAAGGGTATATTCTCACAAAAGTAACATATAGTATAAAGGGATTTTCCCTAACTTCAAGGTTACACTATTGCTTTATACATATTATACTCAATTTTGTAGCTTTAGTTTTAATTTTGGTACAAAAATAATGCAAGTTTTATGTGTTGTTTTGTGGTTGGCTTCACTTCCCATGCACTCATCATTAACTTTTCAGTCTCTTTTCACTTTTTATCACATGAGACAACCTCTTATTTTGGGGCACAATTAAAGTTTCTACATAATAAAACCCACGCCATGTGAGTTGTGACAATGTACTACTCTTAATTACTCACCTCATCCACTTTTACAAAATTAAAAACAAAAAAAATAATATATTAAACAAGTTACCAAAAATATAGTTACAAGTAAGTTCATAATTAGTAATTCTAACAACCTAGAAATAAAGTTAGTTGCATACTACAAGAAGTTAAAATAAGTCATATAGGTAATAGGTTATACAAGTCACACTTTTTGCATCTATATATCTATATAAATCATTTGCTCTTAAATCAAGAAAATCACTCCCAATTTGAACTTAGGTTTCATTATAGAATATGGATCATGATTTAGAGAAAAAAATTCAATATATAAATCATTTGCTCTTAAATCAAGAAAATCACTCCCAATTTGAACTTAGGTTTCATTATAGAATATGGATCATGATTTAGAGAAAAAAATTCAATTTACACAATATTATTTTCCAAGACCTCAGTTCGGTTAGAAAAATATTATGTATCTCAAAAGAATTATTTTATATCCTATTATATTTTGAATAGATTATTATTTATGTCTTAAATATTTATCTCCATAAATAATATTCTATTGCCATTATTATTATACTTTAATTGGCCATTATTTTCTGTTATAATATGGCTATTACAAAACGTTTCTTTTGCTGTAATGAATTGCCTTTAATTCATTAATTGTGTTTAATGCCTTTTATGGCTTTTGACTATTTCAACCGTTCACATATTTGAGAGGTTACTTTTTCCTATATAAATCTAATTCTTACTAATAGTGAGTAAGAGAGAAGACAAGAAAATAATTCTTCTTTTAATATATTCTTATGCTGGATTTTCTTTTGATTGAATCTTTGCTAGTTTCTGGATCCTAGATTTATACTAGAAGAGCTTGATAAATCCTGGTGGATACATCCATACCGCGTGAAATATCCTTAAGGACAATGTCTTTTGACACGCCTCAAGCTATTAGAATTTCCTACAAGAATTTGTGGTGAAGTACAAGCTTTGGTGAATTCGATAAGTGTTCGTGATGAAGGTATTTTCGGTAAGAATTTACGACAATTTTATATTTTTAAAAAGTACAATGAATTCGATGTTAGCAATAAATTACATGAAAATCTAATTAGCTACGAGCTGTTTAGCGACAAATGAAAAGTAATTTGAAAATTAGAGAAAAGATTAGGAGTTGTAAAGGCTTTCAAAATTAGGGACAAGTCTTGAAAGGAATAGCTATAATTAGGAGATCAATTATAGGGGAAAATGCACCAAATCATGTAATTATATTTAACAGCTTCAAATAAAGTAATCAAACAACTTCAATAATCATTCATTATGTGGTTTGCCTAGACATATATAGGAGCTATTAATAGAGGATTGGTTGTAAAGCTGCAGTACCTCATGTTGTATATAAAAAAATTTTAGCTATTAGCTCTTTAAGAAAAAAAAAATAGTTTCAAAAGAGAACACTTGAAAAGATTCCTTTTGAAAGGAAAAAAAAAAAAACTTATTTAGAAGCGGAGAAAGATTTTTAGTTCATAAATTCTGAATCACAATTTCATTTTGTTTATTGAGTTGTTGATATATTATTTATATCTATCAAAAAATTGCTTAAATATAAATATAATAATAATATTTAAATCAAAATAATTAAGTTATGTAGATTTCGTAGTTAAAGAACTGGCTTCAATCTTATATATATCTATCTATATGTTCAAACAAAGGGGAGAAATAACATTGTTATCCATATTAAATATACTATTTTTCTATTTGCATTTCGACTAGATTTGTTAATCCAACAAAACTTATGAAAAAGAAAATAACATATGCAAAATTTATCAATTAGGAGAAGCTTGATAACAATTTAAAATGATAGTATAGTATCAAGTTTTATCAGACAAACTTGTGAATAATATTAAAAGATAAATAGAACGTTTCAAAAACATTTTGACCAACATGAAAATATTAAAAAATATTTTTCACTATACCAAACACATCTAAAAATTTATTTTTCTCACAACTGCATTTGTTTTTATAAAAGTGATTTTTCCCCCCACCTTTGCAACAGAAGTGGAAAGCATTTGATTAACATTTTTTATGGTGTTGTTTGGTCTGACCCAATATTTAATACTCCCTCCGTTTCAAAAAGGATGGCTTAGTTTGACTTGGAACGGAGTTTAAGAAAAGAATGAAGACTTTTTAATCTTGTGGTTTTAAATTAAAGTTGTGTCAAATATACCAAAATGCCCTTTAATCTTGTGGTTTTAAACATGCTACGGAAAGTTAAAGTTAAAGTGTTGCCAAAAAAGGAAATGGGTCGAGTAAGTCTTTGTTCTTTTGTTGTTGAGTCAATTTGTAGCCCAACTATTGAAATTTCAAGTGGTACCAATCCATGAATCCAAAAATGTACAAATGAGCTAATGTGAAATGTGAAATATATATATATTCACTCAACCTAATTATAATTTTAAGCAATTACAAAACTTACTTTTGCTTAAATATGTGTACACTCAACCAAATTATAATATTTTGCTTCAATTCGCCACTCTCCTCCCTCTTTCTACTTTCTCTCTGACGCACTCACCACTATCTATCTGATAGAGAATGCATAGGATAAATTGATATTAGATACACTAAATTAATTTGATATCAGATATACTGATGAAACTATACTGGATACATAGATATACTCGTAGAAATTGATACAAGCTTTTGCATATATAGTAAGATATATGTATTCAAAACTGATATTGGATATACTCGTAGAATTTGATATTGGATACACAGAAACATTAAATTGTGACTACATATATACAAAGAAGGAGAGGGGTGAGTAAGAGAGATAGTGTATCACATATACAATCACATGGCCCATCAAATACATTGTATCTTGATTGAAACTTAGACAACATATATAATTATTAAACTATCATTACGTTGATTAATTAACACCTATCAATAACCTCGATCCCCAATCACAGAACTTGTAGTTATCATTTCATCACCAGTATACAGGACACACAGTAAACCATAACACTAGTATATCATATATATCAAGAAATATTTTTTATAGATATACATAATATACATGAGATACATACATCACCGAGCGAATATAGATCTTCATAACAATTTACATAAAATCCCAAAAATCGCATAGGTAGTGAAGTATTGTCTTTGCTTCCCTAGAGTTTAGGCTTATTGGTGTTTTGCCGTTGTACTAGCTGTATTATTATAGTTCTTGATTGGGATATTTATCATCATTTGTTGTTTATTGTGTTTTGATCATCATACTGTTTTTTGTTTTTAGTCCTTTTTTGTAGGATTTGTACTACCCCTCTTATTAGTTGCTATGTTTTTCCATTGGTTTCTTGTTACTTGTACTTGGATTTGTTACATTTGAGCTAAGGGTCTTTTGAAAATAATCTCTTTATATCTATAAGATAGTGATAAGATTGATCTCACGTACACTTACTCTTTTCAAATTGTATATTCATAAGATTTCACTCTATATGTTGTTGTTATTATTGGTAAACCTAGAATTGCATCCATCTTCTTATCTATATGTTGTTGTTATTATTGGTAAACCTAGAATTGCATCCATCTTCTTAAGGAAGTGAGGGATTTTTTATGTGATGATGAACATTTTTTTAAAAAAAAAACTCACCTACATCTCTAGTTTTAGGCCTATTAGCGACTACAATGTATATCCAGTAAAATTACTTTCTTTAGCGGTATCGCACTCCTTTAACATTGTTGCAAATTTATTAATACCAATATTGCTGCTGGCACAAGACCTCAAAAGGTCGGTAACAATCATTTGATAGTTGATCAGAGTTATACATGATTAATAGTATGATGGTTAATTATGAGTAAGTGTAGGTATTATTTTATACATATATTAAGTATGAATAGATTGGTTTTTCGGGCATCGTTTGGTAGCTGGATAAGAAACAAGTCATCTATGTATTAATTTTTGTATGAGTTATACGATATTATTAGGTAGATAAGCAATAAGTTATTCATGTATGAAATTAATACAACCTTTGATTAACAATTCAGAAACCCGCATAACTATCACCTGTATAAGTTATACGGAGATTTATGCACTATTATTATACAGGATAGAAGATGAAATAACTAATACATGTATAACTAATTAATACGTGAATAACTAGTCCATGAATAACTAATATCTACATAAAATAGTACATAGATTCACTGATAACTAATCCCTACATTATTAATACATGCATATATAACTCCAATAAGCTATCCAAACGATCCCTTATTTACATATTGGCGTTTGAGAATACATGAAAATCAGACACCGTATTAATTTTAGAATACTACCTCTATTCTGCATAAATTAATATAAAGATTTCTTTATAACTTATATATGTATTAGGTATATCGGTTTCTAAATTGCAAACCATAACACCGTATAAAGTTTAGGGGAACTTACATAAATTCCACTAGTTTAGGAGCTAATTACTTAGATACATTCTACTTTGCGGTATTATATATCTTACAAGATTTTGGTGCATCCGGATATGCTTAAATATGTCGAAATTATAGGGATACATGAGATCAAAACTATGTGTAATTTGTTCTAGATACATTTTATCAAAATGGACTCGCATGTATCTAGGATACACAAAATATTATTTTCGCCACTATCCTATGTATCTGGTATCCCAGATACGTGCGAATCACACCAAATACGTGTATCTAATGTGATTCACATACATCTTGGATACATAACAAATCTCGCTCGCTTTCCTTCCGTTTCGCTCGTCAATTTTAGTATATTTTATAGCAAAAACACATGTATCGAAGTGTATCTTCTACAATATATGATAGAAAGAATCTTAATTAGTGATAAAATATGTACATATTTTGAAATGTATGTAATAATAGCATATATATTAGTGGAGTATATCTAATTATGTAGTTTTTCCTTAATTTTATACATCGCTAATTTACCCCTTAATTAGATATCAAATATAATATTACTTGTACAAAATTTTATACATCTCATAATTTACTCTCAAACCAGCTATCAAATGCGATATTGCAAATGTGTCTCGAACCACATCGATCTCCACGCAAACCATCTTGTAACTCACAAATGGTATTATGAATTTATACACATGCTCAAAACTCAATTTGGAACACAAATACTAAAAGTTGAAGGTTAGGTTATTGAGATGTGTTTATGGGTTGCTACAACTGACTTTCGATTAATATATAACAATATAGAAAAAATTATCTAAACACATAATTTAATTTATTATATTCCATAAAATTCTTTATCATTTGAAAATCACAAAAATCCCTATTCTCTTCTATTTTTGCATACATCACTCTTACGCAATGTATCAGATGGTTGTGTCTTGTATCAAGAAAGATAATGTGTCCGAACGCGATATATCAAGACATGCGTGTCTTGTATCAACAAAGATAATATATCGGGACAAGATGTATCACACATTGAGTGATGTGTCCAAAACGGAAACACGATATATCGAGACGCTGAATGATCTACTCGAAATCAGGAAACTTAAACTTCTTTTAACATAGTTAGTAGGGATGTGGTTTAACATACTTAAATTGTGTGTTATTTTGGTCATTGGACTATTTTTATGGAACTCAAAGAATGTTTTAGCCATAGATAGAGGCACTTTTTTTTTGTTCCTACCCTTTTGACTATTCAATTTCATGGGTCAAGTGGAACTTCTATTGCTTTATTTTGGAAAATATACCCAAAAAGAAAAAGAAAAAAAGAGAGAGAGAGAATACTTGAAAGTGGTCTAATCAATTGTTAAGGTAATTAATTACTTTGACCAAGTAGGGAGATGTAGTGATGGGCCTATATGCCTTCTTTTCCATGTCTAAACCTTCTTGTCTATTATTTCATTCCGTCTCAGTTAATATGACACAATTTTTAAAAAAGAATGTTATAATTTAATTTTAAAATACTTATTTCACTATTAACAAGATAATTTATAAATAATTACACAAATATTACGACTTATTATAAATCATGATTTTCAAAAATCTTTAATTTTTTCTTGATTTTTATGTTTGAGTCAAACTATATTATATAGAAATTAAAATAGAAATGAGTAATATGTTATCATGTGGGTCCTAAAATGAAAATGGGCCAGAAAAGAACCAAAGGCCCATATGAAGCTTGAAGACTTTTTGATACATAACCTGTTGCCACTGGTATACAACTAAGCAAAAATTACAATAATTTCTCTACCTTTATTGGATTCTCTACCTTCACCATCAATGAACCATTGAACCATCTTAAACTATTAGAAACATTACCCCACACATCTTTTTTCTTCTTTTCCCTACCTGTCTGCAGATATTGGATTTTAATAGTGTGATATCTAAGTATTCATATAAAGTTCGATTAAACTAAATTCATGTGATGTAAGAATTGTTTTAGTTTTAAAATTTGAATTCGACATATTTGATTAAAAAGGGATAAATTTCATACTTTTTCTATCTTTATAAGATAGAGAAGTAAGGTCTGCGTTCATATCAGTCTCCTCATATATACTCCATCTATGATGTGTATTCTTTGTTGTTGAATTTAATTATATACATTTGTAAAGATATATTACTAATTTTATAGAATATCAATCAATGTTTTTTAAGATAGTTTCATGTAATTATTTAATTAAAACTAACTCAAATAGTGGAACTCCCCTTCTTCCTTAATCATCTTTCTCATCTAAATAGATTTCTTTCCAAACAAAAAAAGAAGGGAAAATTCCATAACCTAGCAAATATAATTACTATATTTACTATACATAGTCATCCTTTTAAAGTATTATATAGGGAAAAGGGTCTGATATACCCCTCAACTTTGTCATTTAGAGCTGATATACCCCTCGTTATGAAAGTGGCTCATATATACCCTTACCGTTATACAAACGGCTCATATATACCCCTGCTGTTACAAAATGAGCTCACATATACCCTTCATTTAACGGAAGTGAAAAAATTAGTTTTAAATTTATATTTTTTACTTTTAATTTTTTTAAAAAAATTATTTAGTGGTATATATGATTCTTTTATCAAAGTTTAAGGTAGATTTCAATTTTTTTCATACATAAATTATTTTTTGACTTCTTTTATTATAATTTGAGTTTCTTATTCTTATATTTTTTTTTCATTCCTTAGTGTAAAGAAAAAATATTTAAAACTATTTTTTATGTCTATATTGTAATTTAATTTTTGTATTCGAAGAAAAAAAATTGGTCATCTACAATAAGTTTTACAAGAATATTAGAGAAACTTTAATAAATTTGATCATTAAAATAATAATTCTAAATTAGTCATTAAAATAAAAGAAGTCAAAAAAAGTATGTTTGACGAGGATTAAATCTACTCATATGAGATTATATTTTTTAGAAAAAAATAATAAAAAATTAGATTAATATTATTATTTTTTCATTTTCCGTTAGAGGAAAAGGGTATATGTGAGCCATTTGTTTATAAGTAAGGGTATATATGAGCCACTTTCATAACAAGGGGTATATCAGCTCTAAATGACAAAGTTGAGGGGTAAATCAGACCCTTTTCCCTATTATATATAATATAAGCTATATTTAGAATTTTATGGCAAATATTTCCTCTAGTTCGCCTTGATACAGTCTCTATATTGATATAACATGTGTTGATACATATTGATACAACATGTATACATATATGAGATACAGACTCCATATTTATTGATACAATCTCCATATTATTAATACAACCTTTATTTATTGATACATATATGAAATACAACATCCATATGTATTCGTGCAACCTTTATTGATACATGTATGCGATACAACCTCTATATGTATTAATACATGTTATTACAACTTACATTTATATATACTGATACATATATGAGATATACCAAACTTCAAGAAAAAAAAAAGATATATACAGCCTCTAATAGATACATACTGATACAAATGAGATACAATTTTCACATTGATACACATTGTACAATCTTCATAGTGATACAACATGTATTCGTCGAATACAACCTAATTTGACCTCTCTCCTCTCTCCCAGTCTTGATCGCATCTTCCCTCCCTCTAATAAAATGTATGTATCGAATACAATTTATATGTATTAGACTGTATTTGTAGATACAATATGTATTCATCGAATATATCATGTATCTAACATTTCTCCTTTCTTTCCCTAATCTCGTTTGTCTCTCAATCCCGTTTGTCTCCCTACTCGCTATAACTATAGTTATGAATCATAATTAAGCAAATTATATTTATAAATATCTAACAGTCTTTTTGTCTGGTTCGTTGGGACACTTCATTCGCCGAATAAAAAATAGGGAAAATTACGCGGCTAAAAAAACGTATACTATTTAATTACTCATCATAGCTATAGTTTGCTATAATTACCACTCGCGACTAACATTATACATTAAGGCTGACTTTGAGTTTGTATAATTAGTCATGTTTGTATATGTATAATTCGCCAAGATATACAAATACATATGTATAATATATAATTTTTAAACATATATACATATACAATTCACCTCTCTCCCACTCTCTGCCTTCTCTCGCTCGCCTCTCTCCTCCCTCTCCCAATCTCGCTTGCCATTTATACAAATGTATATGTATAATATACAATTATATACAATTATATACATATACAATTCACCTCTCTCCCACTATCTGCCCTCTCTAGCTCGCCTCTCTCGATCTCGCTCGCCTCTTTCCTGTCTAGTCTCGCTCGCCTCTCTTCTCCCTCTCCCAATCTCTCTTGCCATATATACAATTACATATGTATAATATACAGTTATCTAACCAATATACATATACAATTCACCTTTCTACCACTCTTTTTCCACTCTCTCTCACCTCTCTCCTCTCTTTCCCTGTCTCGCTCGCCTCTCTCCTCCATATAACATGTAGCTACAAATTATAATTATCAAACTATAGCTATGGAGAGTAATTAATTATTTTTAAGTGGCTATATGTGAAAGTTTCCCTAATATATATATTGAATTGAACTATTACTTCGAAGTTTATTAATCTGACCCGAAATATAATACAACCCTAGAAACTATTTTTAAAAAATCAAATAAAAAAAGGAATTATACAAAAGTAAAGCATTTCTCTATATGAATTGTTAATTCAATGGTATAGGGTCATCTGACAATGAAAGTCTTTAAGTATTGAAAGCTAATTAGCTACTTTAATGTCATAGTCCTACTCTTGCTAGTTTCTACCTTATTTATTTGATCTTAATATTTTTTAAATTTATTTAAAATAAAAATAACCGTTTTTTCCTTTTAAGCAAGATTAGTAAAAATATATTCTTTTATCTTCTTAAATTTTGTATCCAAATCAAAATAAACAAAACAAATTGAATCGAAATTAACATTTAGCTGCCTCCCATTCTATAGAGGACACAACCTCTCTGCATTGTCTGTTTACTACTTTACTTTATCACCTTTATCGACACATTACAATTATTCTATGTTTCTATAATCACTATCAACAAAATCAAAAAGCAACCCCACCCCCACCCCCACCCCACCCCCACCAAAAACAAAAACAAAATTAAAAAAACAAACAAACAATCTTTTGACTCCATTCTACTTGTTCCTATTCTAACTAGAAATAGAAAATGCCATTTTTCTTGCTAACCATGTTTATTCCTCTTCTTCAATGAAATGACAACTAAAATTTTCACTCTTTTGTCTCATATCTCAGGTTAATCCAGAGATTTTAAGGTGACCCTTATTGTCATTTCTCTTGAGAAGTCATAAAAATCCAATCTTTATCAAATATCAGTCAAAACCTAAAGGGTAAATATATATAACAGTGCTAATATTTGTCATGGCTCAACAGGTAAACTTTTTTTTTTTTGTCCCATTGTCATTGTTTTGGAATTTAACCATATGGGGTTTCTTTTTTTTGTGTGTGTAAGAGGTGTTTGTGTTGTCATTTTTAGCTCGTGTTTGACCATAGATTTTGAGTTCTTGAAGTTGCGTTTGGACATACAGGGTAAAAAGTTTGAAGTTTTGTAATTGAAAGTCCTAAAAACTCACAAAAATGGTTTAAAGATTAGATTTTTATATTTCATGACCAAACAGATATTTAATCGCTAGCTTAGGATTTTGAGGTAAGATTAGTACTTTCATCACATTGTTGTATATCATTCTTAGCTCCCGTTTGACCATAGATGTTGAGTTCTTGAAGTTACGTTTGGACATACATTTTATCTAGTAAAAGTTTGAAGTTTTGTGAATGAAAGTCCAAAAGTCCCAAAAATGGTTTGAGCTAATATTTGGGAACTTGAAAGTATTTAAAGATTAGTTTTTTAAAATTTCACGACCAAACAGATATTTTAACGTCCT
The DNA here is from genome assembly GCA_016801875.1 of Solanum sitiens. NCBI lineage: Eukaryota > Viridiplantae > Streptophyta > Magnoliopsida > Solanales > Solanaceae > Solanum > Solanum sitiens. The sequence goes on along the minus strand of JABWTJ010000178.1, from coordinate 624,928 downwards.
TTGATGACATTGTAGAATCTTGTCCTATGGCATTTTGGTCTGATTATTGAAATGATAGATGGAAACCCCACTAATGTTGTTTTTATGTTTGGATATTTGATTGATTTGATGGAGCAGGAAGAAGGTTGGCCTTTGGGATTGCAGCCATTGAATTTGAGAATAGGTTTAGGTAGAAGCAGAAATGGATCAACTTCATTCAACACTTCACTTAGTGACTCTCTTACTTCCTCCACTGATTCTTCTTCAGATTTGGACACTGAGGTACATTCTATTCCATAACTACAACATGCCCTTATTCCACGTGGCGATTTGTCGTATTGGGTTACCTAAAAGATAATTGTAACTTGTTGTTCATTAAAGTGAGATTAGTAACATGGAAAATAAGAGAGGTTAGTTAGCTAAATATAGATAGTGTTAGGGTGTATAAGTAAGATTCTACTTGCTAATTGCACTATAAAAATGTTAACAATTGGTCAAAAAGCTAGAGCATGTGTCTTTCTTTTACTTTTGCTAATATTCCTAGTTTAAAAGGGGATCCTTGTGCATTAAGTTCTCACTATGCGTGGGGTTCGAGGAAAGGTTGGACAGCAAGGATCTATTGTATGTAGTCATATCCTGCATTTCTGCAAGAGACTGTTTTCATAGCTCGAACTCGTTGCCTATTGGTCACATGACAACTACTTTATCAGTTATGCTAAGCTTCCCTTTTAAGTATTTGAAGTTTGAGTTTAACGAATTCGAATCAAATAGATTGAACAAGATGTGATAGGAAAAAGACACAATAGAGGCTTGCTATTTATTGTAATGTAGTACTTGGTTTAACCTCCAAATCATATGATGAACCTGGATATTTTCAATCTTTATTAGTACATAGTATTTCATGCATCCTGTGAAGTACTTTTATGAGTGCTGTCAATGTCACTCTATGTTCAATGTAAATTGGGACCATAACATTATTAAAGCTGTCACTGGTGTTCCTTTTACAACATTGACATTTGAACCACAATTATCAGAACTGTGTAACATGTTTCAATTTTAAAATCATCTTCTTGTCCTAGGTTCTTCAATGACCCTTCTTAAATTATTGTTCTGTTTGTATTTGTTTGAATTCAAATAAACCTTAGTACTGTACCAGCAGTGTTAAATGATGTTTAAGAACTTCCATTGTTTGATAATACTCATTAGATCTAGTTTATTTCTAGACTGATTACTTGTAGAAACATAAACCAATCTTTTCATTTTATTCAAAACAGTGGCGTACGCATGATATATTGTATGCAAGGGATGTCGGTTTATAGTCACTATTCGGCTTATAAGCAAGAATGAATGTGAGAATGTGGTGGTTTAAAGGCATTACTCTGTACCAAATTGGTTATTTACTTTGTACTCCTGTTCGTGTGACATAGTTTGAATCGGCACTTAGTTTAAGAAAGAAATGAAAGACTTCTAAAACTTGTGTTAGCATATTGCATATATACATCTTGTTTCATACACACATTTCATTTACGCATAAAAGAAAGCCTTTTACGAAGCAATGTTTGATGACATCCCTTATTAAGAGTATCTCTGAGCAGCTCCATAGGCATTGTTTTGTTTTCTTTGTTGGCTTTCCACCTGGTGTTTGGTGCCCTCATTGGAGCCCGACTAACTCGCTATCTAACATAGGCGACTCTGTATGTACCAAGAAGGACTCAAAACCGAAACCTTTGGTTAATGATGAAGGATTACTTGCCATTCCACCACAACGCTTAAGTACACTAGATTGAAAATAATCATTATACGATATTTTAGGAGTAGAAAACTACTTGGAATCTCTAAAAAATTAATAAAAATATGCTAGTCACTAAAATGTGTTTGGAAATTTCCAGTCCACAGGGTCTTTCTTTCATGATAGGAGCACAACACTTGGAAGTCTTATCGGTGTTTCAAGCATAGTTAATCTGTCAAGAAGATCAACAAGAGGGAGATCAAATGGTGTAATGACAGAAGTGCAAAAAAACTATAGGTCTAAAACAACATGGTGTTTCTCATTGTGTCCAAGAAACAGCACAGATGCTGAGTCTACTGTAATGATGATAAGGAATAGTGATAGTAATGCTCCATCACTTGGCCATTTTCTTGCTGTTGAAAGAAGAGCTGCTAATCATGAACATAATAGAACAAGTCCTTTGATATATGGACCTGATGAATTTGCTATGACATTGTCTAATAGGAACCAAAATTCATTGTTCGAAAATGGACAAATCGCTCCTCCTCAGTTGAGTCCATGGTCAGGTTCAGATGATGTCGAAAATAGAAAGAGGGATAACAGAGAATCAGATCATGATGTTCATGGACAAGGTGCTCCTCTTTTGTTTCCATGTATGTGTGGATGATATTTTAGTGTTTTGAGGCTTTGGTACAACAACTCTGTGTTCTCACTTAGTTTTGCTTCTAATGTGTTTTTCTTGATTCGAGGATTAAATCAGGATATTTTTTTAATGTCCTTGTAATTTATTTGATCGTCAAGAAGAGTTAGTAACAATTGAAATTGATCATGAGGGACAACTATATATTCTTGATCTCTCGTTTTCTTGAGAGGAACTTCTAGTAAGGAGCATTTTCCTTCACAGTAAGCCCAATTGGTGCGAATTTGGATTAGTCTAGTTGAATATATCATATATGATATTTCGCACGCACAAAAAAATTCAGAAGGGTGTGTGTTGGGTTATATTAGATTTCCCCCAAGTGATGAACCAAATTCTTCATTTGTTCAATCATTATTTTTTAGCAAGAATTAAAATACTTTTAAAAAAAAATACAGTATTTTTACATGGAAAACACTCAGCTCACAAGGGTAAGAAATCATGACCTACATCTTTGTTGGATTTGTCCCAATTTCACTAAAACAATGAAAATATTGTTAGTTGTGCCAACCAATTATAATCTTTTGTTGTTGGCAGGTAATGCCGGCAAAATGAGCCAGCCCGCCTATATTTAAATTGGTTGGGTGAATGATTTTTTATATGGGTAAAATATGGATTGATATCCTTATTCAATTCATAAAAATATGGATAAGTTATGAATAAAATACGTGTAAAGCATGTATTAGTCATAGTGGTGACAAATAGGTCGGTTGGGTCAAATATGGGCGGGTTGAAAATGGATAAATATAAAAGGGTAACTTTCACATATAGCAAACACAAAATTCAAATTTGTATGCTATAACAAAGTTCGCATAATTGCGCTCCATAGCGAACATATATATATATAATTCGCTATACATATACAACTGAAAGTTATGCCTATTTCGCTATACATATATACAAAGAAGCAATTGTATAATTCGTTGGTTCCTCTTCAGATTTGTATAATTTCGCTGGCAGACCATTTGTATAAATTGTTGTTAGCCTCTCATTTGTATAAATCGTTGTTAGCCTCTCAATTCAATTTTATGTGTTTGTATATCTGTATAAAATTTGAATTTGTATACAATTGAATCGAATTGTATACAACGAGAAAGAGAGAAATTATATACAATTTGAATTTGTATAAAACGAGAAAGAGAAAGGCAAAAGAGACTTGGGCAGGGAATATACAATTGAATCGAATTGTATACAACGAGAAAGAGAGAAATTATATAATATTTGAATTTGTATAAAACGAGAAAGAGAGAAAGACAAAAGAGTCTTGGGCAGGGAAATATTTGTATTGTATAATTATAAGTGTATAGGACGGAGATATATGTATTTGCATTTGTATAAATAATTTTCTCTCGTTTTATACAAACAGAAACATAATTTATACAATTCTATTGTATAAAGCGAGAGAGGCGAGCGACAAAAAGTGAGTGAGAGAGGGAGAGTGGCGAACGAGAATATGAAGGAGAGAAGAACTAGCAAACAGTTTGCTATGGAACACAAATAAATTAAACGATAGCTACTGTATTTATTTTACATTATTAGTTTGTCATTCTATACAATTATCCCAATATAAAATGCCTAATAATTATGCCGCCCATATTTGATATGGCTAAATATTTATTGAGTAGTCAATGGGTTGGGTAAAATACTAGTTTATCCATATTTTCATGAATAAATAGTAATTTACTTAAAAATTCAATATGGAGAAGATATTTTAGTCTTTTTTTAGATGAGAAATGTTGAACATGCTTTATTTAGTTTTATTGTATCATAAAAATAAAAATAAAATCCTATAACTTTTCAATATAAAATAAATTTATGTAATAACAAGATGAAAATATTTTTAATTTCAAATTGAATGAATATTGGCATTTTAGGACTAAAACATGCTTAATGCACTTTAAGCAATGTCAATACTAATACATGATTTGCCTATTTTATTCTATTATTGATTATCCAATATAAAATTAAATAAATAAATAATAAAATGTAATTATAATTAACAAAAAAATTGTATATTGAAATTATATGTTTATTTAAATTATATATTTTTGGAGGGTCAAAGATTTCACTTTTTCAATTATAGAGAAGAATAGTTAGTTCTATAGAATAACATAAAAAGGAAGAGAAGTTACACTATTTTTAGTGATATCCTGAATTTTGAGTGAATAAAAGTTAGAAACTTAACCATTTGGCTAATTCATATTTTATCAATATTTTTATGGGTCAAATATGGGTATCAACTCATATTTTACTTATGTGAAAAATCACTCACCCAACCCATTAAAAATATGGGTGGGTTGGGCGTGTCACCAAAATATGGACTCATTTTGTCGGCACTAAATGGATTAAGCTTCTAACTTTTATTCATTATAAATTCATGATATCACTAAAAATATCTTAATTTTTCTTGCTTTTTATGTTCTATAGAATTTATTACTTTTTACTTTAATTTAAAAGATAAAGCCTTTGACCCTCCAAATATATATATTTTATATGTACATTTCTTTTGTTACTTATAATTATATCTTTTTTATTGTTTAATTTTATATTGGATAATAAATAATAGTGTAAAATAAGCAAATCATGTATTAGTATTGACATTGTTTAAAGTGCATTACGCATGTTTTAGTCCTAAAATGTAAATATTCATTTACTTTGAAATTAAAAATATTTTCCCCTTATTATTACATAATTTTATTTTATATTGAAAAGTTTTTTTGACTTTTATGATGCAATAAAACTAAATGAAGCATTTTAAATTTTTCATCTAAAAAGGATTAATTTTTTTCTACATATTAAATTCTTAAATAGAGTATTATTTACTCATGAAAATATGAATAAATTAGTATTTTATCCAAATCATTTTTTATGTGGGAAAGAAAAAAGTGATTTTACTTTTTTAAGGTCAATTTGATAAAAATTTTCAAAGTCTTCATTTTTTCTTAAATTCTATATCCGATAAAATGTTATCATATAAAATGAGACGAAAGATTGCATGACTTAATGCCTTTGAAATCTTTAAATATCATGTGACTAATTAACAAGGGATTGCATCATTAGTCAGGCTACTACAATAAAATGATTAAGATAATGTAAAAATCTTTTTCTAGGTATTTTCAGACAGTGATCATATTATTTTGTTAATATAAAGTCAACGTTTTAAAATTATCTATCAAATTATTAAATAAATTTAAATTGGCGTGTATTAATCGATTTTCCTAGCCTTAAAATTTGTGCTAAGATTCTCTATATGAAAAGTCACAATTTTTTAAAACATAATATAGATAAGAAATTGCCTCAGACTCATAAAAATAGAATTTAAAGCTTTAAATGTGGTTCAATTATCATAATACATCCTTTTTCTCTTTTTGCAACTTAGGGCAAATTGCTCATTCCTTTAATTGAATTGAGTTTATTACAATATTAACCGGAGTAAATTGAAGTCTCATACGAGTCCAATCAACCACATTAAAGTATAATCGAGCTTGTGCTAAGTCGACTTGAGCCCAACCTAATATATTTAATAATCAAGCTTGCGCCTAGTTGGGCGGAGTCGAGTCTGCTACTATTAGTTCTCAACCAAGTTTACTCAAGTCATTGTGGTCACGTTTCCATGCGTCATTTTCAAGATATCATATGATAATTTTATTCAGGAGAGTAAAATACGCATTTCACCTTTTTATTTTCCTTATGAATTGTTTTCTAATCTTATAATGATTTTCTATTGTCTACTTGGATATTTTAAACTAAGGGCCCTTTTTTTGTTTCAAAAATAAATCTCTTTAGAATATTTAATTAAATTGATTAGTCACCAGTATCAAATTTGTGACTAAGGAGTCACTTAATACATATTTTGCAACTCGTGTGTGTATTTTACCTAATTTTTGAAGTACAATTAATTAGGTCATGAGTGTAAAGGTTTATTTTCTTTGTCATTTTTCTTTGTCTTATATTATACGTCTTTTTAATTAATTAATTAATTTCATGTGAACTTTCAAACTGTTTTGATAGGGATCGATTGGAACTTTCATACAATATCTTTACTCATTTATTTCTCTGTCATTATTATATTACAACATGACACAAACATTAGTTTAAATTTTAAAAAGCCTAAAAATCCGCCACAATAAAATAGATTAATAATTGTACGTATGTTCTTGTTTTACATTATTAAGTTCTTGACTTTTATTTCTACAATTTCAAATTCATTTTAAGTTAGAAAGTTTACATTTTTACTTCTTGATATGTAGTATAGACAAAAAAAAAATGTTAGTTCTTGTTTCATTTGGTTAAGCATATTTAATTACCTTTCCCGTTCATTTTCATCTGTCACTTTAAATTTTGTTTTCCTTTAAGGAACAATAATTAATATGCGTAAAAACTCATATAAATAATATCTCAAAAATATTTATATGTAAATTAGCAAAACATGACGAGAGTGATATAATTTGGGGGTTAGGGGCGTAGTGGGTGAAATGGTCGAGAAATGAGAGTTGGGGACGTTTTGATATTTAATTAATTCAAAATTAAATATCTTTAATAAAATATTCACAATAACGAATACAAAAGATTATTAATAATTAAGGAATTAAAAGAATTATTGTCCCTTATAAAGTTTTAAAACTTTGATTATAATGAGCATTCATCAAATAATTGCAACATAAGTTTAAAAGTTTCACTTATTATCGATAAAAAAATTATGATGAAGTGATAAGTTTTCTAATTTTATATATGAATTCTTAAAAGAATGTTTTACACCTTACTTTATCATATTAATTTTAATTTAATCGAATTTTAATACGATTATCGAAGATTGATTAGGAATTTTTTATTAAAAGAAGTTTCACCTATTAGATGAGAACTTTGACCAATTCTTTACCTTACATAGTTGACACTTGACAGGAGGACTCAATTGAACACACCAATTATCATGATGCCATGAAAAGTCAAAATTGTGAGTTGCCATTCAAATTGAAACATTTTGTCTATAAAATAATATTTATCTTAGACATGTTTCACCATATCATAGGATGAAAAATATTTACCATTATTTTAAAATATACATATATATATTAACTTTTATGACATTATTAGTCAAGCTTTCTTGCTGGCTGCGACAGACCAAGCAACACAAAGTCAAAAGACAGTATTCGCGTTAAAAAAATTTATATTATCAGAAAATTCGAATTTGATAATTTTTTATTAAAAATAAAGAAGGATCATCCACTCAAGCGAGATCTTTATGATATGAAACTTTGTACTTTTATGTGATAATATTAGGATCAATTATTTTATTAAATATTTATTACCTTTCATCGCTACATTGTAACCAGTAACATTGCCCAAATCTTTGGCAGACCGAAAAGAAATTATGTAAGCTTTTACATAAAATTCTCATAATTTAAAGAATTTTTAGTAATTCAGTTAGTTAATTATTTGTACTCTCACTTATCTTATTTGGGAGGGTCCAATTTTCTAATCCCCTCTCCATTTTCTCTTTCGCTATCTCCAATATTTTTTAAAAAAATAATTCAAAAGATCCTATGATTATTTTTTTGATCACTTTATTAATCACTAGGTTATAGACAAAATTAGAAAACTGTAAAAGAGTTCATCAAACTTTCTTATGATTCTTTATTTGTTTGTTTATATGCGTCCTTCTATTAAAAATTCTGATTCTGTCATTGTTGGATGCTATCTACAACACTTCTAGTCGGCCTTATATATCTTCAATACGTGGTTATATAATATATTGTTATGGACGTACGTTCTTTATATGGAAAATATATGAGAAAAGTCTTCTAAAGTCCAATATACACCTTACAAAGTATTTATTTGATTTCATTTTCAAGAATCATTCAATTCATCCAATTATAAATACACAACAAAAAAAACTTAACTAAATTGGGACCCTCTTTTCTTGTTAGGTGCCCTTTCTTTACCAAACAAACATTTGCTAACATCTCCACCTAGCCCACATATACTTGTACTCATTCCCCACAAGCCCTACTCAATCCTAATAAAAATAATCAAATCCACATGGCATCATTACAATAATATCATAGCTTGGTAGGGTCCATATTGACAATTATATTCTTATCTAAATTAATTTCAAAATATATGTTGAATAAGATGTTAATTTAATTGTTGTAGTGGAAAAGAATTCTTTATGACAAGTGGAATTATTTTTCCATAAATGTATTTACACATCAAAGTATTAATGGAGAAGTGTTGTTGAAATATAATATAATAATAATTATATTATTACCGTTAAATAATTTACGATTAACCCTTTTATTAGTTGTAGTGTTGTAACAAGAATTTGGATGCTAAGATATTTTGTGGTCATACAAGATATTTAGTTGAAGTTGCAAACAAAAATGACATGACACGACATAGTTTCAGCTTATCGAAGGCATGATCTTAAATAAGAGGATACAAATTAGGGTGAAAGATAAGTAGATAGTAGAGAATTGTCTCACTTATCTTTTCATACTAATATCATAGTATATCTTAATGCACGTATTTAATTTATTATGAGCTATTAGTGGGACTCACTTTTTGGAGATTATGAGTTGAAGCAATAACAAGAACATTTCTAGTAAAATATCTTTCACAATTCCTGGAGAAATGGTTCACTAATAGGTTATTATCCCGATAGTTTTTTGTCCTTCAATTTTTGTTATTAATAGTTACTCCCTCTGTCTCTATTTACTTGTCCATATTTCCTTTTATATCTGTCCCTTTTTACTTGTTCATTTTAACAAATCAAGAAAGGACAACAATTTTTTTCCTAATATGCCCTTATTTAATTCTAGAAAAATTCTAGTACTACTAAGTTGTAATGCATGCTTTTTGGAACCAGAAAATACATTTATTATACTTTGGGAGTTGCATAATCTTTTAAGTTAAGGATAAAATTATAACTAACCTATGATAATCATTAGTGTCTTAATATGTGTGCGACTTCTAAAGTGGACAACTAAATAGGAACAGAGAAAGTATTTCTTGTATTTTGATCAACGCATTATTGTTTTATAGTTACTACTCTTTTTTGTTCTTTCAGCATGTTTTCTATATTATTTTATCATGACTTCTTTACTTTTATTATTTAGTCCGACTTGTTTTGAAATATTCTTTCTTGAACCGAAGATTTATCAAAAACAATATTTCTACCTTTCAAGGTAAGAATACAGTCCGTATTCAATCTACTTCTCCAGACTAGACTTGAAGATATTATAGCAAGCTTCTTTTTATGTGTACAAGATCTTTATTTTTATAAAAAAAAAAAAACTGAAAGAGCCACATTAAATTATTTCCTCTTATTTTAAACCAAGAATTTAATTTATTTTATTTATTTAGAACTGAGACAGAGTGTTTGTACTTATTTGAACATACCAGGATGATGGTGCAGAAATTAATTGAACCAAGAGGCAGTGTATTCACATGATCACTTTGACCAACAATTACCAAAAAAAAAAAAGCTTTTCATTCATCCTTGCAAGTTGCAACCAATCATATACTATTATATTATTATATTATTATACAATACAACATTTTTCAATAAAATAATTGATACAAATTGTAGTTCATTTCACACCTTGAGTCTGCTTTAATTTAAAGAGAACATATAGGGTAAGGTAGGGTCTACTTTCCTCATCACTTGCTTTCATTTTGACTCTTTCCCAATGCTAACTTCATCAATATACTATAATGGAAGAATGTTGTGTTTTCACCTAAAAAGTGAAAACACAAAAAACTAGGGGGTAAAAAACTTCAAAGAATTTTGTCTACTACTTGAAGAAAACAAGATTTTACACAAATACTCTTTTTTTTTTTTTTTTTTTTTGCGACTCACATAAATGATATAGTACTCAATCTAAACCAAGCTTGCAAATCATTTCAACTTTGCTTATTTCCCAAATCTACAAAACATAGGGAAGAGAAAGAGCAATCTATCTAACTATATATACCATTTGAGAAGCAAGACCCCACCTGGAATTGTTTCTTTAATTGCCAAAGTTGGAAACTTTTTTGTGGTATCAATCAAGGGTTATTGGCTTATCGATCCATTCGTTATCAGCAGCAATCCTACCGGAGCCACGAACAGTCATTTTGCCAAAAGAACTTACTGCTGATAACCCCTTGAAACTACTGCTGCCCTCGCTGAAGTTTCGTGATCTCCTAGTCTTTCGAAGCTTTGAGGAGTAGAGATCAGAATCTGTGTCATCGTTCTTTGTGACCTTAATAGCTTGTAACTGTACAATGTTGCTTCTGCAGAATGGGCACACGGGTTCTGGTGGACTAGTCGTGGTCGGATTTGGCTTGTTGTGGCAGCATAAGGCCAGTACACAATGTGCACACATCTGGTGCCCACAGTCCTGGACTTCAATTGTGCATAATTGATCAAAACAGATACAACATACTTCCGTATCACTGACCTGCATTACATAATTGATAATCCCATGTGAAACTCGCTGACAAATGGTCAGACTTGAAATGGTAGATAACAAGAGAACAATCACTTACTACTAGGGAATATCTCGATCAACAAACAACAAGAAATCCAGTGTTATCCCACAGGTGGGGGGGGGGGGTCTAGGGAGGTTAGAGTATACGCAGACCTTACCCTACCTTGAGATGGTAGAGGGGTTGTTTATACCGATAGACCTCGGTTGAACGAACAATAGGAATATCTCAATCATCAGGTTAAAAATCAAGTCTTGGTATATTTTTGGAATAGATATTATACTCTAGTAACCACAAATATCTTACACCACATCTTTTCCACGCAAACGTCGTTTGGTTTACCAGTATATTAGTTATTTATTAGCAGAGTAAGATATATATTTCAATAATAGTTTATATGTTATCTGGTATAGTTGGTGATGTATTACCTCAGACATATTGTCATTCATCCCTGCATCAGATTGGGATGGGGAAGGTGGAGAGTAATTTGTACCCTTTAAGATACTTTTTTCCCTCTCCTTATTCGCTTCCATTAACGCACGTTCTAGTAAAGCTTTCGCCTCATCATTGAGCTGACTAATGAACTTCAACGGCGATGGCCACACAAGAGGCTCTGCCGATGAAGGATTCAACAAAGCTGCACAAGCACCATGGTGGTACCTTAAAGCAACCGTGTATGGTATTCTCCTGCACCAAAATGACCAAATAAGGACTAAACACATAATTTATTCAGGTTCAAATCAAAGAACTTAGATCAACTATAGGGTAATTTTACAAACAGTAACATTCTTGAAAAGATCAAAATCGACAAAAAAGACATACCCGGTGGAATCTCTATGTAATCGATCTGCACCCCACGCCAACAATTCACGGATGCAATCAAGAGAACCACCTCTCGCAGCCAAATGAAGCGGAGTGCTACCAGGAAATCTGTATGAAAACCAAAGCTAATTCAAACAACATGAAAAGTGTAACATAAAAATCAATCTTTTGACAGAATAATTACCCATATCCACCGGTTGACGTGCAAACCAGAGCGCCATTATCGAGCAAAATGTGAACACATTCAGGCCGTCTTTGACGGGCTGCTAAATGCAAAGGTGTTGCTCCTTTACCATCTCTAACATTCACAAACCTTGCATATCCCCTAGCAGATTTCACAACTCAATCAATTCGATCAAAAACAAATCATCAACAACACATACACAAAGAAGAATCAATTACTGATCAATCCTTACCAAGATGCTGCAACATGAGATGTACGAGCTGTGGATAAAATAGCTTTAAGTGATTCAAAATGTCCATAGTATGCAGCATAGTGCAAACATGTTCTTCCATTAAGTGAATCAAACTTCAAAATCTAAACACAAACAAAAAATCCCAATTGACAAAATCAGCTCTAAAACATAATCAAGAACACACAAAAGACAGACTTTTATAAGCATACATACATTAGCTCCTGCTTCAATTAGCTTTTCCACACAAGAGATCTTCCCATGCATTGCTGCTAACATCAATGGAGTCTAAATCAACCAAAAAAAAAAAACAGTTAAAACACACACACAACTCATTTCATTCAGACACTCAACAAACACTTGGTTGACACAAAATTGACTAATCACCTGTTTATAACGATTCAACAAATCTGGGTTGATAGATTTGTTTAACAGCATAGTAACAATCTGAAAATTTCAAAAATTCAATCAAACCCCATGAATCAATTGCCACAAACAACACCAAAAATTCCATTTAAAAAAAAAAAACAGAACATTTTCAAGAAACCCCACTACCCACCTCGATCTGGCCATTGGCAGCAGCAATATGAAGAGGAGACTGTCGATCATATACAGTAGAATGATGAATAAGAGATGGGTTTTTGTCTAAAACAGATTTTAATGTGTCTAAATCACCACACTGAACAGCACTGAATAACCCATGTTCATCACTCGTTCCACAACTCATTCCCTGACCCATTTTTCGAGACAAAAAAAGGAACTTTTTTGCACCACCGTAGACGGCGGCGGAGGTGGTGGAGAGTGGTGGTGGAGAAAAGTGTGAGAGTTTTACATATTTATATTTATGATGGATGACAAAGTGTTGAAAGGAAGAAGTTGAAGATTGAAGCTGCCCGAGAAAAGTTGGGGTAGAAAGAATGGGCAGGTGACCGAAGAGACACCGGGCAGGAGTCAGATACTTATTCGGGCAGTTTAGATTTCAAATAATAATACTTCGTCTAGCGATGACTCTACGCAGACCTTTACTTTTACTCTTTACTGTTCGGGGTTGGATTTTGAATAGATTACTATCGTTCCTCTATTCACGTTAGGAAAAATAAAATAGAAATAAAAAATAGAATATTAATTCGAGTTTACAAAAATTATAGTATCTCATTAAAAAATTTAATCTCCTCAAATATTCGAGGTTACAAATTAATTTCTCTCAAGATAAAACGAATTAACTTATTAGAGAAGTAGTGGTACCTTAAACTTCACTAATTTCAGCGAATGCAAGAACAACAACAAAAGCACATACTGACTCAGTCGATCGACAATTTATTTATATAGAAAAATGTATGCAGAGAGGAAAAAAAATTCAGCGTTGAAAAAACGAAAAAAAAAACTCTTATATATAGTCATTTGCAGCAAGGAATGCGTCTGTCAGACCCATTTTTTCCAGAATGTTATGTCTTTTGGGAAAAGTAATGACTTTTCGGGAGGAACATTTCCTTTTAGAACGTTTTACTGATGAATTTCGTTGTGCCAAATTAATTATGTTATTTAACTAACATGCTGAATTAATTTATAAGAGAAAGAAAATTCATTAAATTTTGTCCAAATATATTATTAATCAATAATATCATTTGTCAAATTCAAATTCGACCGAACAATGACGACAGCGCAAGAGACCCCTTCTTCCACGAATATGAGATAAATGACTTTTCATTTACAAGTTGCAATGACTTTTTTTTTCCTTTCAAAATTGGCTCCCCCACATTTCTCATTTTACTGTTTTATTTTTCATTCACACCGTGCTAAATCCCAATTATTTTAGTAATATTTCTATAATTATTTTTAAAATATATCATTATTTTTCACTTTTTATTTTAATAATGTAATATAATTCGATCAGTTAATTATTGATATGTTCTCTATATTAAACATCGTGTCAGAGTTACAAGTAAGAAGTTTGAAACATGATATCATGCATGTGCTACCTTGCTAAAACTTACATTTTTTAAAAGTTAGAATTACAAAGTGAAAAAAAATTAATTAAAATTGACTCAAGAAAATACTGAGTCTATTGAGATTACATATTTAGTAAGAGAAAAATATATATCTAATACCTAGTAATTTGTTATTCAAGATCATTAGAATATTTTATAGTTTATTATTCAAAATGTGAGAATTAATTAACTTCGATTGAAGGTTAATCTTGTAGTCATTTTGTCAACTTGACTCAAGATGAAAAATTCAATATTTCATTATTTATTAATTTAATATATATATAAAGACTTTATACATATAAATATATTCAGTATAATTTGATAATTAGATGATATATATATATATATATATATATATATATATATATATATATATATATATTAATTTTAATAATGATTCAAAATTTAGAGTTGTCAATTATTAAATAAGTTAAAATTATATTTCCAACTCAGATATTCATAAAGCTAATTAATATTTTTAATAACCTTAATAATTTAATTACTATAAATTGCGTTAACCACCATCTTGCGTGTGAGTAGAAAATTATTCTTTTCCTAAAACATTAATTAAGTGCAACAAAATTGACCTTAATTGATCAAATAGGTAAAAAGTAGGGTACTCAACTTATGATAATTTTTTCTCTGTTTTGTCTATACTCTTTTATATTGTCAAAGTAGAGTAATTGATTTATCCTTTATTTGGTTCCATTAAATATTATAATTATCTATAATATATTTTTAATCACAAATTTCAAAAATATTTTGTCAAACCCCTCAAATAAATTGAAATGAGGAGTGCAATAGTTACTTATTTTGGCTGTAGTAAATTGCCCATTTTTTCTGCATTAAATAGCCATCGACTTTAAATGCATAAGTACGAAGGCAAATATTCTGTTTCAATTTATACGACTTAATTTTATAATTATACGTTTTAAAATTATTTCTGAAACGATATATTTTTATGAATTTATATCTCATGAGGCATAAATTCTTTTAAGTAAATATATAAACATGTTCATAATATATGACTTATGAAATATTATCATTTAAAAAATATAAATTCATACCTTTAAAATAAAAAATTAATTTATTAGGAAGGACATAAATTTAAAATGAGCACAATGCATGGAGGAGACTAAGTAAAATTTGTATGTCACTTTTTATGCAATATAAAGTGGTAATTGGTCAAGAAATTAAATTGAGAAATTAAAATAGGACTCTCAAGATTTTTCAACTTATATGATTTGATTACCAATAAGTAAATTTTGAGCTAACTTGTTATAAACGACAATTAACTCGTTATCATAAGTCTAATGATTTGATAATGTAAGAATCTGTTATATTATCGATTAATATAACTTAAATCTTGTTATGTGTAATAAGTTCCCATCTAGAAATAGGAGAATATTTTAAGTATGGAAAATAACATAAGAAAATGTGAGGAATTATTAAAGTATCCATAAACATACCATTATTATCATTTAAGGGAATGAAAAGAATATTATTATAATCTTCTTCAAGGTATTGCTGAAAATTTAAGCAAATCTTTTTGCTAGCTTGATGTACTGTGTTTTTTTGGACAAAGCTAGTACTAGCTTTCACAAGGCTATTTCCCTTTTCATTTAACGGAATCGAAGTTTTATCGATTAAAAATAAGATTGCATACATATTATTTTTTTTACAATTTAGTTATTCGTAAAATTTTACTAGATATGTTATTGTAACATTATATGCGTACCTAACAAGGTAAATGTATATTATTGTGCTTGTACCATACATTTGATTCTTGTACATGTCACAATAAATGATACTACGTTAACTTTTTCCCTAGAGAAAAATTCCCATTGCTTAACACATGTAACTACACCTCTACCCTCTTTCTTATAGGTGGAACATATTAAAGATCATAAGTAAGCATTGCACCAAACTTTATGATGGAGTAATGAATAAAAATTAGAGTGTTTAAAGATTAATTCAACGTGATTTTGGAAAAGAAATATACTTTAATTGTTCTTTCCAAAAGTTTGGATTCGATCATCTAAAAAATTTATTTAGATTTTGATAAATTGGACTTATCTTAGGCCATTGTTTTGTTTGTTTGGGGTGAGGGTGGGGGCACTACACAAATATCCGATTTTCGAATATGTTTAGCCACTTTAAAATCAGCTTCAGATATATATAATACACATGTTTGAAATTGTAAAAATTTATGTATAAACTAACGATTGTTTTGTCTGAAGTTTAAGACAAATTTTGAGATCAATTTCAAACATACGTAATTAATGTTATAAAAGTCCACCTCCAGAGTTATAAAATTTTATCTTAAGTTTAGATTGACAGTTTGAACCTTGAGATTTGTATATATATATCTAAAATTTGTACTATTAAATCTTATTTTAGACCCAAAAGAAATAGAGTTTTTCCTATCAATTTAAGTCACATCTCTTGTTAAATTTTTAGAGTAATTTATTGTCTTTTCTTTAGTGTAACAAAAGAAAACATATTTATACAAAATGTTTTTTCCGCCCGTAATTATAATTATGACAAAAAAAACAATAATGTTTGCAACATAATTATGAAATAAATAAATAATCCATAAAAGACAACTTACACAGACTGCATGAAGGAAACATCATTGCACTTGCCATAACATGATGTTCATAATATTAAAGGAAAATATCACACATACTAATTGGTGCATAACACCTACCTTCATAAAATAAAATTTTAAAAATATATTTCTGGATCCAAAAGGAGTATATATATATATATATATATATATATATATATATATATATATATTTGTATTTTATTCTTAAAATGTATATTTTTAATTTGAAATAAATTTATATTTTTTCTCTATTTTAATTATGAATATTTTAAAATTATATTTGTATTTTATTCTTAAAATTTTTTAATTTGAAATAAATTTATATTTTTTCTCTATTTAAATTATGAATATTTTAAAATTATATTTGTATTTTATTCTTAAAATGTATAAATTTTAATTTGAAATAAATTTATATTTTTAATCAAAAAATTGACAAATTTAATCTCAAATTTAATTATGAATATTTCACATATCCCATCAAATTTAATATTTATTTATTTCACTTTTCGTATGAAATGAATTAATCTAAAGATTATAAGCATATATGGCATAAATTAATCTAATGATTATAATTCGCCAAGAAAATGATCCATATAAGCTCATAGAGAACTCTAATTGAATTTTTGAGCTCGTATGATTCGTTTGTTTTTTTTGAGGTAAAAGAGCAACTTTTTATTGAAGAATTATATTTTATACACATAATAAAAATAATTTTTTAAATTTATATATTAGTTACTAAATTTTCTTGGCATAATTTTCTTGAATCTCCTGTTGAATTCTTAGCTCAACATTCATATGTAGAAGATTTTGATTATTTATCATATAATTTCGGGAAATATATGTTATAGTTTGTTAATGTTCATAAACTAACCACAAACCTAATAATTAAATTAAAATAAAAGAAGTCACTGAGAACTTCAATTTGTGTTTTGATATCTCAGTATTATTATTATTGCAATAATAAATTATTTGCTTTTTTGTTTAAATAGTTGTACATCAACGCGTCGGTGGAAATTAATTTAAGATTAGGAAAATGAAAATGAATTAAAAAAATCATATAAATGCAATAATTACAATAATTAAATACTAGTAGAGGAATCTGAGTTTATGAGCAAAGATATGGTGCATGTCCTAAATGGTTGGTGACACTTATGCTCTTAATTAATAATTTTGTATTGATACCTTAATTTATGTTCTTCCTAATTAATTATTTTTTTACTAATTATAACACTACTAGAAATAAAGCTTTTCTCAATAGTGAATTAATGAGAATTGTTACACACATATATTTATAACAAAAAAACATAAATTTTAATAATCGATTAATTGACTATATAAACGCTCACCTTTGTCTATTTTAGAGATAAGTCATGCAACTTTAACTGTCTTTCATCGTATCCTTTTTTTTTAATTTCATACTCTAACACGTTTATTAAAATTTAATTAAATCTAAATTTACGATAAAAAATTTCAAAGTAGAAAATAATTGCAGCCTCTCACATGCCTGAGATTAATGAAGTAGGCCTTATCTATGGCCCATTTATTAATTTATTTATTCATAATTAATTTCTTTAATTTTTTTCGCCGGCAAAATTTATACTCGAATTCTCCTATCTTTAATGCTAATAATAACCCCTTCACATTTTCGAAAAAAAATGTTGTCCTCTAATTTTTACAAAAAAAAAAAATCCAATGCTTTTATATATTATTTTTTAAAAATTTATAATCATTATCTCCCTCAGTTATGTTTTAGAATTTAGATGGTATTGTTAGATTGTATCTCAATTACGATATTTATACTTTTATAATATTTGATCTGTCTTAATTTATGTGATTTATTATCCTTTTTGATCAGTATAAAAAAAATGATATATTTCTATATTAAGTAATAATTTAATAACGGAGTGAGTAGTATATTTTCAATAACTTTTGTTGAATTTTTAATTTTCTTTTAAAAGAAATTGTCTTAGGTGTTAGAAGCAAATGTTCACTTACTAGGAAAGCGAAAAAATTAACAAATAAAATAATTAGGTAAACATTATTGTTTGTATTGCTTTTACAAATGGCATCATGGACGATTAGACTAAAGATATTTTAAAACAAAATCAATGTGGGGTGTCTACTTAAGATGTAAAAACACATTAAAAAAATACAATCGTAACTAACTTTTCTTCTAAAAGTCTTTAGCAAGGAACTTTTATTACTATATTATATATCTTTGAAACTTATTAAAAAAAAGTTGTTCGGTAAGAACAAAAATATTTTATACGAAAAATATTTTAATTTAATTTTTTGGTATGTAATTAAAATTATACGAAAATATTTGAATATAATCTCGTCAAGACACTATGAGATGGGGTGGTGAGGAATAGGTACGAATAACAATGGGTGGGCCCGTGAGTTTAAGGCTATGCTGGTGAGTTTTTAAGGCTATATAGGGTGAGGTAGGTTTAAGGTTGTATGGGACAGGAGAGGATGAAAATAGAATATTATCTATTAAGATAATTTCTTAAAAGCTGCTAAAATATTTAAAATAGTGAATGAAAATAATTGATTAAAAAATAATATAATTTCTTATATATTTTTCAATTGACCTCTAGAAAATAAAATTTTAAGTCATTATATTAATACAACTTGATGATTTTTTTTTTATGACTTTTATTTTTAGTAGGAAAAAGGCTCGAATATTGCATTGAACTTTCAGAAAAGGTTCATTTACGCCATTAAACTTTTAGAAAAGAATTATATATATATACCAAACACACCCGAATAAATAAGTACTTCATTAGTTTTCAATTATCTGTTATATTTCTCTTTTATATGTTTTTAAGCAAATATTAATTAAGAAAAGTTTTGACTATCTAATATTTATACCTAAAAATAATTTTTAATTGAATATTTAATTTTTTTATATATTTATGTGAAATATTTATCCATACCTCTCTCCTAGTAATAGGAGAGGTAATAAAATAAAAAATTTATTAAATACATAACTTATTTTATCAAATGCTCTAAAAAAAAATTACTATTTAAAAAAATTACAAAAATTCTTACTTTCTCTTATTTTTGAATATATCACTCTTACAAGACGTCTTGATAATGTGTGTCTTGTATCAACAAAAGCAATGTATCGGGATATACGATGAATCAGGGCATTGAGTGATATATTGAGACAAGTGTCTTGTATCAACAAAGATAATGTATCAAGACACGGTCAATTGAACGTTGAGTAATGTATTCGAAACCAGAATGTAACATATCAAAGACATAAAATAATATATCAAAAATCCTTAAATTTCAGGAATTTTAGAATTAAAAAAAATATAAATATAATGTAATTAACTCTTACCTTTATGTAAAATATTATACACTTAACGAAAGCTTCCCAAAATAAAGCAAATTGTGTCATGCAATCTTTATATTCCTTAATCTTTAGCTCTACTTTATCTAGATTTTCCATTTATAAACAACTTCTTTTGAGAAAAATATACATTACATTAAATCATTTTGTTGTTAAAAGCCAAGAAAAAGAGCCTAACAAGTTTGCCTTTTCACTTAATTTAACCAATTAAAAGATGCATGCTTCCACAGTCTTTTGAATATTATTTCAAAAGATGCATCCTTCCCATCGGAGTCGTCTTTAATAAGAAGCATTATAATTTTTTGGGGGCATTAACCAAGTTAATCAGACATAAAAAAGATATTGGGCATCAAATAAAAAATTCAAATAAAATACTTTTTCAGTATTTAAATTTAAATAAAAATATAAACAACTATACATTTATTTATTTTTTATTTATTGGGAAAAACTTATCTCTTGATAAATACATACTGATAAAGCAGTGACTTGATGCTTATAATAATATTAGATTTTTCTTTCTTCCCTATTTCTTTCCTCTTTGTTGACTAAAAATTAGGGTTAAAGCTTCCATAAATAAATTAAAAGAGAAAAGGGGAAAAGATAAATGTCAAAATCACAAAGTGCAAATGTACGTAATTAGTTATTAATATCACATTTGACCAAATTTTTACAATTTATTTGTTTTTCAGAAGTGTTTTTATTTAATCATAAATACATCTAAAAAAAAGAAATACTTTGAAATCTAATTAATTTGAAAAATATTTTATAATATTAGAGCGATAATCTATGTTTGAAGAAGATTTCAAACGTGCTTCAAAGAAGATTTGCTTTTTTTCCGACTTATATCATTATTCAAAAATATTTTTATGTGAATTATTTTGCCAACTATTAAATGCGGAAAAAGGGAGCAAGATTACAAATTTAAGTTGTGAAACAGTTTCTTACAGGACTGCAGAATAAACTACACACATAAACGATTGTGGATCGGTCTATGAATTTTCGCATAACGAAAGATTAGTATATCCAATTATTTCTTTTTTAAAAAATAAACGTGTCATACTATAACTTAAGATAAATATTCTACTAATATTTTCACCTTCTCTTTCAAATATGTGTGTCCAACAACTCCACGAGTATAATTAAATGAACAATTTTCTTGTTTATATTAATTTGATTAAGATAAAAGTACGCTAGCAACTCAATTAGACGGTTGTTTAATGAGATTAATTTTGGTAAAAAGAATAAAATTCAACTCCTCCTTTGATGTCCTAATTTCAAACTACTAATTAATATGACCAATTCTATGAGCACTTTTTTTAGCTAAAGAACTTTCTAAACTAGGATATAAATATTGTCTAATACATTGAGTTTTAGTTTTAATCTCAAATACTACTAAATTAAACAATACTTTGGACTTGTGTCCTATTTGCAATCTCTACAATGAGTCGATTCGTATAAAAATAAGATAAAATATCTCAAAAATAAATTTAGTAGAAAATTTGAATGAGCGACTTTCTAGAGTTTCACTATAGATTTTCAAATATTTTTGAAAAATATTATTTAGGGGAAATTTTATACCATGTGTTTGACAATAGTATTTGAAAAATATATTTCAATTTTTTAAGCAATATGATTTATACTCATAATTAGTTTTAAAAACTATGAGCAAGACAAAAAAACATCGACGTAACAAGATTTATGACTTTCACGACAAGTCAATTGAATCTTCGTTGCAACAAATAACAAGTTGTTCCATAACAATGGAATAATGTGATAGTTCGGAGTGAGTGCAACAAGTATCATTCCATACATCGTGAAGTACACGAAGCACATGACTTTAATTTGTACTCCGAGCCGGTTGTTCGTCATTTTCATCAATAACTATATCATCACTTTCATATTCACTGAATATGTCACCATTGCGTTGATGTTCACATGAAATTATGTAATACAGCGCAAACAACTACAATAGAGGGTATTTTTGTAAAAGATAAAAGTTTGGTGTATAATTTGAGTTTTTAAAAGCTCCCAAATAATGAAATTTGACCCAAATATTTTAGTTTTTCCCAGTTTTTGGGAATTTAGGTTATTTGCCAAAAATATTTGTTAAATAATGTCGAATTATATGGACAAACACTATTTGTCAAATTTTCCCCAAATTTTACATGAGAAATTTATGGCCAAACCCTTCCTATGTCTCCTAGACATATTTATGTATCATCGATTTTTTAATCTTCAAAATTGTTTTTTGGTCGAGATGTATAATGTATGTTCATAAATAGACGAAAAATGTAAAAAAAAAAAAGTACATTGTATGTGTTATTGTTTACGTCTTTTTTCTTTATATTTCGTATATGACACATAAAAACATGTGTGTAGTATTAAATTACGTAGATACAACACATATACGCAAAAGTACTACCAAAGTTTGGGATTTTCTATATATATATATTCAAGACTAAAAAATAGTTATACTAAAGGAATGTTTATGTATAAATTATAATGATAATGATTAAAAGGTTCAAAAAAGAAATTGAGTTAGATATCATATGCAGCTTCTTTTCTCTCTTTTCCCCCCCTTTCTGATTAATTTACGAATTGTCCAATATTCCCTCCATAGGAAAATCAAAAAGGAGAAAAAGTAATTTGATCATTAAAAAAAATGATACTTTTTCTGTTTCATTTTATATAAATTAATTTAACTTGACATGTTATTTAAGATAGAAAGAAAAATTTTTGAAATTTGTAATCTAAAATACGTGATACATGTTTGTATGGTTATAAATATGTCATTCTTTTTTAGACTTGATCAAGAAAAACATAAATTATATAAATTGAAACAGAATGAGTAACTTCTCAAAACAAATAAAGAGAAAGAAAACCTAAAAGTAATTAAAGTGGTACTTTGTCTGATTATCTAAGGGTAAAAAAGTAAGTAGACAAGGCATGAATAAAGTAGGGATTTCATTCCTAATTCCTTAAACACATCGAAAAAATACGAGTAAAAAGCTTTCCTACTTAATTTGACAAAATGAATGAACACACAAAGATTATGTGGAAAGCAATGAATTGAAATGCGTGAAGGGTTGATTAAAACACATTTTTATTTTTTATTTTAAAAATAAGAGTGATTTTATGATAATTTTATGTAATTTTTCTTTTTTCTTTTTTATTATTGTATTTCGGTTATTATACAATTTTATTGTTGATAATGTTCTTTTTATGAATGTCATATTCTATTTTTTCTTATCGGTTGTCATGTTTTTTTCGTTGTCATATATATTTTCTGTTGTGGTAGAATGAAAAAGTCTCATATCGATATTTAATGAGATGGGTGACCTTCTTAATTAGTTCTCCTCCGTTAAGTTATCTTTTGGTGTGTGAGTAGGCTCAAAACCGAATTTCATATGGCATCAGAGCATGACCCTTCTCACCTAATGTTTGGATCCTAATTAAATTTGTTCACGCACGAGATGTCTCACCCTGGGCGTGATGTAGGGTGTTGAAAAATGAAATAGTCTCACATCGATGGTCAATGAGATAGACAATTTTTTTATAAATGTTGGACAATCCTCCTCCCCTTTGAACTAAATTTTGAGGTGTGAGTTAGACTCAATACTTAATTTTTACATCTTTTCTATAAAATACTTTGACTTGCAGCACTTGAGCCGGAAACAACCTCTCTACTTTCTCAAGGCAAGGATATCATCTTCTGCATATACTTTACTCTATCCTCTTCAAACCTTACGAAATTATATTCATGAATATATTATTATTCTTATTGTGTCATGTCCATATATATGCTACCCAAAGTTTCCTAATAATATAAAAGGAAATCCATAACCACCATAACTAGTAATATTATATTATTCATTTGTCTTTTTTTTTCTTTTACTGGGATTTTTTTCCATCGGAATTCTCTCACATGATTTCTTCAACTTCTTCTCTCCATGTATAAGTGTATATCATTGTATATCAATATATGAACTTAACATATACTTAACATATGCATGACATGCAATGATATACATTGACGCACCAAGACATACAAAATATACATGTGACATGCACACAATATATGATGATATACACACTAAATGTCGGTGTATATGTAATCACATTATGTATAACATATACACGTACAATACATATGAATATATACACTTGATACACAATATCTATACATTTATTCCACCTTTAAAGTACCTCCACAAGTTATTGGATTTTTTACAAAACTAAGCCATTATATAAAGCAATTTACCAAAATAATACGTTTTTCTAAAATTTTACAAAACTAGTATAAACGTATTTCACAGTAACGTTTTAGGGTATATTTCATTTTTAGAAAACTAACAGCGTTAGGTTGATATACGTTACTGTAAGTAACGTTTTACTCCTAAAACGTTATTTTGAGTAACGTTTTACTCCTAAAACGTTACTCACAGTAACGTTTTACGAGTAAACCGTTACTGTGAGTAACGTATATCAATCTAACGCCGTCAGCTTTTAAAAAATAAAATATATCCTAAAACGTTACTGTGAAATACGTTTATACTAGTTTGTAAAATTTTAGAAAAACGTATTACTTTGGTGAATTGTTTTATATAATAGCTTAGTTTGGTCAAAATCTTCAAGTTATTACAACTACCATCACAAACCACGTGATCGGTGATCCATGGTTAAGTTGAATTTGGACATGTCAGAAATGATTGAGTTAAATTACTTGAATTGAAAAGGATTGGATTTAAATGAGCTAAAACGACAGTCATAGCTTAAGTCATCCAATTTGAAAAGTTTTTCTTTTAGATAAGTTTTTTCATGGATCAATTTTAAAAAGTTATAATAAGTCACATGTCTGAGTCGTGACAATAATTTCTAATACTTGCTAAATTTAAATTGTTTATATCACACTATTTAAAATGCAATCTTTCCCAAACACGAGATATTTTGTATACTCAATTGTTTTTTTTTTTATGTCCTTGATGATTACATTCTTTTGAGATAAATGATTACATTGTTCTTCACGTAATACACCAAAACAACTAGCCACTAGTGTATGTTCTCTTAACTTGTAGCTTCAAAAATTAATGTTTTTTTTTTGTTTGCTTTGAGACAAATGGTGCGTAAAATGAGGATATTTATTTGTACTTATATTATGAAAATTTGTGGCCCTTAAGATAGATATACAAGAACTAACTAGCTAAAATATAATTATATTATTAATTGCGAGGAGCCCATGATAGCTAACCCATAATATATTGTTTGATATGCATTCTATTTTACGTAATTTGGATGAGGAAATTATTATGTCTAGTATCACTCAAAGTGTTCGATCTTAAATTTGTGTTTTCACTTAATAGTTTTTATAAAAAAATGACCTTAACTTGAAAAAAATTGCTTGGAGATTAAAAGTAACAATTTACACCTCATGAACAACAATTTACACTATGATAATTAACTTACGACTTATGAGCAAAAGTTAAAACTTATGTACGGTGAACAATACACCTAAGGCGGAATTTTGGATCGATTGTGCAGATTTACTGTCTTGAAATGTCTTGAACATTCATTTTATTAGCAAAAGTTAAAACATCTAGCCAATGGGAAAAAATTCGTAAGCATGACCAAAAAATCAAAATCACCTTTTACGGGGACTAATTTTGTAAAAAAAAATTATTGGGCACAAAATATCAACATTAATCCATTTTAGGGCCATATTTTTTTAAGTTGACCCAATTTAAACGAGGAAAATTTACCAAATCTCGATTTCTTATGTTGTAATTAATTTATACAATAGTTCTAGGACCATTATAAATTAATTTACACGTTAAAGATACTAAGTGCTAGGAATTTGTTTATATTTTTTTGGGTAAGCTAATGTAGTTATCATTTACCAAAATTAACTAGGCCAAGAGGATAAATTGTGCACGTATTGTTGATTTTGATTTGTGGGATCCCTTTTCCTCTTTACTCATTTCTTAATCTAAGTATCTTCTATTCTTGGGATTACTTGGTATTTGATAAGTTTTGGAGAAGAAAAGGCAACCCTAATTTTGATGTTATACCGTGTAATATCAGAGATAGAGTTAGAATTTTAAAATATATGTATTATAGATTTTAATAATTTTAAACTAATAATATTTACATATTTAATGAATCTTCAAAATAAGTATAGATCTTTTATATCTTCTAGGTTCATAGCTGACATTCTAAGCTCTGCTCCTAGTAATAGTATTATAACAATACTGGCAAAAATATTATTTTGATTGAGATTTTCTCATTTTGAATTAGAGATTTTAAATTTAAGTACGAGATTGAAAAACCAATCCATAACAAGCGTTTATTCTTCTCAATAAACGTATTGAATACGTCTTTCAAGTTTCAATTAATCAGATTATCAAAAATTTAGATGAACAAATCATTTCAAATACCCAATGATTAAATTGGAAAAAGAATAGAAAAAGGAATTGATTGAAGTTACGTCACCATTTTCTCTTTCTTGTTGATATAAGACACCAATTGAATCTTGCAAATTGTTTGGTGGTAGTATCTTTGAAGATTCTATTTCTTGGAGTAACTACCAACTACTATAGTTACTAGTATTATTTTTTATTGTTTCCGCTTAATATTTGATGTTTATATTAAAATATGATTAAATTTAAATTTATATCAAAATTTTTTGACTTGAAGATAATACACTTTCTGATAATGACAACTCTGTATTCATAAAAACTTGAACAAACAATATCAAATTAAAAATAAACAAATACTTATTATTTCAGCAGAACTCTTATTATATTCCTATTTTCTTTTCTCCATCACTTTAACTTGTATTTTTGGCGCACTTATTTTGAATTTGAATGTCCTTTTCTAAGGATACTTATTTCAAGACGCTACCTAATAAACTAATCAAATGATCAACAAAAATAGAAGCAAAATATTACTTCTATGTCCCTAATTGTATGACAAGTTATTTTATTTAATTTTGTGATGTCATAAATATTATATGTTTTTCTTATAAAAAATAATTGTATTATTTAAATCAACTTAAGAGGTTTGATCAGAGAATCATTCATTTAACTAATTAAAGTTAAATATTTATGTGATATTTTTTATTAAACTAATTTGACAACCATTTCTTTAAACAATTTTCAACTACTATGTATTTGAACAAATCAAATTAATTCCTAAAACTTATTCCAACTCAAATGATATTCAACCTCCTCCAAGATATTTTGTGAGAATCTGGAAATGGTGAACATTTTAATTACTAAAAATAAAAAAAATATTATATCATTAAACAAACAAGGGAAATTAGCAATTTGGTAGCCCAAACAAAATAGGGATAATTATATATAATAGCTAACTAATAATCTAAAATAAATGGAGTAGTTAGGGTTTGATTTAATTGTGCTCCATAGCAAACGTTTGCCAAAATTTACCAGTCGCCTCTCTCCCAAATATCTCGCTCGCGACTGTCCTCCATTTTCTCGCTCGCTTCCTCACTTTTTATACAAACACAAGTGTATAAAATTTGTTTCTATTTGTATAAAGCAGAGAAAATTGTATAAATACATATATTTTTGTTCCCCTCTCTCCCCTCTTCCATATCTCGCTCGCCATTCTCCCAAATCTCGCTCGCCATTCTCCCAAATCTCGCTCGCCACCCTCGCCTTTCTCACTTATACAAACATAAGCGAAATGTATAAATTGCATTTCTGTTTGTATAAAGCGTGAGAAAATTTTATATACACATGCAAGTACATATATTTTCATCCTATACACTTATAATTATACAATAAAAATACTCCCCTGCCCAGTTTCTTTTGCCTTTCTATCTTTCTCGTTTTATACAAATTCAAATTGTATCTAATTTCTCTCTTTCTCGTTTTATACAATTCGATTCAATTGTATATTCCCTGCCCAAGTCTCTTTTGTCTTTCTCTCTTTCTCATTTTATACTTCAAATTGTATATAATCGTTTATACACTTATAATCATACAATTCTTTTTATACACTTCGTTTTTATACAATTCTCTGCCCAAGTGTCTTTCTCTTTCTCGTTTTATACACTTCGTTTTATACAATTCACTTCAATTGTATATGTATAGCGAATTATACAGTTTCTATGTTTGTTATGGAGCGCAATTATGCAAACTTTGCTATAGCATACAAATATGAATTTTTTATTTGCTATATGTGAAAGTTGCCCAACAAAATATTTAATTATTTTGGCCCAACTCTCAACTTACTTGGTTCAAATTCGAGGGTATGAAATTGAGAAAATCGTATAAAATAGAAAACTATTAATTTAAATCAAATGATATAATCATAATATCATTTAATTGTAATCAGTAGCAAACACTTGTCATCCGCCTCTCTCCCCAGAGAATCTCACTCGCCATTCTCCCAAATCCTGCTCGCCACTCTCCCTCACCTCTCTCACTTTATACCAACACAAATGTATAAATTGTGTTTGTATTTGTATAAAGTGAGAGAAAACTGTATATACAAATACAATTACATATATTTTCATCATATACACTTATAATTATACAAATACAGATCTTCCCTTACCAGTTCTCTTTTGTCTTTCTCTCTTTCTCGCTTTATACAAACACAATTTGTGTTGTATAAATCGCGCGCGCGCGAGATTTGATATTCAAATATTTTATTGCGATTCAGTTGTATACAAATTTAAATTCTATGCAGATATACAAACATAATCATTAATACGTATACATAGTAGTTACATATATACAATTATCTAACCGATATACATATACAATCACTCTGCTTTTATACAAACGAGAGGTCTGCTAGCGATTTATACAAATCTAATGCTCCATAGCAAACATAAATATAATTTTTATGTTTGCTAAACCTAAAATTTACTCTATGGAACGCAAATATGCAAACTATAGTTATAACATATAAATATGACTTTTATGTTTGCTAAACCTAAAATTTACTCAATTAAATTTATGATTCGTAATCAAATGGGTAGTGTTGGATAACAAGGGAAATTAAGTCAGTCACCCTCTACATTATTATTATTTTCATAAGTTTGAATTCCATTAGAGCAGATTTGATCCGGTTTTGGGCGAAAATTCAACATGGATGAAGAATAGGAAAGAATACAAGATGTGTATATCTATGTGTTCCTTTGTATATCTCCCTAGTATATTTCATGTACATATGTGTGTCCATATATACATGTGTGTGAGATATACACGTGATATACATATAACTTCATTAAGTTTGATGTGCTTTTGGTGTCTGATGAAACTAATTTGGCTTATCCATTGCTTACAGAACTTTGGGAAAATTAACTAAACATGACAAGGCCCAAAGGAGCAAGTGTGCATGCATACAAAGTGGGACATGGGTAATTTGATGGAAAAACTAAGTTGTATACACCCCTTCATTGAAATACAAATCCTACTTATTTAGGGTGTAAATTACTTCTCTTCACGCGAGTTTTCAATATTACTAATCTTGTCATAATTTGGACTTTGGATACACATATATCAGGCGCGACTATATACATGTATCGCTGATATATAAGGTTAAAATTGAATGTAATTTGTTTTCAGATATAATGTATTCCAAGTGGATTCACATGTATCTGGCTTTCTTTATCTCCTCTCTCCTATCTCTTGTCTCTCTCTCACTAACCTCTCTCCCTATGTATGTGTATTTGAGAATGTATTTGGAACGTATCTAGACTATCTCAATCGCCACCCTCCTATCTCACCGCTTCTTTCCCTATTTCAATGTATGTGGTAGCAAAAGTACATGTACCTAAGTGTACCTGACTTGAAATCTGATACGAAATTATTAATTAGTGAGACACTATGCATTTATTTCGAACAAAAGGGAGAATTAGAAAATATGTAGGAATGTGTGTAATTAGGTAATTTTTTTCTTCTTAAAATAATAGATACAAAATGTATATCTTTTGTATATTAATATATGATATACAAAGAATATACTTTTTTTTATTTCAAAAAAGTGTATATTTGCCTACTAGACAAATATATAACTTACCCACCCCTCCTTCTTTTTAATAGAGAATTACATGCGACACATAATTCATAATCTCTTTATTATTAAATATGTCAACAATAATTTTTTTTCTAAAGAAACCATTTTATATATGTCATAATAAGTGATGCAAAAACTTCATAAAATAAGCTGTTGATCGAATCTTGAAATCATGAGTCTTTTGATTTTATGAATAAGAAAATCACAACTTGTTATTTTTTTAATTTATTTTGCTAAAAAAAATATCAAGTTGTTGATTTTATGAACATATTTATACTAAGGTGGTCACATCAAGACATTCTTTTGATATTTTTCTAAAGGACCACATTCATGGTCACTTGTACATTTTTTAATGTACCTTCCCCCTACTGCATTATTCAGTAGAAAGTTAAGACATTACACATTATCCAATATTCATGTGACCCATTCAAATGAGGTGTTGACTAAATCTAATAAGCTGATTTCATGAATTGTCGTGGCTCGATCATATTTTCATAAACTAATTTTAATATTATCATTTTAATTTAAATGTGTAATTCATGGGAAAGTGAACATGTTAAAGTCTTATTGTTTTGACGTATGACAAAGTTGCATAAAACAGGCAATAACAACAAGTTCCAAGTCATTAACAGGCAGTAACAACAAATTCCAGCTAAACCAAGTCGAAGAGGGAATTGACTATCAATAGAGTTTTCTTATTTAGATAAAAAAACAGTTTTTGTATCTAAATAAGAAAATTCACATAAGAAATTTCCTTACAAAAATAGTTTTTGTATCTAAATAAGGAAATTCACGTAAGAAGTTTCCTTTCAACGCAAAGTGCAAAGAGGAGTCCTAACACAAGAAGAAGTCCAAGTCAAATTTGGTTTAAAGACAAGGATGGTCGAGTTGAAGATGCGGCAAAAGATAAGTTTGTGTTGAAGAAAGAAAACTGAAGACAAGTTCGAGTTGAATTAGGAGTTCCATACAAAGTAGGAATCCTACATGTGAGCTTTTAAGTTTCAAGAGAAAAAGGAAGCAGAGCACAAGTAAGATTTCTAGTTGAAATAGGTTTGGATTCAAGTCCAAATCTATAAATAGGGCGATAGTTTCGCTTGAGAAAAGGGCGCACTTACATAGAAAGAAGATCAAAACACGACCAAGAGGTTTGAGAGAGTCTTGAGAGTTACTTGGGAGTGTTGCCAATTTGTGAGGAAAAAATTATAAGATTGTAATTAAGAGTTTTGATTACAATCGAGTGTGTGTAGGATTCGTCTAACAAGTTTGAGAAACTTGACGGAAAGTAGAAGACTTGAACCTGGGTTTTGTTGTCTTGGGTAGCTAGAAATTAGAGTTTATAATTTCTTAGTTGGGAATTAGAGTTTATAATTTCTTAGGTTACATAGGTTTGTAATCTTTGTTGAGACTCGGAGTTTAATAAAGTGGAGTTAAATCCTACAGAGGTGTAGGTCGTTGTTTTTACCCTTTATGAGTTGGGGTTTTCCGCGATAAAATATTGTGTCATTATTTTATTTGCTTCACAAAACGTAACTGCTGTAATCTGCAAAGCAACATATAGAATATACTTGTTCCTTAGACAAATTTGGGGGTCAGAATTCCAACAGAACAAATACTTGCTATTGGGCCGCCATTGAAGTTGTGTCTGTTTTTTTAAGAAGTGTTTGCAAATTAACCTACTTTGAGAACGATTTCAAATGTACGTTACTCTGAAGTTGAAAATTTGAATCTGACTTCGAATAATTTTATTTGAAGCGTAACTGTTTGTAAAGGCCAAATATCAAATATTTTTGCCTGTAGTTTGATCGGGCTTTGCCAAAGTCTACTTCAGACATTTTAAATTAGAAATATGAATTTGACAAGGCCAAATTTCATACATTTTTCAAAAGTTTACCTGATTTTCCGAGGCTAACTTCAGATATTTTCCAAAAGTTAACATGGTTTTTCAAGGCTAACTTTAGCTATTTTCTTTATTGAAATTATAAATTTAACAAGGTCAAACTTCAGATATTACTAGGTCATAGAGATCCAGGGACGGAGCTACAATGTTGAATGGGGGTTCGAACGAACCCACTAGCTTTAGACCCTATATGCGTACTGAAAAATCATGTATAAATATATTAATATTTTGCGTGCAAACCCACATCACACTAATGTTGATGGTGCAGTGGTAAGCGCGTGCAATTATGATTATTTTGATGGGGTTCGAGCCCCACTAGCAGCTATTCAATTTTTTTTAGTTAATTCAATTTTTTGGATTTTTTTTATTTGGATAAAAAAGATGTGTTTTGTGACTATCTTTTACTCTCCTTTAATTCAATTTTCCTCTATAGATTTTTATAAATTCTTTTTTCAAACAATAAAATAAAAAATTGATAATTGGAAATAATAAAAAAGTAGTGTCATACTCCAAAACAACATCTAAAAATTAATCTCAAAGATAATATTATAAGTAATCAATCTATAGTGTCATACTCTAAAACAATATTTCACTATCTTAATTTCTTTCGAATCATTATAAGATGTTAAACCCAAAATTTAATTTATTTTTAAAAGTTAGGGTTCTAATTTTTACTATACTTCATTGTTGTTGTTTGTTGTCAAAAGTGCAGACCAAATGCCCTGGTAAGTACTATTTACTCTTCTCAGTTCCTCGTCGACTCTCCTTTTTCAATTTTTTTTTAAATTGTCTTTACATTGTATAACAATTTATTCAAAGATCTTATTTTTAATCTTTAATTTTAAAACCGTTCCACGTATTAATAATTTTGATTATCGAAACTTCAACTTTTAAGATAAGGATGACTCAAGAGTGAAGCAAGTAAAAAACCTTCCCTTTAGGTCTCAAAAATATTAATGGTGAATTTAATAACTTTAATTTTAAGGTCCAAAAGATATTAATGATGAATTTAATAATTTAAATTTTATTTAAAATGATACTGAGATTATAGAAAAAAATCTTCAAAATTTATACTAAAATATAACAATTATCTACCTTTTACCAAATAATATTTTAAAACTTTGAAATAAATAACTCAGATCTTCATATTAATAAATGAAGTATTTGAAAGTGTACCAAATGATGCATCATTTTTATTTTCAAAACATAAATGAAGTATTTGAAAGTGTACCAAGTGAAAGTTTAATAATATGCATATATATATATATATTTGATTATAACTTTAACGATTGTTATATTAGACTAATATGTTGTTCTGTTTTAAAATTTAGAACCCACAAACATCAAATTCTGACTCCGCCTATGTAGCGACCAATAAATTTATTAATAAGATAAGAACCAAACTCTTATATCGATTCAGTCATACATGATTGAAGTGCGAAAAAAATGACTAAAGCTTTATTCATGTGTGTTTGAAGTGCACATAAAAATTGACGAAAATCTTAGTCACACTACAACAAAAATGATCATTAGCGACAATTAATTCTTAATTGCCACTAAATATGTATTTTTAGCGGCAATCACTCTTTGTATATGTCCCTAAAGCCTTTAGCGACATTGGTTCTAATGACACTTAACTAATGTCGGTAAAGACTTTAACACTCTTTATTAATGTCAATATTTAATGCCGCTAAAAGTTATTTTTGTTGTAGTGTCATGTGTTTTGTTAATTTTTTTTTTGCCTAAAAACAAAATTCTAACACTCAAATCTACTCTGAATAACCTCAAATTGGAAACATAACCTCCATAATTAATTATCAAAATAACAAAAAATCTAACAAATTCATTATGAATTGTCATTATTTTCAACCTATTTTGTTAACCTCGTTTTTTATATTTGAAATTAAAGATTCAATTTTCACGATGTTCAATTTTACTGTTCGATTTGCGCGATGAAGATTGAAGAGCATTATGGGAGTAATTTGCAAGTTTGTGATGATTAATTGAATGTGCAAACATAATAAAAAAAATAAAAAATAAAATTGGATATGGAAACATTTGGACAAATAAAAGGTAGAATAGATTTTTGTGCAACATTGTCCAATAATAAGGCAAAATTCTTCCTTGAAAAACTCTCTAAATAAATAAAATGTCTACAATAATGTTTTCTACAACTATTGAATCACTCCGAGATGTATGCAAAAATAATTTAGGCATAGGAACTTGTAATCACGTGTGTCATGTCATGCAGGGCGGAGTAAGGATAGGTGGAAGGAGATTCATCCAAATTCTATATATGAAAAAAATGTATTGTACATGTAAAGATCAAAGATGATAGTATATGTACGAGAATAGTATTGAAAATACTTCTATACTCTATTTGAATTATTAATAAGTTTTATTTTTGAACTATTAACAGCTTTTACAACAGCTTTTTACTTGATCAATTGATGAATTTAACTACACTCTGATGTTGTAACATGAGTGAAATACATCCTAAATAAATCTCGTCAAATTTTGGTGTGTTTTCAATAGGGGTGGACATAAACACCGGAAAATCGAAACACCGAACCGAACCGAATTTTTTTAGAATTTCGGTTTCGGTATTTCAATTTTCGGTTCGGTATTCGATTTGCTTTTTGTATTTTTCGGTATTTCGATTCGGTTTTCGGTACTTATTATTTTGGTTTTCGGTATTTCGATTTAAACCGAAATATTATACTATAATTTATATTATATTTATATTATATTAATTAATAATTATTAATGTTAAATAATCTTTTGAAAAAAGAAAAAAGAATGTGAAACCCTATTCCTATTCCCAATTTAATTTTTAATCTTCCTATTGGCTCTTGTGCAGCCTCTTCAGCCTCTTCCTGACTTCCTCTTCTTCGATTCTTCCTCTTCCTCTTTCAGGCAGCAGTAGCCGGCCAACCGCCGCCCACCACCAGCCGCCGCCGCCGCCCACCAACAGCAACAACAACCGCCAGCAGCAGCAGCAGCCAGGCGCCAGCAGCCGCAGCAGCCTGCAGGACTTCAACTTCTTCAGCCGGCGACCGGCGTCCGGCACCTAGTCCAGTCAGTCAGGTTTATTTTTAAGTTTTTTTAAATTTTAATTTTCTTGATTTCTTCTTTGTTCTTTGGAGGACTGACAGATAAACCGAAATAAAAAACCGAACCGAAATAACAAAAATCGAACCGAACCGAAATAATTCGGTTTGGTATTCGGTACACAATTTACAAGAAACGAAAACCGAAAAATCCGGAAAAAAAAAACCGAAACCGAACCGAAATACCGAATGCCCACCCCTAGTTTTCAACACTTTTCTCGTTTTTTAAAATTAAGAGAGTCATGTTCCTATAAGAGTTTAAGATCACTTGTTATGTTATGTTGCAGATTGAGGGTATATCTAAGTTTAGTTAGGGCCCGTTTGGCCATGCAATATGGTATCATGATATGGAATCATGATATGGTATCATGATATGAAATAATAAGATGAAATTGAAGTTTTGTTTGAACATGCGATATGAAATTTTTGTGTTGTATATTTTCTCATAGACCTAAAAATCCCATAAGTTGTAAAATTATTAAAATAGCCCCAATTGTTTATTCAATCTTATCAAATAAAAAAGTATAAAATCGCATAATAAATTTGTAACGACCCTTTTGATCATTTTGAGTTCTAAAACTTTTTATTTCATAAAATATTTTCCGATAGATTTTAATTGGATATTTTAGACTATCGTAACTATAATTATAAAATTAAAAGGGACAGTTTAAATAATTATTTTAGTTTGTGGATAAAGAAAATAACATTGCAATAAGTAGTGAGTAACTTTCGTCACTCTTATAATTAGTCATATAATAATTAGGGTAAAATGATCCAAAGAAGAAAAGAAAAGAGCGAAAGAAGAGAATAACAATAGTCGGAAGAAAAAACATACCTGTGGGTTAGCAAGGAGAGGCGGCAAGTCTTACAGGTAAAACAAATAAATTATCAATTAAACACTCAATCCTTGTTCATATGTATTAATTGCATCAAGAAGTCCTAGTTAAATTATTATAATAATTTAGGTTGAAAGAGAAATCGAAAATCACAAAGTTTCAGTAGGTAGCATTTTGTTTTATGGTTAAAAATATTAAATTTTATTATTATTTTATTGTATTTTGGTACTTGAAGGATAAAAAAAAATAAAAAATAAAAATAAAAATATATATATATATATTAAAGTCAACAGTACTTTTCAACATGAGAGTTGATGTTATATAATTTTCCTTTTATTGTTTTGTCATTATTAGCCGAATGGTGGGAGTTGATGATTTGCTAATTTTGATGGGTAAATGACTTAAACTTAGTTGCTGATTTTATCTTATTATTGTTGCTACTGGTTTCGGCAACCAGTAGGCTTCAATCCTTAATAAGTAGTTGATTCCTTCGGTTATCACAATTTGATTCAAGTTTAGACATAGTGAAATAGGTAGTTAAATTTTAGGTGTATCGAATTGTGTAAATTTTATTAAATTAAAATAATTGGAGGAATCAATTTGAATTTTTAAGAAATTGATTATAAATTTGGTGAGTTGTTGGGTCTAGGCTGGACATAAATTAATAGGAGTGTTTATAGACTCGTTAACTTACAAATTGTGCATATAAACTTGATAGATTGAAAAGGTTCGGAGGCAATAAGGAAAGGAAAGGCATTGGAGAATTAGTTGCTTGACTTCGATTCTTCGGTGGAGGTAGGTTATGGTTTATGCTATTTGATAGTAAACTCTTAATAGTGATTGATATGCATTGAATTATATTGTGAAGTTTTCTATGTACTTGATTGTGTGGTTGTGTGGCTTGGTTGTGTGTTTTGTGATTGGTCTGAAATCCCGAGACCGTGGAATTTATAATCTTAAACCATCTCTATCGAAGTAATGCCTTGAATAAAGAAGGCACGGTGAAATATTATTAACGAATGGAAAAGTGTTGATATTAAATGACAAATTAATGATATTATTGGATCGGAGTGTCACGTTCCGACACGGTATTCTTGGATCGGAGTGTCACATTCCGACACGGTATTTTTGGATCGGAGTGTCACGTTGCGACATGGTATTTTTGGATCGGAGTGTCACGTTGCGATACGGTATTCTTGGATCGGAGTGTCACGTTCCGACACAGTATTCTTGGATCGGAGTGTCACGTTCCGACGCGGTAATATTAAAGGAAAAACATGTTGAATTAATGGAAGGTACTCAATCTCAAATAACTCAACTCCCAAAATGGTTTGGTTTGGAGGCATGAGTCCTCATGTGTGATCTTGATATCGTTGACTTATTACGTGCTTACTTTAATGTTGTTGACACTTGTTCATGTTGCTTGTTGCTTATCACCTGTTAAGTGCTATAGTTGAGTTCATACTATTATTCATTGTATATTAGTTTCTATTTTGGGTTGGCCGATGATACCTACTCAGTACATGTTTCCCCGTACTGAGCCCTACTTGTGTTTTTCTTTGTTTACTTTTGTGAAGTGCAGTGAGTGTACCTGCGACTTTGACTTTCCCTCGGCTCTAGTCAATCTCCAGCATATCAGGTTACAGGGTGAGCTATTCATTCAAGAGTGTGTTGGATTCTTTTGGTCATGGTATGATGTCCTTAGTTTTCGGACATTAACTATTGTATTCATTTATTTGGTGTCTTTAATAATCTTAGACTTAGTATTTTGAAGATTAGATGTCCTTGATGTGATGACTTTCAGGTTTTGAGAAACAATATTTAATAAGATTTTAAGCTTCCGCATTGTGATTGTATTTTGTAAGTTAAGGTGCAATTATTTGGTTCTCCCACATAGAAAGTTAAGTGTGGGTGCCACTCACGACTCGATTTGGATCGTGACAAAATTATTACAAAGGTATTTGTTCTCCACTTAAGTAATTGTTTCATCTACCTTTAATTTAATTAAAAA
The DNA here is from genome assembly GCA_016801875.1 of Solanum sitiens. NCBI lineage: Eukaryota > Viridiplantae > Streptophyta > Magnoliopsida > Solanales > Solanaceae > Solanum > Solanum sitiens. The sequence goes on along the minus strand of JABWTJ010000178.1, from coordinate 586,958 downwards.
AATTGAACATAAATTGTAGTATACTAGTTTTTAATATAATTGTCCCACATAGTATGAACAATTTCCTCAAGTTGAACTAGCATTTCTCGATCATGTGACTGAGAAGACGAACCAACATTGTTACTTTGAGCCATTTGTTGGACAATATCATTCACAACTTTATTTTCATGTTTATAGACCATAAATGTTTCATCACTTTAACAATCGGTTGGTGTGTAACAATATGTTGGTGAGAATAATAAATTTTATGTCGGTGAAAATAATAAGTTTCAAAAAGTAATGATGTGATTATAAATTTTATTTACATATGAAATAAATGGTTAGTAGATATAAATGTGGAGATGTTTTAACAAAATATAAACTTGTGGATCAATTTTTGTATTAAAATATCTCAAATCATGATATGGAATCACCATATAATTTCATATCATGCTTTTGGAGAATATGGAATCACATCTCATGAGATGAAATCATGAGATGAAATCAGCGTGAAATCACATGTTCAAAAGCTGATTCCATCTCACGATACCATATCGTAATATGGTATCGCATGGCCAAACGCCTACTTAGTCAAGTATAAGATTGTAATTAAGGCTATCAATAGTTTGGAAACGAAAACAATAATTTACGTCAAGTTCAGAAAGGGTGTTTTCAATACTTATGTCTATGTTTATATTGTATATTGAACCTCTTTGATATAGCTCGAGCATCTATTTAGAACACTTTTAATGAAAATTCTAGTTTTGCCACTGATGTGAGCGTATCCATGATTTTGAATGATGGATGCACTATTGTGAAAAGGTGGATCTAAGATACATACTTGTTCGGTTTGATATATATATACACACCAAAAGTGCTACCGATAATAACTTAGAGAAGTGTAACTCAATTTTAGAATGAAAAATAAAATAAGATAGGTATGAAATTTAAATTTTCAACCTCACTTAGGTGCACCTGATTATCATCATCACATTACATGATACTTTGAGTGTGGATTGACAAATCTATATTTAACAAAAATTAAAAAAATATAACACTATTATATATAATTTTAATTTTTCTTTATAAATTTACGTGAATCCAGTGAACCCCTTGCACACACCCCTGACTCTAATCCCAAGGAGAGATGACATAACCATATTCATGGGACAAATCAAAGAAAGGAGATGAAAGCTGAATTACTAATTTAGGGAATTTTGCTAAAAATAAGACCAATAAATTTTCAACCACCAAACAATATTTGTCAACAAAAAACAGCCAACATGCATGCATGTAAATTAGAACACAAGCTGTCGATTCACATGTATTATGTCTCCCAATCCTCTTATTAGAAGATATGTTTAGATTTTATAATTTGGTCCTACAACTATATATAGTTGCCTACATAAGGGTTAAAACGTTCCATAATATAGGTGAGTTTGTATAAGAAAAACTTAAATTTGAGATATCTTTGTTAAAGATGAAAAAGACGTAGTTTAAAGAACAATTGGACAAAAATCAATGACAGATCATGCATCAATTTGATTAATATATGATATTTTTAGCTCCCCTCATTGGCAACATTCTAATAAACATAGTATATTTTGAACGGAAAAAGATCAAAATTGTTCCTGAATCATATGAAAGATTATTTATATGCTTTGTTATATTTTGAGATAAAAAATATCCCGCTGTTATCTTAAAAGACCATGAATATCTTCAAGAGTTAATATCTCAAATTTTTAAAGCCACATAAAATTAATTCCTTCACCTAAGAGTTGCCAATTAGGATTGACTACAACAACAAAAAAGTTAAACCTTCAGCGGCGATAATAATCGTCATAAAGACTAGATTATCGCCACTGAAGGTTTTCATTGATTTTTTCTCATTAGATTATGATTTTGTGTTTTTCTTCTTCATTATATTAAAAAAAATCACAAATGAAGGTGTTTCAAGATACTATATATTTTATTTTGATGTCATACGTAAATATATAAAATGTACAATAATGCGTTATGTAGCAGAAGATTTGACTCAAAAATAATTTTAGTGTTTTTCGTAATAATATTGGATATTTTTTAATATTGATTGTATATTTTATGAATTTTAGAAAATTAGGTTGTAATCGAAATTAATTATCATGTTTAATAAAAAATTAGGTTTTACTAGCGAATGACTATTGCAACTTTAGTCGCTGATTAAAATCACTCAAAACTTTTAGTGGCAATATTGTGAGATTTTGTGAAGACTTTTTTCGTTGCTAAAGGTCTGATTTTTTATAGTGAATCCTAATTGCAACACTTAGGTTGAATGATTAGTCTCACATGACTAGCCACATCACTAAATTTTTTAAATTATTAAGAGCATGTTTGGCTCAGTTTAAAAGCTGGTCAAACTGACTTAAAAGCTAGTTTTTTACTTATTTAGTTGTTTGACAATTCTCAAAATAACTTATTTTAAGTTAAAAAAAACTTATTTTAAGTCAAAAGTTAAAAGCTGGTGTAGGGGTGCTTTTCTTTTTTTTAACTTATAAGCTCTTTTAAGTTGACCAAATTTTTACCTTTTTGCCCTTATTTCTATTTTATTTTTATTATTATTATAATTATTAGTATATTAATATTTTATTATTTTATTATTATTTATTTTATTACTCTTTATTATTATTATTATTATATATTATTATTATTATTAATATTATTATTATATATTATTATTATTATTATTATTTATTTTATTATTCTTTATTATTATTATATATTATATATTATATATTATTATTATATTATTATTATTATTATTTTCATATTATTTTATTATTATTATTATTTATTATTATTATTATATATTATTATTATTATTATTAATATTCTATTATTTTATTATTATTATTATATTTTATTATTCTTTATTATTATTATATATTATATATTATTACTTATTTTATTATTCTTTATTATTTTTATATATTATTATTATTATATATTAATATTATTATTATTTTTATATTATTTTATTATTATTATTATTATTATTTGTTATTATTATTATATATTATTATTATTTTTATTATTAATAATAATTAATCAATTTTTATCATGTTAACAACTTTTAAGGGTATTTCAGACATTTTGATTAAAAAAACTGTTTATCAGCACTTATTTGCCAAACACATCAACAACTTTTTTTTTAACTTCAGCACTTTTATCCAAATGCATAACTGCTTATTTTAAAAATAAGTTTCAGCACTTTAAAAGTACTTTTTTAAAGCTGCTTTTTTTAAGCCCATCCAAACGGGCTCTAACTCTAAAGGATATTTGTACTCTCTTGAATAACAGACAAAGATATTTTTAATCTCAAAATGTTACAAAGTAAATTATCTATTTCGCATGATTCACACTCCCAGCAGGACACACTACACTTAATGTAATAAAGATTTTTCTAGGAGAACAAAATGAAGCTAATTTACAGCTCTTGTCATATATCTATAATTGCTTCCAATAATTATGAATATATAGTGAATTTTTTGCGCAAGCCGTACATATTGCGTTAACAATAATGGGGAAAGGTGGTTTTGGTTAGTTAAATATAAGTTGTAGTTTGAGTCCTCTTGAGGACGGGCCCCCTTTTTTTGGGAAAGGATAGTGGGTAGGGCTTATCTTTCCCTTCAACCAGCCACTCTTTATTCACAACTAGTTTTTGACCCTTTCGCCATTTTTTGAATTACCCTGCTTCTTTCCTTTTCTGGTATATTTAAAAATTCTAGGAGATAGAATATGTTCTTTCTTTTCTTTTATAATAGATAGTCCATCTCCTTTATAACCTCTCCAATAGTATTAGATATTATTTCAATGCAAGGCTTTATTAGAACATATTATTTCAATTAGTTAAGTTGTGATATTGAGTTTTATTTTATTAAAAATGAACTTACTATACTAATCATACATTATTATTGACTTTACACATTTAGAATTTTAAATTATGTATAGTTGAATTGCACAATTTTGAAGAATTTAAATAATAATGAAACAATATTTTCACTTTCCTTTTTTTTCACTCTAAATTACTCATAAAAATAAGGAAACAAATAGCAACTTCAATTCATATTCATGACGAAACACTGTGCAATTTTAAAATATGATTTTTTACTTTTAAAAATAAAAATTATTATTTTTCATATCTCATAATAAAACTTGAACAATCGTCCACAAAAATTTATAATATTGAATGTGACATAATATTTGTATGTATAAAGGAAATTTAAAATTTATATTTTTACAAATGTCATACCATTTATATGTCTATAAAAAAACTCTCTAATTACAAATACAAAAAAAATTAAATAAAGTTATTATTAAAGCTAGAAAATAACACTTTTAAAAAAAATAAAGAGGTATATTTATATATAAATTAAAACAATAATATCACATAGAGACAAAAATAAATAAAAAAATATCGTGAATTTCAAATATCAGCGGTTACAAAAGTATTATAAGAGTACAAATTGATCACGACACGTTAAGTTATAGAAACACCGTTTAAATCTCACGTCTACCACGTGCACTTGTTTTTGTTTGTATGCTTCAAGAGGCACTAGGCAGCTCTTTTGCGGCTTCAAGCCAAATTATCATAAATGTTAAATTGAGCCACATAAAAATATTTTTTCTCTCTTATATTATTAAAAAATTAATATTTTAAATTAAGACAAAATTAATTATTTTAATTTGTTGTTAAATTATTATTTTTAAAAATAAAAAATTATAAATATGTAAAAGAAATCTTTCATTGTTAGTCGTGATGGATAAAACATATAAATATAGTGTGTATTGAAATATTTTAGGATAAATTAGTAAAATATTTTTTTATCTGTGATTTTGAACGCGCAAAAATTAAAGTGAATAAAGTAATAGGAAAAATTACATAGTAAGACATATTCTATTAGTATAAATATTATTACTATCTATTTTAAAATATTACGTATCCTACCATTAATTAAGAGTTTTCTATCATTTATTAAGGAAGATGTATCTAAATACATGTATATTTATCATCGGTTACATTAAAATAGAAAGAGAAAGGAGCGAGATTTGGTATGTAACCCATATACATTTGAATCACACTAGACACACACAGATGCATGTATATGTATGTATCTGGTGTAACTCACATGTATCTTTGATAACAAATACATATGAGAGTAGATGCGAGGGAGGCAAGGGAGATGAGCGATATTTGTTATGTATCCTAGCTTGAATATAATGCATCTACAAAAAATTATATCAAATTTTGACCCCTATGTATTTTGAGATACATATTTCGCGATGTATCTAAACGTATTGGAAACACTAAATCTGATAAGATTGATAATATTGTAAATTAAAGTATATATAAATAATTACCTTCTTCACTAGTGGAATTTATGAAAGTTTAATAGAAAGGAAGTAACAAATTACTTTGTGTGTTTATAAATGAGAATTTTCACAAATAGTCATTATAATAAACTTAATTATGCTCCATATCTATATTTTGCATATCTACGAGTTGTAACTACAGTTTAAGCTGCCTCATTTATATAATCGCGGGTCATGAATTTGTATAATTCACGGGTACATTTGTATAATCAAACTATCTTTGTATAAATTTGAAATAACGAATTTATACAAACAGAAACATCTGAATTTTAAACATTTATACAAATTATATTTTATAAAATATACATTATACAAAAGTTATACAAAATTACATCATACAAATTTCAAATTATACAAACTAAAAAACTGAGTTACACAATTATAGCTAAAAATAGACCTTGAATTATAATTAAGGTAAACTATAACTATATTATCTAATTAACTAGTATATATTTACTTATCAACATAATTTTTCAAATAATATTTAATTTCAAAAATACTAAAATTAAAATACACTTATTTTTTGAGAGAGGAGTTATAGTGTGAAAGAAGTAGGTTTTTATTTGATTTGTTAATACACAGACAGTGAGATGAAGTAGAAAATGTAGGACAAATGTCACATGTTAGTTGAGTATGAGACATTTTTTAAATTCATACACACAAAAATAGAAAATACAAAACAGGCTCAACCACAGAGTTAGTGCCCACCAATATAAAACAATACTGTAACCAAACAGGGCATTATTAATTTGTTTAATTGTGGGAATGGACATAGAATTCATGATTTCCTATAAACAAGAAATGCATGTTCAAGTACATATTTAGATATATGACACTTATCTAATATTTATTCGATTAAAAAAATGATTTAGTGTAACTTTAACATGAAATTTAAGCAAATAAAGAAGATATTTCAATTTGTAGTCCTAAATTAAAGCTCTTTCGAATGTATTAAATTGTCTTTTAATTTTATAGCGTTAAACATATCACATCAAAAAATGTTAAGACTGAAATGATCCACGATCATGCATAAGCTAGCAAAATAATGCTCGATAGAACATGAGTAAAAAGGTAAAAGAAAAATATATCAATGATGTCATGCATATATAAGCTAGCAAAGATAACATGTTTTTGATAGTTTGAGAGTGTTATGAGACCTTTACACAAAGGAAAGACAATCATGTGAGGGTTCATGATGTATTTAATGAGCCTAACTTACTTTTTTGAGACTTTAGCTTATGTTGATAACTTATTGTATAAAAACATATCTCCCTCCGTTTAAAAAAGGATAGCCTAATTTGATTTGAAACGGAGTTTAAGAAAAGAAAAAAGACTTTTTAATCTTGTGATTCTAAACTAAAGTTATATCGAATGTACCAAAATGCCCTTTAATCTTGTGGTCTTAAACATGTCACGTGGAAAGTTAAAGTTAAAGTGTTGCCAAAAAAGGAAAGGGGTCATTCTTTTTTAAACAAACTAAAAAGGAAATAGGGACATTCTTTTCGAAACAGAGAGAGTATTATGGACTGGACAAAATGATGAACATTAAGTGAAATGTATTGATATTCAAAATTTAAAATTTATCTTATAAATGACTTATTATTTGAAATTTTTATTGCATTCATTGAAATCAAGATTAGTTTGATTAGGCTTTTAGCTAATTAATAGAGTTGAAATTTTATTATTGTTAGTTTTATCCATATTTCAAGCATTTTATCATCCAGGAAAAGCTTTTTCAAATCATGGATATATTTTCAAAAAAGTGTCATTTGGCTACATTTTACCATTTAATTAAGTGATTTGCTTTCAATAAGATACTTGTTTCATTGAATAGCTTCTCCTAATAAATATTCCCTCCGTTCTATTTTATGTGGTAATATTTGATCGGACACGGAGTTTAAAAAATAATGAAGACTTTGAAATATTCATCAAATTGCCTTTCAAAAAAGTAAAATTCATTTTTCTCTCTCCTCATAAATGTATCAGAGTACTATCTTTAAAATTAAGTGAATCCAACAAAAACAAATTAAAAGAGAAATTGTACCTTTAAATACTTATCATATAAGGAAATGTGACATTCTTTTTTAGACTAACCAAAAAGAAAATGATGCCACATAAAATGGGACGGAAGAAGTAATTATTTTTTAATAAAAGAAATAAATTTACTAAAATGAAAACATATGAAGTAATTGCTACTACTTGTTATGCAAATCATCAAAGTTCAGAAAAAGTAATAAGATAGTTAAGTCCATTATAATTTATGAAGTAGATGCTTTCAAGATTCTAATTCTGATGTCTTTGGACTAATGATCCTAAAAAAGAAAAAATACTATTAAAAGTTATCCTCATAAATTTTTTCTAATTTCTATATTATCATGATTAAAAGATTCACAATATTATTAATAGTCATAAAAAGTTTAAGTTAATCATAGGTTAAAAAAAACAGCTAAAAGGAAAAGCTTACTAGAACTAAGCCGATAATTATACCGAAGCCCTTAATCATATGATTAAGTTATTTGAATTTTTTATTTTAATGTATAATATTATTCAAAATTAAATTGTTTGAATAAGTGTTTTTTGAGGATTAAATATTTGAGTGATACATATATTAGTAATGCATCGAATAGCTTACGAAGGTATTAATTATGTAGAATTTCGTTGTTCATGTGTTATTTTTTATTTATTTATTAAATGTATTAGTTATTTCATTTTCTATTTTGCGAATATATCAGACGTGTAGTTTCTTAAATTCAAATCAAACACCATATAACTTATACATAAATAATCTACTCCTAACCAACTAATAAATTTGTCATTACTTATGCGATTTTTAATACCTGTATAACTTACCTCCAAACAACTCTAGTGTTTATAAATTTCAATTTTGTCATTATTGTGTAGTTAAATATTTAATTTTGTCATTATTGTGTAGTTAGATATTTTCTATTTTCCGATAATTATTATTGTGTGGAAAAGAAAAGAAGCCAAGTCATATTAGATAGATTAATTAATATTTAATTGCTTTAGCTAAGCTCACATGATCTGGATGACCCTTTTTTCTTAACTTTAATTGAACAAAGTAAAGAAACACAACTGTCATTATAGCAGTCATTTAGGTGGGATTTGTCGTATCTAATCATAATTTATTTTAACTTAATCATAAAACGCAGTTCAACTTAAGCTGCAACTATTATCTTAATTATTTTTCAAAAATAAATATTACTATCTAAAAGAATAATAAAAAGGTATCTTAACTTTTCATAACAATGAATTTCATCTCTTTTATATATTTTTTTGCTTTAAAAAGTGACTTATAAATTTTATTTTATTTTGGTTTAGTTAAGGTTTCATTGTAGTTGCTTGACAATTAAACTTTGATAAAAAGTAAAAGGTAACACAATTTTACTTTTATTATTTTTGTTAAGAAAACATTTTTTTGGGAAGCTTGTTAATTGCATAAATATATAATAATTAGTTTATCACATTATATATAGAGATGTATCATTTTATGTGCTAAGTGAGTTATCTTATGTAATAAAAATAATGCATGCATTTTGACGTGTAATTCAATATAACACCAAAAAAACTCGATTAAAGTTTGTTTTATCTTAGGAAAATTCATTTTTTTTAAAAAATTCAATCTTTAGCTAAAAAAACCCTAAGATCAAAGTTTTGATTTTTAGGTTTTATATAACATAACAAGGGTGCATATTAATTCTCAATTGTTATAGTGTAAGAAATCCAACTTAGTTTGATCATGGATTGAAATATTTGTAAGCGGAATCGATATTTAAACAAGAGAAAGCAAATGAGAGGAAATAATGAATAATTTTTTAAAATGTAAGGGTTTTAATTTTTTTAACAATCGTAATTTATTTATCGAGAAGCCACTCGCGACATACTAACTAACGAAGACCTAGGTTTTAGTATAGATGAAGGTTTTCTATACAAGAAGGGAAAGAGCTTTAGCTTGACTAATCTAGTTCAAAATAGGTTAAATGAATTTAATGGCTACCATTTATGCATAAACAAAACTTGGTTGATAGATTTTGTTTGATCCTTTGGGATCGGAGAAGAGTTTGGGTTCAAACAACTTAAAATATTTTTTTTTAATAAAAAAAAAGAAGGAAAAAGAACAGATATACGTCAAAACTATCGTAAATGGTAACCCCTTGTCATACTTTTGGGACATTGGTGTCCTCGTCGTCCAAAAACTAGAGCATATATACCCTTTTTACTGACGGACATACATGTGTCATAAACTTATCCACCGACCCAAAATTTATTAAAAATCAGATTGACGGATAAGATTGTGTCACGTGTCTTATTTAGTCTTCCGTTAGAGTGAAGGTCTTACAGCTCTAGTTTTGGATGGTAAGGGCACTAATGTACCAAAAGTATGACAGAGGGTATCTGCATAACATTTACGATAATTCGGGGTATATTTGTCCTCTTTCCCAAAAAAATTAAATCCTAGGGTCTCGATCCGGGTGTGGTTGGATCCCGATTCGAAAGTTGGGGTCAAATTTTGATTTGAATGTTGAATCTTGGGTCTTGCATCAATTGTTGGTTGTCAGGATCCGTTCCTGATTTGGAACTCGGGTCTCGACTCGAGTGTCAAAGTCGAATTTCGAATTGATCGATTGTGTTCAAGTTCAAGTGTCGGGGTCAGGTCCTCGGTCAAATATATGGTCTCAATTCGAATGTCGAGTCGAAAGTCAAAATAGGTCTCGAGGTCGGATTTTGGATCGGTCATCAGGGTTGTGTTCTAATTCGCTTGTTGGGGTCATGTCCTAGATCGATTATCGTATTTAGTTTCCGAATAATAAATTATTTTCTTAAAAAGTATTTTCTACTCTTAAGTCAAAAATAGTATATTTTTTTAAAAATGTTTTTCATTCACAAACTAAACACTAAAAAAACATCTGAAAAATATTTTCTACCGATCAACCGAACATAAGAAAATAAATTAAAAATCTACTTATTTTCTAAAAAAATATTTTAAAATAATCACAAAAATTCATTGCGAGAGGAATACAATATAAGTTGTGCTTGCTTGTATTAGCGCGAGCCATGAAGAATAAAACCATTATATACATCGAAAACTAATAAATGAGCTAAAAGTAAATTGTTTTTAAAAAATACTTTTCAATTATTTATAATTTTAAAAGAGTGTCTAGAAAATATAATAGTAACTAAATAAAAGACAACAAAATATAATACCAGTGGCCACTTTAGTGGTTTTATAGCAAGTGCTCTGCACCTATAAATAATAATCCAAAAAAAAAAAAAAACATACATCATGAACAGTTTTAGATTTTTTTTAAAAAAAGGTTTCCACCTTGCTTAAAATTTAAATAAATTTGCTTCTCCTTTCATCATGTTAATTTATCTTCATTAAGAGGGTTATAATTCGAGCTATTACTCTATGAAAATAGTTAATCATGAACATTAATGTGCATAAGTATTTTAAATATAGATATGGTATATATATGAATATACTTATTAAGTGCACGATATAATATAGTTTTACTATTGTTATGCTTATGGATATACAATATTTGTGTCCGGAGCCTAAAGGGTGAAAAATATTAACAAAAATTTTAAAAGGATATATGAATTTCTTTTTTAACCAAAACGGTAAAATCGCTTAGAATGTAGCGATTTTGTGTACCGACGTTAAGAAAAATCACTGCTATAGCAGTGATTTGTACAATTTACTTTTTTTTTAAAAAAAGCAACAAATCGATGCCAAGGCAGCGATTTTGTAAATTATTTTTTGCATAAATCATTACAAAGACAGCGATTTTACGTTATTTTTTTTAATTTTTGGCGATTTACCGATTTACTTAATTTTTTTATTTTTTTATTTTAAGTAAATTGTTGCCTTGGCATTAAATTTTTTTAAGTAAATCGCTGCATTGGCAGCGATTTTTCTAATTTACTTTAATTTTTTTTAAAATAGCAATTTTTTTTTAATTTTAATTTCTTATTTTTAATTGTGTAGTAAAATCGCTGCAAAAAATAAATCCTGCCTATTTTTTAATTGTGTAGTAAAATCACTGCAAAAGTAAATCCTGCCTATTTAATTTTTCATTTAATGGTAGTAAATCGCTGCCAACAAACAAATCGCTACATCCTAAGCGATTTTACCGTTTTGCTTAAAAAAAATGTCATATACCCTTTGGAAATTTTTGTTAATATTTTTCGCCCTTTAGACTCCGAACTCTACAATATTCTGATATGGTGATATTGTATACGTGCAAATAGTGATAGATTCAGTATTTCAGTTAGGGAATTCTACAAATTAAAATATAATGATTGAAAATTGAACTTGAAAATTCAAGGTGAAATTTGAAAAGCCGAAACCACTTAATCAACCTCGATTTTTGTGTTCAATTTATTCAACATCTCTCTCTCTATATATATATGTATAGTAATTTATTTCCCAATTTATGTGAAACTTTTTTTTTTCGAGAGTCAAATAATTTAAGTTTGACCGGTAATTTGCGCGTAGAATCTTTATTTTTTTGGAAATGAAATTTATATATTTGTAAACTAGGTAAACAGTACTAAAAGTCACAATAATTGATAATTCAAAATGTTTAAAAGATCTATGAAAAATTTACAGTTAAAGATAGATTTTTCGAGAGTCAAATAATTTAAGTTTGACCGAAAATTAGGGCGTAGAATCTTTATTTTTTTTGAACTGAAATTTATATATTTATAAACTAGGTAAACAGTACTAAAAGTCACAATAATTGATAATTCAAAATGTTTAAAAGATCTATGAAAAATTTACAGTTAAAGATAGATTTGTTTGATCTCGAAATTTGAAAAAAGTCACATAGAATGGGACGGAGCATCACGACCCAGACCGACATGACTGACACCCACACTAACCCTTCGGTGAAAGAACCATTACGACAACCCAACTAAGCAACTTAACGAAAAAATAACCATTTAAAGATACAAAAGCGGATTTAAATTATGGAGAAAAACAGAGTTCCTATAAACTCGATCCAAAGGTTTTAACTAAACAAATAACAAACTATTGTGGAGGTCAACCCCTAGAACCTGAAAGTCATTGCACCAAAACTCTACTAATCAACAAGTCTAAGGAAAGGGGGTGCAATCCCGAAACTAAACATACTAATAAATCTAACTATAGAGTATGAGTCCGAAAAGAATGAACTAAACAATAGAGGACCCATGGCAGCCTGGAACTGGCTCGCCTTTGAATCCGGTCTCGATCAGTGATCTTCTAACCGAGGTCTGTCAGTAGCCGCCCAAAGATGCACAACAAAGAACGAGCAAGTGCAGTATCAGTAAACAACCACATTATACTGGTAGGATCACGCGACTACTCCAGTAAGCGAAATACAAACATGTAATTAAAAAATAGCAAACACACGTATACAGAATGCATAGTTCAGTTAGCATTTCAGGAGCAACATACAATTTCTCAATTATCAATGACAGGTAGACATGAACATAATAATCACAAGTGGTTCTCTCATGGAATCCATATCTAAACTGTTAGTGTATCGGAACGTGACACCTGATTCAATATATGTGTCGGAACATGACACTCGGTTTTATATATGTGCGGAACGTGACACCCGATCTAATGTATGTGTTGAAGTGTGACACCCGATCCAATCAACACAATCACAATCACAACCGCAACCATACCATAATGAATAGCACATATAGCCACATGGTCAATTAACAGTTTGGCATGTAGTTGTTCACATATAATCATTTCATTAGATTCGATTTACATTTCACTATTCACATACTCGTATGCATGCAATGAAGCAATTATCCGACATATATTACAGAAACAAGAAATCAAATCATCACTTACCTCGAAACCAAGTTTGAATCCTCCTAAGACACTTGAGCCTTTCCTTACCAGTTTCTTTCCGCTTGTTCTTTCTAAACACAAGTAATTAATGCAAGGATCAATAAACAAGGCCTACTTTATCCGTATTATAATCAAACTATCAATCCAAGGTCAAAACCAAGATCCTAATATTCAACTAGGGCTTTACATTATCTTCGAGCTAAAACCCTCCCCTAATGATAATTACCCAAGATTCTAAGTTCTAAGAATCAGAATATGAATTAGGGGAGTAATTAACTTACCTTTAGCGCTAGAAATTGTGAAAAACTGTCAAGATTCGCCCTGGATCGTCTCATAGCTTGCAAGAATGAAGTTTTACAGAAAATAATGATTTTGAAGTTTTTCCTGACTTAAGTTCGTGATAGGACCGCCACGGCGGATCCCATCCCGCCACAGTGGCCCTGCCCTGGCGGGAAGAATCCCACCCCAGCGGCTTGCACGGAGACAGAACCTCAGAGTTGAGTTCCAAGCTCCCATTTCACAACACACCTTCAACTCGAAACATTCTAAAACTACCCTTTTACGCCAAGTTCGGTTTCGGGAGTTCTACTCGCCCGACTTTGATTTCGTAAAGTCGTGCAGACTCCTTAACGTTTTGGCTATCCACTTATGTGATCAAATTCATAATTAAATCCCCCATTCACTATCAGATTTCCCTAGACCTGACCTGACTCAGATTTCGCACGAGTCTGGCCTATATAGGCTAGAAATTTCCAACTTACTACTCAGAAGTTTTCTGGCCCAAATTCTTTCTCCCTTGACTTTATTATAACGATGAAAACAAATCATTACACGAAGAAACTATAATTTATTGTCCGAGAGATCGGATGAATCCCTACATACATTCTGCCTACGGATACACTTATTATGTGCGCAAATATACTAATATTCACTATTAGTATGCACACAAATATAATATAATATATTATACTATATTATCTTTAAATCAAAATGCTGTTATATTTTATCATTAATTAAAATCTCGTTATTTTCGTAAATTTGAATGCAATTAGCATTATTTACGTTCTTTTTTTTTTTTTTTTTTTTTTTTTTTTTTTTTTTTTTTTTTTTTTTTGTATTTTAAAGAGCTTATAGCTAGCCTCTGTGTCTTTTAGGACCAAACTCATACTGACCTGGCAAACGGTTACAGCTAAAATCCCAAACATAAACTCAAGCTGTTTTATTTTTATTATTTTTTTATTTTTCAGTCAGAAACACAAAAACTTAAGCTGCTAAGCCGAGCTCTATGAGATTATTTTTTTCTGTCTACAGCTAAGCAAATATATTAATATTAATATTAATACTTTTATATTAAGATAACTGTGGAAAAAGAAAGTGGAGAAAAACTTAAAAGACCCGCTTGATCATATAAGATATATTTTTTTTCTGATTTTCTTAAACATTATTTAAAAATTAGTGATTGGTCAATAAACTCTTGAATTCAATTCAAAGTTATACTTGAGATTTTCAACTTAAATGTTGCACACTTCTAATTAAATATGTAAAAAGATAAACAAATATAACTAATACATCAAAAGACGACTTTGAAATAACTGACATGACTCTACAATTACAAGACTCAGAAGCTTTAGCTCAGAGAAATAAAAATCCTTCATAATGATGATCTTATCACTCATTTACTACAAAAGATTGTTACGTTGATCTGCATGATGAGTTAAAACAAATCTTTAACTTGATTAAACAAACAACTATCATGAACATTCCATCCATCTAACTAAGAAAACCTAAACCTCCATAATATCAATCATCAGACTAACTTAATAGTAATCTATTCTTAAGATTTTAAAAAGAACTTATCAAAAAAAAAAAAATTTAATCAGAATAGATCGTCTGCGACTTATTTCCAACTCTGCATGAACATAAAATCACATATAGTAAACTTTTTCTAACCCTACATGCAGTGTCAGAGTTAGGATTTTTAATAAGGGGGTTCAAAATATGAAAAATTAAACATACGAACTAATCGAAAGGGATTCGACATCTAGTGTATATACATAAAGAATAATTTTAATTATATATAAATAATAAGATTTTCCGCTCAAAAAGGGTTCGGATGAACCCCTGACATATTGTTGGCTCCGCTGCCTACATAAACGTGAAATGCTAAGTACACCCTATTTCACTTATTTTTTTTCCTTATAAACCCTATGCAAGGAATTGCTATAAAAAAAATAAAATGAAAGTGTACATTATTATTATTCATCAAAAACCTTGGTTAAGTATTGAAGATCTAACCCTAGTTAAGCCAAAAAAAGGAATAATCTCGAAATCTAACCCTAGTTAAGCTAACACAATAACACCTCAAGCCGAGCCACATACCAAAAAAAATATATAAAAAAAATATATACACAAATAAAATAAAAAAAAACATTTCACCTCCTTGTCCCCATTTCTCTCTATACTCTCAAACTCTCAATTCCATAGTCTAAAATTAAAATATAAAACGCCATTTTTTCTCTTCAACTCTCTCTTTCTCTCTCTAACTCATGGAGTCGACCAAGTCGACCACGACGACCATCTCCGGCGACCTTTTCTTTCAAATTTAGCAACAAAATCAAACCTTCATTTTGATTGTTCAAACATTTTTTTTTTTTTTTTTGGATCTTTGAAGCAATGGGAGAAGAAGATAAAGGAGAAGTAGCTAAAAAGTTGATTGAAATAGTTAATGATATATCAAACATATCGGATTATAGAATTTCTGTGAAGAAACAGTTCTGTAATTTAGCTCGAAGGCTCAAGTTGTTGACTCCAATGTTCGAAGAGATTCGTGATAGCAAAGAGAAATTACCCATTGAATCTATGAAATCGTTGATTTCATCGTTGATTTCATTAAAAAAAGCTCTGGAATCTGCTAAGGAATTGCTCAAATTTGGTAGCGAAGGAAGTAAGATTTATCTGGTGCGTATGTTTTAAATTCAGCTTAGATTTTCTCAGTTTGATTTTGTGCTTAATTTGTTTGAAATTAATCGAAGTTCGTTAAACTGATTCTGTTTGAAATTTGGTGAAAAAAATTGTTTATTTGCTGAAATGATTGGGTAATTAATTTAATGGTAGTAAATGCTTTACATTTTCTGTTTGATTTTTTTAGGATTAATGATGGATTTGTTTCTGATTAATTTCCACATTGAAGAACTTTGAGATGAAACCTCTAGAAAAGATTTGATTTTTTTCCCACTGTTTTCTAAAATTCCTCGTTTTTTTGGTATTCGTGGTGTCTGAGTCAGCTTGGCGCATCTTCACTACTTTCATGTGATACCTAAGCTGACTCATTCTCACTAATTTCACGTGATACCTGCCAGCTCAGCAATAGGTATCAGGTAGCTCTATATAGGACAAATGGCCTGGTATCCGTGGCGTCTTGAGTCAGCTTGACACATCTTCACTAATTCCATGTGATACCTGAACTGGCTCAACTTCACTAATTCAATGTGATACATGCCAGCTCAGCAATAGGTATCATATAACTCTGTCAACCAAAGATTGGACAAATGACAAAATAAACTCCTCTAGTTATGAATCATTAGATTGGTGACAAAGAAAAAAGGTCCAAAATTATCCGTTATCTTTGGGTTTAGACTCAAAATAATCCGTTTATCTTTTCATTAGAGCACTAATGGTCCTCTTTTTTTGCCTAATAATGGTGCATTTTCAGTCTACTCCAACATTGTCCATCTATCACTAATAGGAAAATTTATGATCTAAAAAAGTTGTGATTTTTTTCACAGGAAAACTTACCAAAGTAAAATAACTAAAGCTACAAATTTTAAATTTATGGAACTCAAGTAAGAAATACAGTAATATACAAAATTTGGATTATGGAAACGCTTACACTTTTAATAACCACTATTCACAGGGTATTTACGTTTTGCGATTTAATGATATTTATTCTAGTGAGAGTTTTGGCAAGTTGATCAGCAAAACACAAAAGTTTGATTCTTGAAATCTTGCCGAGAATGCTAATTGTATCTTCTTTTTTATATAGGTTCAGTTTACACTTAAATAACGTGAGCAACGAGAAGAAAATAAAGATAAATGGACTTGCTTTTATGGTAAAATCATTGTTTGCCCCTAAATCCGAGTCTTAAAGTAACAATTGAATTATAATGACCAAATATGTTTTTAATGCTAAATTACTTGTTAAAGAATATGATCAAGCAATGAGCAATAATAACAGACAATAAAATAGTGAATATAAGAGAAAAAGAGAATCTTTTTAATCGTCTCTAGCGTAATTGTCTAGCAACATCACTAGGAAAAGCAAGAGCTCGAGTTTCAATTCAGAGAGTAAAGTAGTTCTTGTGACAAAATCAGATAGGTCTGAAGTGAGGGGAAGGAATGTATTTATGACCTAACCCTAAGTAACATTTCCCGTGTATTCCGGCTCTCATAATGACCATTATCATTTATTAGCATATTTAACCATTACATGTGTGAGTGACTGACGGAGAGAATCCTGGATTCACCGGAAGCAGTTATAGATGAGGACTTATCCGGGCTTTAGTTCCGGTCTCACCTCCCTGGAGCTAGATGAGTCGGCATAACTGTACCAGGCCTTTAATGGATTAAGATAGCTTTACGGGGTACAATTTTAGGCCACACATGGTTTCTCCAACAAAGGAAAAGAAAAGAAATAGTAAGTACAGTAACATATAGACAGAAAATGTTGGAGGAGACTAGAAATGCATCATGGCTTTGATGTTGGATGTACTTTTGGATTCCTGTAATCCCCGATGCTGATGGATTTCGATAATCCATAATGCATACCAGATTCAGGATTGCAAGAATTAATAATGCAACAACACACAATTACTTGATTAGAGTTATCATTCGAACTTTACGGGAAGTTTGATTTCCACATGGTTGATGGTCTAGCTTCCAACTTTTCAGTTGAAATCTCCATGTATTCTCACATCTAGATAATCAATTCCTACTCAGGATGCTCGTATGATGCATTAATCTACAACTACTGGAAGGAGGATCATTTTCTCTAACTTGTGACTGAAGATTTCTTGGAGAAATTCCACTACTTGTTCTTCCTATATAGCCTCTTAGGGATGATCCTGTTCTTTTGCCACAAGATTTCTTGGAGAAATTAACTTTTAGGAATGGTCCCTCGTGAACTTTACATTAACTACTTGATTGACCTGATATCCAAACACGATAAACTGACTCGGTCTTTTGGATGTCAAGAGATGTCTAAACGTGTGATTCACAATTTGCATTGCCTAATGATATTCTCAGAAACAAATTTTGAATTAAAGCTGGCATTTTGTATGATGCAGTTTTCTATTTCATTGTGAGTTATGCTTTCCTTGCATGTAGGATGTCTAATCCTTGTAGAATGCAGTGAGATCCTTTGAACCATCAGCGATACAATGTCCTACATAATTTTATTTGAATACTCAAGTAAATGGTGTCTATTTGCAGGTGCTAGAAATGGAGCATATCATGAATAAATTTCAAGAGCTGACATCCCAGCTTGAACAAGCTTTGAATGGAATTTATTATGAAAAGCTTGAAATATCCGACGAAGTTAAAGAACAGGTACACATCATTTTCTAATTATCTCTTCATTCCAAAAGGGGAGATTTTTCTGGAAGAAGCAACATAAGTACCTGACCTCATGATGGTCTACGGTTAAACACATTTCATCTGCAGTTCTTCACCATCTATAACTTCTTCTGCTGTCAGGTTGCACTTGTCCTTTCTCAGTTCCGAAGAGCCAAAGGAAGGGTTGAAACACCTGATGCTGAACTGCATGAAGATTTGCTGTCTCTTTATAACAGGAGTAATGACGTCGCTGTAGATCATGATGTCCTAAGGAGGTTAGTTGATAAGCTACAGCTCACCGAGTTAGATGACCTTAAACAAGAATCACTAGCTTTGCATGAAATGGTCATTGCTACTGATGGGGATCCCGAGGAGAGAATAGAGAAGATGTCAATGCTACTGAAGAAAATCAAGGACTTTGTACAGACTGAGAATCCAAACATTGATTCTTATGGAAGAGATAAGTCTTCAAATTTTAGTGGACAAGCATCTGCAGACGGAAGCCAGAAGGCCCCAGTTATACCGGATGATTTTCGTTGCCCTATTTCCTTGGAGTTGATGACCGATCCCGTCATTGTTTCGACTGGACAGGTATTTATGCTGTGTCCTTTTAACCTATTGGTATAAAATTTAGTCGAAACTATCTATTTCTTGTTCTTGAACTACAGAAAGATGTTATTACCAGATTCTTCCCTTTCATCCCGTCATACTTTTACGATGATATATAACCAGTATCTTGCTTGTGTTTATGTGTACTTCTTAGTTGTCTGTCAGAATTATAGTTCATCAGTGATTGCTGCTGATCTCTAATCTTTATGTTTCATTTAGGCAGCAGTATTAGATATGTGTATTTAAGAAAGGAAAAATACATAGATAGCCCCTTTAAGTTGTCTCCAACGATTACTTAAACATTTTAACTATCAGTATGACCAGATACAAGTCGGAAAAACTGTGCTTATAAACACCCAAGTCCAGCAGACCTTATATGTGAGTTACAGTTGCCAATGACGTGTCAAATGAACCAATTAAAGAACAACACGTATCTTTTTCCTTACTTTGAACTAGACCAGCTCGAAGGCTAAAAAGAGAGGCTGAATCCAGTGATCTTGAAGGTTATCCATGTCTGAACTCAATGTGAGTTTTTTTTTTTTTTTAAATTCTCTTTTGCGTCAAGGTTGAAAGAGAGTAGAGCTACTGATGTTAGGATGAGGAAGGTTCACATGGAATTTTGGGTGAAAAAGAATGGGTACTATCGTTGGGAGATTTTGAGCGAGGGAAAAATGATAATGCAGTATGGAACCCTGTACAAAATTTATTTAATTTCTAAAAAGGGGAGGAAAAGGTCTGATGAAGGCCTCACGCGCTCACATTTAACTAAAATACACATAATATCCCAGGTACACATCTTTGCCAAGTGGATATGTCTAAATGGTCAGTGTGTCTATTTGATTCTATGTATGTATTTTGCCTTTAAGAAATGATTTTGAAGAACTGTCACATCTACTAGTTATCGAAAAGAAAAAGAACCATCACATCAACTAGTGGTCATAGCTTTTTCAAAGGAAGAGCTGCAAAAGTGTAAATCACCATGTATGAACAATATTACATATTAGTCAGTTGGTTCATACGTGCTGATCAAACATAAATAGAAACAAGTCAACAACTATGTCTTAGTCCCAAACAACTTGGGGTCGGCAATATGAGTCTAACTAATTCATTTAAGGGCAACTCATTTCAGTATTATCATTTTTACCAGGTTAATATTTTACTTTACTGCAGACCTATGAACGTTCTTGTATTGAGAAGTGGCTGGAAGCTGGACATAGCACTTGTCCCAAGACTCAACAAGCCCTCACAAGCAAATCTCTGACACCCAACTATGTATTGCGTAGCCTTATAGCACAGTGGTGTGAAGTGAATGGGATTGAACCACCTAAAAGACCAGGTAGTTCTCCACCTAAAAAGTCTGCATCTGCATGCACTCCTGCTGAGCACTCGATGATAGAGAATCTCCTGAGAAAGCTCAAATCTGGCAGCCCCGAAGAGGCGCGTTCTGCTGCAGGTGAAATCCGCCTTCTTGCTAAGCGTAATACTGATAATCGTGTTGCAATAGCTGAAGCTGGTGCCATTCCTCTGCTAGTCCATCTTCTATCCACACCTGATTCTCGAACTCAAGAGCATGCTGTTACAGCACTTCTCAACCTTTCCATATGTGAGAATAATAAAGGACACATTGTAACTTCAGGGGCAGTGCCTGGTATTGTTCATGTACTCAGGAAGGGGAGCATGGAAGCACGTGAAAATGCAGCAGCCACCCTTTTCAGCCTTTCAGTTATCGATGAAAATAAGGTCACCATTGGTTCTTCAGGAGCGATTCCTCCGCTTGTGGCGTTACTAAGTGAAGGTACACAAAGGGGAAAGAAAGACGCAGCTACAGCACTTTTCAATCTATGCATTTATCAAGGGAACAAGGGCAGGGCAATAAGGGCTGGAGTTGTACCTACATTGATGCTGCTGCTCACAAAACCTCAAGGTGGTATGGTTGATGAAGCACTTGCTATACTAGCAATCTTGTCAAGTCATCCAGAAGGGAAGGCAGCTATCGGAGCTGCAGACGCGGTTCCTGTTTTGGTTGACGTGATCGCAAATGGTTCTCCCAGAAACAAAGAAAATGCTGCTGCAGTTTTAGTACACCTCTGCTCTGGGGACCAACATCATCTGGTCGAAGCACAACGACTTGGTTTGATAGGTCCTTTGATGGATTTAGTACAAAATGGAACCGAAAGAGGCAGAAGAAAAGCAACCCAACTGCTTGAAAGAATGAACAGACTTGCTGAGCAGACAAAACAGCCCCAGGCGCAAGCCGAGTCTCAAACTCAAAACCAGGTCTCGCGGTCACCAGCCTCATCAACTAATGCCATTGAGAGTTGAATGCATCCAAACAAGTTGTGGTCGATCGACTAAATACAACTAAATGTTCATTTGTATTCTCTAGTTCGCGTGGTGTTTTCTTTCTTGGTTCGTTTCGAAGCATTTGATGACATTTAACATGGCTTTAGAGAATGGGGGGTGGGGTGAGGGAAAGGTGGAAGATCACCAATCCTGTTCATTAAGTTATTTTATTTGTTTTTCTTGGTGTTGAAGCATATAGTTTCATGAAAATAGGCCATGGTAATGAAGGTAAGAGCTGAAAACATACAGAAAGTGAAAAATTGATGTGCAAAATGTCTGATGTATCATTGTAAGTTGTAAAACTTGTACAAGTGTAATCTTCCTCAGTTTTTATCGAAGGAAATGCTTTCACCTTTTGTACATTTTGCTTCAATTCTTAGCTCTCGTGTGACCATTGATTTTGAAGTTGAAGCTTATCATCAATAACAATAACGTAAGCATCAGATTTTTTGGTTGAACCTGCGGCGATAGAATCTGCGACGAGGATTTGTAATCTCTCTCTAGATCTGACAAAAGTGAAAGACTAGGCACATATCACCTTTATTTGTGCGGTCCGTTCTAGTAAAAACATTTCAATTTTTATTATCACTTCCTATACTGGCAGGGGAAATGGTAATCTGGAAAGAGGATTTGAATATCTCTCTAGATCTGCCAAAAGCAAAAGACCATGCATAGATCACCTCTATTTGTGCAATCCGTTCTAGTAAATATAGAAAAGAAAAGCAAAAATTGAAATGCAGAAGCTAAATTATAGAGATAAAAAAAGAACAAGTAAAGAAGAGATTGATTTGGGAAATTTTCTGATGATTGCATTGATTATTTGATGTTGTATTGTTGAATTTGTGAATCTAAAACTGTAAACATTGTAATTGAGCTAAGAACAGAGAGGAGAGAAACAGAGAGAATATTCTGGAGAGAATTGATGCTATCACTCACCTTCAATGAGTAATACATGATGTATATATATATACAGTTGTGTAACTAGTTGTGTAACTAATTGTAGGTGCTATGAAGATGTTCTTCATTCCTAGCTTGGACATGAGATGAGAATGAGAATTCCGGCCAAGAGCTTTGGTGAGAATGTCAGCAGGCTGCTCCGCAGAGGGAATATATGTAGTGACCAAAAGACCATCTTGAACCTTCTCTCGAATGAAATGACAATCAATGTCAATATGTTTCGTTCGTTCATGAAAAACAGGATTGGCTGCTATTTGAATAGCAGAAGTACTATCCGAATATAAGGAGACTGGGAGGGATATGCTGGTACCCAATTCTTGAAATAATCCCACAAGCCATACAATCTCTGCTACTGTTGAAGCCATAGCACGATACTAGGCCTCTGCTGAGCTTCGAGAGACTGTGAGTTGCTTCTTTGATTTCCATGAGATGGGAGATTGTCCATGATGAATCATAAAACTTGTAATTGACTTCCTATCATTGACACAAGAGCCCCAGTCTGCATCACAAAAGACTGTTAGAACATCACTACCAGTAGATGACATTAGGATTCCTAAGCCAGGCTCAGACTTCAGATATTTCACCAGCCTTAGGGCAGCATGCATATGTGACGCTTTGGGAGAGTGCATAAATTGGCTCAGACATTGGACAGCGAAAGAAATATCTGGTCTAGTATTTGTAAGATAAAGTAATCTTCCAACTAATCTCTGGTATGTAGTAGGATCAGGAAGCAATGGATCATCATGAACAGATGGAACATGTTCATCATATATAGTAGTAGTAAGCTGCATGTTTAACTCCATTGGAGTTGATACAGGTTTTGCCCCAGCCAAACCCATGTCCGCGATAAGTTCCAGGGTATATTTTCTTTGGTGGATGAGAATACCAACTGCACTTCTGGCAAACTCCAAACCCAAAAAATACCTCAATTCACCCAAATCTTTTATCTTAAAAGCAAGGTGTAGGGCCTCCTTAGTCTCCTGTATCATTGAAGGATCATTCCCTGTGAGTAGT
This sequence comes from Solanum sitiens, assembly GCA_016801875.1. Lineage (NCBI taxonomy): Eukaryota > Viridiplantae > Streptophyta > Magnoliopsida > Solanales > Solanaceae > Solanum > Solanum sitiens. The sequence continues at coordinate 563,167 of JABWTJ010000178.1, read as the reverse complement.
AAATCATCAACATAGACTAGCACTATCACTAATTTGTCATCTTGCCTCTTAGTGAATAAAGAATAATCTCTAGTGCTTTGATGAAACCCTGAATCAGTCAAGATAGTAGTGAGTTTGATATTCCATTGCCTTGAAGCTTGCTTAAGTCCATAGAGTGACTTAAGTAGCCTGCATGCTTTGGTGCCTTTAGATGGAATGTTGAAACCATCAGGCAAACACATATAGACTTCTTCAAATAGATCCCCTTGTAGGAATGCATTATACACATCCATCTGATGTATAATCCAATTGTTAGCGGCTGCTATAGAAATGACAGATCTAACAGTAGCCATCTTCACCACAGGGGAGAATGTCTCCTGGTAGTCAAAACCTTCTTTCTGGTTGTAACCCTTGGCTACCAACCTAGCCTTGAACCTTTCTATTGTGCCATCAGCATTATATTTAATCTTGTAGACCCACTTGCATCCTATAGCTTTCTTCCCATGTGGTAAATCAACTATCTCCCATGTTTTATTGTCCTCCAAAGCCCGTATTTCACACTTTATAACATCTATCCATCTGACATCCTTAGCTGCTTCTATGTAACTAGTTGGTTCTGTCTCAAGAGAAAGCTTGGAAACAAAACTTTGGTATGCAGGAGATAAGTTTCTGTAATCTATATGAGAGGCAATAGAGTAAAGACAGTGTGTCGACCCTGCAGTAGTGACATAATCCTTATGCCATATAGGTGGTTTAATACCTCTAGTAGATTTTCTTGTGGGAACATCAGTGGGAAAGACTTGGGAAGGAACCACTAAAGTGTTTTCAGAAGAATCCTGAGCATGTGTAGTACCAGGAGAGTCAATACGTGTAACAGGAGGCACATGAGCTATAGGAACCTCAGTAGAAATTGAAACGAGATCATCATATGCAAGAATGTTGGTATTGGATAACTGATTCTCAGAAATGGTTTCTTGAAAAGAAAAACATCTTCCATAAACACTACATCCCTGCTGATAAAGAACTGCTTGTTGGCTATATCATACAATCTGTAACCCTTCTGAGTAGTGCCATAACCCACAAAAACAGCTTTAACAGCTCTAGGACTGAACTTATCATGTTTAGGTAGAATGGTGGCAAAACACAAACACCCAATGACTTTCATGTGAGTAAAGGAGGGAAGTCTGCCATGAAGCTTTTCAAAAGGAGACATACCAGCTAGTACAGAGGAGGGTATTCTATTGATAACATAAACAGCAGCTTCAACACACAACCCCCAAAATTTGTCAGGAAAACTAGCTTGGAACTTGATTGCTCTGGCAGTCTCAAGGATGTGTCTATGCCTTCTTTCCACAACACCATTCTGTTGTGGAGTGTATGGACAAGAACTTTCATGGATGACACCATGAAGGTTAAAAAATTCATTGCATTGATGGTTAAAAAATTCAGTGCCATTGTCAGACCTCACTCTTTTAATTTTTGTGTCAAATTGAGTTTCAATGTCAACAAAAAATTGTTTGAGTATGGCGATCACATCAGATTTCAACCTTATTAAAAAAATCCATGTCCATCTTGAAAAATCATCTACAATTGTCAAAAAATATCTCATCCCATCAAAAGTTTCTGTTTTATAGGGACCCCAAACATCCATGTGTAACAATTGAAAAATACATGTAGAGTTACTAATGCTGTGAGGAAATGGCAGTCTAGTCTGTCTAGCAAGAGGACAAACTTCACAACCTAACAAGGTGAACTTATTTCCAAGACTATGAAAGAAAGGAATCTGCCTAATTACACTCATAGGAACATGACATAACCTTTTGTGCCATACATCAACATCAGCTTTTGTAAATGCCATACAACTTTGAAGTGTTTTGCCTTCAGTCCCTATGTGTGAACATATGGTGTAAAGACCATTCTCCTCCTTACCAATCACCTTGACCTTCCCAGACAAGATGTCCTGAAAAACACAATATTGTGGGGAAAAAGTGACATAACAGTTCAAATCTTTTGTCACTTGAGAAACCGACATAAGATTGAACTGAAAACTTGGCACACACAACTTCTCCAATGTGACAAACCCCAATCTAAGATACTTTAGCCGAGTCACCAGTAGGAAGTTGGACATGTCCTGTAGTATCTAATGGGCCTTTATTGTGTAAAACATGAGAATCACCAATCATATGATGTGAAGCTCCAGTATCCACAATCCATTTTATGGAACTACTTTGAGGCAATGAAAATTTACCTGCCATGTTTACAGTACCCTGTGATTCACTGATGGATGTTTGAGCCAGCATCTTTAGCAATTGTTGATGTTGTCCTGGTGTGAACATGGGCTGCAACAAAGGTTGAGGCATGGAATGTTGATACTGATGAGGATACAAAGGTTGGGAAGGCATGTGAGAAAGAAGAGCAGGACTATTGGCATCATATGTTGAATTTCCTGCATCAAAAGTGAATTTCCAGCCATCATAGTGTCTCTTTTACCTTTATAATGAGGAGGATAACCAATCAATTTATAGCAACTTGCTTTAAGATGCCCAGTTTTATGACAGAAATCACACTTCAACAGCTTAAGACAATCAATCTTTAGGGGACCTTTCATATGCAAAAATCACATGAAGCATTAGGATTATAAGCTTTCCTTGGCTTCTGAGTAGAACTGGCAGTGAACATAGCAGTAGGATTCATACTCTCAGGCATCATCATCCTACTTGAACCAGCAACCATTTTTTGACTCTCATCTTGGTTGATCATAGCATAAGCTTGATTAACAGTGGGAATTTGAGGCATTAACAATATTTGACTCCTAGCTTGACAATAGGAATCATTTAGTCCCATGAGGAATTGTAACATTCTCTGAAACTGCAGGTGCTCAAAAAACTCCTTAGATTTAGCACATGTACAAGAAGATGGAGGCATTATAGAGTCATATTCATCCCAGAGATCTTTAAGTCTAGAATAATACACAGAGACAGAGGATACACCCTGAACAAGTGTAAATATCTCTTTATGTAACTGGAAAATTCGAGAACTATTAACCTTGTTGAACCTCTCTTTCAGATCTTCCCAAATCAAGTGAGCATTTGAACAGAAAAGAACACTACTATGCAGATCCTTACTTACATTGCACAGAATCCAAGATACTACAATAGCATTACATCGATCCCACAGTCGACTCAAATCACCAGGAAATTGCTCGCGTTTCACTGTGCCATCAATAAAACCAACTTTGTTCTTCCCAAGCATAGTCAATTGCATGGCCTTACTCCACAAAGTATAATTGTCAGTTCCGGTAAGCATAATTCCAACATTAAGCGATCCCGGTGCATCTGACGGATACAAAAACAAAGGATGATAATGATCGATAGTTGAAATCACCGCAGAAGATCCCAATTGAGTCCCTGCCTCGTTCCCAGTAATTGTCATCGAAATATTATGCTGAAAATACAAAAAAAACAGAAAGATCTGCAAAAAAAAACTAGAAACTTAGAAATTGTAGAATTGCTGAAGAAGATCTCTCGATTTACACTCAAATTACTCAGATACCATGTTGAATTTGTGAATCTAAAACTGTAAACATTGTAATTGAGCTAAGAACAGAGAGGAGAGAAACAGAGAGAATATTCTGGAGAGAATTGATGCTATCACTCACCTTCAATGAGTAATACATGATGTATATATATATACAGTTGTGTAACTAGTTGTGTAACTAATTGTAACTAACTCTCGTTAAAACCACTAATCTGTAACTAACTAGTCTACTTGCATCACTAACATTGTAATGCATAATCATAACAACATGACTAACAACATGACTAACAACATGACTTAACTACTTGGACTAAGGCACGTCAACATTTACACTTAATTCCTTTACATGTATTTATAGTTGTATTTACACCGTAAAGTAAATCAAAAACACAAAAATATTCTGTACAGGTGTACTATCTCTATCGGGTTTTGCATAACAACTCTAACCATATTCCAAGTATCCAAAGTTTGTGATCAAGGGCTGTGATTGCATCTGATCTGATGGCTGAGATAAGTTCCAGCACACATTAATTTGTGGGGCCTGAGAGGACAGGTGTCCATTGCTAACAAAAGAGGGAAAAATTATCTCATCTGAATTTTGCCCTAACATTTGAAATGTTTCCCTCGTTTCTTTAGATTTCATCTTCTCTAATTCTTTGTTCTTTTGTGAGATCGACGAAACACCATTTTCAACACCACCCTCAAGTTGGAGGACAGTGCAGAGAGACATAACTTGGGAAGAATGGTGTGATGAGGAGGTACAGATAGGGCCTTAGTAGAAAGATCAGCAAGTTGGGAGGAGGCTGGTACATAACAGAGTGAAATGAGACCGGCAAGATATTGTGTTGGGTTATCCCACATCGAAAGTGAAAGGGGCTGATGGTCAATTTATAAGTGTGAGGGAAAGCCTCAACCTTTGAGCTAGCTTTTGGGTTGAGAAGGCCCAAGACCACCCAACATTGGTATCAGAGCCCAGGTTGTCAACAAGTCTCAGCCCATTGGGAGAAACTGGGTTGTCGCCAACCCCTTCCACTTTCGATGTGGGATAACCCAACATATTGTTGCCTGACAAAATGGAAGTCTAGTTCCACATGCTTGGTTCTCTCATGGAAGACGGGGTTTCGGGCAATGTGAATCGCTGATTGACTATCAGAATGAACAGGAATGAGAAGCTCTGGTGGATAACCAAGATCAAGAAGATGTCAATTCAGCCAAGTCAGCTTAGCTACAACCGCCGCATAGAACGATATTCAGCTTCTGCTGCAGACAGAGAGACAGAGAGTTATTTCTTAGACTTCCATGAAATGGGAGAACCTCCAAGAGTTACAAAATAGCCACTAACAGATCTGGGAGTGTCCAAACAAGAGCCCCAATCTGCATCGCAATAAGGAACTAATTGTAGAGAAGAATCTCCCGATATGAGTAGACCTTGAGCAGGATTAATCTTCAAATAGCGAAGTACTCGAAGGGCTGCATCAATATGAGGAGTACGAGGCTCTTGCATAAACTGGGATAGATGCTTGACCATAAAACATATATCAGGCCGGCTATGACTCATGTAATTTAACTTACCTATTAACCTTCTGTATGAAGTAGCATCAAGCAATAATTTGCCTAAAATAGAAGATAACTTGACTATAGGATTGAGTGGTGAAGAAGCAACGGGGAGATGTGAACAGTCATATTCAGAGAGAAGTCCCATAGTATACTTCTGCTGAGTTAAAATCAGTCCATGTGGTTCTCTGAGAATCTCAAGCCCAAGGAAATAATATAAGTCTCCAAGATCTTTTATCTGAAACTCATTATCGAGGAAAGACTTAAGCTGGTCAAGTTCATTGGAATTGTTTCTTGTCAAAATGACATCATCTACATATACTGCAACTATTGAGATAAAAGGACCATCCTTCTTAACAAACAAAGAATAATCATTTAGCGAAGATGAAAAACCTTTATAGTTCAGGGCTGAAGTGAGCTTATCATACCACTGGCGTGAGGCTTGCCTCGGGCCATACAAAGACTTATTAAGTTTGACACATGATGAGGAATAGGACCAGTCATACCAAGAGGAAACCTCATGAATACTTCTTCTTGTAAATCACCATGCAAAAATGCATTATTAACTTCCAACTAAGAAATATCCCAATCTTTCTTCATAGCAATGGTTAAAATGCACCTAATGGTGGTCATTTTAACCACGAGAGAGAAAGTCTCATGAAAACGCTCCTTCAACCTTTCCAAAGACCCATCTGACCTTTGCTTTACTTTGTAGACCTACTTATAAGGTAGGGCCTTCTTATCCTTAGGTAAAACAACTACTTCCCAAGTCTTATTAGCCTTTAAGGCTGCAAATTCAGATGCCATTGCCTGCTCCCAGCCAGGGTGCATTGCAGCCTGTGCAAAATTGGTAGGTTCAATAATATTTAAAGTACTGTTAAGGGTCTGCTGATTAGGTAGAGAAAGGGCTACAAAACGGTATATAAGAGGTTCAATTGAAGAGGTAAAACAAGACTGAGTGAGATCAGTGAGATAAACTGCATTACAAATGTAGTCGGATAAATATCCAGGCTTCTTATGAGGCCTAGTGGACTGCCTGATAGGTGTTACAATAGGAGGAACACAAGGCATGGTAGAATGATGAGAAATAGAAGACGGAGATGATGATAAATAAGAGGAGGCATCATTAGGCTGACTTGATTGTACTGGTGAAGATTGATCAGAAATGATGGGCTTTGTAGACGAGGGAAAATGTTGATCAAGAGTTGTAAAGATAGGATAAGTGGAAGGAATAGGAGTAGTCTTGAAGGGAAAAATACTCAATGAATTTGACATCCCTTGAAACAATGATCTTCTTAGTTTCTAGGATCAGGAGTTTATATCCCTTTTGTCCAGGTGGATAACCCAAAAAGTCACAAGCCAAAGCTCTTGGCTGAAACTTGGTCTAGGCTGAGATAAAGTTGAAGCATAACAAAGGCAACCAAAACTTCTGAGGTGTGTGTAAGTAGATGGCTGACTATAGAGTATTTGATAAGGAGTGACACCATTTAGGAATCTTAAGGGAAATCTATTGATAAGGAAAGTAGCTGTTAAAACACACTCTCCCCAATAAGATATAGGAAAACCTGACTGAAAGAGTAATGATCTGGAAGTTTCCAAAAGATGCCTATGGTTTCTCTCCACCACCCCATTTTGTTGTGGTATAGCTACACAAGAGGTTTGATGAATTATTACATTGGAGTTGAAAAATTCAGAAGTGGTGATGCTTTTTCCTAATTCTTAAGCATTATCAGTTCTTATGATTTTGACTTTACAATCAAACTGTCCTTCAACCATAGCTAAAAAAATACTTGAGCATAAAGAAAGCATTGGCCTTAGTTTAAAGTAAATAAGTCCATATAGCTCTAGTGAAGTCATCAATAATAGTTAGAAAATACTTAAGATCATTGTAAGTAGGTGATTTGTAAGATCCCCATGTGTCAACATGAATGAGTTCAAAAATGGAATTAGATTTGATTTAACTTGTAGGGAAAGGAAGTTTAGATTGTCTAGCGAGAGGACAAATATCACAATAACAATTTGGTATATAATTGAAAGCAAAAGATCTAATATATTTTATTGCAGATATGGGAAAATGCCCTAATCTGTGGTGCCAAAGTTTTACATCAAAATTCTTTTGGATTACTACACAATTTGAAACAGAAACTAAACTAGGAGTCTGAGCAGACAAGGCTCTATGCTGGACTTTTTTCTTGGAAAGCTGACTGGAAAATTGAAGTTTATATAGCCCTTCTTTGACATCACCAAGAGCCAGAGGTCTCTTTATGGAAGGGCCCTGCAAGAAACAATTAGTGGAAGAAAAGATGATGAGACATTGAAGTTGAACACAAAGTTTGTGAATAGACAAAAGATTAATCCTAAAAAAAGATATATAAAAAACCTTATGATCAATTAGGTATGGAAATAATGCAACACTTCCTATGTGAGTGGCTTGTACTTTAGTAGAATCAAACAAGTTCACATAAACAAAAGAAGGGAGAGGTTTAAGATTGAAACAAGCTTGAATCAGAAGAAAGATGTCCTGATGCCTCTGAATCTAAAATCCAGTGAGTAGATCCGATAGAAATAGGATAAGAAACAGAGGAATTTTTACCAACAAATTGGCATGAACATCTGAAGGTGCAGTCTCAGTTTGACTGATATTAACCTGGTGAAGTAACTGTAGAAGCTGAGAGAATTGATCCTTAGTTAGCTAATTTGTACCTGTGTTGGCCTCTAATGTAGACTCACCAACCTCCTCTTGAATCCCAAATACTCAATTGCTTCTTACATTACCTTGCACCCTCTTAGATTTGGTAAATTTGAAGTCTGGTGGAAACCCAATAATTCTATAGCATTTATCCATTGTATGTCCAGTTTTCTTACAGTGAGAACAGACCAAGTTAGACTTCTTACCCTTGTAATCATTGAGTCCATTAGCATGTGTAGTAGGATTCAAGTAGGAAGTAGAACTTCCTGAAAAATGTGAGTGAATGGCAGACTCCCTTTGTTGTTCATCTTGTATAATCAGAGAATAAGCTAGACTCACTGTAGGAAGATAGTTTATCATCAGAATGTTACTTATTGCAGGAGAGTAAGCATCATTCAAACGTATGAATAATTAAATGAGCCTCTTATCCTGCAAAGATTTGGTTGAGACATTCTTACCCCCACAAGTACAAGCACAAGAATAACAGGTTTTGGTATTTAAGATATCCAGTTCATCACATAGGCCTTTGAGTTTAGTATAATACCCTGCTATGTCATTTGTTCCTTGAATTAAATCACTTAATTCCTTTTGCAGGTGATAGAGTTTGGCCTTATTGGGCTGGCCAAACCTGTCTTCAAGATCCTTCCAAAGGACATGTGCTGGAATAGATGACACTATCAGCAATGTCCTTAGAAAGGGAGTTGAGTAACCAAGAGGTCACCATGTCATTACTTTGGTTCCAGAGTTGAAGATCTGATTAACCAGCAGCTGGAGGCTTGAAACTTCCATCAATGAAGCCCAGCTTATTTTTAGCTGACAGGGCAATAAGGATGGATCTTCTCCAGCCTCCATAACCCTTTTCTTCAAAAATGAAATTTACAAGTGACAGACTAGGTGAATCTGATGGATGAAGAGAGTAGAGACTACTAGAATCCATTGATGAGGATCCAGTAGTTGATGAGCTCACAGCAGAATTAGTTTCCATTGATGTAGGAATTTAGTACTGCTCTGATACCATATAGAAAAGAAAAGCAAAAATTGAAATGCAGAATCTAAATTACATAGATAAAAAAGAACAAGTAAAGAACAGTCTGGTTTGGGAAATTTTCTGATGATTGCATTGATTATTTGATGTTGTATTTATAGTTGTATTTACATCGCAAAGTAAATCAAAAATACAAAAATATTCTATACAGATGGGCTATCTGTATTGGGTTTTGAATAACAAACTCTAACCATATTCCAAGTATCCAAAGTTTGTGATCAAGGGTTGTGATTGCATATGATCTGATGGCTGAGATGAGTTCCAGCACACATTAATTTGTGGGGCCTGAGAGGACAGGTGTCCATTGCTAACAGAAGAGGGAAAAATTATTTCATCTGAATTTTGCCCTAACATTTGAAATGTTTCCCGCATTTCTTTAGACTTCATCTTCTTTAATTCTTTGTTCTTTTGTGAGATCGACGAAACACCACTTTCAACAGTAACAACATTTTGACTTTTATTATTACTTTCTATACTGGCAGGGGAAATTACCATGTTATTAATCGATCAAAATTTTAATACAACTTTTTCTAAATATTTGAGTTTTGAAATTGTGTTTCGACGTTGATTTTATTTAGTAAGAATTGCACTTTTGTGAGGTGAAAGTAAATTTCTCCTAAAAACTGTTTTCGAGACTTGAAATATTTTGTAGATAGATTTTCAAATTGAGATTCAGAATTTATAGTCAAATGTATATTGACAATAAATTTTTTTCAAATCTTATCTAAAACTATGGTCAAACCTAATTTAATGAAAAGACAAGAGATTAGCTTCTCTCCCTACTCTATCATTTTGCTTTAGTTTCTATTAAACATATAATTAATTAAATAAAAGTGGTCGACTTAAATGAAGCCAAAATTAGATGTAGTATAAACTAGACAAGAATGCTGGATTTTTTTTTGAAAAAAAAATAATAATTACACATTGGAGGTTTAGGAAAAGGAGAAGAAAATTAGAAAACTTAGCAAAAGAAAATTAGAAGAACAAGAATATTGCTCTCTTTATTCACATACAAACCATGAATACTTGAAGAAGATTTATAGGAAAAAATAAAAAATAAAAATTGGACAAGTAAAAAGGTACAGGAGTATATAAACATTATTTGCAACTCTTCATTAATTATACTTATCCACATAATTATTTGTCTAAATTAAAAATGAGCAATTAATGGTACATATTTCAAGACAAATTTTATTAAATTATCTTTACATACACTTATTATGAAGTAATTTGGAAGCAAACAATATAATATTTAAAAGAATCCCAAGTTAAAAGTTGAAATACTATTTTATCTCTATAAATTACTAAAAATATAGGAAACATGTACAAAAATATATTGATGCTAAATACTAAAAGTGAAAAAATACAATGAAATTTATGATATATTAAAATCTAATTAATTATTACAATGACATTAGAACAATTACTACATTAATATTGTAAAATTTCTTCCAGTACTCTAAATTGAAATATAGCAAATAAAGTGCAATATATTTTATTTTGTTTACTTCCATACTATGTAAATTATACCTGCATGCATGCTCTCTTTTTGTCACAATATATGAAAAAATGATAACTTACATTATCATTTGAATTTATACTTATATTTGTTTTCTTATTATTATGTTTGTATTTAATTACTTTTTTATTTTTCATTACAATATTATCTTATTGATTTTTTTTGTTTAAGAATTATTAAATTGATTAGTTTGTAAAGAAAAAAATATTATCAAAAAAGACTCACTGTTGATTGAATCCATGAGTACCTTGAGTTACACAGAATGAGATCAAACAGGCCCAAAGAAAATAATAGTTATTAAGAGAAAATCAAATAACCCAACAACAATAACTAAAAAAAAATTATTACTTTCTTCGTTTTAATTTGTTTGATTTTTTTTTAAAAAAAATTGCTATTTACCTTTGTTAGCAATTTTTTAATTTTAAATTTTTACATGATATATTTAGGATCATAAGATTACAATAATTTTTAATTAAGATCATAGAATTTAAAAATATTTGATTTTAAAATTTTTATACTAAGATTAAAATAAAGGGAGTATAAGCATCCAAATTGTGAGAGGTAGAAAAAAAGCAAAAGGTGGAATAGGGGAAAGAGAGCAACAAAAAGCAAAACATTTCACGCTAATCGATGCCCTATTTATCCCTTTATGTACGGACACTAACATGGGTTCTTACCTTCATGTACCTCAACTATGCTGAGGGGCGGACCCATACTATGCCGTGGAGGTGCACGTGAACTCGATAACTTCCGAAAAAATCATATGTATATATGTATATCTATTTTGAAAAACTGGTAGAAAGTAAGATATAGTCAACAGTGCACCCATAAAAAAAAATAGAAGTGCTCTTGGGCAATTGGTAGAAGGTAGAAATACCACCCTCTAGACCCATACTATGCCGTGGGGGTGCACGTGCACCCGATAACTTCCGAAAAAATCATATGTATATATGTATATCTATTTTGAAAAACTGGTAGAAAGTAAGATATAGTCAACAGTGTACCCATAAAAAAAAATAGAAGTGCTCTTGGGCAATTGGTAGAAGGTATAGATACCACCCTCTAGACTAGGGTTCAAATCCCGCTTAAGCTTATTATTATTTTAAGTTTAGCTTAGACCTTATATTTGAGCTATGTTTATATTGGTGCACCCAAAACCTTTAAATCCTGGGTTCGCATCTGAGTCTATGCTATTTTCTTATTGAATCATTGAGTCAACCATAATTTATTCCTTTTAAACACCATTGGCTGATGTGGAACCAGATTTTGTGAGGAGTATTGATAAAGAATATGTTGTTCAAAAACTCATTAGTCCAATTGATAGCGAAAATGTTCGAGAATAATTGTATTTTACTTCAATTCATTTGAGCACGTTAGAAAATAAATGAGACTAACACACAATTTGTCTTCATTCCTTCAATCAAAATCATTACAATATGAACACAAATTGAAAGTATTTACAAAAGAAAAGTCGATCAAAACCAGCCAACAGTATTTAAAAGAAACAAATTATATGTGGTTCACTGATGCAATTAGAAAATGACGTAGTTAAGATATCTAAAGGGAAAGCAAGTCTAGGGATCTGTTTATTTTATGTTATGAAACATATGAAGGATTCTTTTTTTTTTGTTCATCATATAATAAAATAATTTAGAATTCATTAAATGATCAAAATTGTCTACAATCCTCTATTATTTGATTCTCAATATTCTAATTGTGCATATCATATCATTTTTGGAGGCCTGAAATAAAACTTTCAATTGATTTTCTTCCTGAGCCATTTTTGTTCTTTTAAAAATTCTGTGTACGCCACTGCATAGGATAAGTGTGTCTGTTTGTTTAATTTTATATACGTTTAAGTGTACTTATGCCCATTAAAATTGCAGTTCATAAATACCAACTGAAATCAAATGAAAGAACACATTTAAGATTACAAATGATCAAAATCGAATAAATAATGAGTTTTTTTTATTAAAAAAAAATAGTACTAGTATTTTGAGAAGTTAAAGGAGGTATAAAGGGTTGCTTTATTGTGATAATAGTGTCAGCTTTTAGATTTTTACCTCATGTATATAAATAGAGCTAGATGTTCTTATATACTTTACTTTAATCAATTTCATTAATTATTTCTCTACATGTAACATTGGTCCTTACAAAAAGTTCAAGATCCTCTCACGACTCTTCTTTTTTTTCTCTTTACACCACCACTCCTTTTTGTGATGTAATTTTCATACATTATAATCATCAATCTTCAAAATTTTGCCTCCAAATTATTTCTTTTCAACTTTTAATATTAATACTTATATGTCATGTGATATTTTTTTCTTTTTAGTCAATATAAAAAATTAATATTTACCTTATTTTAAATTGTGTATCTGGTACTAACTTAAGACAGAGTTTAAGAAAGTACTAAAAAAATATAAGAATATACCTTATTAATTTTGTGATTTTAAATATTTTCGTATGAATTAATACGAATAGAATGTAAAGTTGAAAGATAAGAGTAATGACGTAGAGTGTGGAGAATAAGGTAGTGGTGTCATCATATCATGATAATATTGTTCTCTTTATTATACTATCTTTTTACATAAATATATGATAAGAAATAGATCTTTCTTTTTTTCTCATTATATATATATATGTTTTTATGGTTACATGCAATGCAGTTAGTTAAAGAAACAGTTGCATTGTTTTTTTGTGGAACTTTGGCGTTTTCTTCTTTCTTTTGACTACTAATCTCATCTCTTTTGTCTTTTACTTTTTACAAAAATACTTCACTCGTTTCACAATCTAATTTAACTTGGTACGAAGTTTATAAAAAATAAAAAATACTTTTAATCATGTGATTTTAAATTAAAGTTATGTCAAATGTACAAAATTGTCTTTTAATCTTGTGGCCTTAAACATGACACGTGAAAAGTTGTTACCAAAAAGAGAAAGAGGTTATTTTCTTTTAAACAGACTAAAAAAGGAGGTCATTTTTTTTTAATCGGAGAGAGTATATATATAATAGAATCTCATCATATAATAGAATTTCACATAAATTTAACTTATATATATACATAAAAAGGGTATACATTTTTTCTTCTACTATTAGTAGAGTTTATTTTTGTACTAATACAAGTAGTATGTTTTATTTTAGGTGTACAAATTTCACTTTTAATGTAGGGTGATAGAAAAATAAGAAATTAAAGACGAATAAAAGTTTTAATTTATAGATAAATATTAATTTTTTTTTATGTTTGTAATGTTGTTTAGTTATGGATCATATGAAAATCTAATTAACTAGTAACTATTTAGCGATAGATATTAACGGAGGATTATTAATAAATTTCTTAGCTAATTCTATATTTTCGAGTAATGGTAGAGTAATTTTTCTTTTTTGATAGAATTTCACATCCATCTATAGGTTTTCACCTCCTACCTTGTGTATTATTCAGTATTTTGAATTGTTGTATATTATGACTTATAGGTTTTTGTTATAGTTTTCAATTATGAAAGTTCTATTTCAAAAAAATTAAATATTTTATTTTCAAATTCATGGTCAAATTTAAAAAGTTTGATTCTCAAAATCGAAAAAGAATGAGTGAGTGTCACCATATACAAAGACAGAGTTAGAGCATTAACTACAGGTTCAATGATCCGATAGCTTTTGCTTTAATTATGTATTCATATTAGGAAACTTCTAATTAAGTTGAAAATTTATAAACTTTAAATTTTAACTCCGATCTCTCGTTAGATATATACATACAACCTAGCAGTGGGGAATCTCTCAAACTCACACACCCACATGTCTCTGGTTCTTGAGCTTACTTTTAAAGATACTACTCCTAATTTTCTCCAAAGATAAATTCTGTTGTTAACTAATATTTGTAAACATTTTTATATTTACAAATAATTTAACTTTAAATTTCTTATTTTATTCTTAATGGGATGACACATAAAAAATGTATTTATGGATTTTATCTTATTCCAAATTTCAAAAGTTTTTTTTTTTTTTTTTGGAAGTTTCATGTTCAGTCAACTGATCACATAAATTAAGACATAGGGATTGATACCACGCGCATAAACTGGCAAGTAGAACTAGAAATATGATACTCCCTCCGTATGGTACTAGAAATTTGATACTCTCTTGTGCACTTTTACTTGTCACGTTTCTATTCATGAGAGTAAATTTTACTAATCTTTGGAACCAAATTGAATAGGATTAATTTAATGTTTAAAATTTAGATAATCGTATATACTATAGGAAAAAACTATAAATTACAATCTTTCTCACATCAATATCATGAAAATATATCTTAAAATATTGATCAAAATTTATATCGTTTTGACTCTTAAAAAACGAGACGTGAGAATCAGTAAAAGTGCACACAGGATGTATCATCTTCTATGAAAGAGGTAAATCATATATAACCCATGCAGCGTATATATATATATATATATATATATATATATATATATATATATATATATATATATATATATATATATATATATATATATATATATATATATATATATATATATATATATCAGTGAACTTGCAGTAGCTAGGGTTGGAATTTGGGAAATAATAAGTTACTATTACAAATAACTACTTATCAAGGACAGTACAAATGTAATAATGTCAGATAACAAAAACTCATATAACTTCACACATTATAAAAGAACCTCCCAAAAACAAACAAAAAAATACAACACACTAAAGAAATTAAACAAACAACACAAAGATATTTTAACTTAGAGCCATAAAATACAAAACAAATCCTACCATGCAATGCATCTCTAATTGCATCCTCAACAACAACATGATGATGATGATGAGATACAAGATCACCAGAGGAGAGGCAAAGCCAGAACTTTTAGTTTATGATCGAGTTCTGTTGAATCTGTAGCTAGCATTGTGACTCCGTGAATCTTCACTTTCTTATAACATTAGGGCTCAACATTTTGAAGTCAATTACCATCCATGAATCATTTCAATTCAAGAATTGAAGTTAACATATGATCATAGAAGATGGTTGGTAGTACTAAGGGAGTTATCATTGAGATCACTAGAAAACCCTATCCAAGAATTTGCATTTGCAACATTCCAATATTGATTATTATTTTCAAGAGTACCCAAAAATTGTTTAGTTGATGAATTCATACCTTGTCTATTATTATCCTCCATTTTCACTTGTTGAGTAACCCCATTTGATGCTTCAATAGTTGTAGTAGTAGTAGTAGTAGTAGTAGTACCTTCATTTTGAAAATTAGGGTACAAATTTGTTGGATGCTCAAAGTTGTTAGAAGCTACCAAAGATGGCAATAAATTGTTACTCCCTATTTGAAATCCCATTTCACCAACTAATTGATGAGTAGGAGGTTGAATTAATCCTCCATAATTATTTAGGTTTTGGAAAGCACCCATAAGTGATGTAAATTGAGTAGATGATTGTGAAAATTGGTGACCAATCATTTCCATGCTACAATTACTTGAAGGAATTCCACTTGTTGAAGCATTATTAGAATTACCCATTAGTCCTCCTCCACCTCTTCCGCCTCCTGGTTTTGCGCTATTGTTGTTGTTACTGCTTTTATTTCTTTTATTCCTCCTACAGCCACCTCCCACCGGCACATTTCTCAAGGCGCCCCCTCTTGTCCAATAACGGCGACAATTCTTACAGAAATGGCGCGGTTGGGAGAGGCTATAGTTGTTGAAGTAACAAAACTTAGTGCTCGAGGAATCACACCTCGGACACTTTAGCCCAGCTTCCGGCAACGAAAGCTTAGCCATCCGGGCTCGATCGACCATTGAACCCGGCCTGATTGAGCCCAGCCCGCCACCCACCTGAGTGGGTGGCGGTAGGAGCTGAGGATTGTCAAGGCCAGGGTTTCCTTGTTGATGATGATCTGGCTGTTGTTGTAACTAAAAAAAAAAACCAAAAAAAAAAGTTAGGGAATTTGTTCACAACTCAAGTCATCTATATATATGGTATAGTATATTCAACAAAAAGACTAGTAGAAAAAAAGAAGAAGAGGAATATGAATATGAATATGAATATTACTCTTTTTTTATGTATCAAAGGTGAAAATTGAAGATTAAAAGACTTACATGGTGCAAATTAGGATGATCTAAATAGATTGGAAAAGAAGAGAAAGCCATGGTTTGAATTCTTTTTCTTTTCTTTGATATCTCTTTACTCTTTATCTTTAATAAAGTTTGATTGAGTTTTTTGGAAATATATGAGTGGAGAATCACAATAAAGAGAGAAGAAGGGAATACCAGAGTCCCCAAACAAAGAAAAAAGGAGTGAGAAAAAAAGAAGAAAGAAGATGAAGGAATTAAAAGAAGAGAGGAACTTTAGTTTGTTTAATTTTTATTTTCCTTCATCACATTCTCTCCTTTATCTCTTTCTTTTTGTTTTTATTACTATATCTTTTTAGGGTTTTGTAAAAATTGAGTGGGAGAATAAGTTCCTTCACTTTGAAGCTTTCTATATTGATGATGATGCCCTTGGACTACTCACTTTATATATAATAGGAACTTTTACACTCTATACTTATCCATTAAAATACTAGTCAAAAAATGGATGTATATTGTATTATATTAATACATAAATAACTGGTAAAGTTACGGTCATATAATCAGCAGATCACGAGCTCCATCGCAAGACCTATAAGGTTACATACAAGTTCGGTCGAACTATAGTAGCTTTAGGCCAAGCCATGTATTGTGTTAAGAACTTCACTATGTACAAAAATTAATTAGGTCGAGATCTAGTTACTAACATCTTATATCACGATTCTAGAATTTTGAACCTATAAAGTTCAAAATCTAATCCGTCTTTGACAAGTTCTATATGTGGAAACAACCTCGGAAGAAATATGAGGTAAGATTATGTACAATAGACTCTTGTGATCCGAATCTTTCTCAAACTTCGAACAATGGAAAGTTTAGCGTACTAAGCTCCTTTTCCACTTCTTACATTTTATACATACTAGTTATTTATATAGGATGACGATTATAACTATTTTTAACGAGCGGCTAAATATATAACTTTTTTCATAATAGTAGTGCTAGAGAAAAGTAGAGTTGTGACTCCTCACTTACATTGCATGAATAAAGAAAGGTAAAAAAAAATGTGCACATTATCAATTAACTAATGGTGGGATCTTGTTACGTAATTGAAATTCCAAAGGGGCCAGAAAAATGAGTGAACAAATTATAGATCATAGAAAGCACCACAATTATGAAGAGAGTGATATTCTTTGGATCCCTTTTTAGCTTTGTGTTGGGATAAGTAATGGCTATTAGCTCACTACTATACTATAGTACTATTTCTACTTTTAAATGGTACCTTAATTGGTTAAAGCTAATAGCACACTATTGCTAGGTTTCTTCTTCTCATCATCTTCTTTTTTATTTCTTTTTGCTCTTGTCTATTTATGATTTTTTTAAAGTTTATGGCTAACTTTACTTTAGTCGTTCCATTTGTATGCCCATGGCAATTTGGTTTTGAGTTAACACGTGGAGAGATGTTCCAAATTCAACCATTATGTGAGTTCTAATTGCAAATAATTGGGTCTTAATTAAGTGTTCAATTACTTATGTGACTTTAGCCTTGAACTTTGAAATAGTATGAGAGGGGATTATTTATTTTACATTGTTCCTCAACGTATGCCATCATTATTTGTTCCTTGAGCTTTTTTCCTTGATTAGTAGGTTATGGATGCAAATAAAGTCATCAATAATATATTCTCTATCTAGGTGGAAGACATAACTATGTTATTAAAAGTGTGTTCTCTGTAACAAGAAGTTTTTAAGTAAAATGATAATATAGTCAACATGGTATCACATCAGACAAAACTTTTAGATTCGAGTCACCGTCATCCTTTATTAAATGAATTCTCTTGTGTTTGATCCAAATGTCCCTAAGTAAGGGACGTGTTGTAGACATAATTATGTATTAATCAAAAAGTGTGTTCTTTTACTATTCTTTCTATGTACGTGATTGTAACGATCCTTTCTGTCGTTATGAGTGAGCTATTTTGTAAAAGAAAATGAGTGAGAAAGCTTTTGGTTTGAAGAGTTGAAAAATTTAGGCTATGCTAGACTTGGAAAAAATCTGAGCAAGATGAAGTCTAGGGCAATTTGGGAAGAATTGAGTGAAACGTCTTAGTAGAGTTTATTTTCCTTATTACTAAGATAATAAGGATTCCATGAGACTTTTTGAAAGTGAATTTGGGTGAGTAGAATTCAAGATATTGAACTTGGTGTGATGAGATTTGTTTGAAACATCATAATTTGAAGGTGTGTTGCGAAATAAGCTAATTTGGGAGGACGTCTGAGTTTCTGTCCCATGCTCGCCTCTACAAGGCATGAAAAGTTCTACAACGGGTGAATTAATTCCCGCTATAGTGGGTATTGTTTCTAGGCCATCGCCTCTACAGTGGGATTTGGATACTATAGCGGTGTTAGTCGTTGTAAATGCGGAAAATTCTCCAAAACAACGCATTACCATCTAAGGTTTTAGGAAAAGGTAAAGGCGACCTAGGGCAATTTTCTTTAGTTTTTCATCAAAATCATTTGTATATAGAGGTGAGTAAATTACCCCTCCCCCTCCCCCTCCCCTTTTGGGGTTTATTTGCCCTGATTTCTTTAAGCAGGTGTAATGCGGAAGCTAGCAAAACAAATCTCGAAAGACCAAGAGTAAGAAGACAAACGAGAAACGCACCAAAAGAGACAGATTTTATGTGGTTCGGTCAATCGACCTACGTCTACAAAGGAGATGAGCAATCCACGAGTACAAAATATAGAGAGAAACAACCTCAACCAATTTCCTCGGAATACAAAGAGGTACACAAAATTCTCCCCTATAACCGTAACTCTCAAACCCTAGGAATACATTGTGAATGCGAATTAAGTTACAAGGAACAAGCCTATATTTATAGAGTGCTAAAACCTTTTCCTACAACAAAAGAACTACTCAAATAGGATTACAATTCCAATCATTTTCCTAATAGAATTGGAAATCAAATAAAGAGAATAATTCCTATCATTTTTCAAGTAGGATTAGGTCATAGGCCTTTGGGTGGAACATGGGCAATAGCCCAACACCCTCCCCCCCCCCCCCAAACTTGATAATTTGATTTTTAAGCCTTAGAATCTGTGATAGTGGCCTCAGAGGAGGGTTTGAGTTGACTTAATGGTGGAAAACCTCTATTTTGAATGGAGTAATCATGAGACTGGACTAGGGTTATGATTAAGATATAATCTTCATATATTTAGGCAATTGTGTATTGATTTTGTGATATATTGTTGTTTATAGACCAAGAATAAATTAGACTTCATAATAAGGGGAAGACTTGGGTGCAGTAGAGCTTTTGGGCTTGATCCGAGGTAGGTGCTGATTAAAATTGTTTCTAGTTTATGTTAATTGTTTCATTAGTATTTCTTCAAAATATGTGGTTAGAGAGTTAGGAAAGAATGAACCGAAATGATATTTTGTCATCAATCTTATGCAATGAACTTGTCCTATTCGATTGTGTTTTACAAGTGTGATTGTATTCATCGTAAATATGATTAATTTGTGAAGTGTGATTCTCGGTTGACTCGGATACCACGCCTAGTACATCTTATCGGTTGGCTCAGTTACATGTATGATACATTATATCTCTTAATTGGCTCGGATACCATGTCTGGTGCATACATTAGTAAGCTCTTATACCATATCTGTATGGAATATCTATCGCTTGGTTCGGGTACCACACATGATACATGTTTAATATTGTTTAGCTCGTGTAAAATTCCTGGTACATGTAATAATTTTATTTGTGCATTGGTTCGATGAGTGATTCGAGCTTATTTTATTGAAATATGGTTGAGAATATTTGTTGTGGTTGTTAAGTCAAGATAAGGATCGGAGTCGTGTTACTTGACTATATTTGCATGTTGTCTCGTTGTACTAAGTTTCGGTTAACTGTTCATATTTTGTATATTTGAAGCTTGCTGATGATTTTACCAGTATAATGTGAATTTTATGTATTGGTGCTGTATTTTTTCTTTCTTTATTGAGTAGATG
Organism: Solanum sitiens; assembly: GCA_016801875.1. Classification (NCBI taxonomy): domain Eukaryota; kingdom Viridiplantae; phylum Streptophyta; class Magnoliopsida; order Solanales; family Solanaceae; genus Solanum; species Solanum sitiens. The sequence continues at coordinate 542,774 of JABWTJ010000178.1, read as the reverse complement.
ATATATTTCAGCGGCTATTCCCTACCTCAGTTGCGAGTCAAATGCTTCCTGAATCCAAGGGTGAACTCTTTTGTTCAAACTACTCTGGGTTAATCTTTTTCTCTAGTCCATTTTTTGAGCTCAGACTCTTTTTTGTTTTGGGGTTGCATTCCTATATTCTAGACTATATAGAGAGATATTTTGGTTCACAACTTTTAGATTTTGTGATTTGGGATTATGGTTTTTATCTATGGAACTTGTTTTAATTGTTGAAAAATTGTTGTTTCTATCTATTTAGTGACTTCGTGTTAGTAGATAGTTGGTTCTCCCAGGGTTTAGTGTGGGTGTCTCTGACGAGGGGTTGTGTCGTGATAGTGATATACAAAATTGCATTAACTACTAGGAGTTATAAGTTGTTAAGTCACGCTATGAAAGCTTGGGAGAGAATGATGAGATGAGAGTGAGAAGAGGTGTGTCTATTTCGAAAATCAGTTTTGATTCATGCAGCGCGAGCGCGTCGACCACAGAAACCATCCATCTAATGAGGAGACTGATGAGAAAAATATCATAAAAGCAAGAGGGGATTCACATGTGATTTTTACTAATCTTGAGAAGGCTTAAAATAAAGTCTTGAGGGAAGTCTTGTGGTGATGTCTTGAGGTAAGAAGTGTATCGATGGCCTACATTATGACAATAAAGGACATATACGAAGGTTCTAAAGTGCGGTTAAGAATGGTGGGAGGAGATTCAGAGCACTTTCCTTTGAAAATGGAATTACATCGGGAGTCAACTCCTATAATCTATTTCTATTTGCCTTAATGATAGATGTTTTTAACGTGAGACATTCAAGATGAGGTGTCATAGCGTATGTTATTTGTAGATGACATAGTATTGATTGATGATATAGAGAATGAAGTTAATGTTAAATAAAAGAGGTACGTATAGACAAACTTTGAATGCTAGAGTGTTTAGGTCGAGCCTGATCAAGACAGATATATGGAGTGAAAATTTAATGATGCATGAGGTAGGCGTCAAAGTGAAGTTTGACACACAAGATATCTCCAAGAGAGATAGATTGAGTATCTAGTTGTATTCATATAGTTCTTTGTTTTTTTTAATCATTATTGATTATTTATTTATGGAGTTTCGATTATCACATGATTTTATTGTTGTTTTGGCTCCTCTTTGGTAGATTTTATTTGCTATATTTTTTTCATTGTCTTCATCTTCTTTGAATCGAAATTTCTTGCACTTGATCTGAGGGTCTTTCAAAAATAATTTCTTTACCTCCACAAAGTAATAATAAGATATGTGTACATTCTGTTATCATTAGACCTCACTTGTGAGATTTAATTGCTGAGTATATTATTCGTTGTTGTTGATTTAGGGGAGTCAAACATTTTAGCATATGATTATTGTTGGTAGGTTAGTACTTTATTTTTAAAGTTACTACATCATGTTTGTAACATATAGATGGTTATTCTATTAGTATATAGATGTTAAATTCTTTAAGATGATCCTTGAAGCATATATGAAGAGACATGCAAACGCGTTAAGAAAAAAGTGATAAGATAATGGTTATGGTTTTGTGGGGTGCATGGTTGAAAAAGCCACATTGAAGCAAGTGATAAGGTTCCCCAAGAGCCTCCAAAGGTAACGACAAGAGAGGCAGTCTTCTATCAATCCATCACTTTCATTAGATTCTTGTGGTCTCTATTTTATTTTATATAATATAGCTACCTACCTACCTATAGCTGCCACATTTGACCCCATCTCTTAGGTTAGAGATAGAGATAGAGATAGATGGAGGTTTGTGAGTTTGGACGAATTCAATAGCTTTTCTGTATATTAAGTATTTATATTAAAAGTTATATAAATATGTATGTTAACTCGTGAACACCTAACAAAATTGTCTGATACCTTAGTGATAAGGAAGGGGCTATGAAAATGCTTTCCACACAAGAGTTGTCGTTCAAAACTTTAGAAGCCAAAACTCCTAATTTTGATTCCGCCTGAGCAATTGTAGAAATATTTTACAAAGTAGCCTTCGAATCCAAATGGAGATACAATTTAGCGAAACTTTTCTTAATGAAAAAACAGTATCAGATTCTTTTATATTCTTGCCAGCATATTTAATTATTAATATCAAGTTTGCAATTCAGTTAATTGCACATTAAAAACTTCTGTAAATGAATATAAACCATATAATAGAAAAAGAATATTCCCTCCGTCTCATTTTTTGTGGCACTTTTCGCATTTCGAGATTCAAACTTCTCTAATCGTATGTTTTTCATAAATCCTTTTAACATTTTGAATTATCAATTATTGTGACTTATAATACTCTTTACGTAGTTTACAAATATATAAATTTTATTTCAAAAAATTTGAAGATTTCATACGCAAATGTCGGATCAAAGTTAAAACTGTTTGACTCTCGAAAAAACGAAAAGTGTCACATAAAATGAGACAGAGAGAGTAACATTTTTTAATTATATTTCAGAGGTAAAAAATGGATAATAATTATGCATTTTTTATATTATTTTTTTAGAGGAAATTCTGAAATTTTATGCTTATATTGCATTGGTGATGCCTTAGCTAAATATGACAGAATATTTTCAACATGCTTTTTTTTCATTTCCCTAAGTTTTTTTTTTGCTGTGTTTTAATTCATTCTTTCTTTTCTAGATTGAAAAAAGTGGAGAAATTATTGGATGTACAAATAAAATTATGTATAATAAAATAATTGGATGTATATATATAATCATAGCTAATTAGCTAAAATTATGTATAATAATGCATCATATTTATGTGGTACTGTTTTGTTTTCGAGATTTCAATTAAATAAACTTTATCAATATTTAAAAATATAATATTTATTATATTGACATGAGAAGAATTGTACTCCAACTTACACTAATTTTTGCATAATTTTTAATTTTACAATATTTAGTTATTCTAATTTATTTTTTTCTTCCAAAGTCAAATTAACGTACTCTCAAAAAGTAAATAGTATCACATAAATTAAGATAAATAAGTTATAAGACGGGACATCATGGTAGGACCCGTATAGAGGGTAAAGGGTAAAGTTCATTGAAAAATTATATTATTTCTATATAATTAAAATTATTATGTATATATTTACTTCTTCATATTTTGAACTGTCTCGTAATTTTGGCTCGCCCACCAATGAACGTGAGCAGAGAAACATGATATCTCAAAGATTGGATCTGTTGATATATAGTAAAAAAATATATAAAAGAAATGTTGGTGGAGTTAGAATCTAATTCCCTTCTCTGGCATTGGCTTTTTGCTCACTTTCATGTTATAAAAGCTTTATTACTACTATTCATCAATCAGACTTAGTTGGAAAGGAAATCCTGTTGCAGCTTTAGTGTACGTATACACATGTTCATGCACATAATATATACACAAATGTGTATCGTCGAAATCGTGTTTTTTTTTTTTCGCATAATATATAAATGTGTTTTTTAACTTGACATCAAGTATTGATATCTATATATATCTTCTTATAGTCTTTCATTGAATGTGTATAAATAGACACTTAAACTTGTATAAAGTTGAACACATAGACGCATACATCTCACATGTGATCACGTCCTAGGTGGCAATTCGTGTGAGATACACTCGAAATGTAACGTAAGATGCGTGTGTCTACTTTAAGTATCTATTTGTGCACACCCCTAACTTAGAAAGTCATAGATGCTAGCTAAGACCAAGTTATAGAGTCCGCACGTTTATGTATTATGTCTTCTTTCACATACCCAAAAAGAACAACAATAACATATTTAGGACCCGTTTGGCCCCAAAAATATTTGAGAAAAACTTGGGAAATGGTGTTTGGTTCTATAACTTGGCAAATATATTTGACAAGTATCCCAAGTTCCGAAATACTAGAAAAAATTAGTATTTGGGCCAAGTTTTAATATTTGGAAATTTTAGAAAATTCAAAACTTACCCCAAAGTTTTATATTTTATAAAAATATTCATTATTTATTTATCTCAACTAATATTTGTTAATTACTAACTCGTTCTATTAAAGTTTGAGTTCTAATTTGAGTGATTATATTGAGGAAAAAGAATATTTGTGTTTAATGGTTTATTATCATAATTGAATCGTTCACAAGTTTGAGTTTGCGATTAATGTATTATCTTGCCTAGATTATTATTTTGTTACTGTTGATTATTAAATTATACTATAAAGTTATTTTGTAAAGGAACATATTCATTATAAAATAATAATATAAATTTATGGGTATTTTAAATAATTTTTAGAACTTATGGGTACGAATCATATTTTTTGAAATAGCCAAATATTTTTAGAAAAATTTAAGGTCAAACACATGGTAAAACTTCACCCAGATATGATTTGCCAAGAATATTTAAGAACTTAAAGCTAAACGCTAGCTTAATGTAATCCTACAATGAAATTGAATCGAATAACATATACACAATCTTCTTGTAAAGATATAGGAATTGTTAATGATATATAGATCTCATATTTTATTTCAGTAATTATTTGAACTATTTATAGTTATCATCCCTTTTTATTTTGTCACAAAAGTAAAATTATTGAAGTGACATATGTATATAGTAATTTTGTACTAGCTTAATTATTCCTCTTTTTCTATTTATTCAACTGCTTTTTGACCTGCATGTATTTTGTGGGGTTGAAGTGCATGCAAAAGATGATATTTAAGCTGGAAAATCTGATTGATTGTTGCAAAAAGAAATGAAAAAAAAAACAAGAAGATTCCTTTGGACGATATAACATAAATTTTCGGGTCTTATTAAAAGCTAAATTATGAAATGGAACTTTTCATAATAATTGCACATGGGACTGACACCTTATGGTTCATAATTTGTTACTTTATTTTATATATATATAGGTCAAAGAGTATATTCTGAGAAAGTAAATATCAAACATTTTGTTTAACTATATTTTTTTTGGGTTACAATCCAGATTATTTTTTTTTTTATTTTCATAAAACAAATTGATAAAACATGCATGTTACTAATATTTTTTTTAGTTATTCTAAGATTAGATATAACTAAGCATTTCATTTTATTTTATTTTTTGAATTTAGAGGCCTTGTTCTGTAAAACTTTCAGGAAGAATAGATTTTTCACATTAAAAATTTAAATTTGTATAAACCATCTAATAGTGTTAAACTTAATATATTCATATTTCATTGTATTTATGTGTTGTTGCATATATACATATATATACATACATACTAGAGAAAGAATCAAAATTTGTTTCAACCCAACCATCTAACTTATCAAGAACGTGAAGAACGGAAGAACCTTAAAATTAAATGATCTCTAACATAATAATATTCATCACTTTTTAAAAATTATGTATTTTTTTAAAAAAACAATTTAGTTATATATTCGTAATAATATTTATGTGACTTTCATAATACTATAGTTATTAATTAATAAAGAATACACTCATAATACTCATATCATGAGATCAATAATTAGTGAAAGAGAAAATTAAAAAAATTAAGAGCTAGACATACAGGAGCAATCCAAAAATTAATGTTGGCAATGAGAATAACAGTGAGAATCGAACCTGCACTGCGGGTATGGAAATCTGCTTCTTCTTCCAACGGCACCAATCGCCATTTAGTTCACAGGGTGGCAAAACAAATTTATAACGACTCTTAAGCGTATATACAGATATATATACGACGAAATTTTAATCGAGACCACTGGGTGTCGTGGCACCCCCATACATACATATAGATCCGCCCCTGATTGGCTTTGCGCTAGCTTTTAGTAAACTCTTAATTCTGGCTACAAAATTATGCATATACTTGATGTGGTGGAATAGTTGGGATTTCGTTATTTTTAATTGAATAACTTGTCACGATCTAGATGATCCACACTAAACCATTTGATGAGAGAACCAAATACTAATATGAAATCAATCAAATACCATTTAAATCAAATCAGGTTATCAACTAATAGAAATAGAAATCATAGTTTAGACAATCAAAGGACTGAATCTCATAAACTCAATCTGATAGTCCAAAAACACTTATTACGGAAAATAATATCTAAGAATTGAAAGTCATTATATCGAAACTCTAATACTCGAGACTAGGAATGCAACCTCGAAACTAAACATAATACTAAAGTCTAACATATGTCTTCGAAGAGATGGACAAGAAAAACAAGGGAATTGATCATGACAGCGATAACCCTGGAAGATGTAACTCATTCTTGAATTCAAAATCAAGTGTCCCTTAACTGAGGTCTTAGATCAGGCACTGGAAGATGTCTTGTACTCAACAAGGAAAAGAAAGATGCATTATTAGTACATAAACAACGGTGTACTAGTAGAATCACCTGGCTAGCCCAAGATATGAATATAGTAACACAGAACAATGCATATAACAGAAAAGTAACAAACCACGTAGACTTTTAATCTCAAGTCATGAAATAACAATACCTGGATGCATGCCCCCACATAATTACAAATGCAAATGTTCAGTCCACTCATATGTGGAACCACAATCGCATACATGGTCCTCTCATGGAATCCAAACCCAACCTCGTGGTGTACCGGTGTAGTATTGATCTCATCCATAATTAGTATACCAGCGTGATACCTAAGTCATTCATAGTTAGTGTACCAACGTGGTACTTGAACCAACCAACAATCATGCACAATTACATAGTACAATGAACGAGACTACTTGAAACCACAAGTCACAATAACAAGTTGAAAGTCAAGAGAGGGGGTTGAATTAAAAGTCCCTTCAGTCGACTTCCTACTCTGGTCAGTCGACTCATCTACACGTTATTAAAACAAACAAACAGTAATAATAACTTGCAGTAAGTAAATAACACAGAGTGTTTTTATACTAGTTCGGATCACAGATATGGTGCCTAGTCCAGTCCCCTTGGGTTACAAGGGTTTTCTTAAGAGCTGGTTGAGAACTTGGGTCTTACAGAATGTTACAATTAAGAGTCCGTCTGATATGCAAATTAGACCTTCTTCTTTAACACAACCTCTACCTGTATAACCTACACTCAAATCTTTCTTTCTCTTTTCTTTACGATTGTTCACTCAAAGGTGTACAGAGTTTTATGAAAGATAAAAGAAGATTACAATTTAAGTTCAAGTGAAGTGCGTACTTTACACTACAAATCTGGATCGGTTTATATAAATGATGACTTGTGCTCTTTGTAAGGAAAAACTCAAGGAATTTATTTCAATCAAAGATTTGTTTAGGGAGTCCTTGATTGAGGCTATTTAGTTGATCTGTATCAATATAATAGATAGCTTCGTCTGCTTTCCTTTGTTGGTCTGATCTTTTCCTTGTATGATCGGCAAACTTCTTTACTTGGGGCTTGATTCATGGTTATTTTCTTTCTTGATGACTCGGTTGTGATCTCTGCCAAGTGTGCGAGTGTTCTACTTCTTTTAGATCTTTCTTTTTGTGTTGAACAATATATTTCTTTCCTTATTTTGTTCCTTAAATTGAGGCTTTCCTTTCCAGTGTTTCTCTGAAACTTTAAACAAATATTCTTTTCCTTCTTGAAACTGTTTGTGCTGATAATTTCCTTTTTTATTCTCATGCTTGATTTAATATAAATCTTCTTTAATTGAGTTCCAGCAATGAGAAATTTATCTTGTAAGATTTGATTTGATTCCTTGAGTTCAGATTGATTTGAATGAATCTATCTTTGGTTGGATTGATTTGAGTGAATCAATCTTCTCCTTAATTGATTGTTACTGATTTGATTCTTGAAGCATCAATCTGTAAGATTTTGTGTATATACATAGTTGCACTAGTCTTGATTTTCCTACGACACAAGGTAGTTTGTCATTATACAAAACATTATAAGTTAACACAAGTTTATTGCATGAGAGTACCTACATGTATCATACTACATGATGTCATACTACATGTTTCCCTAATACCATGCATTGCACAAATGATACTACAAAACAGTAAATATGTATATATATATATATATATATATATATATATATATATACACATACATAAATCGGAAAAATACAACCATCAACTACATCAAATCAAGCCTCTTAGAAGCTCTAAATAACCTGAGTTTTTTTCCCTTTTGAAGTGTATCAGCTTATTCTTGTTCTAGAACAAACAATATAAACAACAATCAATTAGTAACAACTTATTAGTACCTCAATTGTTAACAAATCCTAATCCAATGCGAAAATATAATCATCTTTCCCAACTTATGACTTTTTCCACAATCATGTCTAAAACTCCCCCTTCCCAAAGGACAATAACCTAGATTCTAAAGCTTAAGAATCAATGCACTAGGTTGGGGATTAAAATTCTTATATTTACCGATAAATTTCATGGAAAAATAAATGCAACCTGCCGAAATCACCCCTCCCACCTCCAAGAACACAATATAGAAAATAGTTTTTAAGACTGTTTGCAATAAATTATGATTCACCCCAATATAGCGACTCAGCCCACTATAGCAGGTAGCCTGTCTCTATAGTGGGCTCGATGAAAGTTCAAAGCCTCAACTTTGAAAAACTCATTTTTCATAACATAATCTCTTCCCTTGATTTTCTGACACACACCTTCCATACCAAGATCAATTTTGGAGTTCTACTTATCCGAATTCAATTTTGAAAAGCCTTATGGACTTCTTAATGCATTGGCTACAAGGATACATCACCCTAAACTCAATGACACACTCCACCCATTCCCATATGGTCCTATACCAGATTAAGTTTAAGGCTTGCCTAGCCAAAAAAATTTAAGTCAGTACCCCAAAAGTTTTTTGGCTCAAATTCTTTCTCTATTGGCTCTCTTGACGACCGGCCAGATCGTTACAATAGATATCAATTTATTCATCACTCGTTCTCGAGTTATCAAATAAGAAAAGCTAGGCTAAAGTAGAATTGAGGGTGGTACCTGAATCTTCGTTCTCCACCGAACGATGTTTCCACTTAACCTTAATTTACTAAATGGATATCCTTTGTCCTTAGCTTCTGGACATCTCGATCAAGAATCACGATCCGTTCCTCCTCATATTTTAAGTTCTTGTCTAACACTATTGAGTCTCATTTAATGATGTAGTCTCTAACCCTATGGTACTTCTTTATCATAGACATATGAAAAACACTGAATGAACCCCAGACGGGTTGGATGACAGTGTCACATCTATGAAAATTACGGGAGGTATGCCATTGCATGTCAATGTTCTTGATAATCCACCTTCGTTTCAATGGGTTAACTCAAAATTGTGGGTTCAATGTAGGGTCTATGGCAAAACATAAACAAGTTCAAGGAATTGAGATCTAAGAAAAAAAATATGACCCAATGGCAATTTAGAAAGTCATCAACAATGCGAAATCTACCGACATTAAGATTGTTGAAGGTGAAAGTAAGAGAAACGTCATAAACATTGATTTAGAGGAGATTGAATCTGCCTCATCAAAACTGCACAAATCTGAAAAATATCAGGTAGTGTAATTTATATACAAATTACTAAAGTTGTTTATATAGTGGGTTGTATGTAAAGGTAATATATACAAAATATTATGAGATAATTGTTATTTATATATTCTATTAGTTGTATACCAATTACTAAAGTTATATATATAGTGGGTTGTATATTAAAGTAACATATACAAAGTTTTATGAGACAACATGTATTTATATACAAATATTTAGTTTTGTATATAAAGAAATTTTTTAAAATTGATCTATAATATATATATATATATATACATATGTATACAAAATTATAGTACATTATACAAATTCATTGATATATGGAAAAAAACATAAACATAATAAAATATTGTATATATAAAAATTACACACTCAAGTATACAAACAAATTTCAAGTTCAACACATATACAATTGACAAATGTATATTATACAATCAGTGTAATCATTAAATTTTTTTTAAAAAATACGAAATTACAGATGCACATATACAAATATAATACATATATCAAATTTATTGTACATTATAGGAATTCCTAGATATATACAAAAAATAGGAACATAATAAAATATTATAGTACAAGCAGACTACAAAAAAAAATTAAAAGCAAATACATATTATGATGGTCATATTGACAATTACTAACACATAATCAATTACACAAATATTGTATTAATAATTATATACAATATCTCAAATATATACAATAGAGTCATTAACGCCTGAGTGTTTCATAGATTTATCTAAAAGAAAAAATTGGAAAAATATTTAAATGTTTCAGTACACAACTTTAGAATTGATATTGTCTTTCAATTGCTTTAGAATTCTCTTTTTAGGAATACATTTGATTTTGAATGTTTGCTTAAATCATGGGATTATGTGAATTTATTGTTACCATTTTTTGTGCTACTGTTACCATTTACTGAATAGTAAATTTTTGTATAAATTTAAATTTCACCTAACAAACTAAACTATACCCGTGAAATGTAATTATGTAAACTATCTCCATGGAATATTATTTCATAAAATCTGTTTGCCATATATGAAATTTTCCCTTTTTTAAATCCTTATTAACTTTTTTAAAATTCTTCATGATGTGGATTTGAAAATAGGAAAAATTATGCAGAATAGCAAGCATCTGGTCTATATTAGGTACTATAGCAGCATTTAAGAAAATTGTAATTCGCGGCTACAGTTTCTCTAATTCTTGTTATTCGTCTGATTTGTATAATTCGATTTCTGATTGCATAAATTCAGATATTTTGTGTATGCTTACCCTATCTATTCATATACGATTTATGAAAAAATCATAATAAATTATTCTATTTGTATATTGTCAAACGAAATATACAAACGGAGTTCAGAAAAATTTCTAAATGTAAAATACTGAATTTGTATATACTTACCCTATTTGTATATTTCCAAGTAAAATATACAAACGGGCAGTAATATACAAACCGTAGTCTCCATAGCAAATCGAACTATAGCTATGAGCGCAATTATCAAAATTATAGCTATAGAGCCTTATTATGTCTATTATGTATGCTATTTCTCAAATTTTGTCTTGTAAACAAGCATTGAGATTAAAATTGGGCTTACTTTACCAGAAGCTTTGAGGCCCATCAGCATTTGGGCTTTATTTTTTGAATCCTATTCGCAATCAAAGTTTTGATGGAACTTATTTGGACTGGGCCTATACAAGATCAGTTTGGGTACAGAACTCAAATTTTATCATTGCTACCACAAAAATTACTTTTATTCATTAATTGCAAAATCTTACCAACATCCCAATCTTTAAATATAACCAACAAAAATTACTTTTATTCATTATTTGCAAAATCTTACCAACATCCCATCTTTAAATATAACCAAATTCGAATCTGAAGTTTTAATCGTTTTTAGTGTGTAGTTGAAATTAATTTGGAGGATTTTATATTAAGTACAAAACCAGACCTTATATATATATATATATATATATATATATATATCAAACTAAATGCTATAACTCTCTCCCTCAAACTCTCGCTCGCCACTCTCCCTCTCTCGCCCCATCTCTCGCTCGCTCGCTCTCACTTTTATACAAACACAAATCCTCTCTCGCCCCATCTCTTGCTCGCTCGCTCTCACTTTTATGCAAACACAAATGTATAAAATGTGTTTGTGTTTGTATAAAGCGAGAAAAAATTGTATATATACATATATTTTCGTTCCCCTCTCCCAGATCTCCCTTACCACTCTCCCAGATCTCGCTCGCCACCCTCGCCTCTATCACTTATACAAACAGAAACGAAATGTATAAATTGTGTTTCTGTTTGTATAAAGCGAGAATTTTTTTTCTATACACCTGCAAGTACTTATACACTAATAATTATACAATACAAATCCACTGCCTAATTTTCTTTTGTCTTTTTCTCTTTCCTGTTTTATACATACACAAATTATACAATTGATTTATATACAATTGTTTTTTTTTGTATATTTATAGCGAATTATACAATTGGTTTATTTGAATAAATATAATAAATTATATATATTCATAATTGTTATGGAGTGCAATTATACAAATTTTGCTATTTACTTTGATTTTTTTTTTTTTGGACCCATGCATTTTTGAACTAGACTATTAGATCCTTTTTTTTTCAATAGTTGATTGGAACCACAAAATTTGAAAATATTCACAAGTGCTACGAGGCAGCACGTAAGTGGAAGTCTGTTTTTGGGGCCCATTAAGCGAGTGGTTAGTTCAAACAAAGGACCAATTCCCCCAATGAAATAGGAAAAAAGAACATTCTAGAACAAATAACCACACTCAATTTATAACCCTCTCTTCCCTTACATCAAACCCTAAATTCAGTTTTTTCTCTATTCACTCTCTTCTTCTATCTACGCCGCCGTCTAGCATTCTTTTTACACATCCTTTTGGTATTTTTCCGTCGTAATGGCCGGGAAAGGTGAAGGTCCGGCGATCGGTATAGATCTAGGAACTACTTACTCTTGCGTTGGAGTTTGGCAGCATGATCGTGTTGAGATTATTGCTAATGACCAAGGGAACAGGACGACTCCTTCTTACGTTGGTTTTACTGATTCTGAGCGTCTAATTGGTGATGCTGCTAAGAATCAAGTCGCCATGAATCCTATTAACACCGTGTTTGGTAAGTTTTTTACGTTTCAGATCTGTTATTTAGATCTTACATTTTTGTTTTTCAAACTAGTTTTGTTGTTGATTAATAGTAGAGCTGTTGTTTTGAACTAATGCTGATGCGATTTGTATCGATTTGTTTATAACTGGAGTTGTTGGTTGGATTTACTTATATTATTATTATTATTATTTCTGTTGGGAGCACTGTCAATCTATATATGTTATAGATCTCGTTTGATATAGGTGATTTTTCTAGAATTGTTTTAGATCTTAATTTTTTCAAAATATACGAGTTTGAGCCAGTAGTAGATTCCACTAGATTAAATATATGAAATCGAGTAGGATTCTATTGATGCAGCTACATTTGCTTATGTTTTAATGGTAATTTTTTGATCGTGTTTGTGTGACATTGCTCTAGAGAGTTCCATCTAAATATGTAATCATTATTATGACTTTGTAATCTGCTAGTTGTTTAATTATATTCATGAATATTTCTAATGCTGAATCTGAAAGTGCTGTTCGTGTTGTGTGTATGTGAATATAAATGTTTGATTTCATAATGTTTACTGGGCTTTTACAATGGCAGATGCCAAACGACTTATTGGAAGGAGGTTCAGTGATGCCTCTGTACAGAGTGACATCAAGTTGTGGCCATTTAAGGTTACTCCTGGACCTGGTGACAAGCCAATGATTGTTGTTAACTACAAGGGAGAAGAGAAACAGTTTTCTGCTGAAGAAATCTCTTCCATGGTTCTTATTAAGATGAAGGAAATTGCTGAGGCCTTCCTTGGGTCAACGGTGAAAAATGCTGTGGTTACTGTGCCTGCATATTTCAATGACTCGCAACGTCAGGCTACTAAGGACGCTGGTGTCATATCTGGCTTGAATGTCATGCGTATTATTAATGAGCCCACAGCAGCTGCCATTGCCTATGGTCTTGACAAAAAGGCCACTAGTGTTGGTGAGAAAAATGTTCTTATCTTTGATCTTGGTGGTGGTACCTTCGATGTGTCCCTCCTCACTATTGAAGAGGGTATCTTTGAGGTGAAAGCCACAGCAGGAGACACTCACCTTGGTGGTGAAGATTTTGATAACAGAATGGTGAACCACTTTGTCCAGGAATTTAAAAGAAAGCACAAGAAGGATATCACCGGTAACCCAAGGGCCCTCAGAAGATTGAGGACAGCTTGTGAAAGAGCAAAGAGAACTCTTTCCTCCACTGCCCAGACAACAATTGAAATTGATTCCCTATATGAGGGAGTTGACTTCTATTCAACCATTACTCGTGCCAGATTTGAGGAGTTAAACATGGATCTTTTCAGGAAGTGTATGGAGCCTGTTGAGAAGTGTTTGAGGGATGCCAAGATGGACAAGAGCACTGTACATGATGTTGTTCTTGTTGGTGGTTCCACTAGAATTCCCAAGGTACAACAGCTGTTGCAAGACTTCTTTAATGGGAAGGAGCTTTGCAAGAGTATTAACCCAGATGAGGCTGTTGCCTATGGTGCTGCTGTTCAAGCTGCCATTCTCAGTGGAGAGGGTAATGAGAAGGTACAAGACTTGTTGCTTTTGGATGTCACCCCTCTATCTCTTGGATTGGAAACTGCTGGAGGAGTCATGACTGTCTTGATTCCAAGGAATACCACCATTCCTACCAAGAAAGAGCAGGTGTTTTCTACCTATTCTGACAACCAGCCTGGAGTGTTGATTCAGGTTTATGAGGGTGAGAGAGCAAGGACCAGAGACAACAACTTGTTGGGTAAATTTGAGCTCTCTGGTATTCCTCCTGCTCCTAGGGGTGTGCCTCAGATCACAGTCTGCTTTGACATTGATGCCAATGGCATCTTGAACGTTTCAGCTGAAGACAAGACCACTGGACAGAAGAACAAGATCACTATTACCAATGACAAGGGTAGGTTATCAAAGGAAGAAATTGAGAAGATGGTCCAGGAAGCAGAGAGGTACAAGGCAGAGGATGAGGAGCACAAGAAAAAGGTGGAGGCCAAGAATGCACTTGAGAACTACGCCTACAACATGAGGAACACGATAAAGGATGATAAGATTAGTTCTAAGCTTAGTGCCGACGACAAGAAAAAGATTGAGGATGCCATTGATCAGGCAATTTCATGGCTTGATAGCAACCAGCTTGCTGAAGCTGATGAGTTTGAAGATAAGATGAAGGAACTGGAGAGCCTATGCAATCCCATAATTGCTAAGATGTACCAGGGTGCTGGTGGTGAGGCAGGTGCACCTATGGATGATGATGATGCTCCTCCAGCTGGTTCTACCGGTGCAGGCCCCAAGATTGAAGAGGTCGATTAAGTGTGAACAGTTCTAGTTTTATTGTTAGTATAAAAAACTATTCTATTATATTGGGTACTTTTTTATGTTTTTGCTATTGGTTTCTTCTATTTATTAAGCTGTTGAATGTTGATGGCTCTTTATATGAGTTCCATCGATTTTGAATTTTTAATGACTATCCGTTGTTTGGAACTATTAGTCTGAAATTTTCTCTTTACAACTGGTGTTATCTGGCCTACAACTTTGTATATTGGTCTATATTATGCAAGTTAATAGCTTAGAAAAGATATTCCAATTCTGGAATGGTTGCTGAATGCAAATGTGTTTTTCTAGAAAGATATTTGAAAAACAACTTGAAGTGTTCTTTTTTTCCATATAAAGTATTAAAAAACATTGTCGAGGACCTCTAAACCGATGATTTAACACCATAAAATAGAATTTTGATTATTGTGCACGTTCCTTGGAAGAAAACAAATCATTGGTGTTTCCTTTCTCGACGAGTCCACCAGTCTTCTTATTTAAAATTATGACAACAATCTAAATTTTTATATAATGATAAATATTTCATTTGTTTTATAAAAATGGAACAAGTAATGTTTGACATCTCAAAATAGTAGAGTAGACAATGGAGGTAGAGGAGTACATTTTTAAGTTGTACACAAATATGAGTCAATTTTCATTGTAAGCCAAAATAGGCAATTTCATTTTCTGCTAGCACAAGTTTCTGCACTTTTATAAGACGAAAAGAAACAATTGATCAACTTTCTAAGTCTACCATTGGAAGATCAGGTCCAGAATGACAGAAAATAAATAGTGTTGCGCAACTGCCTTTTGAGTCTGAATTCGTGCTATATATTTGATCAAGTATTACAGACCATCTCAGAAAAATGATGTTCATTAAGAACTTGGACAAACCACCTCTGTGTCTAATCTCAAAGCATGCCCATCCTCGACTCAAGTTACTTTCTTCCCCTGCTAAGCCTCTGCAGATGATAATTGATGCTACCCCAGGGCTTCCTGTTTTTGCCACTCTGCACAAAAAGTAATGCAAATTAATCTTAATGTGAAAAAAAAAGAGGAGTTAATAGCAATATGCACTATTCAAAGCATCCAAATTACCTGAGCTTCCATGCAGGTACTCAAAAGTGACTTTTGCCTGCCACATTTCTCGTCCTTGTTGTGATTTAAAGTCAAACAATTAAGAAACGAGACCATTTCTTTCGCGCAAGGTTTCTGAAGACTTCCAAAGTTCCTTGGATTGATATATAAGGTGCCAGCTTTGCGTCCCATAATTCCTCAGATCTATCCAAGTATAAAGAGGACGTTGTTAGACATGGCAGTAGAGGAAATCAAATCAGCAAAATCAACAGGAAATATTCAAATACTGTTTATATATAAAGAGGACGTTGTTAGACATGGCATTAGAGGATGTTGTTAGACGTTGCAAGTTGCACCACTAGATGCTCTTCGGAGTCAGGCTAGCCTTTTCACTCATGAAATATTCAAATAATGATTTTTTTTACAGAAAGCACATTCAAACTTCACAGTGACAGTAATTTGGCTGTGAACAGTCAGCTTATTGGCTTGATTGTTTCTAGAAAGGCTACAATGTTTTCCTACCCTGCAAAGTTGGAAGTTAAGCTTATTTCAAGTATTTTTGCAACAATTTTATCAAACAAAGAAATTTGGAAGAGAAGCAACAAATACTTTCATTTGACAGACGCTTGGCAGGTCATGCTTTTAGCTTCGGTAACCTGATAGCTTCTGCAATTTAGCTACTACTATAAAACTTCTACACCACAACCAATGTATGGAGTCTTACCTCTCTACCTTGTGGAGATAGAGGCTAGACTTTTTTCTACCTATTGTTTCTATTTTTTAGTGCATTTCTGACGAGGGTAATTACACTTTACTGGATCTACGCTTCATCGCAAGGTTTCCCACCAATGAACAAAACAGTATCCAATATCTCCGCATGTTGAGGGAAGAGTGACTGTAACTTTCCAGGGGATAGAGATTTACAAGTCAATTAGTTTGACAAGAGTGACAGAGACTGGTAAGTTGCTTCCCATGAACTGTTCACCGCAAAATCATACTTATAGAAGTAAGACTGGTCAGTTGCTTCCTATGAACTGTTTCACCGCAAAATCATACTAATAGAAGTAAATTTCATGTTCTGCTTACAACACAACCCTCAAGGCAATAATAAGAGCTTTTTCTCATGGTAACGGATATTGGGAGCCCATATTCTTTCTCCCGAGTCAGTCATGAAAGATTTTAGTGCCTAAAGTTTCAAATACAAAAATTGTTATAAAAGTAGAAACTCAACTCATTGCCTTTTGATTAATAGAGATTTTGGACTCTCCGAGCATGGCAGATTTTTATACATTACAAACATTCAATGACAACTAGTTCTTTTTTGATCCACGACACCAGGTAAGCTAAGAGTCCACAATTCACAAGTCTAACATTATGTTTAAGACAAAGAGTGATCACAATGCGAGGCCTCTCATCTCCTCCATTTGCTTAGGGGTGAAACCAACTCTGTTTCCAGAACTTTTAACCAACTACCTAGATCTAATATAAGAAATAAAATGACTAATGTCAACCTATTAAAGAAGATTTTGGGAAATGATAGGTAATCTTTCTATCCCCACCAAGTAAAGGTAGAATAGGTGACATTAACAAGAATAAGAAAATGAAGAACCTCCTCCTGCATTTGCTAGTAAAGTAAGGCAGACACAACAACTATGTCTCAATCCCAAACAAGTTCAGGTCCACTATATGAATCCTTATCTATATAAGCTTGAATCGTATCATCATCATATCAATTAGAGATAAACTGGAAAACAAGTGATATATATAATAATATTAAAAGTACTCTAACAAGACTACATCATATTCCGCACTAGTAAATGTCACCTATCTGGATTTTTTTTCTTCTTTATGCCCTACCTTTAGCCAAATCTGCATTGATCTCAAAAAAATGCAGGTCTTACAAGACAACTTTCTCCCATGTAATTTTAAATCTGCCTTGTTCAATCTCAACACCTTTACTAACAATAGTATCACACACACAGACTGGTGCATCAGTAGATCGATGCATGCAGGACATGACAAAACAATCTCAAGCGACATTCTCTTGTTCTATCCTCACAGCGTGCTACTTTCACCTTCTAGCAAATATGGTCATTTTTATCTTATCTGATTTTGTATGGCTGCACGTCCATCTTAGCATCAGCACCTCTACAACACTCATCTAGTGAGCATGTTGGATATGATGCATGCAAGACATGACCAAACTATCTCAAGCGACTCTCTCTTATTGTATCCTCATGGCATGCTACTTTTACCTTCTAGCAAATATGGTTATTTTTATCTTCTCTAACTTTGTATGGCCGCACATCCATCTAAGCATCTGCATCTCTACAACACTCAACCAGTGAATATGTTGGATTATAACATCCCAACAATCACTACCATATCACACTGCTCTTATAATTGTTCTGTAGAACTTCAATTTACTTCAGTAGCCATCCTTATATCGCATAACTACTCATTAGTCTATGATGCGAGAACCCTTTCGTATTTTTACAAGTTAGGATACTAGACAATCAACAATCAATCACCACACTAACTACCTAACTGGTGCTTTAACATTACATTTGTAAAAGAGTTGGATTGATAACTTAAAGGATTATTTCCAGCAAGACATATCCTTTAAAGTTGGCAGTTCTATGGTATTTTGGAAAGATTAATGGCTTGGTAGCTCCACTTTGTAAGTCATGTATCCATCTCGTTTCCTATTAGCCTATCCCAACTCCACAGTGGAGCAAACCAGATCAAGCAACACATGGGATGTTCACTTTAGAAGGAATATGCAAGATTGGGAGCTACATGATGTATTTGACCAGCTGAGAAGATCAAACGGTTGTTCAGTTGATAGCCAATGCTCTGACAGATGCAGTTCCAAGGAGGGTATATACAGTGTAAAGGCAGGTAATCGCAGAATGAAGTTATTGACCTATGGCCCTGAAGGCTGGAAGTAAATTTGGAGAACAAAATTACCCCCAAGGTAAGTAAGTAGTTTCACTTGGACAGCACTGAAAGGGGCCATCCTGACTCAAGACAATCTATGTAGAAATTTTCAGCTTGTTGGATAAATTTTACATGTGCTAGTCAAGCTTAGAATCTATCAACCATCTTTTTTTTGCACTGCCAGTCGCTGGAACATGTTCCTATCAGTTTTTGGTTTCAGTTGGGCACCACCCCAGAGTATCAAGGAGGCAGATGAAAGTTGGGAGCTTTTGGAAAGTCAGCAAAGCCATCAAGAACATCTGGCAAATGATCCTAAGTTGTATTTTTTGGTGTGTGTGGAAAGAAACGAATAGGTGTTTTGATGGGGTCTCAACTCATAACTCAGTCTTTAAGGCTAGGTGTCTGCTACATCTTTTCTGTTAAAGTAATTATATGCTCCTGTAAATGATGTTGTTTCTCTTGTAGATCTCATTGGCTCTCTGAACCTGGCTTAACAGGCTACTTTTGTTTTTAATTAGCTCCTGACCTATAGAACTTTGTCTTTGAAGCTAACATCACTTTAGTATTCTGCATCTTCTTGAGGCCAGCAAACAACATTTTACTTCATTGAGAAAAAAAAGTTGGATTGAACTGACAACTCAGAAAAGGTTCAACTAACATAAGAGAAAATTGAATTTTTTTTGACTCCATTTGACTTGTGTGGGTCTATAAAAATTGCAACTTCGATAAAAGATGGATGGTACTAGCTAATTTCTAAAGAATACTGAGTACAACACCAAGGTTTTCTCATACTCATGCCTTCTTATGGTTAACTTATTGCCTATTTACAGAATTCACATTCCTCAAGGTTTCTCAAACAAGTCGGAGATCACCCATCATAATCAAAGAACAAAATTTACCCATTTGAGGTATTAATTTAAAGCTTTGCAGTGAAAACGTTTGTTAAGAATCTACAAGCATGTATCAGATATTATTTGACCTCTAGGCTTTAACCATGTCATCCCCAAATTTATCTTCCATCAATGAAATGACACGGAAAGCTTCATTTATAGTTTCACAATTAGAATTGGCTTCATGTATCAGGAGAAACCACCATTCTGAGAAATCACTGTGTGGAGAGTTGTCATGTGGATAGACAAAAGAATCAGGATATCAAATGTATAGTACTTACTTGGCTGTAACCTAACAGACAAAGAAATAGTTTAAAACCATGGATAGAGACAAAAAAATCTACGTAGTTTATCCCCATCCTCCTAAACATTTGCCAGCATTGTTACGCGCTATTTGTGCTAGCAGGAGGTAGCAAGTTTCTGATCGAATAATCTAAGTGCAGGCAAGCTATCACAAACATCACTATTGCGAAAAATGCTACTGAATAAGTAGTAGCATGTGAACAAGAACAACAAGCTAAAGTATTTCTGATAATTTACAGAACAGGCATATAAACTAATCATTCAGTTGAGGTTATCCAACTCCCACTTATTCTTCAAGAAGTAATAATTGCTACCTAAAAAACAATATACTAATCTTTCTAGTATATACAGTTTCTTCAGTATTAGAGAAATTAACTATAAAATTCTCAAACATAAAAACCTTGAAAAAATAAATTAAAACCTAAAGTCTTAATGTGAACTTTTGAATTTCTCCTAATATTACAATGATAAAGGTGCCATATTTTTATGTCCCTGATAAATAATTCATTTGACAAGCAGTTTCCATCGGCAAAAACTCAAATCTAGATTACGTAACTTGGGAAGAAAATAAACAAAAATCATTTTAAATCATAATAATAACAAAGAAGTATATAAAATGGATCTGGAGAATTTCTTACAAGTGAATTAGCCGGAGAAAATGAGAGGAACGAGTTCGCCGGAGATGGAGAGTCTAGAAAGTTCGCCGTGAGGGAGGAGATCGAGAGTCGGAGGAAAATAACTAGTAAGATATTGGGCCGGAAATCTATTGGGCTTTGGGCTAATTTCATATAATTGTTATTAATTTTAGCCCATGAGTTTGAAACCCATAAGTCCATTTGAAATTACACCCAAACCCAATAACTTTAGGAGTGAATGATAAGGAACTTTCGAAAATGGCTATAGTTTGGGTTCAGTGTAGAATTTATAGTTATAATTTGCTTAATTATGATTTGTAGAAAGGTAAGCGAGATTGGGAGGGGGGGGGGGAGGGGGGAGCATGACCTGGGAGAGAGAGGATAGAGAAAGGAGAGATACAATTGATTAGTATATTTGATCGCTAATTGTATTACAAATACTATTGATTAGTATTAAATCTAACTACTAGAAGGAGGAGAGGCGAGCAAGATTGGGAGAGGGAGGAGAGAGACGAGTGATCCGGAGAGAGATACAATTGATTTGTATGTCTATCACAAATACAAATGAATATAATTATATCGAAGATTATTGTATTCATTGATATAGTTCAATTGTATCGAGTGTATTAATGAAAACAATTATCAACAAATACAATTGTATAAATGTTATACTTCGTAACAAATTATATTTGTATTGATTTGTTGCCTTTGTGTATTGTATTTATGTGTTTATCATGTGTATTTGTTTTTGCACATTGATTATTACCATTTGTATTTGCAATCGTTGATTGTTACCATTTGTATTTGTTTTATTGGTTATTACCATTATATTTATATTGCATAGAGAGAGAAAGAGAGAGACGAGCGAGAGAGGAGAAAGACGAGCAAAAGTGCATAGAGAGAAGAGAGAGGGGAGGGAGACAGAGAGAAATTTGTTATGGAATTCTAACTTTATTTGTGAATAGTAATTTTTTAAATTATAATTGTGTAGAGTAATATAACACATCTTTGCCTTACTATCTAATTTTTCCAAATTTTTATCCCACTTAATTTATTGATAATCGTAGTGATATCTAAATATCCTCTATTATACTTTTACGATCGTACATGCGTCTCAATCTAAAACGTCTAGTCAAATTACAAAAATATTGAATCAAATATCAAATAGTCACTTCTACTTATATACATGATTAAATAGCAATAAGACAAAACTATGTTTATCTCTTTTGGTAAAAATAAAATGAAGATCAAGCATCCAAGAGTATAATCTCGTTACAATTTTATATATATATATATATATATATATATTAAATGATATCTTATATATTAAATTTTAGCCAATAAATCAATTACTCATACAAGAAATTAATCTCTATATTAATATAATCAAATCATATATATTAATTATTCCTACTTTATAATCCTTATATAACTTGTTTTCGAACAAAACAACCCTAAAATGTATCATCATTCTCCCTTTTCTTCTTCAATTCTAAGGTTCCACATTGTAATAAATTTCTTTAGAAAATGTCCATTTTCCCACTTTACACCAAGTATACTCAACATGAACACTTTTACCAATTAAATGATGTTAAAGTTGATATGTTACCTTTTTATCTTTAAATAACTATATACATATATTCTAGTTATATTATATGAAAAGGATTCTTGTTTTGGCCCAAATATTCAACTACTATCATTATGTCCCATTTGTTTACACTTGAATTAGATAAATCATAAATCATATGATGTTAACTTGTAAAGCTAAGTAAATATTTTTTTTTAATTAGAGGAGATTAGGACAACTCCCCTTATATATATATATCTATGTTTCTACACTTTGAAGCCAAGTTTTGTGGAAAAAGTCTTAACAAACTAATTAACACGCCAATTCTTTCAATTTTAATGCAAGCTGTAAAACCTATTTTTTCCACAAGTAAGAAAGCTAGATTTTGTTCAAATTATTCTAATCCACTTCCAACTGTCAACCATTAGCTAACTTACTACAACTACAATTATCTTTCCCTATCAAATGGGATTTTAAGAATAAAAAAAATGTTTTTCAATGATAATTTTCATATTTGAAATTCGAATTCAAAATTTTATTCTTTTTCGTGACGAACTTTATTGGTAAAAAGAGAGAAAAAAAAGAAGTTACTTCATGATTGATTCCCTCAATTCTCAAGCTCTTTTGGTTTTAATATTATATTCAGATTCTTGGACAATTTGTCTTCATCTTTCCATTAGTTTTAATTTATTTTGTTTAATTTTAACTTACACAGTATTTAAAAGAATAAATAAGACTTTTAAATCTTATAAGCTTAAATTAAAAATACAATTACAATATAGTAATATACCACCATATCATTTCATTAAATAAAAAAGGGAAAAATGACAAATATACCTCCGAACTATAGAAAATAGTATGCAAATACTCTCCGTCATACTTTTGGGACATTGGAGCCCCTGCCGTTCAAAAACTAGAGCATATGTACCCTTTATACTAACGGACATATACGTATCATAATCTTATCCACCGATCCGACATTTATCGACGGATAAGATTGTGTCACGTGTCCCTATTTAGTCTTCTGTTAGAGTGAAGGGCATCTATGCTCTACTTTTTTGGACGACAGGGGCACCAATATCCCAAAAGTATGACGAAGATTATCTGCGTACCATTTAATATAGTTAAGGGGTATATTTATCCTTTTTCCCTATATAAAAAAAAGAGAGTTATCCAAAAAGAAACTAGACATGTTATAATCAATACAAGATTTTTATAGTTTTCCATTTTTATATACTTGGCCCTAAATTGTTGCATGAATTGTCATTCATCTTTTTTCATGTTCAAATGTTGGGTTTGTGGGGTCATTGGAATGTGTACAATATCATCAATTTGAGCTAAGCCAACATTCAACAAAGTGCACGACCAGCTAGCCAACAGAATCACAATCCCACTATGCTTTCACATATGTGTACACTTAAAACCGTTTGAACATATTGCTACTTTTTCCAACTTCAAAATATTGATTATGACTAGCTTTATCGAGATCATTAGTAGGTCTGATTCAACATTTGTTCATATAATAACAATAACATATTCAGTTGTTATTGAGTAAAGTCTTTTAAACTGAGGTCTAAGGAGAATAGAGTATAAGCTGATCTTATCGATTACTATCTTAGGGAGATAGAAAGACTATTTTCGAAAGACCTCCTGCTTAAGTGTAGCAAATTAAATTCAAGTACAAAGAAGAATGAAATAAACATAGCAACTAATAAAGCAAACAATACAAAATCTAAAAAAAAAAATTAAAAATAATAATACAATAATCGAAATATAACAAACAACATATATAAGAAAATTCGTTCATCTATAATGAAAATTCTTCTGATTAAGTTTCAACTATTGGCAAGACCGTTAAAACTAGTCAACTATTTGGATGTACACTTCATATCATTAGATTGTTAAGGGCTTAAATTAATGGACTAACATGAATTATGATGATTCAATATAAGCTATATATATATATAACCCCAACTTACTAGGAATTTAGGCATTATAATTTTTGTTACTATATGGTATCTTCTGCCTAAGAATATAATTGTGGCAGATATATTCAAGAATTCTAGCCCATAGATTTTAGTGACAGAAATTAAATATAGGCAAAAATGTTTGTCATAACCCCAACAGATAAAATTATATATGTCAGAGTCTGGCCTTTTGGCACTACACATTCAAATTTGAATGAATCAAAATAGCTGCATGTGAAAGACCTAAAAGGATTTTTCTTTGTGGTCCTTTTTTTTTTTTTTAATTTAATTGCTCTTATAATAAGGTAAAAGAATAATAAATAACCCACAAAATGGACCACATCTGTTAAGTCAAGTCCTCTCAAAATTAACCTAACATTTCATACTAGATTTTCAAAAACTTAATCAATATGTTTGACATATGTTGTTATTGTGTTTTCAACCATCAATATTTCATAGTAGATTTTCTTATTTACTTGAATTTGATGCACACTTGAATCGAACGTTTTTTTGCTTTTTTCATGAGACAATGATAAAATCAGCATACATTACATCCTTCTCAGAATCTATCACGGGAAATTTCACTGAAATTATTATTACTTCAAATGTTTGTTTGATTATAAAAAAATTATAGCAAGTAGATAAAAGTTTAATTATTTTCTTTTGATATTGAACTTTGGTTTTAATATGTGAGTGACCACTTTTTTGGCCGAATTGCGTGATGACAATGACATTTATTGTTTTATTGGTAAAAGTTCCAAAAGAAAGAAAGAAAAAAAAAACAAGTCACAGATCACATAACTTGTTTTCAACTTCAGGACTTTGCCTTTTTTCTGTGGTCTGAACATGGCTGCTTTCATAGGGCAAATGCCAGTGTAAAATTTAGACTTACGGGTCGTATAGCGTGAGATATAAGGTATGATAATCTCACAATTTTGGAATTATTAATCTTATTATTTATACATCAGTGATCGGATACGTTATTTCATATACATGATAATATAACTTATCTAATGATAACTTATTCCAATCAAACAACTTCTTGATATATAAGCATCTCGCTAAGCTTTTCGGGATATTCGATTTAGACATTAAAACTGATCATTATTGCAATTGAACATCTTGACTCTTAACAACTTGTTCCAATTAGTCTCTTTCGGTTCAAATTTCTTGAAAATCTTTTTGTGCGTGTTCTCATTTGCTTATTCGGTAATTAAATTAATCAATACATTAAAAAATTCACCTCAATAAGCCATCAACCTCATATATTCTTTTCTACTTGAAGTTGATGTCTATAATTAAAAGAAATAGCATATTTTATATAGTTAACTCAACTAATTAATAATCAAATGAAAATACGCGCAAAAATATTTTCAAAATTTAAGTCAAAAATGTCTATTAAAACACTTTATAGAAATTGAAATATTCACTTAAAATATGACTTAATTAGAGTATATATATACAAATTTAAGAGTCTGACTTATTTACTATGTATTAAGCCAAAGATTTACATATAATGTTCCCCATGTGCTCTCCTTTTCCTAATGGTACACTTTTGCATTAACAAGAGAAACTTCCTACCACAAAATGGTTAAGCTTTTCTTTAAGGAATCAATTGAAAATGAAATTATATCAATTTGTACTAATCTTAACCATGTTACCTGTTTTTGGATAAATAGTTTCTAACAAGAAAATTAAGCAGTAACTAACAAAATTAAAAATGTGTTCCAACAGTCAAACATGATAAAATGTTGTTTTGTGATGGTGTTTTCTAAGCAACATAATCATATAATATGATAGAATAGCTAAATAAAACATTTCTGAAAATCATACTATCAAGAGAAGTTATATTTTTTTTTGCAAAATTATCTTACCCCATTATAACAAGTAGGACATTGCAACAACAATGTGAGGAGATTTGATTCCGTAGCCCTTTTTTCTATTCAATTTATAAGTAGAGATTGTTTCTTCGTTCATAGGCAACAACAATAGGAGATTAAAAACAAATTAACCTTTTGATTTGTTGGAACATTTTTCCCTTAGTCATAAAACATAATCATTCATAATAAGAATAATAGAGTTAAAAGTTATATATGTTATTATTACATCATTAGTACAATTTAAATAATTATATCATGTTAATAATCTAATTTTCAATTTTATCATATGTAGATATATCTATAATCAATCATTTTTAAAATCATGAATCATATATCTACATCCAATCTACGATAGAAGAGAAAGGTTCCATTATTAACAATCTCATGCTAAACAAAACCATTAATTACCACTAAGAATCCAAAGAAGTTACAATAATAAAAATCTCTAATTTTCTATCTGAAAAAACTAAAAGTTAATTAATACAAGAAAGGTAATTACTGTACTTTTTTGGTTAAAAAAAAAAGAAGAAAACATAAATAAAAGAAATTTAAACCTCTCCATCAATTGGCTTGTAGGTTGAAGGTGAAGAAGGCAATGGAAGTACCTTTACACAAGTAGTAGAGTTTACTTGTATTTGTTCTCTCATTTTGCTCTTTCCAAGAAATGATATGAATGATCCTTTTTCCTCTATTGAACAAACATCATTATTGATTACCTTTTTTTCTGCATCTAATTCTATTAATCTTCTTATAAGTTTCTCCTCAGCATCTCTAAGGAACTTGAACTTTGGAGGGGGTGAAGATTTGAGTTTGTTTAACTCATTTGATGATTCAAAGAGTGGATTGAATCCTTGACAACTGTAAGAATCAAGATTTTGAGTCTTAATTGGTGGTGATGACAGAGGTGTTAAGATAAGATCACTAAAGCTTTTGTTTCTACTTCTAGATTTACCATCTTCAGATTCTAAATCCTCTTTTGTTTCTTCTTTAATTGTGAAGAGAAATCTAGGAGGTCCACAAAGATTGTGTAGCCTCATTAACTCTGATTCTACACTATCTTCACCATATCCTTTTAGCAACAAATCTTTGCTATTCCCTAACTCCAAATCTTGATCTTGATCATCAACATGACCAGTCATTTCTGTGTTGCTTCTTTGTTGACTACTAACATTTTTTGTTGGCTTCTTCCAACAAAAAAGATGAGAAAGTTCAGTGGCATAAGGGGTGTTGTTGGTGGTGGTGGTGGTGGTGTTGTACTGATTCTCTGTTTCATTCTTTGGGATTCTTTTTCTTACCCATAACAAGTAATACAACTCAGCTACAAGTCCCATGAGGATACAACCAAATACAAAACTCAAACCAATACCTAAACCACTAAAAGATGACATTTTTATTCACATCCAAATAAAAAAAACTACAATCTTTTTTCACCACAATGATACAACAACCCTTTTGTGGATTTTCCCAAATGAGCAAAAAAAAACAACTTGCACACAACCCTTTTCAAGATTTTCCACAATGAGCCAAAAGAGAAACTCAAAAAGCAACACTAGTTGCAAATCTTGCACACAACCTGTTTGTGTAAATTCCCAAATGAGAAAAAATGAAAACAGAAACTTTAGCAACTTACATAAAACTTCAAACTTCCAAAACTAAATCAAGAAAACCATTTAAAGACTACCCATTTCAGATCCTGAAACAACCATTAATTGATTCCTTAAAGAAAAAAAATACCCTTTTTTGAGAACATTATAATATATATATATTTGCCTTAAACACACGCTAAGGAAAAAAGCTGCGCCTGTGTGGAGACTTACACTGCGGTGGAAAAAGGGAAAACAGAAGGAAAGGGAAAGAAATTGAATCAACTAGTAAGTTGTATAAAGGAAAGTGGGCAGAAAGTATATATTATTTTTTCTATGAATTCATTAAAACTATGGAGACTAGAAGGGTGTATTGAAAGGCAAAGATGAGAGTTCATGTACAATTAGTGCAAAAAATGGTTGGTTATGTGTCAAAATGTCTGGCTAAAGATAGCCATTGCCTCATCACATGGGCTTGTAAAAAGCATGCATTAGATAATATTTGTGTGAACATGTTTTTTGAAGGGATTTTTGAGAAGTACTCTTCTGCTGAAACTACTAGTGATAGTTTTGGTGTGAAACTAAAGATAATTTAAATGTATATTTAATGGTAATATCTTGTTAAATTTGAAAAGAAGATGGAATAGTATTTTTTTTTAGGTAACTGCAGTTACGGAATCAAATTGATTAAAATAATTGATATTTTGTTTGATTTGGTTTTACATTTTAAAAAATCGATGCTATTTGATTTGATTTTGATTTTAATAAACAATAACTGCAAAAATAATCAAACCAAACCTATATTATATATAATTCATAAATAAAATATAAATATTTTGTTAAATTTTAAGTAACCATTTTCTTGTAAATTTTAGCATATCTATTACAATCATAAGTTCAAGTCCATCAAAATTTATTACTTTAGTCTTTTAGTTACACCTTTTAATTGAAATATTTTGCTCTTGTAATAATAACTTTAGTATTGTTTAATTGCTTAATTGAACCAATAATAACTTTTCAATGGATTGTTTATGACTTCATGTACTAGGTGTTTGTGTCTATCAATATACGTATGTCCTCAAAGTTTATCAATTTCAAACTGAAAAATCAGAATAACTGAACCAAATCGAACCAAACCCAACAATAATCAAATCAACGGTTATTTTTTAGTTTGATTTTGGTTTGATTTTAAAAATTTTAAAAACTGACTAGATTGATTTGGTTTTGGTTTTAATCAATAACTGAATCACGAACGCCCCTAAATGCAGTATCCTTACTTACATGACTATCTATTTTGTTACCTCATTTATATCTTGGCAGTTAAAAAGAACCAACATTGTATCATTATTCTTATATTTATTTTTTTTAATTTCCTTCTAACTATTTTTATTCTCTCATAATTAAATATTTTGAAGTCTCTCAAATGACCAAACATTATGCATTATGTGGAATATATTGTTACTATCTCTTTTCACTTTTATTTGTCATAATTTTTCTTTTTTAGAGTCAAACTATAAAAAAACTTACTAACATTTCACAATGTATTTTTTCATCATATTGATATGCAAAAAATTTCAATCTTAAGAACTTTTCGTATAGTTTTTGAATATCTAAATTTTTTGTTTAAAATATCGAATTAACGTAATCTAATTTAACTTTGAAATTTTGCCAAATTGACTTTCGAAAAGCGCAACATGACAAATAAAAGTGAACACAGGGAGTATATGTTTACGAAAAGATATTATTTGCCTTTTGGTGTAAAGTTTCAAGCATATCAATTCTATTTTAATATTATTATATCAACTAGTCAAATTCAACATAAAATATATATCAAAAGTCTCTAAAATTTAACTGTCAACCTTCAATTTTGTTGAGTCAGTCCTAACCAGATCGCGCATGAGGCCGCGGGGCTACGACTTTCTCCTAGCTCTAATACTAATTCTCTCTTATACAACCATCTAACACTAACTATTCTAACACCCCTGTGTCCTACGAATCTCATAGTTTTTCTTTTTGTATGTTAAAACAAAAAAACATTTAAACATTTTTTTAAGCAAAAACTAATTATACTGCCAAATATAATTCAATAGGTGACAATTATACAAAATTACCTAAGAATATTACATTTCGTTTACTAATAAAAGTTCATATGATAGGGATGGGTTATGCTCGATGATGACACAATCCGAGGAACAAATTCATAAGATTTATTAATCTAAAGCAAACAATACAGGTTACGAGTATTTTTTTATAGGGAAAAGGCTCAAATATGTCATCAAACTTTCAGAAAAGGCTCATTTATGTCATTACCGTTAAAGAAAAGGCTCATTCATGCCATTATTTTTTAACGGTGATTTTGCAAAACCATTTTTGACACGTGGCCAATTATAAGTCGGCCACGTCATCAATTTTTAAATTAAAAAAATCATAATTTTGAAGAAAAAAATTGAATTAATTTTTTTATTAAATAAATTGATGACGTGACCGAATAATAATTGGTCACGTCATCAATTTTTTTAATAAAAAAAATCAAAATTTTTGAATAAAAATTGAATTTTATTTTTTATTTTTTTTTAAAAAAAATTGATGACGTGACCAATTATAATTGACATGTGTCAAAAGTGGTTTTGCAAAACTACCGTTAAAAAAAATGGCATGAATGAGCCTTTTCTTTAACGGTAATGGCATAAATGAGCCAAATTTTTAACTGATGACATAAATGAGCCTTTTCTGAAAGTTTAATGGCATATTTGAGCCTTTTTTCTTTTTTATATTGTATGATTTTACACTTCTAAGAATAATACCTGACTCTCGATGGACCCCTAAAAAAAAGATATGTAGTGAATAATGTAAATTTACAAAAGTGGGAAAATTTATTTAAATTTCAAAAGAATTTACAAAACTGTACTATTTTTTCTGAAGAAGATACTCAATTATCTACTCATTTTGATAGTGAATATTAGTATTACAAAAACTATTGTATGACGGTAGGTAATTAGATTAAAATAAAGGAAATTTGTATTACATATTAATTAAATCGAAGATACAGTAGTCCAAATTAATAATATACGTTAATATTATAATTAAATGTCAATTATTTAATCCCATTTAGTTGAATCTAAAGTAAATTAACAGACCAATTTGGCTAGATTTCCAACTAATAAGACCATAAATTTGATGCAAGTCCAAGGACTCATTAGTCTTTTAGAAAGATTACTTCATCATTAACTTTAACTCACACCTGTATAAAAAGATTACAATATTATACGAAAGCATTGCAATCATAATAAAGTAATAATAACAGGGAAAATACACAAGTATATTCCTAGATTATGATCAAAATTTCAGAGACACGTCTTAATTATTCAAAGATTTTATTACCCCTGAACTTATTTTTTTGTGATTTTGTGTACCTTTTTGGCTTAAGTGACATCCAAATATCTCCCACATGCCTCAATTGCATGGAATCACGAAGTATGCCACGTAAGACAAAAGATGTATAAAATTAAAAAAAAAATAAGTTCAGGGGGTGATAGGACCTTATTAGTTAAGGTGTGTCTCTAGAATTTCAGTTATAGTTTAGGGGGTAACTTGTGCATTTTCTCATAATAATAAGTAAAAGACTTATATGAAAATCATAACTTTCAAAAATCTGATCTATCCAAAATTATATTCAAACAGTTTTAATACAAACTTCAAACAATACATAATTATCGAGAGCAATCATCAAGATGTTGTGTGACAAATAAATCAAACTAATCATAGTCAAATTCAAATTCTTGTACAAATTAAACCTAAAATCTTCGAATGAATATTGAACAAATTAAACAAACTCAAAGTACAAGCTATTAAGCCCTTGAAGTATTGAACCAAATTTTGTACTTAGCACTATATATAAATATAGAATATTTATCATAAACTATGTATGATCATATATATGCCTAAATATTATTCTCCATGGTTTGTGGGGTAATTAAAAACAAATAAATAATAAGGTACCTTTATCCACATATAAGTTAGAACATGCAAAATGGGACCTCTTAACTTTTGTTGTGATTCTTAAAAGACAATAAAACACACATACACATATACTCACAGCTGTCTTTTTTTTCTTTTTTTTTTAATATATAAAATTAAAATAAAAAAAGAAATAAGAGAATATGTGGATTTGTAGCCAATAAAATTGAAAGATATGAGAACCCGTGACCAAATGAAAGATTTAGGTCATCACAAAATGCCAATAGCAAAATTTGAGAAAAAGTTTCTTTTGATAAAGAAATATAATGGTTCGATTCAATCGATTATCTTCGTTTAAAAAAAATATATCATTTTATTTCAACAATATTTACGATAAGGACTTGTATATGATACTATGCTTAAATAAGATGTTAGGTAGCAAGTTTGGGAAATCTTTTAAAATCATGAATATTCAAAAAAAAAAATTCTAACTATTTATTTATACCGAAACGTAAAATTTACTTTAAAATTTTAATAATGAAAATTTACGTGTTATAATAGGTTAAACTACTAATTGCAAAAGTAAATTTTATACATGATATAATTTTTTATTTTTATAAAAATAAAAAGGAGGGGTTTGCATCAGCCATGTTAAACATTTATAAAAATGTCGTGTACTAATTATTAAACGACACCATTTATATGCAAAAATCTAGCTGGACCGCGTATGTTTTATTTTTATTCCTTCTTTTGTTTGAAATCATTGTATATTTTTTTGGCCAAGATTATAGGTTATTATATTTATTACTTTCTCCGATCATATTTATTTGTTAATATTTGATTTGATATATTCATTACGAAAATAATTATAGATATAAGTGTTTTATTATACTATCCATATTAATTAATATTTAGTATTAACTCTTGAAAAAATAATTTGGAGAATAGTATTTAATTTTAAGAGTAAAACATGAAAAAAATATTTTTTTTTATATATAAAATGACAATAAAAATGAAGATTTATTTTAGAAAATAAGTGACAAGGAAAAGTAACGGAAGGATAATGACTATTTGGTGTGTTAGCTCATTAGCCTATATAATATTCCCTACATTAATTCAAAGTGTTCTTATTTTCATACCTCTTTATTCTTTGGGTTCATGAATGGATAATGAGAAATTTTCTCCATTGAAATTTGTTCCATCATGAGATCATAACCAATTTTATTACTCTCGTTTTAATTTATTTGACAGGTTTTAATTTGATATGTAATTTTAGAAAGTAAATGAGAATTTTAAATTTTGTAGTTTTAAATTAAAGATTTGTAAATTGTACCAAAATAATTTAAATTAGGTCAATCTTAACTAATTTGAGCCTTGACCCATTTTTAAAAATCTTCAATTGAACTCAACTTAGTTTTTAATTTCAATCTGTTTTAAGACTCTTTATTTGCATCGATATGTTGTATGTTCTTATGTTGGTAGTATGAATTACTATTTATTTTATATCTTATATAATTTATCACTTTATTTATCACTTTATTTTTATTTCTTGAGTTGAAACTCAAAAATGTTGTTATAAAAGATAAACAAAAATATGTTAAAATTATTGAAATTAAGAGGATCAAATTGGGCGGATCATAACCCAACTCAATTTTCAGTCAATTTTGAACTCAAAGTAAATTTGGGCAAGTCACAACCCAGACAGATTTCAATTTCAATCCATTAAAAAGTCTCCAACTTCAACTTAACTTATTCATTTGACACCCCTAGTTCAGGGACAACAATAACAACATACCTAGTGAAATCTCACAAATATCATATTATATATGGGTATATTTAAGTTTAATTAATCAAATAGAAAAGTGTCTTTAAGACTATCAAGAGTACGATAATAAAATTAATAATTCATGTTAATGTTCAGAGTAACTATTTTCAACATTTCTTGTAAACTAAAAGAAAAACAAATAAATTAAATTGATGATGCACAATATTTCAAAATCTTACTTGTAAGCCACAAGGACAACTGATTTTCCATGACATTGACGTAACAACTCAAGCTTCTTCTTTTTTATTGAGTATATATTTATCGAATTTTGTATATTTTAATTTATGTGATATATTTTTTTTGATTTATCTAAAAAAAATATACTATATTTTTATACTAAGAAATGACTTAATTTTAAAATATTCATTTTACTTAGTTATATAAAAAAAATGTACTAAATAGTAGAATAGAAATTAGCTAATACATACATATATATATATATATATTTTTTTTTTTTTTCTAATATAATATACTATCAAACGACCCTCAAGTCACTAATTTAGGGATAAATTACTATATCATACTAACTTATCCCTATATTAGTATTGTCACAAGTCTCTGATTTGCAAATATGAAGTGATTTGCAACACTCACCAACATAATCTCAAATTTCCTACAAATAACCATCTAATTAATAATAGACAGTTTCACCTATTAACAACATTACACAAATCATTTGGCTATTGGAAATTGCAATCAGTGGAAAGTGTGTCCCTAAACTTATGTGAGATCACACATCTTACTAAATCAAGTTGCCATATTGATGAATTGAAACCTATTATTTACTTTACTTGAAGCTTTATAATAGCAAGTTGTTTAAAACTTTCTAGACTAGGGAGGAGTCTCGAAAGGAATAGCTATAATTAGAAAGAATTGTAGGGGAAAGTGTACTAAGGTTTAGTCTCTTTGGGGTAACCTAAATATCTTTTTTTTAGTGAATTTATACCAATATATAGTGGGTTCAAAGACCTTTTATTTTATTTTACTACTAATAATAAAAAAGTTCCTCAACAAAGATAGGTACAAGCGGTAGGTCTTAACTTAACAATCGTAATGAGGTAGCTAAACTTTTACTAATAACAAACTTGCAGAAAGTAAGAGCTAGAGAAAATTCGATATTCTATGTTCATCACAAAATCTTTAATACAAGCCATTTTTTCCATCATTTTTTCAGCGACAAAAATTGATATTATTTTCTCCTTCAAAAGAATTGTGTGGGTCAATATTGGACCCATGCACGGGTCTTGCCTCTCTAGTATCATACTACTTAATTTTTTTGGGCAACTTTCACATATAGCAAACATAAAATTTATATTTGTATGCTATAGCAAAGTTTGCATAATTGCATTCCATAGCAAACATATAAATGTATAATTTGTTATACATATACAATTGAAGCAAATTGTATAAAACGAGAAAGAGAAAGAGAAAGAGACTTGGGCAGAGAATTGTATAAAAACGAATTGTATAATTATAGTGTATAGAACGATTATATACAATTTGAATTTGTATAAAATGAGAAAGAGAGAAAGGCAAAAGAGACTTGGGCAGGGAATATAAAATTGAATCGAATTGTATAAAACGAGAAAGAGAGAAATTATATACAATTTGAATTTGTATAAAACGAGAAAGAGAGAAAGGCAAAAGAAATTGGGCAAGGGAGTATTTTTATTGTATAATTATAAGTGTATAGGACGAAAATATATGTATTTGCATGTGTATATATAATTTTCTCTCGCTTTATACAAACAGAAACACAATTTATACATTTCGCTTCTGTTTGAATAAGCGAGAGAGTCGAGGGTGACGAGCGAGATTAGGGAGAGTGGCGAGCGAGATCTGGAAGAGGGGAGAGTGGGGAACAAAAATATATGTATTTATACAATTTCCTCTGCTTTATACAAATGAAAACAGATTTTATACACTTGTGTTTGTATAAAAGAGAGAGGTAGCGAGCGAGATATGGAGCGAGAGAGGAGAGTGGCGAGCGAGAGTTTGAGGGAGAGAAGTGACTGGCAAACAGTTTGCTACGGGACACAATTAAATCAAAGAGGTGGTTATAGCAATTAATTTGATTTATTAGTTTGCCATTATATACAATTTTCTATGCATCAAGTAATCTTCATAGATTGTTGATTGCACATTCAAACAATAATTTTTCATAAAAGTTTTATTTGAAATATATTATTACCAGACATAAATTATGCAGTTCTATAATAAATCAAGAACTGAATTCCATAAATCAATATAATAGGAGAACTTTCACATATAGCCACTTACAAATAGCCTAATTACTCTCCATAGCTATAGTTTAATAATTAACATTCATAGCTACATGTTATATGGAAGAGAGAGGCAAGCGAGACTGGGAGAGAGAGAGGAGAGAAGCGAGCGAGACTGGGAGAGAGAGGATAGAAAAATAAATTGTATATGTATATTGGTTAAATAATTATATAATTATACATACGTATTTGTATATCTGACAAGCGAGAGTGGGAGAGGGAGGAGAGAGGCGAGCGAGACTGGAAGAGGGAGGAGAGAGGCGAGCGAGCGAGAGCAGAGAGTGGGAGAGAGGTGAATTGTATATGTATATAATTGCATATTATACATATACATTTGTATATAGGGAAAGCGAGATTGAGAGAGGGAGGAGAGAGGGGAGAAAGTGGGAGAGAGGTGAATTGTATATCTATATAAGTTAAATAATTGTATATTACATATGTATTTATATATTCTAGCAAATTATACATATACAAACGTGACTAATTTTACTAGCTCGAAGTTATCCCACGTAATTAAAGTATAATGTTAGTTACGAGTGATAATTATAGCAAATTATAACTATGATGAGTAATTAAATAGTATAAATTTACTCTGTTACATAATTTTCCTTATAATATTAATCTTTCCTTATAATTAATCACATTAATTACTCGTGCCAATTAAGGAATTACACAAATAATAATCACAACAATCATAATTATATTGTTATTATAACAATTTTCCACAATTCCAATACAAAAAATAACAACAATATTTATATAAATAACAAAAATTATCACTCAAGTACATAATACACACATGTATTACTCATCACATGAAAAGCTACTGTACTTATCACATTCAGACATTGCTTATCAGGCGTTACTTTTCCTCTTGCTGTTCTCCATTAACGCCGTTAAAGTTAACGGTCTCCGTCACAATTTATTTTCTTTTCAATCTCCAAAGGAGGAACCCTGTTTTTTTCTTCTTCTCTGTAGACATGGACTGCTGCTGCTGATTCTATGTGAATATTTCTATTGGATTCAAAGTTGAAATCTTTGTAAAAAAAGGTAAATCTTAATACCCCTTTATTTGTATTCATTTTGATTCACATCTATATATAGTTTTTTCCCCATTTTTTATAGTTTTTTTTTTCTTGAGTTCAAGAATGATAAAAATTTCATCTTTATAGCATAGAACAACCCTTTATACTGATATTTGATAAAATATTGAATACCCATGTTTATTTTATTGTTTTTGTAGTAAAATCTTGAAGTTCTATGTTTATTGAGCTTTTTTGCATATTTGGGGTTTTGTTGTGAGGAATTAAATAGTGGTAAACAGATGGGGGAAGATTTGATGACAAGTTTGTCAATTGATAATTATCAATTATCTACATTCTTGTCTATGGATTCAAATGCAATTGCTGCTGCTGCTGCTACCTCTAATGAGGAATCAGACAGAGATATGAATAAGGAGATTGTGATTTCGAGGCCACCGGATATTAATCTCCCGTTATGTATGGAACGTAGCCCTACTCCTCGTCCTCCACCACCTCTATCTTGGAATCATGACTTGTTTGATATGATGGAGATTGGACTTGGAAACCAGATTAATGAATGTTTTGAGCTTCTTGATTTGCCTAATGTTGGAAGGAATTGTGATAAGAGAATGGATAGTGTTTGGGGTGCTTGGTTTTTCTTTATGTATTACTTTAGGCCTGTTTTGAAGGAGAAATTTAAGTGCAAAGTTGTTCGAGATAGTAATGGGGTGTCGGGATTTGATAAGTCTCATCTCCAGCTTGATGTGTTTTTGGCTCAGCATGATATGGAGAATATGTACATGTGGGTTTTCAAGGAGAGGTCTGAAAATGCGTTGGGGGAGATGCAGTTGAGGAGTTATATGAATGGACATTCGAAGCAGGGCGAGCATTCATTTCCATTTAGTGTTGACAAGGGGTTCATCTGTTCTCATAAAATGCAGCGTAAACATTATAGAGGCCTCTCCAATCCGGTGTGTTTGCATGGAATTGAGCTTGTTCCATCACCCAATTTATTGTGTATTGATGCGGAAGAGCAGAAGAAGTGGATGGAACTTACTGGTAGGGATCTCAATTTTTCAATACCACCAGAAGCTAGAGACTTCAGTTCATGGCGGAACCTTCCCAACACAGATTTTGAGCTTCAAAGATCGATCCCTTTGCCAAAGAGCAATTCTCATCTTCCTTCGAAAAAATTGCTTAATGGTTCTAGTCTTAACTTGTCAACTCGACCATCAAACCACGTGAACAGCAATGGTTTAGAGCTCTCATCTGATTGCGGTAAGAAAAGGAAAGACTTCTTTTCTCATGGAAGTGATGAAGATTGTTTCTTGTCGGCTAATCCCAGTTTAAACAGACATCAAGATGGACAACCACACGCTATTGCACCACCTTGGATGAATGAGTTTTCGGGGGTAATGAAGGATGTGTATGGGCCAGCCGTTGCTGCAAAAGTTATATACGAGGACTCGGAAGGATACGTGATTATGATCACTCTACCTTTTGTTGATCGTGAAAAGGTGAAAGTTCATTGGTGGAACAATACTAATCATGCCATTATAAAAATAACATTTGTGAGCACGGCATGCCCCCCATTCATGGTGAGAAATGGTAGAACATTCAAGCTAACTGATCCATCTCCAGAGCACTGCCCTTGCGGTGAATTCACAAGGGAAATCTCTCTTCCAACTCGAATACCTGATGATGCAAAGCTAGAAGCATATTTTGACATGAGTGGAGCTGTGCTTGAATTGAAAGTTCCCAAATATGGCACAACTCCAGAAGTGCATGAAGTTCCTGTTTGTCTTCGACCTCCAAATGAGTTCATGTTATCGTGAGCTAGGTACTGATTGCAGAAAGTGTAGGGTATCCCCGATAGTTAACTTCCATTCTTTTCTAAGTTAACTTTTCAGCGGGAAATTCAATCATTGTTGAATTGCTACTCAGTCAAGGGCCTCACATCTGATGATACCACCTTATTTAGATCCTTTGCTGCTGCTCCTTTAAGGCTGTTCTGTAGCACTGCTGAGTCGAGTACACTGTGATGCAGAGCGAAGAATGTTATTGTAAGTTGACATATATGTAGCCATTTTTAATGAATCAAGTCTATAGGAAAAAAGAAATGATAATCTTTAGTGGTCTGAATTACAATGACTGTTTCCAGCCTAGTGTTTTCAGACAATAAGATCTACTTCTTTTCTAAATTTGTCGTTTCTAACGTTACATAATGCAATAGAGCTCTGCATAGTCTTTGCGTATCTGTGTTCCTCTCCTCCCATGGCACCTTTGAGTGAACATGTTGCAAGTGCAAGTGGAGACAAATGTAAAATGAATCAGGTATTGAATACCAGCTTATAATTTTCAGAAGTGCAAAATGAAACATACTATTTTCAGCTGGATTGTTTTCTCTAACAGTACATATATCCTTTTTGCTTTGCTTGGGAGTTGATAAATGTATTCCCAACCAAGTTTCTTTTTCTCCTCCTCTTTGTTGCTAGTGAATTTTTCTCCCATTTAACCAAATTTATATGTAATGTACAATGCTATCCCGATAAGAAGATAGAAGCCTCATAGGTCTAAAAATGAAAGCAATCGAAGGAAGGAGTAGAGCATGTTTTATTTTCCCAAATCTAGCTTTGCTCGACTAAGGAGTAGGCCATCCCAGATAGGCTTTGCTTTATTATCACTAAGAATTTTCCCGATCATTGAAGTGCACATATTTGTATATCGTATCCCCATATTCAGTTTTTAATCTAGTGAACTAAACATTATAGTTTTGACATAACACGTTCACAAGCAGATTTTTGTCAGAAAAAAAGAAGCTATTAAGTCACTGCACCACAGTTTTAGGATAAGAACACCAGAACCTTTCTTCAATTCTATATTGAAAAGCACATAATTTATTAACAATAAAAGGATGAACAAACTTTCATTTCAGAAGGCTATTGAAAATATTACTTAGTCAGAAACACGTAAAACAATTCAACTCAAAAATTCTTAATCCACTTCCTCAATTTTTGGTCCTGCACCACCACCAACAGAAGGACCATCATCTTCATCCATAGTAGCTCCACCAGCACCACCTTGATACATCTTGGCAATAATCGGATTGCATACGCTTTCCAGTTCCTTCATCTTGTCTTCAAACTCATCAGCTTCTGCAAGTTGGTTGCTGTCTAGCCACTTGATGGCTTCATCGATCGCATCTTCAATTTTCTTCTTATCAGCAGCTGGAAGTTGGGAACTAACCTTGTCATCTTTAATAATGTTCCTCATGTTGTAAGCGTAATTCTCCAATCCGTTTTTAGCTTCCACCTTTTTCTTGAGCTCTTCATCTTCAGACTTGTACTTCTCAGCTTCTTGCACCATTCTCTCAATCTCTTCCTTGGAGAGTCGACCCTTGTCGTTGGTGATAGTTATCTTGTTCTTCTGTCCAGTAGTTTTGTCCTCCGCGGACACATTCAGGATGCCATTGGCATCAATGTCGAAGCAGACATTGATTTGAGGAACACCCCTTGGTGCAGGTGGGATGCCAGAGAGCTCAAACTTGCCTAACAAGTTGTTGTCCTTGGTCCTCGCTCTTTCTCCCTCGTACACCTGGATCAGGACACCGGGTTGGTTGTCCGAGTATGTAGAGAACACTTGCTCTTTTTTGGTGGGAATGGTTGTATTTCTTGGAATCAACACAGTCATTACACCTCCGGCAGTTTCTAAACCGAGCGACAGAGGAGTAACATCCAACAGCAACAAATCTTGAACCTTCTCGTTGCCTTCACCGCTCAAAATTGCAGCTTGCACAGCTGCACCATAAGCAACTGCTTCATCAGGGTTGATGCTCTTGCAAAGCTCCTTCCCATTAAAAAAGTCTTGAAGTAATTGCTGAACTTTCGGGATCCTAGTTGATCCACCAACAAGAACCACATCATGAACCCCACTTTTATCCATCTTAGCATCTCTCAAACACTTCTCCACTGGCTCCATACACTTCCTGAACAAATCCATGTTCATCTCTTCGAATCTTGCCCTAGTGATAGTCGTGTAAAAATCAATCCCTTCATACAACGAATCAATTTCGATTGTTGTTTGAGCAGTGGATGATAAAGTCCTCTTTGCTCTCTCGCAAGCAGTCCTTAACCTCCTCAACGCTCTCGGATTCCCACTAATATCCTTCTTATGCTTTCTCTTGAACTCTTGAACAAAATGATTCACCATTCTATTATCAAAATCCTCACCTCCCAAGTGAGTATCACCAGCAGTGGCTTTAACCTCAAAAATCCCCTCTTCAATAGTGAGAAGAGACACATCAAAAGTACCACCCCCTAAATCAAAAATCAACACATTCTTCTCACCAGTACTGGTAGACTTCTTGTCAAGTCCATAGGCAATTGCAGCTGCTGTTGGTTCGTTGATTATACGCATCACATTAAGACCAGATATCACACCAGCATCTTTAGTTGCCTGACGCTGTGAATCATTGAAGTAAGCAGGGACTGTGACAACCGCATTCTTGATAGTTGTCCCAAGGTAAGCCTCAGCAATCTCCTTCATCTTCGTTAAGACCATGGATGAGATTTCCTCAGCAGAGAATTGTTTTTCCTCGCCCTTGTATGTAACAACAATCATTGGCTTGTCACCAGGCCCTGGTATAACCTTAAAAGGCCATAATTTCATATCACTCTGCACCGAAGGATCACTAAATCTCCTTCCAATTAAACGCTTAGCATCTGAAACCAATAACAACAAAAGAAATGTCACTATAAATATCCTTCCTATTATACTTCAATCTTAGATTATTAAGACTACATGATTCAGTATAACAATCCCATTTGATTTTAAGATTATCTTACTTCAATTACTCAACAACTAAACTTTTGATGAGAAGTTGGGAGCTCATTCCAGTTCTCAAAAATTTCAAATAAAAAACTATTAGGTTTGGAGGACTACATAATTTCACTTTAGTCAATCAATTTCAAATGAGGACTGAAAGTAGGACTAATGGATGCGATTTCCTCGGGAATTCATTAGTTTAATTCACTAAAAACTACAGTTAATTTCTCGGAAAGTTAATGATTATTAGTTGTAGAGAACTCAAAGAGCACCTATAGACATTTTGTTCTAATTCGAACTATAACTCACAATAATTAATAATTTAACAGGTAATTCGAACAAAGAGAGTAGCATTCATTGGATGGAAAACATACCGAATACAGTATTAACTGGGTTCATAGCAACTTGATTCTTTGCAGCATCACCAATAAGACGTTCAGTATCAGTAAAAGCAACATAAGAAGGCGTGGTTCTGTTGCCTTGATCATTAGCTATAATTTCAACACGATCATGTTGCCATACACCTACACAAGAATATGTAGTACCCAAATCAATTCCAATTGCTGGTCCTTCGCTTTTTCCCGCCATTCCTATTTTCTGATTGAAAATACAAAAACAGAGTAGAAGAAGAAAATGTAAATGTTTGTTTATAGTTTGAGATGTAATGAAGCAAATTTCTGCGATTGGAGAAGGAAGACAAAGTTGTCATCAGTTTATAAAGGAAAAAAAAGTTTCATAATCCAGAACGTTCGGATCAGATTACAGCCGTGCGATGAACTCTCTATTGCCTTCGCGTTCGTTCCAGAATATTCCAGTTTTTTTTAAAAAAAAATTTAAAACTTGACCTTTATTACTAATAATAATAGACTTTATGCTATAGTGAAATGTCTAGAATCTAGATTAGTATTATGCATTCTCACTCACCGTGGTGGCCAAGCATGAAGCCAGTTATATTATATATATAGATTTAGGGATGGCAACGGGTGGAGCGGGGTTTGTGGCCGATTGAACTTAATTCGTAAAATTTTAATTCGTTTTATACTGCTTATATAATATTTTTTTTTTTATTTCAACCTGTTTCACATAAATCGGTGTTTATTTAATAGATGATGACTTATATATTTTTTTTTGGAAGGTCAATTGGAAAACAGGTAAAAATTATATTATTTTTGTTGAAACATCTTCATTAATTATCTTAAATAATTTAATAGTTTTAAGAAATTATCTTAATAAATAATGATATATAACTTTTATAATATATAAAAACTTAATATTATAGTTTAAACTCATTTAAAGTCACATATATCTGCAACCCGCTCTACATTACTTTGCTAAAAACTCACTTTAACCTGGCCACATCCATTCTGTCCCGCATAACCTTAAATTTGTTTTGCCTCACATAGTCTTAAACCCACCTGACCCCACGTCCGCCCCACCCCGTTGTCATTCCTATCTAGATTCTTCACTCCAATCTAAACTACTGGTGATACGACGTTAACATATTCGATAAGATTTCATAAAATAAGTTTTAAACATGATATAGATTTTATCTTTATTTTAAAAAATAAAGAAATTATTTTAAAATAAAATCTTTGATCCAAATAAACTAAATATAAATAAAAAATGAAAAATAAAAAAAATGTTAAAATTGAGGTTTTACTTATGTAATATGTGGAATGAGGGTTGTTTTGTGGTTGTTAAAATGGATCTGGTGGTTGTTGTGAAATGGAAGTGAGGGAAAGATTGAGGGGTCGTTGGTGGTGGTAGATTGGTGGAGCTCGCTAGAGTTGGCAGCACTGAAAGCCGTTGTTTGTTGTAAAACAGTGAGGAGAAGGAGAAGAATGACGGAGCAGTGGAGGGTGAGCTAGGTTCTTCGTTGGTGAACGGAAAAGAAAAGTAATTTGTTCACCTGAGTTGGCCAAAATTCGAGCTGGTGGTGACCAAAAAATTAATGAATAGTAAACCCTTTTTCTTTTTTAAATAAAATCTGAAAATTTTCAACCCCCTTCTAAAAATTAATTCACCATCTTCTTTATTTTTTGACCTTTTGATTACTTAAATAGGGCAGTGAAATACAATGGGCTCAAATTGTCGGCTCGAGATTGTGACCCAAAATTATTGGTCAATCTGTATATGTAAACCTTATTCGTATTTAAATGTATCTCTAGATTGCGCTAAAAACATTAAAAAAAAATATTTATAAAAGTAACAAATAATATAAATGTTAACAAATGTAACGAATAAAATGAATGACATGTATAAACTGAAATCATAAAATCATGATTTAATCAAAGACACGATGCTCACAACATATTCAATTGATTGTGACAATAAATAATGTAATTAATATAAGGGATAATTGTTAGAATGACAAACTAATAATATAAAATAAATATAGTAGCTACTGTTTGAATTATTTGTGTTCCATGACAAACTGTTTTTCAGTCCCTCTCTCCCTCATATTCTCGCTCTCCACTCTCCCTCTCTCGCTCGCTTCGTGTCGCTCGTCTCTCTCGCTTTATACAATAGAATTGTATAAATTGTGTTTTTAATTGTATAAAATGAGAGAAAATTGTATATACACATGCAAATACATATATCTCCGTCTTATATACTTATAATTTTACAATACAAATATTCCCTTGGCCAAGCCTCTTTTGCCTTTCTCTCTTTCTCGTTTTATACAAATTCAAATTGTATATAATTTCTTTCTTTCTCGTTTAATATAATTTGATTCAATTGTATATTCCTTGCCCAAGTCTCTTTTGTCGTTCTCCCTTTCTCGTTTTATACAAATTCAAATTGCATACAATTTCTCTCTTTCTTTGTTTTATACAATTCGA
This sequence comes from Solanum sitiens, assembly GCA_016801875.1. Classification (NCBI taxonomy): domain Eukaryota; kingdom Viridiplantae; phylum Streptophyta; class Magnoliopsida; order Solanales; family Solanaceae; genus Solanum; species Solanum sitiens. The sequence goes on along the minus strand of JABWTJ010000178.1, from coordinate 498,249 downwards.
TTCAATTGTATACGAATTCAAATTTTATACAGATATACAAACACATACCGCTACAAAAGGAGCCTCAATTACCAACAAATTGGTAATTGATCAAATCGGTTGGAAAATTGAGTTACCAATCAAATGCCAACTTATATTATTCCGTTGCTAAAAAACTCGTCGGTAAATATTACCAACCAAAAATCAGTTAGTTAACACCCAAAGATGTTACAAAATTTTGAAACATGGCCCTGAAATTTCCGTTGGTAAATTTACCAACTAATTTTTGGTTAGTATATCGTTAGTACCTTTATTAACGAATTGAAAAGGAGTTAGTAAATTTTTTCTTCATTATTCGATTCATACATTGGTAATTGGTTGGTAATTTTAGTAAAAAAGTTTGTGTTGGTAATTTATCAATAAATTTTAAATACTTTTTTTTTAAATTTTTTTTTTTGGTTTTCCATCCGGTGTTCGGTACCCACATTGGAATCCGACTAAATCAGCATTCACGCCGTAAAGTCCCACATTGAATAGTAAAGTGCTCCCTAACAAATTTTAAGGATGCATGAGTACTTACCACTACACCACAACCCTTATTGGTAATAAATTTTAAATATGTTAGTATTTATTTTTCTAATAAATTTACTAATTAATTTTTAGTTTATTGGTAATATATCATTCAAATTCAATGTTAGGTTAGTAATTGACTATGTTCAAAATATTATTAATTGAATGATTATTCAATAGTAAAATATTTATTAAATTTATTGCATTTAAAAATCTAAGAACATGAATATAAATAAAAAAAATATTAATCAATTTTATAAATTATATTTGAATGAAACAATGCAAAATCTATGATAACAAGCTGAATTAATCTCAATATGACACATATTATTATATCAAAAATTTAACGTTTATCAAAAATATTGACCAAATCAAAATTTTGGCTAAAACTTAAAAGTTAAAACACCTAACAACACAAACTGAAAATGGATGCTTCAAAACCTGAAACAACCATTTTATTAGATATAATGACCTTTCGAAGCTAATCGTGCTGATAGAATTTTCATCAGAGCACGTTTACAAAAAATATCAAGCAAAAATAAATTTTGGCCAAAAGTTAAATTTAAATCGCCTAACGGTACAAACTGAATATGGAAACCTCAAAATCCAAACCAGCCATCCTATAAAGTGACAAATGACCTTCCAGAACTAACTTCAAATTTGAGCATGTTATCAAAAAATTGACCTAATTCAAATTTTAGCCAAAAGTTAAAAGTTAAAACGCTTAACGATACAAAATAAAAATAAAAGTCTCAAAAACCTGAAAAACATCCTATGAGATGAAAACTGAACTTATATGGCTAATTGCGGTGACAAAATTTCAATTCGAGCACGATTACCAAAAATATTGACTAAAGTGAAATTTGGCCAAAACTTAAAAGCTAAAATGCCTAACGATATAAATTAAAAACTGAACCTCAAAACCCGAACGCTTTATCTTATTACATCAAAAATGACTTTTCGCATCTAACTGTACTGACTAAATTCTTATCTGAGCACATTATCAAATATATTGATCAAAGTTAAATTTTTGCCAAAATTTATATGTTAAAACACCTAACGGCACACAGTAAAAATGAACGCCTCAAAACCCAAACCAACCATTCTATTAGGTGAAAAATGATCTTGAAAGTTAATTACACTGACGAAATTCTCATCTGAGCACGTTCAGAAAAATATTGATCAAAGTCAAATTATGGTCCTAACATAAAATTTAAAACACCTACAGCACAAACAAAAAATGAAAGCCTCAAAACTTGAACCAACCTTCCCGTTGAAGAAAAAATGACCTTTCGAAGCTAATGACACTGACAGAGTTCTAATTTGAGCACGTTTACCAAAAATATGGAACAAAGTCAAGTTTTAATTAAAATTTAAAAGTTAAACTATCTAATGACACAAATTAAATATGAAAGTCTCAATACTAGACGCTGATTACCAAAAAATTTAACTTTAATTGATAAATTTATCAACTATTAAAATATAAGTTAGTAATTCATAATTTACCAATAAATTTTATCAGAGTTGGTAATAATTACTATTCAACTAAACATTCATATGTAATATTATCACCTAATAATTAATATGTTGGTAATTTTTACCAATGGATTAATAATTGGTTGGTACATTACCAACTATTTTAATGATGTTAGTAATTTACTAAGTATAACCTTTATTCGTCGGTAAAATTTCCAACTAATTTCATATTGGTTGTCAAGTTTACCAACAAATTACATTTCGTTACTAATTTACCATCACATTTATATTTGGTTGATAAATTTAGCAATACAATCTTGTCGTTGGTAAATGTTTGGTTAGTAATTCATTGATAAATATGTTAACAAACTATATAAACAATTTTTTTGGTCATATTTACCAACCGATATATAATTCATTGGTAATATTACCAACAAAAGGTGTGCGTTAGTAATATATCTGTTGGTAATTCATTGATAGAATGTTGCTAAATTGGGCGCCATTTTTTCCCGCCGTATTTACCAACTAAAATACTTAGTTAGTAAGATTTATGTTGATAATCTGTTAGAATTTCGTTGTTAAGTTTTAAAATATAATTCAGTTAGAAATATGTTTGTAATTTGTTAGTAGAATACTAACCAACTAAAGTTGTTAGTAAAATCTGTTGGCGATTTGGGATTTTTTTAGTATACAATTGAATTGAGAGGCTAACAACGATTTATACAAATGAGAGGCTAACAACAATTTATACAAATAGCTTGCCAGCGAAATTATACAAATCTGAAGAGGAACCAACGAATTATACTATTGCTTCTTTGTATATATGTATAGCGAAAATAGACACATACTTTTAGGGCTCAGTTTGATTCACAAAAAACAGGTTATTCATTGTGACATAAAGCCTCAAAACATTCTTCTTACTATTGATGGTGATGATGAGGTAACAAAGATAACTGATTTCGGACTTTTCATAACTTTGGAGCAGAACTGGAAAGAGAACGTGGGGCAAAGAGGAACTAAAAGGTATATGGTACCTGAAACTCTACTTAAGGTGGAGTACTGGCCAGAATTTGATATTTGGTCTCTTGGATGCACTGTTTATACATATATATGTTTGTTATGGAGCGCAATTATGCAAACTTTGCTATAACATACAAATTTGAATTTTGTGTTTACTATATGTGAAAATTGCCCTTTAAATAACAAACTTATAAAAATCTAAAATTTGAGAAATAAGAAGAGTATCGATAAACTTAATAAAAAATTATAAAAATTTATTTTGAATTATTGAATAATAAAACATAAAAATTATAAATATAAAAAATATTAGGTCAAAATTGGGTATCAACAAGTTATATATTTCATGTGGTATCAGAGCCCATTAATTGCCATATGTCTATTTTTTATTCTATATATTTTTCCCATTTTAAAATTTACAAATACCACTATACCAATTTAGATGTTAAATGTAGTAATTCCTACTATTCGGACGTTTGTTATAACTTTATATTTGCAGTTAGTTATATTTAAATTGATCTTATATTTTTTATGTATTGTTAAAGTGTTTTTTTAAAAACTAACTTGATATCTTAAAAAAGATCACTGTTTTTAGAGATTATTACAAAAGTTAAAATATCATTAAAAATAAATGAAGAAAGTACAAAATTATATCTTCACAAAATGAAAATTTCATAAAATTCACAAGTTGATTCCCTCCAAATAAGAAAAGATAATAATAAGAAATCAATATTATAACAAAGATATGAAATATGGACTAAAATTGTTTCTCCGATTGTATGTAATCTATATAAGTAATTGTTCAAATAATAGAGAAATTTATAGAAATGAAGATGTCATTTAGTTGTTTACGAAACGAGCCTTTAAAAGCTTACTACGATATAAATAAGGGGGATAGTTAACATACTTTATAATGAGTAAAACTTTACTACAATATTAAGGAGGGATATTGTTAAGAATACTTAAAAAAAACTTCAATTACTAATATAAATCAGTGACTCAGAGATTTTTATTTCTTGTCTATTCATCACAGTTGTGATGGTCATCTCGAATAGTTTTTGCGATATCTTTCTTCCATATCTCTAGAGTGTAGTTGTAATTCTTGTCCATAAATTGATCATATTTTTTTAAAATTTTCAATGCAGGGAATACAATAACGTTGTTTTTTGTTGCAAATATAGTTATATGTTCTCAAAATCAATTGACAACGAAAACAACGTATAACAATATGTTTATTTCTCAAGGAATTGGAGATTTCAACACAATTGCTGGAGCAATATTAGTGGCCTCAGATCACACAGTCAACAATTCATCATAAAATAAAAAAGACACATATCATGAATATATTAGTGTCGATAAAAAGAAGACTAATATATATAGTCCTGATTGGAGACAGAGATGAATACTATGATTATTACCGATAATAGAAGTTTTTTATCGACGACAACAAAATCTATGACACCGCAAGAGTTGGTAAGTCCCCCCCCCTTCCCCTCTCTTATATATATACTAGTTTTTGGGTACACGTCACGCGCGTGTGGTCATATAAATAAAAATATTTTTGTGAAGATCGTATATTAATAATATTTTAAAGTTATATTATGTGTTATAAAATAGAAAATACAAATTACATGTTCTTAAAATTGATAAGTATCCTATATGGTGTTTTTGTTTGTAAGATCCAAAATCAAAAAAATTATACAACTATAATATTTAAATGAGTAAGTGAAATGTTATGTGCTACGTTAATGAAATATATTTAAACCACTAACATATAGAAATCTTTTACCATAAAATTAATGTTGTGCGCTGCACATATTAAGCCCTAGCAAGAAAATTAAATAACAAGTGTCATGAGTGTATTCTTCACTAAGAAATTTCAAAGACGAATCCAACAACATCCATAGCTGAAATTCTTGGACAAATTCAACAACGTTCATAGCGTATTTTAATAGCCTTTAACTTTGACATTGATTGAGAAAAAAATGCTCAGAGAAATGATATACTCTTCTTTAGAGCCCATAAAAATGGAGAGGGGACTTGAGGAATATGAAAACTATTCTTGGCTTTATATAATACTTTCACTTTAAATGATTAATTAGTCTCTTTAACTTCTTTTCATGTATTTATCATTGAAAATAACATATATTAATAAGTTAACTATGAGATTCATTGTATTGAAATCTACAACTTTTAAGATTCTAGCAATGTAAAGGTAACTGCTTATATATTTTAGTTAATGTGCAACTTAAATCTCTACATATTTGCTCTCATTAACTAACATTTGTCTCTTCATTTTCTTTAACGTTTAGATTATTTAATTTTCATAACTGTTCAAATATTCTCAATTCATTAATAGTAAAACAAATTTACTGCTCAATACTTTTCAAAAATAAAATAATCAAATATGAATATAACATTTTTATTTAGTATAGGGATAAAATGGTAATTCAACTTTATATCTTGGAACTTTCCACTTATAATATAATATGATATGATATATATGAATTTTGTTAATTTTGATGAATTATAATTCTTTCTTTCGTATTTAATTTACATGGGTTGTTGGCAATGACTTCACAACTAAAAACATAACTTTTAGAAATAATGTTGGACCTATAAAGCATCATGCAGTGACATTAAAAGCTGAAACAGATTCAACATCCTTTCGTTTCGATGGGTATCAAGATACCTTGTAAGTGAAAATGCAACATCAATTCTATCGAGATTGTGAAATCGATGTTACGATAGATTTTATATGCGGTGACGCAACAATCATGTTTCAAAACCGTTTGATTGAAGCACACACTTCAATGACGAGACAATGTAACACAATTATAACACTACACCGAGAGCTTGAGTCTTTATCAACTGAAATAGTACTTCAAAACTGCACTATAAAAGCTATGAGCGATCTACGTCGCGACATATTTAAATCGACCATGAAATACATTTTCTAGGATTGTGATGATAGAAAGTTATATCGATAACTTGATAGATCCTAGAGGATAGGTTGAATGGATTAAATCAACAAATAAATCTATTATTAGCCGCAGATCATATTAGGTATAGAGAATCGGGTGTTATCACGAAAGAACGTGTATCATGAGTATTCATCACTAGTTGAAATATAATTATTACTATAGATATTTTTTTATAATACATAATATAATATATGATAAATAGATTTTTAATTTATTTATTTTTTCAGAAAAATTAGTAGTTGTGGACTAACCACAACGAAATACCAAACAAAATAACGGATTTTTAATTCCCAAATAAGAAAAAAATGGATAGGGATATTTTTTCTCTTCTAATTGCTGCCACTCATCCAATCCACAAATTTCCCTCTCTTCCATGAGAAGCTGAATTGAACTCTTCCCATTTTTCTCCGTTCATCTCCGCCGGAGCAATTTTTCCCATGGCGAAAACCTTAATTTCATCTCCGTCATCGTTCATCGGAACTCCTTTGCCGTCGCTTTCTCGCCATGTATTTCACCGGCGAAGACTTATCTCTTCTAGAGTGAAATTCAGCTTCCATGACCTTCCTCCGCTTCACTCGCTTCACTCTAATTTTGATTTTGAAGCTGTTGTAAGCCGAGCGGAGGGACTTCTCTACACGTTGGCTGATGCTGCCGTCGCGGCTGATCCTGGTGTTGCTCCCGATGTTACTGCCGCCGGTACTGCTCAGAAAAGTGGTGGTTGGTTTGCTTTCATTTCTGATGCCATGGAAGTTGTGTTGAAGGTTAAATTTTGTTACACATACTTTTGAACTAATTATGATCATTGTTACGGCTTTTTGGATTTTATATAAGTTGGGCATATTCATAATAATGTTTTTACTTGCTTCCTTGTGTATTTATTTCATGTTTATATAGTTTTTCAAGTATAAGATTAGGAATGAAATATTTGGAGAAGTAGGAGAGGTGAACAACTTGAGGGAAGCGGTAGACGTCCTAGTGAGAAGGTGTGAGCGGTTGGCAATAGCGGGCATTAGGAGAGATAGAGGCAGACCGAAGGAGTATAGGGACCTAGTATTGTTTGACATCATGTTTCCTACTAAGATTTTGTCTAGCTACTAAACTAAAGTAAAATTTTATGAATCACTTTATCCGGATAGTTGTTGTTTGTGTTTACAGTTATTACTCTTGCCTTATACAGGTATTCTATTTTTCTCCTCATTTGCGCCTTTATCTATTTAAGTCCACACTTGAGTTAGGCTTTGCAGTTAAAGTTCTAACAAACCTGAGGGTGTGTTTCTTTTAAATTTATTTTTGCTTTTCACCTTTGGTAACACTTGAAGTAAACTAAACCTTTATTTTTTGAATTTTTTTTCTACCTATTGAAAGACTTCTCTATTAACTTATGTCATCTTTCATGTTAGTATAAGTCGACAGCCAGATTTTCCCCCTTATAATACCATCCACTCTCCTCCTCCCCTTCTGTCTTTCCTCCCAAATAAAGAAAAAGCAAATTAGTGGATGCTGAAGAAACCTTATCAAGATTATCATAGGATAACAGGTTGGTTGTATTCAATAGATCACATGGCGAAGTACAAGTACTGAAGCTTATTTTGTTTCAGTTCTAGATGCATTATCTTTTGGTTTTAGTTTTAAAAAGATTGTCTTTTTGCAATACTGATACTATTATGCCTCATGTACTCTATATTGACTCTTTCACTTCACTCTTTTCAGGTAATGAAGGATGGACTGCAAGCTGTCCATGTGCCTTATTCCTATGGATTCGCAATCATATTGCTTACTCTTCTGGTTAAAGCTGCCACTTTCCCTTTGACAAAGCAACAGGTGAGCCTGCGATGCAGCTGCTGCTAGACCTGGATGTTTTAGAGTTGGTCTGGTATTTCAGGTCTTGCCACTTAGTTTCGTCGTGCAATGGGGTGATAACTTAAATTAATAGAACTGATTGTTTTGTCAAACTCAAGTCAACAGGAGTCCCCTGTTCCTTTCTTCCTCATTAATCGTTAAATCACTGCAATGGAGTTATTGCTGATGTATGACATTATGTCATTTGAAAGGTTGAATCAACTTTAGCAATGCAAAATCTCCAACCAAAGATCAAAGCTATTCAACAAAGACATGCTGGAAATCAGGTGCGCTCAAATTCATGTTGATTGATACTTTCTGTTTCATCTAAATTTCTTTTCAGAACTATATGACTTTCCAAATTTGACCTATGTATGTGTATTCTTTGGTACTTAGTGCTGTAAAAAAGAGTGAAGTATGAGCAAATTGATATTGTAACTGTTACAACTTGCTTGTTAGATTTCAGCTTAATATGGGTACTTCAGAGTTTTTTCTATTTTGCATGGCTATAGTATTACTTCTCTTATCAAAAGAGAAAAGGGCATTGCTTATGGTGATTAAAAACTTTGTTCAATAAAAGGAAAGGTCTTTCTAATGTTGTGAAGCTATACTTGCAGAATTTTGATTATTGTTGTGTCCTTTCCATGAGGTGTTTAGAAAACAGACTTACATCTTTGATCTTATCTTTCATTCAGGAGAGAATCCAACTTGAGACTTCACGGTTATATAAGCAGGCAGGGGTCAATCCTCTTGCTGGTAATTTTTCATTCTTGCAGTCAGTGGTCTCTTCTCTAGTTATGTTTCCATTTGCTATTTCTGTTTGATCTTCTTAGTTGGTTTAAAGCATTGGACATATATGTTATAGGAAGCTTGTCGTGGATTTCTTTCCTAGCTAGTAGTGAATCACAAATTATATCTCCTGGAGTTGTAAGCATTTGATCAGTTAAAGAATTAGGTATCTGTTGATTCATTGTTTGTCCCTCTGTGGTCTAGGTTTTGCATTTTTAGTCTTATTTGAGTACATCTTAGAACTGGTTGCCTAGTGATATTCTTCCTTCCAGAATTTGTTTGATCTGGATTTCAGTTTTATTCCTTTTCAATCTCTGGTGTCTGTGGCATATGAAGTTGCCATTAAGTTAGTTCCTCATTCATAGTTCGCAATTCATCCACTCTCTTTTTCCTTATTTTTTGGGGGTAAGTGCAGCACAATATGTACAGTCTACAAAAACTCGGTTGCCGTTTATGAATGTATGGAACTGAGGAACTCCAGTTATGCGTCTTCATCTAAACATTTACTCCCTCCGTCTCAATTTATGTGGCACCCTTTTCTTTTTAGTTTTTCCCAAAAGAATGTCACCTTTCTATAATTAGAAACAACTTAACTTTAAAACTTCCTTTGTACTCTTAATGAAAATGATTTATAGACACATGAATATCTTAAGGTTTGTCTTAGACCACAAATTTCAAAAGTCTTCCTTTGTTTCTTAAACTTTGTGTCAAGTCAAACACTACCACATAAGTGCAACTTTTGACTTAGTTTACACAATGGTTGGAAAACCATAGATGATCATGAACACCAAACTAGTTCCTCAATGCCGGAGAACACTGCTCTATGAACTTAAATTTGTTTTTTGATGTATTCCATCTCCTGTTTTAATTCAAATGATAAACAATAGCTTTAAGTTAGTCAACCTCTTCTTTCTTATGTATCCTAGCGATAGTCCTTTGAGGCTATGCGTTGTGAAAGAAGAAAGGGTTTGGCTTGTAAGAAGTAAGGGCTCCCAACTACATAGCAACATGCAGTATGTTTTCAGGTGCAGTATCCTATGAGCTGTCTGGCCAATAGCTGCATTGAGGTGGTTATAAACGGCATTAAAAAATTTAACTTCATGCCCAAGGATTTAAGTATTATGCAAACACTACTATTCTAGAACACATGATGATTTGAAATATACACTCAATTACTATGCCTTTTTAGTTGTGACAGAGAGTTAGTAGAGCTAAGGTATGCTGTTAAATATGCATTGACTTGAAGCTTAACTGCATCATTAATGGACAGGTTGTCTCTTCAGTAAACCTCCACAAGGTTAATGAGCCCACTGCAATAGAAAAACTACAAATTGTTTGACATGTGCTAATTGTAGCATATCAACTAACTGCAATTTTCAATGCCAGTTATTAAGAGACCATGCCATAAAATAATGAGTGCTGTGAGCTTCTGTATGGGTTGGATGTATATTTTGTCCTATCTTAAGTTTGGCTTCCATGTAATGAATGTAGTAAGTCCTTGCATTTTCATTGTGGTTTATCTTTTTCTTTTTTGTGGCTACACTATAACAGGATGTTTCCCAACTTTGGCTACTATACCTGTTTGGATTGGTCTTTATCAAGCTCTCTCCAATGTGGCAAATGAGGTACTGAAGAAGTTAGTATTATTGTGTGTTCTTACTTATTGATTCAAACAACTAATGAGTTTATTTACCTTTTTTTCATTCTGATAAAGGGATTGCTGACTGAAGGTTTCTTTTGGATCCCTTCTTTGGGAGGCCCGACTACTATAGCTGCTCGACAGAGTGGATCTGGAGTTTCTTGGCTATTCCCATTTGTGGTCAGTGTCATATCCTAATTACACCTTTATACCATGTCTGAAACTTTATTTTGAGTAATCTTCCTAATCACAAGAAGGATGGAAAGCTTCGCGCTTTCATCTCACCAAATTGGTTTTCCTATAAATTCTTGGGCCCATAAGATAATTCTGCTTGTAATACTAAGTACAGTTTAGTATGATTGCGGACATGAAATCTGTTGACATTTTCAGGATGGGCATCCGCCTTTGGGTTGGCATGACACGGTGGCTTATCTCATTTTGCCTGTCCTGCTAATTGTTTCACAATATGTCTCAATGGAGATAATGAAACCTCCCCAAGTATGATTCTGAATTTATATTCCAGCTTATTTCCTTCTGATCTCAATTTATGGGTGCTTCTGTTGTGTTATATTGAAATCCTTGTATCTTTTCTTAGACAGATGATCCATCTCAAAAGAACACACTTCTGGTTTTCAAGTTCCTTCCGCTCATGATTGGCTATTTCTCTTTGTCTGTTCCATCAGGGTTAACAATTTACTGGTGAGCTCTTACTTAAAGTAATAATGTAATAGTGCCTCTGATACAGAATTACAGTATTGGTCTTCAAAATATGTTCCGATGAACATCCTGATGTGAATAATCATTTTTATTAATGAAAATTATATTACTCTGCAGTTTAGTAAATTCCAATTTGCTATTCACTTGTTTCCAGTGACCTTATAACTGAATGAGATGAGAGGATAAAGAAATTTTGTGGCTGCCTTACTGTCTTAGCGCTTTCAAACTTTCCGTTCAAAAGACATGTCTAAATAGTAGCTCCATATCTCTTCTATTTGTTTTTCTTTTAAGTTCTTTCTCATCATCGAGGCAACAAATGACAAATTATCATGCTTCTGCCTTTTATCTCTTTAACTCAAAAGTAGATTATTGTTCTGGATATTATAATCAATGAAGCAAAGATGATTTTCCTAACATGTGCCTTTTATGTTGAATTTCAAGGTTCACAAATAATGTGCTGACCACAGCACAGCAGGTATGGTTGCGCAAGTTAGGTGGTGCAAAGCCTGCTGTGAGTGGAGATGCCGGTGGTATCATCAGTGCTGGACGTGCAAAGAGAACTACCTCTCAACCTGAACAATCTGGAGAGAGGTGTGTATAATACTTCGAAGTTAATCAACTTTACAATGTCTACCTAGCTAACAAGAAAGTTTATGAACAGATTCAGGCAGCTAAAAGAAGATGAAAAGAAGAAAAAGTCAACCAAGGCACTCCCTACAGATAAGGTTGAACTTTCTGCTTCTATATCTGATTCCGAGGACGAACAGGATGATGACACCAAGCCCAAGGTAAATGTCAAATTGTTGTTTTTGCATATGATCTTTGCTGACAAGTTCACCCACGACATGTTTGCATGATTAAATTTAGTTGTTAGTCAGTCGAATATGAAATGGCATGTCAAGGATAATAAAAGACGTGGATGGCTTCCAGCCTAATAAGGCACGGCGATTTATTGCATTACACAAGTTCTCTGTCTGAAAGTACTAATCTTCCTTTTTAACTTAAAATTCAAGTCAGTCTTCCATGTAATAAAATGTGGATTTGTTCACCTAGGCTTGGTCATAGTACCTAGATGCACAACTATGCTATTCTTAGACCCCATTAGGCCAGCCTACGAAGAGAACATTTGTGTGAGAGTGAAAAGAAATACTACCCAACAAAGAGGAACAAAAGGAAAGAGGCAGATTCACTTTGTGAGAGTTGGAAAGGGTCATAGTTTTTATTTCTTGTCACCTCCATAGGTTGGTCTTCCATTTTTTAGGGCTGCTCGAGTACATTTCTGAACTAGTAAACGACATATATTGGCAAAAATATTGGTACAGAACCCTTACGCTTACACTATTAGACAAAAGTTGCATGTGATGATAACATAGATGTAATTTTGTAGTTGCTGTTTGAAAATAGATCTTTCTCTAGTTGATTGGAGTTTGTTTTTGATTAGGAGTGTCTTAACTTCTCTAATTATTAAACCAGTGGTTCTGCTTTTTGGTAAATTGAAGTGCATGAAGACACATGCTCAATATTTGTGGTCTAATAGTGTATTACATTTATATATCCCAATTTTCAGGGTCTCCCTATTCATTTCTGGCTATTTTCGGTAATTCATTTGCTCGAAGAGAGGCGGTTGAGGAAAGAATAAATTGAAAAGTCCATGTCTCTAGTGTTATGAACAATTTCTTCTCTCTGTAGCTTAAGCAAGGATTAATCAAAAATTCAATTTTAAATTAATCTTGAGCAAAAATGCATAGTGGTTGGTTACGCGATCAAGCTGAAAGTTTGAAGGGCTTCACTCAGAGACTAGAGATGTATGCATACGTAATTCTAAGCTTGTGGATACCTAAGTAGCTCTGGAACATTTCAAAATCTTAATTGATTCAGTTTGATGAGGAGGGAAAGAATAATTTCTTAGTATCCCCGAAGATGAGTTGTTTTATTTGGTGTTGCGTGGCAGACTTTTAAATTTTCAATTGGAAGACACTGTTCTGAATATGAGCTTATACAGTTGATAAATATTGGTTGCAGGATGAAGAAGTTCTGGAAGAGGCTTATGCTTCTAGCAGTAGTAAAGAAGTTCCAAACTACTCAGGGCCAAGGAAGAGTAAGAGATCAAAAAGGAAGCGTGCTGTATAAAGTGGTAAATCAATTCTTTAGCTGTCAGTTTAACTTGTATATTCAAATCTGTATTTTAGTTAGTGTATAGTGGCCATTTTCATGCCGGTCATCTATTTAATGGCTATCTGCCAAATGACGAGAACCTGATAAGTATGCAAAAGTGAATTCACGAGCTTTCAAGTTTACGCACCAGCTTAGCAAGCAAAAGATAAATTTATCATATTGCTTTCATGTGTAACTTGTGGGCTTTCTTGTACCAATCCTCCTGCAAACAGTAACCATGGCTTAAGCTAACAATAAGTTTGTTTAATGAGAGGGGTTGATCAGAACCATTTAATTTTAAGCTGTGGGCCAAAGCTTTCCTCTATTTTACTCATTAGTTGCCTACTTTCATCTGCATCAATGATGCCTATCGTGGAAGTGGTTTTCTTTCCTTACAAGATTAGTTTGCTTTTTTTAGTATCCTGGGTTAGAGTTCGTCTTCACAAATGAACTTCGGTCTGGTCCCCTGGGATTTTGTCTCAGGGTAAGAATGCAGCAAATGATGTATGGGCTAGGTGCTCATCATGGCTTCGAATCTGGCTGCCGACTAAAGTTTAGTATTTTAAGTGGAGAAGAGTAGGGAGATTATTATAGAGTTTCGAACCATGTACCACCGACCCTCATGGATTTATCGGATATCAAAAAAAGGAGCTTCGGTTCGGGGGACCAGCTTATGCAAAACTCTTTCATTTTGTTAATACCTTGAACATGCCATGTAGAATTAATACTTTTTCAAAGTTTATAAAGAACTAAATTTTGATAGTTATGAATTTTGAAAGTATTGTTTGCAGTGAGCACATTAGAAGTGGAGCAACAAGGACTTTAGACTAGACAACATTACTCTTCCGACAATTCAGTTGGTGAAGGATAATAAAGTTCCAATCTCAAAGATATCCCAGTGTTTGTACAAGCAAAATAACCTAAATCTTAGATCTTCTAACTATTACATATATGTCTAACCTCCAACTCTCAGCAAATATCATGATTTCATATGGCTAGCTCGTTCTTCTGGACATGGCCTTGATGGCAGGCGACAATTTCTAGTTGGCTTTGGCCCCGTAGTGGTACATGGATCCTTCTTGCATATTCCCTGCTTCACAACAGTTTGATAAGAGACTGCATGCATAAACTAAAGCAGAAGAGCGACTACACACTTTAGTTGGCAATATAACTTTTTATATATGACACATGTACCTTAGTCTCTGTCTAGTGCCCCTTTTTTTATGCCGGTCATACATTTGAGGACTATTTGCTAAATGAAGAAAGTCTGCTGAGTTGGCAAGTTGCTTAAGATTTACTCAGGCTCTTTTAAGTTTTATGGCAAGCTTAGCTAGGAAAGCTAAGTTTTTCCATATTTTTTAATGTGTAGCATGTGGTCTTTGTTGTTCCAATTATTATACGAATATTAACCACGACTTGAGTGGGCAATAGTGTGTTCTGATGAGAGGATGCATCAAAGTTTGAAGTAAGGTGGTGGCAGCATAGAATTTTAAGCATCTGGCCCAAGGTTTTCTCTATTTTGCTTCATTAGTCATTACAATAATCCTAATCCCTATCTCTCAATTCCTGATGCTCTAGCATGTAAATCGTTCTCTTGTCCTACAAGATTAAGCTTGGTTTCCTAGGAGCTCAGACTTAAGTTGGCCTTCAGTAAATGAGTTTTGGTTTCACTTTTAGCATTACTCAAAATTGTCTTGATCTTGTTGAGATTTGAGAATGGTCTGTGGAATTTTTACTTTTTAAGAACTAGATATTGATAGTCGTAAATTGACAACATTGCTTGCTGTAGATCATATTAGGCGTGAAGTCTAAGGACTATAGATTAGATAAAGACCAGTCTTGTAGACTACTTAGTAAATGAAGGAAATGTAATTCCAATCTGAAAGGATATTCCACTGTTTTTACAAATAGCCTAAATATGAAATCGTCTAACTACTACATATATGTCTAACCTTCAATTCGGTAATTGTGGTCTCATATGACTAGCTCATTCTTCTGTTCATGGCCTGATGGTGGACGATGATTTCCAGTTGGGTTTGGCCCTTGATGGTGGACGATGATTTCCATTTGGATTCGGTCCAGATGGTGGTTTATGAATCTTTTCATACTTCCCCTGCTCCACAATAGTTTGATTAGAAACTCCATGCATAAACTAGTTCAGAATAGAGATTCCATACTTGTAAGACTTACCAAATTAGCAAGAATGTGTCCTCTTGTTGATCTCAATGTGTAGAACACTGAGCTTTTATTGGACTTAACTGCGATAGAGAAGCTAGAGTTTAGACCCATTGATATACTTGCTACTAAAATCACATAATTGTTTTGTATAGGAAATCCCGGAGTTCAAGAAAATAGAAAAAACACGACTTGCTTCAGCTACTACCACATCAGGAAAAAGAAGAAAAATAGTGCATCACATTTATTTATTAGTGTTTCATTAGCAGTGAAGAGTCGTAAACTTGCCTGCGTTTATAGCTTGAGCCATGGGAATGAAGTTATACTCATGTCGACATTCTGCACATATTGTCGATATGAGAAGAATGTAGAGAAGGAGTTCTGTTCTCTTCATCTTTAGCATTGGAATGTTGAAGATGGATGGATGCAGCAGAAGGTGAAGTTATTAGTGGGGAAATGATTTCCAATATAGGGGGAGATTATAGGTAGCATATAATTGGTAATCATTACTAATCTTGAAAACATGGATTGTTAGATAAAGTTACTGGGGTATCCTATGCCCATTTTTATGTAACAAGTGATAAGTTGAGGAATGGTTGGATCTCTTTTCATTGTGAATTGACTTCTTGCTCAGTCATCATTGTGTCCATGATGAATTACAAGCCATCGCATTATTCACCTCTTGAGTGCTCTAACCATGTTGTTCCCTTTGTCTGCCTCCACCCACATCAAGTGCTCCATTTAGCTTCTTTTTTTTTGCGCGGTATGAGTTCAACAGATAATATTAGATCAATTCTAGAAAATATCGAGTTTTGTAGAGGAATAATTTCACGTGCACCATAGTTTTCAAAGTAAATCCGCTTATGTATACTTCCCCTCCATCCCATCAACTCAGCTCGAGGATTGCTTAAAATGCATTTGAGACTAATAGGTTGTTTGATAAGAGGTATAAGAGTAGCACTAAATAAGGTGGATTAGTAATGTTTAGATTAGTTATGCTGGATAAATAGGGTGTATTATGGATTACCAAATAAATAGGGTGTATTATGAATTACCAAATGACTAGGGTGTGTTAGAATAAGAATAGTACAAGCGAATACAGTATGTTAGAATATGAATAGTATTAGTATTGTTAATGTCATTATTTGCTTCTAAAAAAAAACTTGATAAACCTTACGGATATACAAGGAGGTATAATTATAAGCAACCATGAATGATTGAATTACGAGATTCTTCTTATGAACTAAGACAATCTTATATATAAATTAAATGGATAAAATATTTCTTGCAGAAATTATCTATGGCCCTTTTTAGCAATAAGAACAAGTAATTTTGGCTTTTCCACTGTTATAATGTAATTTAAATTATTTTTTTCAAAATTAAAAGTGAAAAACTTATCAAAATTAACAGAATTTCATTGCAAAAGCAAGAAATTCTTTCACTGTGGAAGTCAATAGCAACTATTGGCAAAGGGAACATGATTTTTTTTCGTGTAAATTTAAATATAATTGGTCTCAACTTGAATATCAGACACCAAATAAAAAAATTTTAATTTTACCATTGAATGAAATAAAATCTCATATAATCTTTAGATGATATTTTCTTGGAAAAAATTCTTTAGCAACTTTAGGATTAATGGTTCACAAAAAGTGGAACAGAATCTTTTTTATAGGTGGTACAATTAGTCTAATAAATCATATCGTTTAAATTTGAGCTAATGGTTTTATCAGTCCATCTATTAACTCAGCTCATTTCAGATTAGTATGGTTTGGACTAATAAATATATGGTAATTTATTTTTTTATATAATTAGTAAAAGTAAATTGATTCTTGCATAAATCGTTTCCAAACTAATTGATATGAAGAGATCGTTCTTTCCCTCTCCACGATTTCCATCATTTTTAAATTTCAAGTTTACCTAATATTATTGCGACTTACTAGCAGCTAATACAAACTTCTATATTTTTAAAACTTATTAGCTTAGCTAGTACAAACTTCTATATTTTTAAAACAAATTATTTAATAGATATTTCAAGTTGTTGAAAGAAAAAGGAGAGGACAGGTAGATTTTTAAGTGTCAAAATCTAATAGCATTGTCAAATATTATGTGATTGTATGATAAGCCGTGTCAGATCTAGAATTTTATAGGGTTTAATATTTAATTTATTAATATTTTAAAAATTAAGTTAAAAACATATTAATTATTATAATTTAAATAAGATTATAAATATAAATTTATACATTATATTTAAAATAGGGAAACTTACATAAATATACTATAATAAAAAAGTATTTACCATTTATAATAATAATATTTTTTTTCACTTGATCACTTTTAATTCATTTATAATACAAGTTTAATTCATATTACAAAGAACAGTTTTTTATTCACATATAATACAAATTTTAATGAAAATAATTCATTTTCACACATTTTAATACACTTATAATTCAATATGTCAAATTTTTATCAAACAAACATAATATACTTTAAAAACAATTATAATTCATATATAATTCATATATATTGCATACATAATTCACTTTTAATACATATTGCAGATTTAACATAGTATTGCTATAAATGATAATAAATAAAAAGTATTGCTAAAATCAGTAATTATTTATTAAAATGTACCAATTCATGTAATTTTTCCTTTAAAATATTGAATGAAAATAAATTTGATATTATAATGTGCATTCGCCTCTATTGGTAGGGATGTTTTAGAAAAAGAGAAGGAAAATAAAATAAAATGTATGATAAATAAAGAATTTTGTGTAGTTATTTAATTGTGAAAATTACGCGGCTAAGCAAATTTATACTATTTAATTACTCATCATAGCTATAGTTTGCTATAATTACCACAGGCGACTAACATTATACATTAATTATGTGGGCTGAATTCGAGTTTGTATAGTTAATCACGTTTGTATATGTATAATTCGCCAGGATATACAAATATATATGTATAATATATAATTCTTTAACCTATATATATAAACAATTAACCTCTCTCTCACTCTCTACCCTCTCTTGCTCGCCTCTCTCGTCCCTCTCTCAATCTCGCTCGCCTCTCTCCTCCCTGTCCCAATCTCGCTTGCCATATATACAAATGCATATGTATATTATACAATTATATACATATACAATTCACCTCTCTTCCACTCTCTGCCCT
This sequence comes from Solanum sitiens, assembly GCA_016801875.1. Lineage (NCBI taxonomy): Eukaryota > Viridiplantae > Streptophyta > Magnoliopsida > Solanales > Solanaceae > Solanum > Solanum sitiens. Next base: position 479,735 of record JABWTJ010000178.1, on the reverse strand, counting down.
CTCTCTCGCCTCTCTTCTCCTTCTCCCAGTCTCGCTCGCCTCTCTGATCTCCTCCCTCTCCCAATCTATCTTGCCATATATACAAATACATATGTATAATATCCAATTATCTAACCAATATACATATACAATTCATCTTTCTCCCACTCTTTTCTCCCTCTCTCTCAGTCTCGCTCGCCTATCTCCTCCATATAACATGTATCTACGAATTGTAATTATCAAACTATAGCTATGGAGAATAATTAGGCTATTTTTAAGTGACTATATGTGAAAGTTACCCATTAATAATAGTGTTCACTATTATACCAATTACCATCAATATGATATGATATTTACCACCTAACACTTGCTATAAAATGACTCTAAAAACTTCAAGATAACTTTAAATTGTGCAATATTTTAGTTTCAATTTAAACTAAATATTTTTAGCGTAATAAATAAATATTTATGGTGTATAAAGGAGAATCTTTTAATTTCTATATTTAGCTGTAAAATGGAAAAAGGAGAGCTAGTTAAATTACTTAAAAACTAATTACATCAAATTGTTTATAGTAAATCCTAGTGGTAATTTTGAAAATTATAAATTACGACAAATTATTTGCTCTCAAGTTTCAAAGGTAATTAATGTATCCCACCTTAATAATTCAAATAACTTGCAAATACATCAGGTTGATTAACTTGTAAATGGCTTCATAAAGAGCTCTACAACAATTTTATATTCTCCTTACAAATAAAGCTAAATCAATTTCAAAAATGTGTGTTTTATGAAAATTCAATTTTTCTTCAATTTTTGGAATAAAAACTTTTTAACCCGGTTTTCTTTGAAATTCTTTTTTTTTTTAAATGAAAAAATGAAAGTTCAATCATAACACCTTTTACACGAGTAAGTAGGTACATATCAATAATAATATAGATATTTTAACTTTACTTTTTGTGATGAGACATATAAAGGATTCTTTTATTGGGATATGCGGAAACTAGGATAATATTCCTTGCAAAACATGTCCCATTCTTTTTATCTTTTTTTGACACTTTATAGTATAATTCAATTATATATATATATATATATATATATATATATGAAATTTTAAAATATAATAATTATTGCAATTTTGTGATTACACAAAAAATATATATAGTGTACGAAAATGGTCTTTTATTGTGCACTTTAAGGAATTGTAAAAATTAGGAAACAATTTTATTTTTATAAAAAACAAACAAACTATTTATCCTTTTGTTTGTTACATTTTCCAGTTTAGGACTAATCAATAACTTTGTCATATCCATATCCATCATCTTTAAAAATTCAAATTTACCAAAGCACGTTTACGCACTAGTACAAATCTTAATTTTAAGAAAATAATTTTTTTATATTATCTCAAGTATTTTGAAAGAAAAAAGATATTGTATAGTGTCGAAACCTACCAATGCCATCAAAATACTGTGTGATGGCAACGGAAGTTTTAGGGCAAAAGTATAAGAAAAGATATTGCAAGCTTAATGTGTTCCATAAGAAGAAATATATTTTTTAAAGAAAATAAGTAAATTTTAACTTTTATTTACTTCTCATCTTTCATCTTTTCTTTTGTATGTCGAGTAAGTTCGGAAAGATTCTTTGATTTTTCTTGCATTAAAATATAAATAAAATATATTATTGTATTTCAATTTTTTTATATGATTCGCGATGTAAAGTAGGGTGAATGTAATCAAGCACGTAGGGTACTGGTGGAGATGGGTTAATGGGTGTAAAGTGATGGAGATGAAGATAGGAGGTAATACAACTCACGTAAAATACGATTTATGAAACTTGTTTTTTTATTTATCAAAAATTTATATAATACTAAACACACCCTAAAAGAATGATCAATATGTGTACTTGCCAACATGGGGAATATGTGAACGTTAACAACTTAACAAGAGAAAAAAATGGAGAAAATAAAACAAAATATAAATTGGACAAATATGAAAGGAGAATCATTTTATTTCTAAGTGAAAAATGGAGAATTTTTTTGGGATAAGTTTTAGCCTCAGATAACTATAAAGCATGACATTAAATTAGGACTATTTTTATTTAATGCACTAGTAATGTAAAATATTTTTTCCACAATCAAGTTACTTTGAAATTAATTACATAAACTTTTTTAATAGTAAGTCTAAGTTGGTAATTTGGAAAGAAAAAAAGTCCATTATAATTTTTTATTATTTTTTTAAATTTCGTGCTTACGCAAAATGAAATATATAAAATAAAAAAAATAACTAAATAGGAGAGGAAAAATTTGAACAATAATCATCCACTCTAAAAGTTTATCACAAAAACATCACTTTTTTCTATTTTTTAATGACATTAAAGTCACTTCATTTTAAAATGTAGAACATAGAAAATAATTTTTTAACACATAAAACTCACTCAATTTTAATCGAATTAATTAAAAAGTAAATTTATAAATAATATTTATTTAACAATAAAAATAAAAATTATTTTATGATGAGTAGGCAATTTAACCTGCACATACAGCCAAAATGAGTTAGAATTAAAGTAAAAATTGTCGTAGTCTTTCCACTCCTTTTTCTTCTAGACAAAGTGGAGATCAATATCAACTTTGAGGACCAATCTACTTTGACTCGTGATATATTGATAAGACTATTTTATTTTTAATTAAACATTTTAGATTTAAATTTAAGATATGAAGAAAAATATATTGAAAATATTATCTTCAAATAGATTTTATAATACGCAATTTAAATTTAATCGAGTCTCACATATTAATATAAAATACTACCAACTTTGATCTCTTTACTATTTCCCCCAAAAAAAAATTTGAATCTTTTCCGAGTCAGAAAAGTTGCATTGTTCAAGAACAAAAACAACGTGCCTCTGAACCAGTGCTGGAAAAAACTTTTCTTTTTCCCTTTGTTATTATTTCTATTTTGAACTAAAGCAAACCAGGGACAATTTCGTCATTCTATGGTGGATAGTTTGATAGCTAGATATTTGATAAATAAATTTTTAAAAAATAATTATCTATATAAAATATTAGTACGATAATTAATTTATAATTTAGAAAATGCACATAGCTAGAATAGATATAAGTTACAAAGAAATTGATGTATTATTATTAGGAGTTTCTTTTTCTCTCTTTTATGTTTGGTGGATGAATTATTTCTTTTGAAAAATTTTAAGCTAGAAATAAATTTTTTTATAATAAAAGAAAAATAATTAGCATAGTAAAGCAAAGAAAATAAATTATATAGTGACATTTCATATTAATGGTCTTTTTCAACCCTTATAATACATTCCATCCTTGTAACCTTAATCATGAAACATGTAAAATTTCTTATGTTTTTCGTAAAATTAAATATTTATTCTGTTAACAGTCATGTTACGAGAATACTAAATATTGTATTTGAGTGAAGACAAAGTTTTTACTTAGACAAGCAGTAGTAAAAAGAGGCGGAGCTAGGCGGTGGTTCACGAGTTCGGATGAATTAGTAGTTTTTTCGTTCACCCTTTATATTAAAAAATTAATTCTATACATATGTATATTAATATGCAAACCCCTAACGAAATTAAATTAACGATTATTAACGAAATTTAAAACTCTTAATCCTCGATTCATCTATGACAATATACCCCATCTGCTCTAAAAATTCTGAATTCGTTTCTGTTCAAACCCACTGCATTAACCTATATCATATCCATACTATTTACCTAAAGTATATATTTTATTTATTCAAAAAAAAAACAAAAAAAACATTTCATTGGTACCAAACACACCTTATTAATCTCTATATAAATCCCCTTTAACCATCTTCCATTTCCCACACCAAAAGATCAAAATTAACCATGGCTTCTTCTTCTGCAAAAATTCTACTTCCCCTCTCTCTCCTCTTCACCTTTTTATCTCTCTCACAATCCACTAACCCTAATTTCATTTTAACCCTAGTTAACAACTGTCCTTACACTATCTGGCCAGCAATTCAACCCAATGCCGGTCACCCTGTTCTCGAACGCGGTGGATTTACCCTTCACTCACTTACCCACCGATCTTTCCCCGCTCCCAACTCTCACTGGTCCGGCCGAATCTGGGCTCGTACTGGCTGTAATTACCAAAACGGTAAATTTTACTGCGCCACCGGTGACTGCGGCGGCCGAATCGAGTGCGATGGACTCGGTGGTGCCGCCCCAGCTACATTAGCTCAGTTTGTTCTACATCACGGACATGCCGATTTTTCTACTTACGGTGTTAGTCTCGTTGATGGTTTCAATATTCCTCTTACTGTAACTCCACATGAAGGTAAAGGAGTTTGTCCAGTTGTTGGATGTAAGGCAAATTTGTTAGAGTCATGCCCAGCAGTTTTGCAATTTAGGTCACATGGTGGTCATGGACCTGTTGTTGGTTGTAAAAGTGGTTGTGAAGCATTTAAAACTGATGAGTTTTGTTGTAGGAATCATTATAATAGTCCACAGACTTGTAAACCATCGAGTTATTCGCAGTTTTTTAAACATGCTTGTCCTGCTACATTTACATATGCACATGACAGTCCTTCACTTATGCATGAATGTTCGTCTCCGCGTGAACTAAAGGTCATTTTCTGCCATTAAAATGGTGGAGAAATTTGGAAGGACTAGTATTGTTGGGGGGTGGGGGGTTAGGTTGTAATGGATTTGAAATTTTATGTAATGTTATTGTGTTGTTAATTTAAGTTTGTGTTTATTTAGTGTTTTGGATTTTGAGGAATTAGTGTTTGTTTTGTATAATGATAAAAGTTTGTGCAACTTTCTTATTTCTATTGTACACATTTTCTTGTTAGTACTAATGGAAAAGGTTCTATGTTATTAAATTTTTAAAAAAAAGTTCATTTATATCATTAATTAAATATTTGGTTTATTTATGTTATTATCATTAAATAAATTATTTATTTATGTCATTATTTTTTAACAATATTTTATAAAATTATTTTTGACTTTATTACAAAAATAGTTTTTTGCAAAATTATTATAAAAAAATAAATGAGCTTTTTCTTTAACTGCAATGAGTGAGCGCAATTTTTAACTGATGATATGTATGAGTATTTTTTGAAAGTTCAGTGACGTATTTAAGCTTTTTTCTTAGTATTATGATGTTAAACTCTTATTTTAAAATCATGTGATGTTTATGGTTTGAATTTTCTCTAGATTTCACTTATGAGATAAAACAGATATGTTGTTGGTATTGATTGTCTTTTTACTAGATTTGCGTTGATACTTGTTTATAGGGCTTATTACATTTCATTAGTCAACAAAAATTAAAAATAAGTTGACATTTAGTAAGTAATGTTATAAATAAAATTGGGAAAAAAGATTTTTTTTTCTTTTAATATATTAAAATGAAAGAGTAGAAGTAGATTTATTTCCTTTTAATATATAGTAAATTAGTACTTTGAGAAATTTAGTGTTTTCTTAAATTTTGACCATTCAAACTGTTAGTTACTTTGTGGTTAAATTTCTTCAAACTCATTTTAATTGAAAAAGAAAACAGTAACTAATAAATTGTTAAGATTTTACTATTCCTACTTGTTTTTTTTCTTTTTTAGTTTGTTTGTAAAAATATGCCTCGTTTCTTTTTTTCTTTTAGATTCATTTTTTCACACATGCATTTTTTTTTTTAATCTTTAGTCTAAAATTAGATTTAAAAGTTTATATTTATTTTTAAAAAAAATTATGTTATGTAAAACTAGAATAAATAAAATTAAAATAGAGAAAATAAAATGTTTACTGATTGAATTTTTCCTTTATTTCGTCCTGACTCCTACCAAACCTTTAAAAGAAAATTACACTATCACTATTTACAAAACTAACTAATATTCTTTTTTCTCAAAATATAGCATGTTCTACAAACACCATGGAATAATTTTTATATTATTATTATTGAAAGGGGTAACTTATTAGTATACGGAAGTAGTAATCAATTTGAAAAGATATTTCTATCTAAAAATAATTAAATATAATAAAACATAACAAAGTATTCAAAATTTTAAACATTGGATGCCACCTTCTAAAATGGAGCCAACATTTTCTGTACATTTTTTTTCAAAAACTTTGGACTTATTCCATTATTTTATCAACCAACTTGCGTGGAGTGTTTTCTGTGTTCCTGACATATTCACACATACACACTCACCTTTCGATTTTCTAATAAGACCAATATCTCGTTCCCCCACCCTTGCTTCGATAAATCGTATTACGATTTGATTAAATTTATATTTTTGTTAATTTTTTTATATTAAATTAAAATATTTATAAACAAGGTAGACTTCGAATTTGATAAAATTATGTACTTAAATTATTGAGCAAATAACGTAAGTTTCTAACTTTTTTTTTATATTTGATTTTACTATTACAAATTTTATCAGAATTTAAATTAAATACATGTATTTGACGTGTATGTGTACATGAGAACGAAGTTCGATATAATTTGTTTAAGAACATAATCTTTTATTAGATTTACGTATATTGGCTCTTTCGCTTGTTTTCTCCAATTTTGCTCGTCTTTCTCCCTATATCTGTATTTCAACATATATTTGGTATCTCAACACATGTACTAGGTTTTCTTCATGCCTCACTCATTTTCTTCTTATTTCAATATATCTAATAGCAAAATATATCATATATGTACTAAATCTATCCAACTTTGAAATTTAGTAATATAAAATTATTATTTGGTTAATTATATGAGAAAATAACACTATAGTAAATATGATAAGACCATTCATAGAATTGAATAGTTTTTCTTTAGGGTACCCTTTTTCTTATGAATGAAGTACTCTCTCCGTTTTAAAAGGAATGATCCTATTTCTTTTTTAATCTGTTTTAAAAAGAATAATTCTTTTTCTTTTTTGGTAATATTTTAACTTTAACTTTCCACGTGGCATGTTTAAGATCACAAGATTAAAGGGTATTTTGATATATTTGATATAATTTTAAATTAAAACCATAAGATTAGAAAGTCTTTTTTTTTTTTCTTAAACTCCGTTCTAAGTCAAATTAGGTCAATCTTTTTGAAACGGAAGGAGTATGATTTTTCTCTTCTTTTTTTTCATTGTGATATGCTTTCTCCCTTTTTATTTACTTTTTGGCAAAATTTTATCTCATTGGTTTTCACGTGTCCTCTACTTTTGTCCTTGTCCATCTTTTTTTTAATTTTGAAAAAAAAAAGCTTATTATTATTTTTTATTTTTTATTGGCGGGAGGGGATCCTTATCCACCTACTCATTTGTTTAAAAAGAAAATTATTTTCTACGTTTCCTTTTATATATTTTTTTAAAAAATGTTTGAAAAATATTTTAATTTTAATCGAAATTGTTGTTATGATATCAAATTTTATGAAATTTTTTTTATCTTGAGCTATTTAATAATATATTTTAAAGGTATATATATTTCCACGTGGACACATTATTATGTAATATTTTTTATGTCCACGTGGACACATATATACTTTTAAAATATACTATTAAATAATGCAGGGAGCTAAAAATTTCTTTCCAAAATTTGATACGGTAACAACAATTGCGATCAAACTTTAAACATATATTTCAGACTTTACACTTTCTTTTTTTTGCTGTTCTCGTTTATTATTTTTTGTTAACAAAAAAGCGGTAACATCGTACTAAGATTAAAAATATTACTTATCACTAAATTTGGTTGATTATGAAATGCTTATTAAGTGGTTTAATATTTGTTAGTTATTTTAGTATAATCTGAGTATAATTTACATCATTTGTACATACGATTGGAACTCTATAATTATAAAGTTGAACAAGTTAGAGTAAACCACAACTATTCATTAGAAAATATTGATATTTTGAATAATAATCGAATGAAGTAACCAAAGTTAGAGAATATGATATGATTACAATCAAACAATGATAGTGCATATTCAAATCCCTTTAGGATTAACTTACTTTAAATATTTTTAATCAAAATAAATTTTAAATATTTTGTTGCATTACAATAATAAAGAATTAAGCCAAAAACTAAAAATAAGCCAAACTCATCCAAAAATGTATCGACATTACGTTATTGATAATTCAATTATAAAAAGTTATCTAATAAAGAAATCTATATATTTTTAAAATCTTTTGGTATAATGTACTTCAAGAACTTAGACTTTACAAATGTTAATAACAACGAAAAAATGTATTAACTTTCCATTAAATTTTAACGTGTGATAATTGATCAGATGAGTATTATTTTTATTATTATAAAATAACTTTCTTCATTCGGATCTCTTTTCCATGAGCTAAATATAATTATATGAAAATTAACTAAACAACTACTTTAATTCAGTGTTTCCATTATATTTATCATATTAGTCTCTCTTCCCTAATTTATTTCTCAAACTTGTTTATCATTTTATTCCTGTTAATAATGAAGTATGCATTAAAATTTTAAAATTCTCAAAAAGTTTTATTTTTTTAAAAGTAATTAATTGAGAATATAATAGGTAAGTTATCCTTTTTTGATTTGTCAAAATTGACAAATAATTAGAAACAACGAAAAAAAGAAAAAGTGAACAAGTAATTAAGGATAGCGGGAGTATTAATCAATACTTGTATTTTTTCAAATTTTAATAAATAATTTAATTAAATACTTCCTTTGTCTCAATTTATGTGCCACTTTTCATTTTTCGAGATTCAAATAATTTAAGTTTAACAAAGTATTTCCACATAAAAATCTTTAAATTTTTGAAATGAAATTATATACTATAATTATAAATTACGTAAAAAAATAGTACTATAAGTCATAATAAGGAAATATCATTTTAGCCAAAAATTTGGCTAGAATTTGGTTAGAATGATAAAATAACATCTTTCACACTTGTTATTTTACCTTTTTGAACATTTTTAGTCTTTTAACTTTAATACTTTTTAATTAAAAAAAAGATGAGTTTATTTTAAAATAAAAAAGATATTATAGAATTTTTAAAGTTTCTATCCTAATTTTCTGGCCATTTAGCATTATCCATTATAATAATTGATAATTCTTTAAAAAATCTGTGAAAAATTTATGATTAAAAATAGACTTATTTAAAATTTAAAATTTAAAAAACGATATGTAAAATAAAATAAGACGAGAGGAGTAATATTTGCACCCCCAAAATCTATAAAATTTAAATTCTTAGCTAAATACAAGAAGGAAGATTTGGTTCCAACCATATCAATCCAACGGTCTTATTTGTCGGTTTCACGTAAATGAATCATTCATACTCTAATTTAATTTGTCTTTTAATTTCCTTCTTTTAAAATTAAATAGCATGATTTTGATACTATGGTTTTTGGTGTCGTATATAATATATATTTTATTTTTGTTAATATTTATATGGTATTTGATATTTAGAAATAGTATATCGAATACCATACTAAGGCATATATAAGTATATCAATAACAAATATATATTATTAAAATACTAACAAATATGTAATCTAGTGTTAGTATAAATTAAATGTTTAGAAGTTAAAATTTTGATTATTTCATTTGATTGAAATGCATTTAAATTGTAATTGAATAGCAAAAAGAGTTGTTTGTACTTTATTTAGCATATATATTTTTACATGTGTAATGTGTTGATACAATTAAACCTTTTTTTTTAATTGTCGAAGTGATTATACTCTATTATACGAGTATATCTTAGTCGAAGTTAAATAAATTATGACTACCAATTTATCAGATCGTTGAATACCGAAACAAACTAAATTAATATGATACTGACACAATATTTTAAAAACCGAATAATATTAAAATTTTCAAATATTATACCATACCGTACCATACTATGCTTACCTCTGCCCAGAGTTATTCTTAACTGCCTCAGAGATAAGAATATATACATTGATATACACGTGTACACAACTCAAATTTTCAATATCACAAACATATCATAAATATGTAAATTGAATTATTTAAACAAATATTTAAATTTTAAAATTTTCTCTAGAGGACATCTTTTTAATTATTGAATCCAAAATCCGTAAATTGAATCTCCGTTGCGTTTATATTTTGAAGGGATACATGTTTTGAAGCATAAAATCAACAAAAGAATACGGAATTTCATATTAATTTGTTGTTTGTATCCTTAGATATAGCAAGCCAAAAATTTGGGCTTTAACTACTAAACCTAATCATCGATCAAAATTAGAGAAAATTATCCAGAATAGCAAATATTTAGCCTATATTAGGTGTTATAGCTACAATTTGAGAAAATTGTAATTCGCGGTTACATTTTTCTCAATCCTTACTATTCGTCTGATTTGTATAAACATTGAATTTTCATAATTTGATTCCTAATTGTATAAATCTAGAATTTTGTGTACGTTTACCTAAGCTATTTGTAGATTTATGAAAGATTTATAATAAAATTACCATGTAATTTGTACATTGACATGTGCAATATAAAAAAAGAGTTTTAAAAAATTCCTAAATGTATAAATACAAAATTTTGTATATGTTTATCTTAGCTATTTGTATGATTTATGATAAATTACCGTGTAATTTGTATATTGACATACGAAATATGAAAACAGAGCTCTAAATGATTCCTAAATGTATAAACACAATATTTGTATATACTTTTGTATATTCGCTAGCGAAATATACAAACAAGCAGAAATATACAAATCATAGCGTCCATACCAAAGAAAACTATAACTATAAAAAGCAATTATCAATACTACAGCTATGAAACCTTATTATGTCTATTATTTTTGATATTACTAAAATTTTCCCAAATTGAGATGCAATAGTTATTGTGGTTGTATATGGATATCAATATCCCTAATAGCAAACGGATATATATCACTCGTATTAGGGCATAAATATAAAAAATCAGGCCGGACCAAATTATTCGATTCTTTGATTTGTTTTTTTTAAAAAAATAAATAAATTGATATTCGATTCTTTGATTTGATTTTTTTAAAAAAAAAGTTTGATATTCGATTCAATTCTCGATTCCAATTATTAACGGAAGAAACAAAACTTTATTACTTCAAAAAGTATAAATATTGTACATTGTACACATATTACTAGCTCGGCCCAATCACGTCTGACCCAATTGTTTGGCAACCCAAGCCCATCCTTAATCCCTTTAGACATTTTTATTTTTTTTATTTTTTTTCCTAAATCATATTTCCTCCGTCTACTTTTAATTGTCATGTTGCGTTTTTCGAAAGTCAATTGAATAATTTTCAAAGTGAAATTAAATTACATTCATTTGATATTTTAAACAAGAAATTGAGATATTCAAAAACTATAAGCAAAATACTATGAATTGCAATTTTTTACATATCAATATGATGAAAAAATACATCATAAAATACTAGTCAAAGTACTTATCCGTTAACTCTAAAAATGGAAACCATGACAATTAAAAGTGGATAGAGGTAATAACTTATAAGGGATTGTTTGGTAGCTAGCTAGTAATTATACATATTCAGGTACTAGTAATGCATGATATTAGTTATTTGGGTATTAACTATTTTATTCTCTATACGCCCCGCATAAAATAAGACACCTCATAACTTATACATGTAATAATTATATAGATTTCTAAATTGCAATAAATATCATATTAATTTTTTTACAAGAATAAATATTTCCTAACTAACTGTCAAACAATGTATAACTTATGCAGAAATTAACATATGAGTAAGTTGCCTCTTTATTAGCTACCAAACGTCTTGTAAATGAATAAATCCTAGCCCAATTGTAATGAATTAAAGTTTGAAGAATTGAACCGAATTTAATAACGAAGTCTGAAATTAAAAGAAAAAACTGTCCATTTAACTCTCCTACAACTTTTTGAATTAATTATTAGCTTAGAAATAGCTTTACAAATAGGGTTTTACATGCAATTTATTAGTAGCGGCCGGCTAACAAGTAGGTTGTGAATAGCTTTTCAAGCAGGTTCCTATAAGCAGCATGAGGGCGGATCCACATTATATAGAGTGGGTGCACGTACATTCGTTAATTTCCAAATAAATTATATGTATATATATAAATCTATTTTGAAAAATCGGTCGAAATTAGAATAGAATTAACAGTGCACCCATAAAAAATATAAAAATATCCTTGTGTAATTGGCAGAAGTTAGAGATCCCATCCTTTGGAGCAGGGTTCAAACCCTATTCTAGTTTCTTTGACTATATTTCTTATTATTGTATATTCATTATTACTCCATAACAATTTAATATTTCTGGTCTATATTCATTTACTATTCCATAAGTTGATATTTTGAACTAGAAAGAATATACAAGGATTAAGAAATTATTGTAGTTCCCACTATCCACTACCTAAAAATGGACATAATGATGACCAAAGGCACTAAATGTAATTTTGCTTGTATGTGGTATGAGACAATGCTAGCAAACGTTTTTTTGTTTGAAGATGCGGCGAAAGGAATACACATTGTTTAGAGATGCTAATTGCCACAAAACTAGGTGGACAAGACTATTTCCTAACTACCCATCTATTCCTATATGACAACACCTACATTTTTTCGTGGCGCGTGGCGGAGTTAAATTTTTTATTAACAATGTCCAAAGATGGTGTACTATTGTGCTATTTGGGGTCCGAACTCAGAACACTTCTTCGTTAGAATGGACACTCATTACCACTGTTCCGAAGGCGTAGCTTTTGTTAAGAGTGTCCAACTTTAAATATATATCCTTTTAAAATACATAATTGGATATATATATATACGACATAATATTTCAACTAATGAGGTCTAGCTCCGCCTCTGGGCGCACGAGTATTGTAATAAAAGATTATTACATATTTAGATTGTCTACAAAACTTGATTGAAATTGTGCTTCAAAACAGACTACCTACGACTCTTTCATCGTGATGACTTAGCTAACGACACCTATCATTATTTTATTTTTTATCTACGCATCACCTAATTAGTTTAGTATTTAAATTATATACTCTTTAGAATAGAAATATATTTTGTAAGTATTTACATTAGCCATATCAATTTATATATTTTTAAAAATATATTTTGTTAATTGTATAGACTTGAGAAAAATGACTACTTATAATACTTATTATATAGCTTTTTTCTTATTTAAATTTAGTTTTAAAATATTGAGTTGATCTTATTCAATGCAAAACTTTAAAAATTAATTAAATTTATTTTTAAAAAGACAAAGTATCACATTAATTGTGACAAATAGTAATTTCTTATTTTTTAAAGATGTTTTTTTCAAAAGTTATTTTTTAAAAGAAAAAATTACTATAATATTGAATGCCGTAACAAACATTCGTGTTTGAGTTCATTTTTTGAACTATGACTTCTTTTTTTTTTTTTGAAGAACTTTGAATTGATTGCTTTTGAATTTGTCATTTTAGGATGACAATGGAAGGCGGAAAGATAAATTAAAGATCAAGGACTATATATTTTTACTTATTTCTTCAAAAATAAAGTAAAGAGGGACTATTATAATTTGAGATAAAGTAATAAGTATTTTTCATTGTTAATTAAATTATTTGTATTTGAGCTTTTTAAATGAATAGTATTTAGAAAGAAACTTAACTTTATCATGAGGTTTTTTTGTCAAAATTTGAATTAGTTAAATTTCAAAGTATATATTTTTAGCGAAACCTTTGAAACTAGTTGAATTCCAAAGTATAGTAAATTTAGAATTTTCTCCTTCTTTCTTCGGGAGATTATGGAGGTTGATGATTAAGAAAGACGATTAGTAGGTATTCGAGTATATTATCTATTCTTAATGATATAACAAGGTTATAATCTCAAGCACCTATTTGTTCTCATGCCATGTATTATTAGAACCGTGTTAGTATTATCTTAAACTTTAATTTTTATTGTGATTGTTATTTCTTTATGTTACTTTTATTTGTTATGAGAGTACAATTAACTACTCATAAAAGTATATTCTTTCTAGCCGTTTAAGTTTTTAGATGAGATGGTCATACATTTTAATTTGATTTTAGAGTAGACAAAGATCCTTGAATCAAATCTCTCTATCATCCAATCTAAAAAGAATTTTCACATGCTTGACCCTCGAAAAAAAATTAGGTCTGCACGTGAGGGGCACACATCTACATCTACTTTGATACGTATTTCTCTCAAATCTATTTTGGAAAAAAAATTCTTGAATCAAAAGTGTATCAAAAATAATTTTTTTACCCTATATAAAAGATAAATAATATGATCTATATATACGCTGTTTTTTTTAAATTTTATTTATAAAAATATACTGACTATGTTATTGTTAACAACTCTTTCTTTCTACATAGTGTATTTGCATCCAATTTCTTCTTTCTTTCTTTTGGATTAACTTTGGGCGCACATCTTTTTGTTTCCACTTTTTAACACAAGTTGTTGTTTAATTAAAATCATCTTGATTGACTCAGTTTAATTTGAATTATTAGTCCAAGATTTGCAGATTTTCTGAATCATAATCTCTCCAAATTTCTTATTACATATGCTACTAATTTGTAGTCAAGGCGGCGCTTCCATTTTGTATACATTTTGACAATGAAGACTTCTAGTGGACTTTCTAATTTATTAAATGTTTGAATTTTCTTAAGAGGTCTGAATGGAAAATATATTTTTCAAAAAAAAAATATTGATAAAATAGAAGGTGTAATTTTAAAGGGAAACTTTCACATATAGCCACTTAAAAATAATTAATTACTCTCCATAGCTATAGTTTGATAATTACAATTTGTAGCTACAAGTTATATAGAGGAGAGAGGCGAGCGAGACTGGGAGAGAGAGGAGAGAGGCGAGAGGCGAGAGAGAGGGCAAAAAGAGTGGGAGAAAGGTGAATTGTATATGTATATTGGTTAGATAATTGTATATTATACATATGTAATTGTATATATGGCAAGAGAGATTGGGAGAGGGAGGAGAGAGGCGAGCGAGACTGGTAGAGAGAGGAGAGAGGCGAGCGAGATCGAGAGAGGGAGGAGAGAGGCGAGAGAGAGAGGGCAGAGAGTGGGAGAGAGGTGAATTATATATGTATATAATTGTATATAACTGTATATTATACATATATATTTGTATAAATGGCAGCGAGATTGGGAGAGGGAGGAAAGAGGCGAGCGAGATTGAGAGAGGGAGGAGAGAGGCGAGCTAGAGAGGGCAGAGAGTGGGAGAGAGGTGAATTGTATATGTATATAGGCTAAAAAATTGTATATTATACATATTTATTTGTATATTCTGGCGAATTATACATATACAAACATGACTAATTATACAAACTCGAAGTCAACCCATGTAATTAATGTATAATGTTAGTCGCGAGTGGTAATTATAGCAAACTATAGCTATGATGAGTAATTAAATAATATAAGTTTGCTTATCCGCGTAATTTTCCCAATTTTAAAAGCATTTCTTTTTATATATTGAATAAATTGTGATTTTTTCAAAAAGACACCATAGTATATGTTCACTTTTACTATGAAAATTCTAAATTCACTTTCGTTTTGAAATATTTTGATGTGTCTGCTAAGTAAGTTCTTAGTGTAGTTTGATTATTTTTCGTGTGTATTCGGATTTGAAGTAACGTTACCTCAATATGTTTTATCCATTTTATCCTGAAAAAAAATGTAATTATATATTTTAGATATTGAGATAGAATTAAATCGTTAAAAAATACATTATAAATTCAGTAAACTTGAATATAATTTTTGTTTCCTGTCCATTCCTAATTTACTTTGTTTAAAGTTTTATTTTATTTTACAAATACATCAAAGATGCCGTTAAAAACAAGAAAATTTAATTACATTGATACCATGTGCCAAAAGAAATAATTGTCAAAGAACACTTAAAAAGATCATTAGTTTCATTCTTTTTTACTTGGTTAATATATGTTAAAGTTAAAACTTAAAAATAAGGTTATTGTTGAATTAATTTGAAATAGCCAAGAATGTTCCTCTGCTTGAGAAGGGGTGTGGGGGTGGGGTGTGGGGGGGTAAGTGAAAAAGGTGACTAACGTCAAAGAATATTTAAATATTCATACGCACGATTTCACTTGTGGAAATATATTTTTATATTTTTCATGTTCGATTAGTTAAAATTTTGAATTTAAACATATTTTATTTTTAACCTAATTTCGTAGCTCTCAAGTCTCATCCCCACTATCTATCACCCTTTATCATTTTGTTCATGTTATAATATTTTAATTTCCTTTTTAAAGATAAAAGTTGCTCCGTTCCTAATTACTTGTTCACTTTTCTTTTTATAATTGTCTCTAATTACTTGTCTATTTTAACAAATTAAGAAATGAAAAAATAATTTTACCTACTATGCCCTCAATCAATTACTTTTGAAAAGGTAAAATTTCTTTAAAATCTTAATTTTTTAATTCATCCACTTAATAATTAATAGAGATAAAATGGTAAACTCATTATGTAAATAATTATTTTTTGATACGTGTGTCAGTTGAAAAATGGACAAGTAATTAGGGAGTAATAGATATTGAATATTGCTATGGTTTTCCATGGAATAGGTATGGTCGTATGGTGGTAGCTTGGTGCACCATATATATTTTTCCTTCAATATCATAATTTTTATTACTATATATTATTTCTTAATTTTGATTATTATATTACAAATTAAACTAATAATCTTTCGAAAACAATATAATAAATAATAAGATCCGCATACGCTCTCCATTTTTTTATCTTCCAACCAACCAAACTCTTAAAAGTCAAATACAAATATATTTTGTGACCTTTCAGATTTTGAATAGATAAACAGATGACATATATAAACTAGTCGGAAAAATTTGACAGGTTAATTATAATTAATTCCTTCATCCTTAATCCTTAATCCCAAAAGCTAACTTTTCATATTTCATTATTATATGTTTCCTTTGTAATGGGTATGTGGACAAGAATACGTATATATATAATATAGTTTATTGTTCTTCTGTAGTTGCATCCACATCAATAGTTCACTAGAAAAGCTAACTTCATATGTCAATTATCTTTCAATAAAAAAAAAAAGATCTCGTATACGTTTAAAGCGGAGTCAGATAGTATCAAGAAGTTTACTTAAATTTTCTCTACAGAAAAATATATAATGTATATATAATCGATATTACATCTTTATTTCTTTGAATGTCTCGTTAGTCGTTAGTGAATATTATAACATGTCACTATATACATTTGAATAAGCATTTTAGTTTACAACGAATTAATATCTTTTTAAAAAAAAGTATTTTGTGTGTGTTTAACAATTAAAAAATGTGTTTCTTTGTGCACTACTATATCATATGTAGCATCTATGCTACAATGATATGCTCTCCAAAAAGAAAATGTGGTATTTATAGTATTCTTTTGTTCTTTCTTTTTAGTATTCATGTCTTCTAGTGCATAAAATTGCATTCACTTTTCCAAATTTTTATGATTAATTATTACTATATATTGTTCAAATTTAGTTCCCCTAGTAAAGAGGAAGAAAACTTGTATATTCTTACATTGTCATTCATTAGTTTTTGTTTATTGATTTTTTTTAATAAAATAATATCTAATACATTAATATGCAATACCTCAATACTAGTTTTGAAATTCTTTTGAAAATGGATAATTTAAGTATAACAACAATATATTCAGTGAACTCTGTCTAGAAATAAAGTAGAGTGTGACAGTGCGTGTAACCCTTATTGTTACCTTTTCGAGGTAGAGAGGTTGTTTCTGAAAGACCCTCGGCTCAAACAAATCAAATTAGCAGTAATTGATGTAAAAGATAGTGGGGAAAGAAACATGACAACTAATGGCAAAACAGTGACAATCATACATGCAAGGAGCCATTACAACAATAACAAGGTGTGATCACCTAAGCACAGTATACCAAAAATGATATTAAATACCAAAATACACCGACTACATAAAAGACTAAGACTACAAGTGATACGGTGCTCTATGCTGCCACCAAGCAAAATAGACAAATAAGCTAGTAATACGACAACTCGAATCTATATACTAATCTTTTTTTCTTATTCACGACCTCCATACCCTCCTATCTAAAGTCATATCCTAAATAAACTGAAATTATATCATGCTATATCTAATCACCTCTCCAAAATGAAACATTTTAGGTAATTGATAAAATTAAAAGATTCCTATATATAGTTCCACTTCCACATGTTATGCTACACAGTCAGCATATTGTTGAGATTTAATTTTCCTATTTGGAATAAAAGCTTGTTTGAATCTAGACAAAATTCTGCAAGTTTTATTAATTATTAAAATATATACAGATTTATTGGAACCCACCATGTAAAATGAATTGATTTTAAAAAAAAAAACTTTCTATTATACATTTTATTTTATTATTGATGTCACCTTAATTTGTTAAGTAGAAAGTTGATAGATGGTGATATGTTTGTGTTTCTACGTGCACTAACGTAATGCTCCACCAACTAAATAGGGCTTTAATTTATTCCCCATAATCAAAGGAAGAAAAAAGCAATAAAATAAGCTTACATATGCAAATGCACTATCCACATTTTCCTCCCCGCTATCACAAAATAATTTTTAACAGCAATAAATATATAAATATATATTAGTAAAGATTGTTAAAACTTTATTAGTATTAATTAGTTGTTATTGAATTTATTATCGATATAGACTTTAGAAACATTTGCAAAGAGTGTTAATTATCACTAAAATTACATATTTAACAACAACTAAGCTATTGGAACTAACGAAATGCCATAAAAATCATTTTTGATATTGCCCCTCTCCTTTGATTTGGTTAAATATTTTTAATTATAAAAATAGTACTATTAGTTAAATGTTTTCAATTAATAAAAATAGTACTAATATATTATTTTTAACGATAGATATTGGACACACACTCTCGATAAAAATAGTATTCAAAAAGCAATAAACTGTAAAGTTGGAAATTTATTACATCGTCATATATATGGAAACAATGGATTTTTAAATAAGTTTTTTTTTTTTAAAAAAATAAGTCATTCCTAAGTTACCATAGAAGGACACAAACAAGTAATTCATTGATAAAAAATGTCAAACAATGAATAAAAAGAAATTATGAAAGGCTTTGCAAAATTTAATTATAATTATAATTTTATTCAACATGTAATGCACTTAAAAGGGGTAAAATAATAGATTAATATTTATTTTTATTATTATTATTGTTAGCGGAAACGTGAAATTAAAGAACAAGGAAGAACAACAATATTTAACGTGGTTCGGATCAAAATGATCCTACGTCCACCAAAGAACAACTGCACCAATATTTATTTCACTCTACAAAGAATACAAGTGAAATACTACAAGAGAGAGAACACAAATGCCTTAGAAGGTGAGAAGGCAAGTGAGAGGATGATTTGAAAATGAATTAAGAGCTACCTATTTATAGGAATAAATTCATCCTATTGATGTCATCCATGACATCACTATGTGTCAAAATTGTCAAGGTTAAGATAGCAAACCATTTTATGGTTTGCCTAACTTTCACCTACCAAGATACAATCTTTGACATGTATTTTGTACTAATTATCTTCCTACCAAATATTCATATTAATTCATCTTCCATTTAGTTTGATTCCACAAGAACCAAAACCAACTTTTCAATCTCCACCTTGGTTTGTGTTCCAAGCATGCGTATAAACAACTCCGGCCAAAACTTCTAAGCTTACTGGGCAATCCCATTGTAAGAAACAAGAAGAATCAAACCTTTGTTGAACATACCAGCTCCACCTAGCAGTTGTTCTCTTAGAGTTGCATCAATTGATGCATACTCCCGCCAAGTCCTTGCAGTGTGCAAACTTGGCAAGCGGGACTATTTTGGTCAACATGTCTGCAGCGTTATCGTCTGTGATAACCTTCTCAACCTTGATAGCTCCCTTTTCTACGACATCTCGAATAAAATGAAATCTGACATCAATGTGTTTGGTGCGCTCATGAAATCTTTGATTTTTAATCAAATGAATAGCACTTTGACTATCACATTTTAGAATTGATTTAAGCTGAACTGAACTCAATTCTGCCACCAAACCTTTCAACCAGATAGCTTCTTTCACTGCCTCCGTTGCTGCCATATATTCTGCCTCTGTTGTAGACAAAGCGACAATCGACTGTAAAGTCGATTTCCAACTAACGGCACTGCCAACGAGAGTAAAGATGTATCCAGTTGTGGACCTCCTTCGATCAAGATCCCCTGCATAGTCAGAATCAACATAACCGAGAATTGAAATACCTTCACTTTTCCGGAAGGTTAGGCCAACATCAGGATCTCCTTTGAGATATCTCAATATCCACTTGACAGCTTCCCAGTGCCTTTTTCCTGGATTTGCCATGTACTTGCTTACCACACTTACAGATTGGGCAATATCTGGACGTGTGCATACCATAGCATACATAATGCTACCAACTGCACTCGCATAAGGAACCTTTGACATATGCTCCACCTCATCCATAGATTGAGGCATTTGTAACTCTGAAAGCTTGAAATGAGAAGCTAAAGGTGTACTTACAGGCTTGCTCATATGCATATTGAATCTTTCAAGAACTTTTCGGATGTACCTCTTCTGAGAAAGATGTACAACACCATTTTCTCTTGAAATTTCCATTCCAAGGATTTTCTTTGCAACTCCTAGATTCTTCATGTCAAATTCCTTGCTCAACAGTTTCTTCAAAATATTTATCTCTGTGATGTTGTTAGCCGCAATAAGCATATCATCAACATACAACAATAGATAAATCATAGAGTTACCAGACATCTTCTTGTGATACACACAACTATCAAATGCACTCCTCGAAAATCCATGTGTAGTCATGAATGCATCAAACCTCTTGTACCACTGTCTAGGGGATTGCTTCAAACCATACAAAGACTTCTTCAGTTGACATACATGGTCTTCTTTTCCTTCAGCTAGAAAACCTTCAGGCTGATCCATATAGATTGTTTCTTCTAGATCACCATGTAAGAAAGCGATTTTGACATCAAGCTGTTGAAGCTCTAAATCAAATTGTGCAACCAATGCTAGTAGCACGCGAATTGAGCTATGTTTCACGACTAGAGAAAAGATCTCATTGTAGTCAATTCCCTCCTTCTGACTGAAACCCTTTGCAACCAATCTCGCCTTGAACCTAGCATCTTCCACTTCTGGAATACCTTCTTTCTTTCTGTAGACCCATTTGCATCCAACTGTCCTCATCCCCTTTGGCCTTTTAACTAAGACCCATGTCTCATTTTTGTGAAGAGACTCCATCTCTTCCATCATGGCTAACTGCCATTGTGCAGCATCTTTGCAAGAAGTTGCTTCAACATACGAAGAGGGCTCGAGATCCTTAATCTCTTCTTCTGCAGCTACGAACGCATGTGCAATCAGATTTTCTTGCTCTATAAGACGTTCCGGTTTCCGTATCTGCCTTTTGTCCCTTCCCTTCGCAATTGTGTATGGTTCATTGGAAGCAAGTTCTTTAAGATCTGCATCTTTTGACTCATCAATTTGAGTCTCTTGATCCCGTTCCTTGGTAAGCTCCACCGGTAGCTCCACCTGCTCGTTATTCTCGTTTCTAGATAACTCCACAGAAACTTTACGAGGATCAAGTATAGAGGATTCATCAAAGGTAACATCTCTACTAACTACAAATTTGAGTAAAGACAAACACCATAGTTTGTACCCTTTTACTCCATCTACATACCCTACGAATATGGCCTTTTTAGCCCTTGGTTCAAGCTTACCTTCATTAACATGATAATAAGCTGGACACCCAAATATTCGCAAGTATGAATAGTTAGAGGGTTCACCTGACCAGACCTCATTCGGAGTCTTAAAGTCAATCGCTGATGCTGGAGACCGATTGACAATATGAGAAGCAGTATGAACTGCTTCAGCCCAAAATACTTTGGACATCTTAGCTTGTAAGAGCATACAACGAGCCTTCTCAAGAAGAGTTCTATTCATTCTCTCGGCAACTCCATTCTGCTGTGGTGTGTGCCTGACCGTCTTATGTCTTGCGATCCCATGAACCTTGCAGAAATCATTGAACTCTTCACTGCAAAACTCCAAGCCATTGTCCGTACGAAGATACTTGATTTTCCTCTCCATTTGATTTTCAACCAAAATCTTCCACTCTTTAAATGCTTCAAAAGCATCACCTTTTGTCTTCAGGAAACGCACCCAAACCTTTCGTGAAAAATCATCAATGAATGTGAGAAGATACCTCTTTCCTCCCTTCGATGGAAGCTTAGAGGGACCCCATAAATCTGAATGGATGTAGTCTAGCACCCCTCCCGTCTTGTGCTTGCCAGTGCTGAAGCTGACCTTTTTCTGCTTCCCTAAGACGCAGTGCTCACAAAATTCAAGTGTGCTGATCTTCTCACCATTTAAAAGGTTGCGGTTGCTCAACATCTCCAATCCTCGTGCGCTCATATGGCCTAGTCTCATGTGCCATAATTTTGCCTTGTCATCATTAGATAACTGCACTGTAGATGCATTTACAGAGCCAATAATGGTGCTTCCCGCAAGTGTGTAGAGGCCATCCTCCAGCTTGGCCTTCAACATGACTAAAGACCCTTTAGTCACTTTCATACTTCCTCCTTCACTCATGTACTTATAGCCTTGTTTATCTAAAGTACCCAGGGAGATCAAATTCTTCTTTAGATCAGGAACATGACGGACTTCTGTAATAGTCCTCACGATTCCATCATGGCAGCGAACATGAACTGAACCAATGCCAACTATTTTACAAGTTGCATTATTGCCCATTAATACAGTTCCTCTGCTTGTTTCATAGCTGCTGAACCAATCTTTTCGGAATGTCATATGCAGAGTACAACCAGAGTCTAAGACCCATTTGTTGTCATAGACTCCACTATTGCATGATGTTGTTAGTACATAATCATTATCATTATCATGTACTTGCTCAACAATGGATGCGCTCGCCTTTTCTTTGGACTTCGACATAGGGCAATCTCGTTCAAAGTGCCCCTTCTTGTGACAGCCCCAACATTCCGCATTCTTTTTGTTCACACGAGACTTTGATCTGTACTTTGATTTGCTCCTTCCCTGTTGGCTAGTACGACCTCTTACAAAGAGTCCACTAGCTTCGTCACTTTTGTCTCCTTCAAAATGCATCCGCACATCACAAGAGTTTAGTGCTTGCCGCACTTGCTCAAGTTTAATAGGTTGTTTGCTATACATCATTGAATTCTCAATATCACGATATTTTGAAGTCAATGAAAATAGCAAAGAACATGCAAGCGTCTCCTCGTCCTTTTTAATTCCAGCAGTTTGTAAGTCCATCACAAGTTTATTGAACGCATCTAGATGGTCTTGCAACAAAGTACCTGAATCCATCTTAAATGTATGAAGACGCCGTTGTAACAACATCCTTGTTGTCACTGACTGGTCCTGGTAAAGCCCTTCCAGCTTTTCCCATAACTCTTTGGCCGTCTCTTCGGTACTTGTACTTACTTCACAAAGTACGTTAGGTGCAAGGGACAGTTGGATTGCACTCAATGCATCTCCTTCAATCTTTTCCTTGTCGGAATCCGATATCTTATCGGGGTACTTTCCGTCAATAGCATGGATTGAACCTTCCCTCCGCAGTAACGCTATCATCTGGATTTTCCAGATATTGAAGTTGTTGCGCCCACTAAATCTATCAATTTCAAACTTCATGGAACTCATTCTTTTACTTGTTCTTCCTTTTCTACCATAATGTATTTGGAACTACAGAAAACCAAAGTAATTCTTTTCTGATGTGGAAGTTCAGACTGTGCTGCAACCACAGAGCATACTCAGACAGAACCTTGGCTCTGATACCAATTGTTAGCGGAAACGTGAAATTAAAGAACAAGGAAGAACAACAATATTTAACGTGGTTCGGTCAAAATGATCCTACGTCCACCAAAGAACAACTGCACCAATATTTATTTCACTCTACAAAGAATACAAGTGAAATACTACAAGAGAGAGAACACAAATGCCTTAGAAGGTGAGAAGGCAAGTGAGAGGATGATTTGAAAATGAATTAAGAGCTACCTATTTATAGGAATAAATTCATCCTATTGATGTCATCCATGACATCACTATGTGTCAAAATTGTCAAGGTTAAGATAGCAAACCATTTTATGGTTTGCCTAACTTTCACCTACCAAGATACAATCTTTGACTTGTATTTTGTACTAATTATCTTCCTACCAAATATTCATATTAATTCATCTTCCATTTAGTTTGATTCCACAAGAACCAAAACCAACTTTTCAATTATTATTATTATTATTATTATTATTAGTATTAGTATTAGTATTAGTATTAGTATTATTATTATTATTATTTTAAGGAGGGCTAAACCTTACCTTGTGAGGAAATACACATTTATACTAGTGTGTGGAAAACAAGGTATACGTATGTGTGTACGTACCATATATACTAATTAAGTATAAGTTATACATATCGTATGTGTAAAAAAAATTATACTATTTTCAAGTCATATTAACCTATTGTATAAGTAATATGTTTTATTTTAAGATTACGAACTCCATATCTCAGATAAAATTATCTATAAATATTATTTAAATGATTTGAAAATATTAAAATTTAAGCATTTTATTGGTAATATTACGTTTTACTTTATGTGGACAGACAAAATAATTGGTCTAAATTGATTAGAACTCATTGCCTCGCCCCCTTAATTCATCCTTCCGTCATAAACCAATTGCTTGGGGTTAAGGTTGGTAAAATAGTTTTAAAATATAAATATGGATATTATCCCCACTATTCATTAAAAAATAATATTTTTCGGGTGACTTTTCTTTTAATCGATTCTGAGAAGTTCTATTTTATTATTCAGGTAGAGTGAAATGACTCTGTATCATCTTTTCTTTCGGTGAAGGCCCGAAAGCGGCTTGATTAGATATGTTAGAATTCAACTTCTTTTTGAACCGCTTACTCTTTTGTCTCACTTATAGTACACTTCCTTTTGAATGTACACCTGACAAGCAAAGATTCTCGAAATCATTATTATGGCTATGAAGCAATCAATCCGACGTAGTCTCTCTTTTTTTTATGTTATTTCATCATAGGTTATTGGAACTTGCTTCTTAGCGCAACATATGAAAACTGGGAAGAGAATTCAGAAATGGACAACACGAATATTTCTATGATCAATATTCGATACTCGTTTATCTGCTAGTTATTTTTTATAAGTTTATATTTTATAAATGTTAAGTTTATTTGATTTTTAACTTGTATTTTCATTTGCACATATCCGTTGATTAACTTATTTTTTTCATTTTGAATATAGATGGATTAAAATTGTATTCCTTTTTTGTTTAATCTATTTACAATCTCTATCTATGTTCATTCTAACTCGTTCAATTGTCATTCCTACTCGATATGGATGTTATCATGGATACAAAGTAGAGAAAATTCTACTTCCTTTTCAGCATGTCAAAGATTTTGGTGCTAAAAATATTATATCCACATAAAAATACTAAATAAATAATAAGTAATAATTATAATAGGAGAAAGATGTTAATCTTTGGCTTTAACTAACTAATTGGTGAATATTATATCCACATAAAATACTTAATAAATAATAAGTGATAATTAGGAAAAGGATGTTAATCTTTGGCTTTAACTAACTAATTGGTGTGTGATATTTTAAAAAATGATAAAGAGAGGCTTTTTTCCACATCCCAATTGACCCTTTCCCTCTTCAAAGATCAATGAGGTGATGTAATGCAACCAAAACCTAATTTATTCTTAGTGGAAATCCTATTTTTTTGCCACTATTTTTCTACACAATGTTTTTATTATTAAATATTTAATTGTTCAACTTCAGTATCTAGCTTTTTGCTTCACCTAAATTGTTTTTTGTCTTCAACCCGTACGACAAGGTTGCGTTTCTTTTCTTAGCATTTTGGGTGATTACCTCATTAATTTGGTCATCGTAAGGGGTTCATCTGAATATTTTTTATCAAAAAATTGTAATATATGTGTTTGTGATTATTTTTACGAGTCAAAAGTATATCAGAAATAGTCTTTTTACTTCAAAGATAAAGTAAGGACTAAGGCTTGCCGCCCGTTTGCATATATAGATTGATCAACTTATGAATTACACAAGATATGTTACTGTTATTGTTATATGCAATAGATGTTGAATCACGGTGACTTATTTTGCATGTTTACTTCGTCTTTATATTCTGAACACCTAATTAAATTTTTTGACTCTGACATAGTCATTAATTCGATATCAAGAGGTCATTGATTTTGTGGTTTTATTACTAAAAATACTTCAATTTTTTTGAGAAATATTTATTTTTGCATAGTAAGAGATATATGAATATTTGCGAAACAAATTTCTTCTACTTAAATTTTAATATTAATTATGTTGAATTATTTCCTCCAAAAATTAGAGCAATATTGTAATGGCCAAACAATTTCATGTTTGGCATTTTGCCAAAAAGGATAATCATTAAATTAAGCTGTAACTAAGTGCAGATTAATTAAGACACTATTGGTAAGATCAGTTAATATTTGTTTATTCATACTAGATTATGTGGTTAGTAAAATAATTAATTTGTGACTAATGTTAATAACCTATATTAATTAGCGGACCCTCAGCATAAATGAGACCAAGGTAGAATAGTAGAATGTTCTAGAAATTGATTTACTAACTTTGTAATTTTTTAATAAATTAAGATGAAATAGAATGTAAATTTTAATTTAGTTGTATTTATTAAAATACAAAATAATATCTTATTATTGACATTAAATTAATTGTATTTCAAGAAAATAACGCATTTGCAGTAAAAAAAATGAATAAAGAAAGGAAAAATGAGTGATTTAAGGAAATGATATAAACATAATTAACGAAGAGATTTAGGGAAGAAGTAAATGGAGAAATTGAGAAATATTAAAGGAAAGGAAAATAATAACATTAATAATAAAAAATTCAAATATAAAGATTGATCAATTCTATTTCCTCAAGTAATGTTTAATGGCCTCTTAGATTAATATCATATGGATCACAAAATAATTTAGGATTGAAATTCATTTCAAATTTTATGCTTTAACAAAAAAAAAAAGAATAAAAGTGAAGCTAACAATATCCATTAAAATATTTGTAATCAAAATGTAAATAAATTTAAATTTAATGATTAAATAATTATTATTTTTTTAAAAAAAATGACATCTAATTAAGACAAACCTAATCATAAGGAATTTATTTATCTAATTCTCCAAACTTCATATAAGTATAAAAAAATATGATCTAATTCTGTCACGTTAACAATATGCTTT
Organism: Solanum sitiens; assembly: GCA_016801875.1. Taxonomy (NCBI): domain Eukaryota; kingdom Viridiplantae; phylum Streptophyta; class Magnoliopsida; order Solanales; family Solanaceae; genus Solanum; species Solanum sitiens. The sequence continues at coordinate 452,444 of JABWTJ010000178.1, read as the reverse complement.
CGAGTATGCTATATTTTTTAAAATCTAAATAATTTTAATGGATATCGTTAGCTTTACTTTTATCATTTGTGACTCTTCTGTTAAGTGTAAAATTGAAAAGAATCTCAACCATAAATTACTTTTGTAATTCACGTAGCATTAATCTAAGAGATCAGTGAACATTACTTGAGGGAATAACACTTGACTGGGTTTTTTCCGGCTATTGATGAAGGAAGAATTATAGATGATTGTCTTAATGTTCTGTATATATTTGAATATAGATTGTTTTAATGTTCCTTGAATATTTAGGTATACTTTTTTATATTTTAAAATTAAAAAAAAAATAGATATTGATGAAGAAAGAATTAAAGATCGATTGTTTTAATGTTCTTTAAATATTTAGGGAAACTGTTTTGTTTTTTAAAATTAGATAAGAATGACTATTGATGAAGAAAGAATTGAAGATGATTGTGCTAATGTTATTTAAATATTTAGGTAAATTATTTTATATTTTAAAATTAGATATTTAGCTAAACATTTTTGTATTCATGTCACTGTTTTCATATACAACTTCATACATAGAAACATATATTATATACCGTATCAATTTGTTCGATAATTCTATGTGCATAATTATTCAACTTTAAACATTTTTAAAACCGTTTGGGTTATTATCTCAATTACTCTTTAATATTCTAATATTAATATTAATATTAATATTTGATGCTTTGTATTTTCTTCAAGTCATCTAAGAGTCACCCTATTATTAGAATATTTGATGCTTTGTATTTTTTTAAAAAAGAAATACATGAACACTTGGGATATGGTTCTAAAATAAAATGCTTGTGATATAATGAGAAACTTAGGAATAATTGATAGATCAAGGTGTTTAGATTGACTTATTTTAAGTGATTTTAGTTTTTCAGTTTTTGTTTTCCCTTTTATGGTTTTTAAAAAAGATAAAAATGATTTAAGCCAAAAAGTATAAAAATAAATTAAAAGATAAAATATTTCAGCTTATGTATTTTTCGTTTTTAACTTGTAAATTATTTTTAAAAATTCAATCCAAAACACCCTTGAAGTCAACCACTAAAGAAAATGCATGACAATTCATTTGAAATAAAAATAACAAACATCGGACCATCTAAAATATATATATGAAAGAGTACATAACTCTCAAAAATGTGCAAATTTTATATAAAAATGTCATTAAACTCAGAGTAAAGCTTTATAATTTGAGCATTTTACTGTCAAAAGTTCTTTGGTAATTTACTCTTTTTTTGCAAAATTATATCAGTGATACTATCTTTTTTTTAAAAAAAAAAAGTTACACCTGTAGTTCGATAGTTATGAAGATTTGGTATTTTATAGTTGTTTCCGTCAGAATTCACCCTAAAATTCAATTTTAAATTTTTAATGTTTCTATTTTATATTTAGCATACAACATACATTTTATGCATATAAAGTTATTCGCTCCGATTTAATTCATCAAAGAAAATCGTGTTCCTTCCTTAATCAGAGGTTTTTGTATTCTATATAGAATATATAACGAATTCAGATTAATCAAACTCTAATATAAATAGCGGACAGCCGAACACCAAATGGGACAAATAAATTGGAAGGCAAAAGCTTTCATATAATAGTATCATGATTTTAATTTAGCATACCAATCAGCACTAGCTAGTGCTTGCAACTATTTTTAGTGGATATTCTTGTAATCCTTTAGGCACCATATAAGCTATAGTTAATTTCAATCACATGAAAGTACCACATGGATGTACGATAAAATAAAACGTTTAGACATGGAAATAGGACTGAATATTTTGTTTTTATTCCCACCAAAAATGTGAACAAGCAGATAATAAAAATAAAATTTATCATATATGAGTAAGGTTCAAAATTTAAGAGTATAAAAAAGACTATTCAATTCATAAATAAAAGTTGCTAGACGTATTAACTTGGATGTTATGTTTATATAAGCTGGAAAGATTGTTATTGCATACGAATATTTACAATTGCATTATATTAAAAATGAGGAGTATTTTGAGTGCATCAATATGCACTATGATTTTTAATTTAGAGAATTGCAAAATGGGAGATTTCAATTCTACAAGTAACCATGGTACGAAAGTTTATCATAAAAATTTCACATGAAATTTGTTTTATATAAAGAGTTTTTTACGTAAAATTCTTGTGTTGATATTTATCTGAAATTTACTTTCCTGCATAGCTTTTCAAAGAACCAAATTCTCTGAATAAATATCAATTTAATCATGGAGATAATTAGTGTTTGAAGTTTGATACGTCAATAAAATTTAGCTCCCTTGAACGATTAAAGATAATTGCACCTTCTAAAATACAAGAAAGAATTATCAATCACAAGACCATTATATTTCAATGGAGAAAACTATCATTCGAGGAAATCAAGTCACTATAATCAAGAATTCAAGTATCGTCTTACAAATTTGTAAAGTATATATGAAATCGATACTCTTTAAGCAAACAATAAAGCAATGTCAAAAAATTAAAATTTTATATCTGAATTCACATTTTAATAAATTAAATAATTTGACCCTCTTGGAATCCTCTCACATAAAGCACAAGACTAAATGATATATAATTTAACATTTATAAAATCTTCTCATACTCACCCATATATACTATTTAATAAATTCACCCTTTATTTTAATTTTTCTAATAAGAAATTTTTGGCTTGCGTAGGCATCCACACCTTAGTGCCCTAGCCCCACAAGGATCCCACTAATCTTCACGTGTTGTTCCACAAAATCATCTCTATAAAAACTCAATTTTTCCACTTATTCGTAGTACGTGACCAAAAAAATTAAAATAGACAAGGTTATAAATAAACGTCATTCATCTTCTCTTCCAAAAACAAAAAAATTTAAATGGCAACAACTTCTAGCTTTGAATCCATTAGAGCTAGAGCTGTGTGGCGGAGTTGCCTAGCCTCCGCCTTTCGAACCGCCTTGGCTTGTTCGATAGTTGGCGTAGCCACCCTTTTCGGCCCCGAAAGTTTCAAGACTCAAGTCGCATTCCCCGCTTTTTCCTACGTTACCGTTATTCTAATCGTGACTAATGCCACGTTAGGTGACACTTTACATAGTTGTTGGCTTGCGCTATACGCAACGATTCAAGGTGTTTGTCCCGCTATATTAAGCCTGTGGTTGATCGGGCCGGGCCGACTCACCGCTAGCACCACGGCTACGGCCGTGGCACTGAGCGCATTCGTGATCGTCCTGCCCGAAAAAACTCACTTGATAGCGAAGCGTATAGCGCTAGGGCAACTTGTGATTGTGTATGTCATAGCTTATATTAACGGTGCGAAAACCGAACCGATCATGCACCCGGTTCGGGTCGCGGCTAGCACCGCGGTTGGAGTTGTGGCTTGTGTTTTAGCATTGTTGCTTCCCTATCCTAACCTTGCTTGTTGTGAGGTGAGAATTAATTAATTTTATTTAATTGATAAGTAGCACTAATATTTTTTTTACATGATTACTAGTATTTGACTATGTAAATGTCATTAAAAAAAAGTTAGTGTCAAATTCATTATTACACTTGTTCCATTTTCAAACATTAGATGCACTAAATGTTTTGTCTTCGAAAATTCAATAATACTTATTAATAGAATTCAGAAATAATATTTCTATCTTGTGTCGCAATATCTTCTCAGTCTTTATTTATGAAATTAATTATACGGAATATATTATTGATTAACATGTATAGGTAAAAGAGAAAAGCAAGCTCTTTGTGGAAAATGCTACCGAGAGGATTAACTTGTTTGTGAAGGCTTTTTCAGCTGAAGACAACACTTCAGCACTTGCTTTAATTTCTCAAGCCAAATCCTCAGTTAACAATGGACCTAAACTTCTCCAAGCCATTAAATCGAAGCAGGTAACTATCTCAATTTATGTGATACTATTTGATTACAGAGTTATTATTTTTAAAGTTACGTTTTAAATATGTCTATCAACTATTAATCATATTGTTTAGGATAAAATGTCATATATACTTTTCGTGACGGACTAGGAAGTAAAGTATGTCACGTTAACTTATTATAGTGGAAAGTGATTATAACTTTGTTGTTTTTTTTTACTTGAATTTGTTAACAGGAAAGCATGAAGTGGGAAAGATTTCCTTTCAAGTTTTTAAGACCATATGGAGAGAATCCAGGGGACAAATTTCAAGAAATCCAAACACCTTTAAGAGGGATGGAAATTGCATTGGAAAATTCCCCTTCAATATTCCCAATTAGTATTCTCAACATAGAGCTAAAAGATGGTCTAGAAAAACTAGGAGATCACATCTCAAAGCAAATCAACAACATGTCTCTAGACGAGTCGTCAGCAACTGTCCCAGAGTCAAATGCACATGATGCAGAAATGTTCCTCCAAACACTTCAATCAATTCAACCAACAAAAAAAGACCTCCCCTCTTTATTTTTCCTTTTTTGCCTCAAATTGTTGTTACACAAACCAACTCTCCTTTTATCATCCAAAAAAGGAGTTGACATTGAAATTGAAATTGAATCCATTAGTTCCAACAAACAAGTTGATGATGATCAAGAAGGATTTATTAAAAAGACATGGAACAATTTGTCAATTACTATAAATAGTAGAAGATTTATGACATCTTTTAAATGTTCACTTTCATTAGGCCTTGCTATATTTTTTGGATCAATTTATAGCAAGGAAAATGGATTTTGGGCAGGGTTGCCTGTTGCAATAAGCCTTGCAGCAACAAGAGAAGCAACATTTAAAGTTGCTAATGTTAAAGCACAAGGGACAGTGTTGGGAACAGTTTATGGTGTCTTTGGATGTTTTCTCTTTGAAAAATTTGTGCAAATAAGGTTCTTGTCTTTGCTTCCTTGGTTCATTGTCAGCAGCTTCTTGAGCCGTAGCCGGATGTATGGCCAAGCAGGTGAAAATTCTTTTTTCTTTTACTCGTCCCAATTTATCTGAAGATATTTTACTCGACACAAAATATAAGAAAAAATTCAAAAAGTATATAATTGAATTATTAAATGTCCTTTATTTTTTTTTGGATGTACTAAAAAGGAGAGAGTACTAAGTTAATTTACAAATAGTGACATTTCTAGTAAATGTTGCTAGTCCTCAAAGAGTTAGAAGTCCAATATGAAATATTTTAAACCAAATTGGGTAGAGTATACATTATATATATCGTCAGTATAAAGAGATTTTACATTATCAGGTCATTTTTATGTATTTGTAGCGGATAATCTGAATTGTTTTTCAAGATTATAAATATTGCTCCACATTTCAAGAAGATTTACCCGTAAAAAAATTATTTATACATCTTAAAAGTAAAATAGTGTAACAGCCTTATCAGTTAAGTTTAAATCTTGACTCTGTCTCTGATGTTCTTTATTTTGCTTTGTGTGATTAGGTGGGATTTCAGCAGTTATTGGGGCAGTACTAATTCTAGGTAGAAATGGATTTGGTCCTCCAAGTGAATTTGCCATAGCAAGAATTACAGAAACATTCATTGGATTATCATGTTCCATCATGGTTGAAATATTGTTCCATCCAACAAGAGCTTCAACATTAGCTAAAATTCAGCTCTCCAACACCTTCAAAATCTTCCACGAATGCATCGACTCAATAGCCTTCTCGTCCTCTAACAAAAACAACTCCGAGGAAATTCAAAAGAATCTGAAATTCCATGTAAATGAATTGGGAAAGTTTATAGCGGAAGCTGAGGCAGAGCCCAATTTTTGGTTTTTGCCTTTTAATAGTGGTTGTTATGGTAAGGTCATGACGTCCTTGTCAAAGATGAGGGAGTACTTACTTTTCGGGTCACAAGCACTAAGATTCCTCCAACAACATTCAACAAGTTCAATCGATTGGAATAACTTAGATGCTGACCTAATGCTTTTTAAGGATTTAATAAGTACATCCACTAAATGTTTCGAGGAGGTTAGTTTGGTAAAATCAATCGCGATACTTGACAAGGAATTCGAGAAAAGGAAAAATTCAATTGATCTTGAATGGGGAAAATCATCATCATATAATATAAGGTCTTCATCATCAAATGATCAAGATGGAATTTTGACTTCTTATCTTCAACATTCAAATGAACTTGTGGATTTTATTATCAATATTGGTGATAATAAAAATAGTGATGAAAAACTCAAGGGCCAATTGGTTTTAAGTTTGAGTGCTTTGGGTTTTTGCATGGAAAGTCTTGTGAAGGAAACTAAAGAAATTGAAAAGGCAATTAAAGAACTTGTACAATGGGAGAATCCATCATGTCATGTAAATTTGTATGACATTTCTTGTAAAGTAAGGGCTTTAGCCAATACTCAAACAAATTGAAATTGGAAATATTGGTTGTTAAATGACTTTTCTTATAAATTTAATTTTAAGTATAGATTGTTTGTTATTTTTTTATCGATAACAAAACAGATAATCACTGACGTAAAATAGAATTTCATACTTGAAAATGATTCACTTGTATGAATATATATGCACATAAATAATACACATTTTGTCACGATAGCCGCATGTCATGTTAGGTTATCAAATATAGAAATTTAATTTTTACGAACAATATCAAATATACTATATGGATATATACAAGATTTTGTGCAAGGTTTTCTCTTTTTAAGAATATTGTCTCTCTTTTTTTTCACTAGACAGTGGTCTAGTGGCTTTTTATTAATAATAGATATAAAAAATTCTCTCATCTCCTCCATTCAAGTTTATTAAGTATTTTTCGATTTTCGTGAGTAAATAATTTTACTAATTATTAAAGTTGATTAATTAAAACTCAATGTCTTAGAACTAAAATTTGTATATTTTAAAAACTATGTGAAAGTTACTATATAATTAAAATTTAGAAAAATGACAAATAAAAATGAATAAATAAATATTTTAACATAGTAAACAAGTACCCCTTCCATTCTGTTTCATATAATGTAGTTTGACTGACATTAAATTCCTTCAAAATATAAAGAAATTGAAGATTTTTAAAATTTGTGATATAAAATATGTCATAAATATTTATGTGACTAAAAATTATTTCATCAATTCTAAATAGGTATTTTAAAATTAAAATATTATAATTATAAAAATATATCTCTATTTGAAGCTGAATAAAACTTACTAAATATAGAAATGCATCTATTCGATGAGAGTCGAGTGAGTCCATTTAGTAGGAATGACCTTTCCAACTCGAGAAGGCTAGATACCTTAATTGCACTTTGCTCACCTACATAACCTCTTCTCAGTTTTTCCGGGTTGATGTCATCACATAATTAATTTTCATCTTATATATAGGTTGTGCTGAAGTCAGAATTATGACTAAGGGGTGTTAAAATATAAAGAAGTAAAATTTTATAAAAGTTAAGGAGTGTCAACATGTAATATATATGTATATTAAAAAATAGTTATATCTGATTATACATTGTAATTTTCCAAAGAGGTGTCGATCGGCACTCCTCAAGTCTATGTGTATATAATTGACCATTAATAAAATCCTAACAATTGTAATTGAATGTTAAGTTGTTTTTTTTTAATCTTGAATAAGATGTTTTAAGTTCGAGTGTCTATATATAAAAATTTTCTTGTTAGAGAATGTTTTACCTTCGATACTAAATTTTATATGCATGCATGTCTTCAACTAGTTGCAACACCGGTGACAATGATATATGTATCAAAGCTTAAATTAAAATTATTAAATTTTATTGAACTCGTATATACTATATAGTATATTCGTCCCCATGTAACATGGAATATATCTAATGTTTCTAAATTTTAAAGGCCACCATAGTGTCGGACCTCGAAATAATTCTTTCGGAGCAAAATGTGGGGTATGAAGAGATTAATTAATTAATATGCACTTCTATATATATATATATGCATGTCTAGTTATACCTCACTAAGTAAATATTGTTAGATTTAATTAGGTAATTCTAGTAAATTAGACTTTTTTTGGTCTCAAAATAGTTATTACGTTTTGCTGAGTTAATTTAATTATTTTTGGAGAACTAAATTTACTGAATAGTTTAAACTTAAAATTTAGATATTTAAAAATCGTATGAAAAATACTACTTATAAGTTTCAATTCTTCTCATATAAGTATGATAAAAAAACTACTCCGTATCTCACAATATATGTGACACAATCTCTTTTTTCGTCAGTTAAAAAAAGAATGACACAATTTTGTATTTAGTAACAATTCAATTTTAAAATGTGAAATTTATAGTCGCACAAATATCTATGATTTGGTTTAGACCATAGATTTTAAAAGTCTTTCTTTTTTAAACTTTGTGTCAAATCAAACAACGTCACATAAAGTCGGGACGGAACAAATATGTTAAAATGTTAATTGAAATTCATGGAGCTTGACTATCAAAAAATAAAACGTGAAATTAACAAGTATTTTGAAACAGAGAAAGTATTGCAGTACAACAGACTCCCTCACGTGTGTTGTTATAATCACACAAACATTTATGACTTGTTACAGATCACAAGTTTCAAAAAGTTTTTTTTTCTCAAGTCAAACAACATTACATAAAATTGCTGGCAAAGAAAATGTCAATCGAAATTCATTAAGCTTTTAACTCTCAAGAAATAAAATATACAATAATTAATAAGTATTTTGAAAAGGAGGAATTATTTAAGTATGGTTGAATCCCTCAAGTAAGAAATAGCCATGAAAAAAGAAGTAGCCATGAAAAAAGAACATTTTGTCAGCTCTTAATTAGAAAAAAAGAATGCAAAACTTCTAAGTACATTCAAGTAGTAATACTAAAATTCAAAAAGATTTTTCCAAATCTCAATTTTTCAATTCTTAATTTTTTCATTTTAGTGGTGCAAAAACATATCTTAGCTTGAAGTCTCATCATTATAAAAATATTAAATCTAGGATTTGGTTTGTGAAAAGTAAAATAAATAAAGTGAAAAGTGAAGGGAATAACATAAAAAAAGACAACATTATATGATAGACAAAACACTGTAAAAAGAATCCTATTCCTATTTATAATCTACACAATATCTTTTAGTCACTAATCTAGTAAACTTAATCACACTAGATCAAATAAAATATATATATAATATATAAAATAGATATAATTAAAATTCTTAACTCTTAAGCACTAAAAAAGTTATGTATAGAGTATAGATTTTTTTAATAACCTGAAAATATTATATAGTACTACTTATTTGCTGCATTATGTGCTCTGACGAAAGATTAATTAAGTCAAATTTATTGAAAATACTTGTACTCTCGATCGTGCATGCCCCATTTAAAATTATATTGCTCCCTCCGTTTAAAAAAGAATGACCTCATTTTCTTTTTTTTACAACACTTTAACTTTCCACGTAGCATGTTTAAAATCACAAGATTAAAGGATACTTTAGTAAATTTGACAAAGCTTTAATGTAGAACCACAAAATTTAAAAGTTTTCTTCTTTTATTAAACTCCGTTCTAAGTCAAACTAGGATATTTTTTGAAACGGGGGGAGTACTACATGTTTTCATAAATTCATTATCGATTTCTATCAGAGTGGACGTTTTATAAAGGGATCTTTATGCTCTATGATAAATTATATATAAGAGAACTTACTTTTAGTTTAAGTCATTCATAGAAGTATGCTTTGCTCAATCACTCACTTCAAAAAAAATTGAGACTTCTCAGTAGATTTCAATATCCGATATATCTCTTTTGATCGATTTTCTAGGTTGTTGAAATTGAATATTTATCAAAAAGTGTCAAAATATGAAAAAGTAAATGTATGAAAAAAGTCAAGAAAAATCACTATATATAATAAATATAAAAATACTTAATTTTTTACACGATATAATTTTTTAACGAATTTCTAACTCCGTCATTAAGCGAGCCTTGGTAGAGTATTATTTTTTAGAGGTTGTTTGGTGGATTGCATTTACCTTCTACTTATCAAGCACTAAAAATGTAGAACCGATCGTGGTACAAAGATAAAGTACATAATCATAATTAGTGAATTAATTAAACAAACACATGATAGGAGATTAAGTACATCAAAAGGTGACAAAATGTGTCAAAGCTGATTCATGTATATATTATTACCATGAGTTTACTTTAATTAAATTAACACAGCTGTAATAAACTCTTGATTAAAGTTAAGTTCCTTTTCTATATCCAAAATATAAAAATATCTTGAAAAATAGAGTAACTTTTATTCACTTGCAATATTAAAAATTAGTTACTATCATATTAAACAAGAGATAATAACTTTTATTTTCTAACTTTCTATATGACATATTTAGTATATCCTATATATTTTTAGTTTAAGCTTGCAAAATTTACAAAAATTATTTACTTTTTTATTTTCGTGTCTAATTAAAATCGTATAAACAAATTGAAATACAAAAAAGTAGTATAAATTAAAACTTGAATTTTGTCCAACAAGCTAAGCATTATGTGATTATGGCATATGCCTTAATCAACATTTAAAAAGTATAATATTAACCACGACAAGAGAATCAAATCTTTTATCTCTTATCATAATGCTACCAAAACTATAAATGCGATGCACTTGAAACTTGAAAGTGGACTAAAAAAAATTAGTTTATATATTTTGAATCATAATATTTTTCTTACTGAGTTTTGAATAAGTTATTTATACGCATTAATAAATAAATAGAAATTTTGACCTAAACTATTAAATTTTATCAAATCTTTGATTACTCTAAGCTCTATCAAAATAAAGTCAAAGAAAAGCTTATGCTAAGCGCCGCGTAATTTTATAAAAAGAAATATAACTTTACCGCTCGTGTGAAAAAGAAGAATCCTTTTAGGGGACTTGTGTCTCACTGAAATTTGATTAAAATAATTTTGAAAAAAGGTGATTACAACGAATAATTATTTTATTTTATTATAGTCTGATTATTCTGAATTCATATTGCATAGAGAAGTGCTTTCTATAAAAAAAAAACAAATTTCAATTTGATATTGAGAATATTTATTGGATCGTGATGGCCAGCTAAAATTTAAGGGGAAATTTCGTAAATTGTTATTGAAAATAACTTAATTAGGCTTCATAGATATAGTTTTCTAATTACGATTCCCAGCTACATGTTTGAGGGAGGAGAAAGGCGAGCGGGACTGGGAGAGGGAGGAGAGTGGAGAGAGATGAGTTGTATTTGTATATTTGTCGAATTGTCTATGTATATATGTTAGAGAATTGTATATATTTAAATGGTATACATATGTATTTGTATATCTGCCAAGCGAAATTTGAGAGAAGGAGGAGAGAGGCAAGTGAAAGAGGGCAAAGAGTGCAGAGAGGCAAATTGTATTTGTAAGTCTGTCATATAATTGTGTATGTATAATTTGTATTTGTATATATATAAGAGAGAAGAAATGCGAGAGATCGAGGAAGAGAGGAGAGGATAAACATATATAAATTATAGCTCAAAAGAGGTTGCGAGTGATAAATAATTTAAACTATAACTATGTTAGCTAATTAACTAGTATAGGTTTGCTTATTCGTATAATTTTCTCAGAACTTTTAACGGGATTGAAGCAACTTCTTGAAATCACTAAGAAAGTAGAAAAGTATCTAGAGTTGCTCTTGAAAATGCATTAAACATAGTCATGGACCAATATCTTGGTGTTGTTAAAAATATAAATAAACACTTTATCCTAATTAATTGGGGATAAACTCGAATCTGATCGATATCTTTGATTAAGAGAGAAACCAACCCTAGTTTGTATCACATTTGTTGATGGTGAGAATAATTATTTATACTACTACAAGTTGCACACCACAACATTTTGGCCCCCCCAAAAAAGAACAACTCTTTTTGGGATTACATTTTAGAAAAGTTTTTAGTTGGAAAAGTTCTTTTTAGAACATTTGGATGCCATAAACACTTATCGAGAAAAAAATATAAATAGATAGTAATTTTCGGATAGGATATGAGGTTATATTTTTATTATCTTGTGTACAACAAAATTCATACTTTATATTACACTAGTATATTCATTTGTATTCCTCTAAAAACAAAACATCTAGTAAAAAGAGTATATCCATTACATAATCTTTTTTATTTTTTTAGTCTCACGTATTATAATCTAAAAAATTAAATGAATGTACAAATTATTTACAAAATCAAACTATCCTTACAGAAAATATTTTTTTAAAAGTAGGGTTGAACATGTTTTTATAAATAATTATCTGATTATGTAATATCATACATTACATCTACCAAAATAATGAGCATATAAAAAAGTATCGAACATAGAAAGAGCTTCTGAAATTAGTTTTATACATTAATTGGCTCCACTTCCGTTGCACGGATCGAATTATTATTAATTTGCGCTACTTCAATTACAACAAATCAAATTTTAGAAATCCTTAATATATTTGATAATTATCTAAACAATCACTAATACTAAAAATGAAAACAAAAAAAACAAAAAACAATTAATAATAATAATTTTTTAAAAAAATAGCATTTTTGTGGCTGCTGGGATTCGAGCCCAGGTCTCCACGGCCACAACGTGGAATTCTTACCACTAAACTACAGCCACTTTGTGGTTAACAAATTCAACTTTCGTAATTTTAATATATTAAGGTAATAAGCCTAATTTATTTAACAATTGAAATAATAATTTATATTTGATTGTTCGTCATAAGATTGTTAGGAATGATAAAGAACTATTTATTATTATTATTTTGCTTTTTTAAGAAATAAGAATGAAACATCAAGATTCAATTAAAATAAACAAAAATGTATAACTTATGTATATTTCCTTTTTTAGTTGTCCCTAATTACTTGTCCATTTTGACAAATTAAGAAGAAATAATTTTTTTTTATCTATTATATCCTCAATTAACTACTTTGAAAAAGGTAAAACTTTTTTCAAAATTGTAAGTTTTTAATCATCTATTTCATAATTATTAGGAGTAAAGTGGTAAACTCAATATGTTAATTATTGTTTTCTTAATAGATATCCAATTTAAAAAGGGATAATTGTATAGAATGACAAACTAATAATAAAATAAATATAGTAACTATTGTTTGATTTATTTGTGTTCCATAGCAAACTGTTTGTCAGTCCCTTTTTCGCTCATATTCTCGCTCGCCTCTCTCGATCGCTTCCTTCGCTCGCCTCTCTTGCTTTATACAATAGAATTGTATAAATTGTGTTTCTAATTGTATAAAGCGAGAGAAAATTGTATATACACATGCAAATACATATATCTCCGTCTTATACACTTATAATTATACAATAAAAGTACTTCCCTGCCCAAGTCTCTTTTGTCTTTCTCTCTTTCACGTTTTATACAAATTCAAATTATATATAATTTCTCTCTTTCTCGTTTTATACAATTCGATTCAATTGTATATTCCCTGCCCAAGTCTCTTTTGTCTTTCTCCCTTTCTCGTTTTATACGAATTCAAATTGTATATAATAGTTCTATACACTTATAATTATACAATTTGTTTTATGTACTTCATTTTAATAATTCGCTTCAATTGTATATGTATAGCAAATTATACATATATATGTTTGTTATTGAACGCAATTATGTAAATTTTGTTATATCATACAAATATAAATTTTATATTTGCTATACGTGAAAGTTTCCCTAACAAAACAAAATGTTATTGAAGTTAATTGGATTGAGTTTGTGTTATTATTAATGAATGGAACAAATTATTTATAGGTTATAATGGTGAAGTCTTCATCAATTAGAAAATTCCACATGTGTCTTAAAAGTACTAAGATCAATTTATTAGTTAAATTGATTAATTTATTAATAATTTTTTATTCACCACGTAGAATATAAACTGATCATTTAATATGGAAGGGAGTGTTACATATCAAATGTTGGAACTCACATTATTTATGCCAACAATATTCACATTTTCGAGAAAAGATTATTTCACATTGGACTTGCTTTCATGAGTATAATTCTTTTTAAAAAATTAACTTTTACCATGTGCTAAAAAAATGAAAGTTTTTCTCTAATGATGTCTGGTTGAATAGAATCTTAAAAAGTGTTTCAAAAAAGTTCTTTATTTGCTTTTTCCATCCAAAAAATTGGATTCTATATTCAATTTTTTTGTGCGCGTGTTATTTTAATTTATAGAAATTTCTAAATAGCAAGATAGAATTAAAAGAAGATTGAATTCCATCCAAAAAAAATTGTATCCTATATTTAATTTTTTTTGTGTGCGTGTTGTTTAAATTTATAGAAATTTCTAAATAGCAAGATAGAATTAAAAGAAAATTAAACCAACCACATATAACAGAGAACACCATCAAATGATGTGATTCGATGGATGAGATCACTTCTTTCTGAACCAGAGGTTTCAGGTTCGAACATGAGTATGGAAAAAAATTTAGTAGAGAGTGTTTCCCTTCACCCTTAAATAGGCTTTACACGTCATATATTCAGTATAACTAGTCGGACTTTAATACAAGTATGGAAAAAAATAGAACAAGCTAGCTATTCTAAATTAAGCAATTTGTATTAAACAAATTTGAGAGACCGATAATTACAAGATTTTGTTTAATATGCTATGTGTAGAGTGGTGATGTGACCTAATTCGTTGATGCCTTGTTTAGGTAATTAGCACATATTCTAAATTTCTAATTATATGATTAACAACAACATTGGAATCTTAATTAAACTAATCCTTCCACCTCCTCCAGAATTAATTTATTTTTGAATAAATATTTTAGCGTGTCTTGTGTAATTCATTAGTCTATTGTTGTTATGTCCATTATTATTATTATTTTTACCTAACAAGCATGTTATATTATGTTAACTTAAACTATAATTTCCTTGTGTTTTAGAATTTGCTTGTGTTAGTTAAAATTTAATAATAGAGTCAGTATTCAATATTGCTGTAAAGTAATTAAACAAATATTTTTATTTCACCAAATTTAAATTATTTTATATAAAAAAGTAATACTCAAACTATACATTATATACTTGAAACCCACGCTTCTTATTCCTAAAGAAGTATCACTACCAATCATAGAAGTGCTATTTAAGTCTTTTATTTATTTATTTATTTACTTATTGCTTCATTTAAATACCTATCATAAGTCATGTGTACTCGTGGAAATAAAAATAATATACTCATAATAGACATTCGTCTCAAAAGAAGCATAACTACAACAAGATTGAATGAAAAATAACAACAAAAAAATAGCAATATAAATAGATACTACTACAATAAATAATAATTACTATGTAATTATCGTTATATTATATTTAGCGCAATAATATAATATGAATATTTATAATCACAATTTTATATAAATGTCACTAACAACTAGGTTCAAATCATTTATTTAATAAAATCAGATTTAGATCCTACACTAGTAAGGATTTTAATTAAGATAAATTAACATACTCTCAATTTTGATAAGACTCCTAAATTAGAGTCACAACACAACCAAATAAATAAAAATTAAGATTACTTGTATGAACATGTCACACGATATTTTCAATATTCCTAATTTTGAATAATCAATATATATATATATATATATATATAAAATATGAATCCAAAATTGCTGATGTGGCATGCCTCTAAGAGCTAGAAAAATATTCATCTTTTTATGTTTTTTTTAATCATTTTTTAAATTTTAAAATACAAAAAAAGTCTCTTAAATATTGAAGATAATCACAATTAAAGTCATTAAATTATAATTACTCCAATGAATGTTATTTATCTTTTCATATTCATATGTTACTAATTATTTTTACTAACTATAAATACTAAAGCGAATGTCTAATACTACATAACATTTTGTCTTTTTCATTCATAATTTCCTTTCAATTCTTTCTTTTTTTCTTTTCATTTGAAACTCTTTTTCCAAGAAGTCTCTTTCTTTCTTTTTTCCTTTTTTTAATTGTTTTTTATTTTAGCATTGTCAATGTTGTCCACAATTTATTATCTTAGTATGTAATTTTCATGCCTGATTTTTTATTTTATCTTATTTTCATCTTAATATATTGAATAAATTAAATAAATGCCCTCTATTAATCATTTCCGTTTAAATTCTTCCATTAATTTCTTTATTATTTTGTATATGTACGTTACAATATACCCAACTGGGCAACTATACGTGAAACTCATTTTATTGGTTGCAAATATTCAATTTTGTCCCTAAATTTCATCTATTAATTTAGTTATTATTATAATTTACATGTATGAATGTCATATTTAATCTATCCATATTTAGGATATTCTTTACCATTATTATTAATCTCTTCCCCTAATTTTTTTTTACATTTTTTGTATTAATTATGTTTCTGTAAGGCAATGTAGAAATGATCAATGCAGTAGTTATGAAATTTAAAAGGTAAGTTTCATTGTAATTTAATAAATACAAAAATGTGAAAAGTCATTATATTTAATGACATTTACCATATGAGTTATATTGTAGTTATATCATATTTGCACGTATAAATATAAGAAGCATTGCAAATGATTGAGAAGCTCAGTCAATGTTGGGTGCTGGTGATATTTTACTGTTTATTTTAAAGGTGAGATTATCTATATTTTTTTTATATAAATTGATGATAAGAATATTTATCTTTTTCTATTTATGCATTTTTCAGAAGGAATTTATTAAAAGATATGAGTGTTTATGAATTGTTAACCTTGAATTATGATATTATATTTTGAAGGAGGACTGTTGCTTGGAGGCTCAAATTTATTTTCTTTTATATGAATTGATGGTAAGAATATATATCTTCTCTTATATATGCAATTTTCAAAAGGAATTTATTAAAAAATAAGAGTTTTATGAAATGTGAACCCTGAATTATGATTTTATAATTTGCAGGAGAAAGTGTTATTTGGAGTATCAACCTAAAAAGGTTGTTAAAAAATTCACACATATCAAAAGAAGTGAGAATATCTATTTTCTTTTCTATATACATTTTTCAAAGTAATATATTAAAATGTGAACTATAAACTATAATTTATATTTTGTAGGAAGAAGTGTTATTTGGAGTCTCAATAACAAAAAAAGGTTGCTTAAAATTCACACATACCAAAAGAAGTGAAAATATTTAATTTCTTTTCTATATATATATTTTTCAAAAATAGCATATTAAAAGACATGATCATCTATAAAATGTGAATTGTAAGTATAATATTATATTTTTGTAGGAACAAATTTAAATTCAAGTTCAACAAATTGTTTTAGAAGCCAATAAACAAAAAAGATGTTGCTCAAAAATTCATATAGAAAAAGAGATTGTTCGTTATTTATATTATGAATTGTTAATTCTTTATCCTTGTAGTTGCAAGAAAAAGAGAAAGTAAAACGAGAACAAGACACCAAAGAAAGTTTGCTTCAGTATATTTTTTAGATAAATTTATTAAGACACAATATATATGACCATAAACCAGAAAACTTAATAGGCAATTGTCCACTTTCATCGTACAATTTTAAAAACAAATAATTGTTATATTAAAAAATGAAAAATAATTTATAAAATTGGGATCGTGTAATGCAAATTACTTTTGACTTTTTGTCAATGATTTGGATTGAAAACACTTTTTTATTATTTTTCAAAATTTTAAAAATTATGAGTTAAATTTTGAACTTTCATGGTCAAAATGAGTTTTCCATAGTTGAAATCCAAAATAAATAAATAAAAATAATGATTAAGGGGCTGTTTGGTTACTGGTTAGAGTTATGCAGGTATTAGTTATGCAGGGTTTAGTTATGCAAGTATTAGCTATGCAGGGTTTAATTATGCAGGTATTAGTTATGCAGGGTTTAGTTATGTAGGTATTAGTTATGAAGGTATTAGCTATGCAGGGTTTAGTTATGTAGGTATTAGCTATGTGGATTAATAATGTAGATATTATTTAATTAAGTAGAGATTACAATACATGAGTTATTAACTATTATTATTAAATTTGTTGTAAATTATTAATATATATTATTTATAAAATAATAATAATACATGCTAATAAAATGTGAAATATATTGACTAATATATAATGCTAATATTTGATTAGCATATGTACCGTTAAAAAATATACAATCAATTTCTAATATTAAAAAATATTTATATTTGCATAAATTAATCAAAACGGTAAGTAGAAATGAAATAATCTATATATAATAAGAAATAAAAATAACACATGTTGATAGGAAATAATATAGTTTTCAATTAAAAAAATAAAATAAATTAAAAGAAATAAAAATGGTCTAAATATTTTTTAAAAAAAAACAACAAACCTATATATAGAAAAACAATAAAGTTTTGAATTAAAAATAATAAAATAAATTAACAGGGTAAATATGTAATTTATCACTTTAATACATGTATAACTAATACCCACATAACTTATTCCACCTTCTACCCTGCATAACTTTATACATAAATTCCCTCATAAGTTATATTGGTATTAATTATGTAGAACTACAAAAATGCAACCAAACATTGTATAAGTCATGTTGACTTTTCAACCTAATAAAAAACTTTTACCAAACATAGTAAAACTAATGCAATGTTTTATACATGAATAACATATCCTCTTATACCGTAATCAAACAACCCCTAAATAACTTCTTTAGTTACTTATGACTGGATGGACATGACATATATGAATTTGTAAAGGAATGAAAAAATATAGAATGTTTAATTTTTTAAATTATTTCTACCATACGATATACATTCATTATATTTCTAACGAAAGTTTAATTTCTTATTGTTCATTGTTTCTCTATTTCTTTTTTAAATTTTAAGTCGTGAAAATTTAAAATGGTAGAATCATAAAAATGAAGGTCAAATGATAAATTTGATTTTCACAATTCAAAACTACTTCTTTCTTATGTTTCTACTTTTTTTATTTTTTATTTTCAAGTTTAAATAACTAATATAAATAGGTTGTTGCATTTATATTGAAATGTGTTTCATCAATGCTTCTATATAAATGAATGGAAAAATTACATATAGATAAACATGTATATTGTTATAAATACATTGAATGAGTGGATAGTATATAAAGTTAGTACATGAACAACTATATATATTCACTAGGTTTCATGAACCTTTTTGGATAAGAATGTATCTATTTATTATGATACTTAATATGGTGACTTTTAGAGTGATTTCTCAACCTATAAATAGGGTTGTTCATTCACTATTGTAACATATACATATGAGACTAAGATATACTTGAATAAGAAGAAAGTCTTCTCCTACATCTACTTCTCTTGCCTTCTTCTCATTATATTTATATTGTCATGAGCTTGATTTTATAACACGTTATCAGCACGAGACTCTATCCAATTGAGAGTGAGTTCTTGTTTTTCTTTAGCTCATATTTTGGTTGATCTCGTTATGAAGATCAAAGTATTATATGCATAAAATCAGGTATGTATTTTCTAAAATCTTTTTATGATTTAGAATACAATAATGTTCAGTCACTAACATTGACCAGGAAAAAAGACATATACTACTATTGGTTGAATATGACATACTATAAAAAAAAAAAAAAAAATCTTAAATGGAAGAAGGTATAAAGTTTAATAGCATGAGTTTGAATATTATTTTGATTATTTTGAAAGACTCAAAGGGTGAGTCATGTTGTATTTCGATCTATTATACCGTTGGTTAAGGGTAAGACGGTGGATTCAAGTCTCATCGCACCAAAAGGGTAAGACATCAGGTTAAAGTCCGGATGCACCATAATAAAAAAAAAATGTTTGAGGGTAAGACGATAGATTCATGTTCTGTCGCACTAAAAGGGTAAGACATCAATTTGAGTTTTGATGCACCGTGATTGGGTTCAAGTCCCATGGAGTTATGGCGTAACACGCCTTATATGGGTAAGACATTGAGTTTTAGCCAATGCACCATATCGATGATAAAATGATGACTAAGAAAAAAGCCTTGAAATTTGTCCCATTGAATTTGTCCATTCCTTGAAAAGAATGTGGTAGCAACATATGATAACTTTGAAATCTGATGTTGACTTGCTCTATTCTATCGTATGAATGTGGTAGCAGTAAATAATTAGTCTGAAAGATGACAAATGATTAACGATATGAAAAAGGGCATGAAGGAACGGAACTATAATAGTCATCATTGTGGTAATTATAAAAGGAAGAACATTATGGGTTCTCCAATTAGTCCTTCAAAATGTGAAGGCAGTTTTCATTATCAAAATGGTATGAAAGGTCATTGAACTTGTGAATGTTGTCGACCCAATAATTCAAGTTTATAAATCCTCTATCAAAAGACAAGAAGATAAAGTAATGGTATCCTTGATCTTTCAAAGTGATGTTGAGGTGTGTCATGTAAATATGATGAATTTTAAAGGCATGACAAAGTGCTTATAATGCAAATTTATGAAACACATAAATGATTAGTCCATTCCTTGAAGAGAATGTGACAAGTGATGTGTATCATGAATGCTCCACCATTCTATAAGAGAATGGGTCAAAATGTGATAAAATCATTATTGGTTGGATATATGTCACAACTCACCTCTATGGGAGGTTTGAGAAAAATGATATATGTCAAAACTCACCTCTACAGGAGGTTTGAGAGGAAATAAATTTTATTTGACAGAAATGGTTAATGGTATTGTACGTTTATAGGTCACTATGGTATGTTTATGTGAACTACCGAAAGGGCAAAAGAAAGAAATAGTTCTTGCCTATAAGGGTTGTGGTCATTATTGTGTGGCAATACAAATTTGTCATTGGTTGTATACCTATGGTACAACAGTAAAGCAAGAAACATGTCTTGCTCATAATGTTTTGACCATGACAATAATAATATACTTTCCTCTTTGAAGGAGATGTTCACCATAGGAATGGTGTCATGCAATATGTGATAGTACACAAAATTAATAGCAAGCTCTAACGAGTTGTGTTATTTTCAGAGGAATAATATTGGGGTTGTAGTAAGTCTCAAAAGAAACTTTTTAAGTTTCAGATGAATTAAAAAGAAATATTGAGACTATAAATTACGAAAGGATTTAATATCTTTAAATTACTACAACCGAAGTGGGTTATAAATATTGATGTAAACGATTACCCATTTTTTTCTCTTGTTTGTTGCATACAAACATGGACATGCTGATGAAATCACATATAAAAGTAAACTGTAAATGTACTGAAATAAAAATCAGTTGGCATGATCAGTTGGCCATTGCGACTAAATGTGATGCAAATATAATGAGAATTCATGTGGCTTATATGATGAAGAAATAAAAGATTCTTCAAGAATTCTCTTGTGTTGCTTGTTTTCATTGTACCAGCTAAGGTTGGGATTGTAATTCCCTGAAATTTTTGAAACATTTAAAAAGGTGAATATGAGCTCATTCATCTGCCATGTGGATCATTTGCAACTATATGATAGACGTATCTATGTGATGATCACATGTGCTTTGTTGTCAACTTACAAATTGGTGTTTGTAAGGTTGTTTAAAATTGTATTGATAATACTGGTTGATTTAGCAGAAATTGTATGCCTCCAATTATAGTTAAATCATGGTTATGAGAACAAAACTCCCAAATAAGATTTGGTATGAGATAATTTTATTTAACATGTAGCAACACATGTATGCATCAAGCCAACAAGGTTTCCCCATAATAATTGGTTCAGGGTCAGGAACTAAATAATTTTCATCTAAAATGTTGAATGTGCGGTTATGATTTTAATTGCTCCACCACGCACAAAGATGAATTCCCAAATAAGGTTGGGGTGAATGTTAGATTTTCTAACATTAGGGGGAGAGATGATTGATAGCTGAAAATTATGTGTGCGGTTAATTATGAATTATCTAGATCCTCATTAAATAAATATGTGAACTTAAAGTTCAAGGGATAATTCATTTGCATAATGTTGTAAAATAATTGCCAGATGAATGTACTGACCCTATGAAATAATTCAGCTGCAAATGCTCCAATGTGAAGTCCTTGAAGGACAGAGTCTATGATACGCCGGAAGCGTAATAGACCAATCGGTTCCAAATATAAAATTCCTTGAAGAAGGAGAGGAGCAAATGATCTATATGATCATAATAACGAGGCAAGTGCTATAAGAGAGCACCACGACATAACAATTCATAAAACCTTGGAAAAGGTTCAGGTACCTGAAAAATAATGAAAAATGAAGAGATCTCGATAAGTTATGTCTTATTGGAATCGATATCAAATAACCGTCGACGGTATTTTTGATATGAGGTAGCGCTCAATGATATAAATTGTGACGAGGATCTTGAATTCAAATCTGTCATATAGTATGGACAGATAAATGGTTGGCCAAGTAAATGCATAATTCAAGTATATTGTTTCACTTAGAAAAGTGACTTTTTAGACTGATAGTCCATAAATCAAGGTATAATGTCAGTGGGGTACAAATAAATTATTATGCGATAGTATTACCGTAAGAGATCAAGTACGGTTTGTGCCTTGGGGCATAAAGGTTTGTCGCAAATATCCTGACATTATTGGAGATGTTTTCACCTTTGGTGGATGCAACGAGGTTTGTTTTGATCTGGCAACATATGAAAAACTTGAATGCATATGATGAATAATTGTCATGTCTAGCTAGACAATAAAGGTTATGAAAATTCTTGAAGCAATTGAGGTGTTCTAAGCATATAAAAGTTTGAAGAAAACTTTTTCAATAAAGCTTCAAGAATCCTTATATGGATTGAAATAGTCAAGGAAGAAAAGGGTACAAAAGAATGACCCTAATTGTCCTTGTATTTTATGAAAATGTCATGGTAAGACAGAATTTTGTCTTGACCTACAGATTGATAATTTGACAAATGAAATATTTGTCTAACAGTGCACATACACTGAAAAGTTTTGATGCAATTTTATATAGATAAATCACATTCATTGAGTACCCCAATGATTATGAGATCACTTGACATAAATGATGATTAAGTTTGATCTCAAAAGAAGGATGAAGAGTTTCTTGGTGATGAAACTACATATCTTGGGCACTAGTGCATCTTACTAACAATATTTGACCAGATATTTGTCTTGCAGTAAATTTTCTGGCAAGATTCAGTTTCTTCCCGATAAAAGGACATTGAAATGGTGTTGAGCACATGATTGAATATCCTCGAAGGACCATAGTTATGTGTTTATTCTATTCCGAGGAATCCAAGACAAAATTGTTTCGTTACGCAGATGCAGAATATTTATCTGATCCGCATAAAGCTCTATCTCAAGCACGCTATGTGTTTGCATATGGAGGCACAATAATATCTTGGCGATCAATGAAGCAAATGTTGTTATGCAGAAATAAAAGCCCTCCATGAAGCAAGTCGAGAGTACGTCTGGTTGAGATAAATGACACACCATATTCAGGAAATGTGTGGTTTTTCTTTGAATAAGAATATACCAACCACAATGTACGAAGATTGGAGACATCACCACAAGAAATTAAGTGATGTTTTAATCAGGGGGAGTATAATACGCGTTGCACTCTTTTTCCCTTGACCGAGGTTTTTTTCCCACTGGGTTTTCCTGGCAAGGTTTTTAATGAGGCAACAAATAGTGCGTATCAAAAGATATGTGTACTCTTTTTCCTTCACTAGAATTTTTTTCCTACAGGGTTTTTTCTAGTAAGGTTTTAACGAGACACACTATCTATGGACATCCAAGAAGGAGTGTTATAAATACATTGAATGAGTGGATAGTCCATAAAGTTAGTACATGAACAACTATATATATTCACTAGGTTTCATGAACCTTTTTGGATAAGAATGTATCTATTTATTATGATACTTAATATGGTGACTTTTAGAGTGATTTCTCAACCTATAAATAGGGTTGTTCATTCACTATTGTAACATATACATATGAGACTAAGATATACTTGAATAAGAAGAAAGTCTTCTCCTACATCTACTTCTCTTGCCTTCTTCTCATTATATTTATATTGTCATGAGCTTGATTTTATAACATATATAAACTTATTGAATCAAATTTTCTTTTACTTACAAAAATAAGGAGCATAAGTTTAGCGATATAAAAAATATTATTAGAAGATAAAGATTCTTATTTAAGATTATAAAAGATATAAAACTTAAATACTAATAATAAACTTAATTATAACTTGAAATCTGATTTAATCGTTAGGATGTCACTATAAAAAATATATAAAATATTTTAAGTACTCAACTATTCTAAAAAGTTAGTTAATGAATTTAACGAGTTTTCATTAAATTTAGTTAGATATTTCAGTTTATCCAAAAATATTTCAATTTAAATTTATTTAAAACTTTTTTCACTAGACTGTCACCTCATGACCACACTAATAAAATTTTAAAAATTGTTACAGGCATCCAAAAAAAATTGTCCATGAATTTTTTTTTTTTCCTAACAAAAACAGTTGAAATGACGATTGATTACAGGAATTGATTGCTTGAATAAACTTTTTAAAGATGTTTTAATGTTTGAAAAGCAATTGGGACAATCGAAATTATTTTCTCCACACATAAAACTTCTATTTTTCTTATAAAATTAAACTAAATTTAATATTCCAAACACAATTTTGATTTTTAATATATATTTTCAAAAAGATTAAATATAATTTTTAAAAAATATTATATTTCTTTAGTCTCAATTTATGTGGCACCTTTTAAATTTCGAGATTCAAATAAATTTATTTTTTATCTCAATTTTTTATATATATCTTTTAAATATTTTGAGCAGTCAATTATTGCGAATGATAACACTTGTTACATAATTTCAAATATATAAATTTTATTTTTTAAAAAATTAAAAAAAAAATTAAACCAAATTTATGGTCAAAACAAATATAAGTTGGGAAAGAGGAATATAAGGTCATCAAACTTAAAAGTCCAAGTTACTCTGAGCCGGTCAACAAAAAAAAATTATGGTCAAAGTGTGGATGTTTTGAATATTTGTTTTCTTTATTATTGAATTTTTATATTTTTTTAGGAGATAAATTATATTACTATTTATACATCAAACTAATTAAAAATAAATATTTCTTAATACTTCTCTTTTTATTTTTAATTATTATTTTTTTCTAAAATCGATTTTCATTTTTTATTTTTCACTTTTGACATATCAATATATATTTTTTACTCTTAAGAGTAACTTTTTTCGTGTTTTACCTTCGGCATTAAATACTTATTTTTTAAATTATTTTTCCAAACATTATTTAATTAGGAATACATTGGTAAAATACTTACCAATAATTATTTTTTAAAAGGAAAAGGGTCTGATATACCCCTCAACTTTGTCATTTAGAGCTGATATACCCCTTGTTATGAAAGTGGCTCATATATACCCCTACTTATAAACAAATGGCTCACATATACCCTTTTTCTAACGGAAAATGAAAATAATAATAATTTTAATCTAATTTTTATTTTTTTTCTAAAAAATATAATCCCATATGAGTAGATTTAATCCTCGTCAAACATACTTTTTTTTTACTTTTTTTATTTTAATGACTAATTTAGAATTATTATTTTTGATGATCAAATTTATTAAAGTTTTACTAATATTCTTGTAAAATTATTGTAGATGACCAATTTTTTTTCTTCGATTACAAAAATTAAATTACAATATAGACATAAAAAATAGAGTTTAATATTTTTTCTTTACACTAAGGAATGAAAGAAAAAAAATAAGAATAAGAAACTCAAATAATTATAATAAAAGAAGTCAGAAAATAATTTATGTATGAAAAAAAATTGAAATATACCTTGAACTTTGATAAAAGAATCATATATACCCCTAAACAATTTTTAAAAAAAAATAAAATTAAAAAATATAAATTCAAAACTAATTTTTTCACTTCCGTTAAATGAAGGGTATATGTGAGCTCATTTTGTAACGACAGGGGTATATGTGAGCCGTTTGTATAACGGTAAGGGTATATGTGAGCCACTTTCATAACGAGGGGTATATCAGCTCCAAATGACAAAGTTGAAGGGTATATCAGACCCTTTTCCCTTTTTTAAATGAGTGTGTCAATCAAACTATAACAAGTAAAAGTAAACAGGGGGAGTATTTGTCATTTCACTCTCGAGAGTTATTAGCCTTGGAAGTATGAACTAGCTTAACCAACATAAAAAAGTTAAGTAATTCATCCATGTTTAGTAGTCAAATTAATTAGTCAAAATAAATTAATAATATTCATTTATTGAAAATTTGACTTTAAAATAACATTAAATGGGGTACATATAAACTTATATAGTTTCTTTAGACCATCTCCACCGTCTCTAGTTTACCCTCCGTTCTCTATATATAGAGGGTAAAATAGTGCTCTCTCCAACTATTCCTTTCTCTATTTCACTGTTTGATTAATTCAATATTATTTCTATTATATCAATTAAGTCTTTATCATGTGTAATTATTTTCTCATGCAATATAAAATCTAAAAAAGTATTATTTTCAACTTACTATTTTCACATAAATTAATAATAATAATTTTAAAAAATATTGTCACTTTAAATATGTATTTAATATTATTTATATAATATAAGACTATTGATTACATTTTAAATATTTGCTATTATTTTCTAGCTAATATGACATCTAAAACATATTATTGATAAGTATACTACTTCCATCTCCAATTAACTATTTTTTCAATTTAATCTTTTTTGTCGCTTTAATTTTATAATTTAAAATTTATAATTATTTTCACTATGAAAATGCACAAAATTTAAATGATAATTCAAATAGTCTATTTTTATATTATGGTGATAAATTACTAAACTACACTTTTTAATGAGTACGTAAATACTTATTACATAGTTTAAAATGGAATAGGGGAAATAAATTACAACACGAAATAGTGAATACAAGATGAAATTGTTAATCTAAACAATTTTAGCTACATGTAAATAAAAAAATATAAGGATAAAAAATTACTCATTTTGAACTCTGTAATGCATGCATTTATGAAAGCAACATAATAGTCTTTAAAGTTGGATATTTATGTAAAATATAAAATAAATCTTACGATGATTCAATATTTTTTATGTCATAGTACTTCATGAATGATTTTAATTTTATTTGAATTGATTGTTCACATATGTTATATATAATATTTGTTATAATTTATGTTATTTAGAATTTTAGAATAAAATATATATTTTTAATAGGGAAAATTATGCGGATAAGTAAACTTATACTATCTAATTACTTATCAGAGCTATAGTTTGCTATAATTACCACTCACGACTAACATTATACATTAATTACATGGGCTGACTTCGAGTTTGTATAATTAGTCATGTTTGTATATGTATAATTCGCCAAGATATACCAATAAATATGTATAATATACAATTTTTTAGCCTATATACATATAAAATTCGCCCTCTCTCGTTGGCCTCTCTCCTCCCTCTCTCAATCTCGCTCGCCTCTCTCCTCCCTCTCCCAATCTAGCTGCCATTTATACAAATATTTATGTATAAATACAGTTATATACAATTATATACATATATAATTCACCTCTTTCCCAATCTCGCTCGCCTCTCTCCTCCCTCTCTTGATCTTGCTCGCCTCTCTCCTCCCTCTCTCGATCTCGCTCGCCTCTCTCCTCTCTCTCCCAATCTCTCTTGTCATATATACAATTACATATGTATAATATACAATTATCTAACCAATATACATATAGAATTCACCTTTCTCCCACTCTTTTCCCCCTCTCTCTCACCTCTCTCCTCTCTCCCCCAGTCTCGCTCGCCTCTCTCCTCTATATAACATGTAGCTACAAATTGTATTTATCAAACTATAGCTATGGAATTAATTATTTTTAAATGGCTATATGTGAAAGTTTCCCTTTTTAATATTAAGTGAAATTTTTGAAAAGAATAAAATTTATATTACAAATATTATATATAGATTATTGGGTGATTATTTATAAAAAGAAAAAATATTTATATTATGAAATAAAAAAATAAAAATGAAATATAGCAAAATAAAGAGTTGAGTTGGAATCTATTATGTCAAAACAAATAGAAAATTCTATATTTGCAGAGTAAAAAAGAAGATTAGATTAGAGATATCATAAGGGACGTAAAATCTAAAATAGTGACCGATGAAGTAGTATTATGTCCAAAAATCAAGGTTAAATGTCCAAATTACCCCTGAGCCAGAGTCCTCCTCGAACTACACGAAGTCAATTAAACAAAAATAAATAATAAAGACCAAACTCATGCACGGTTTATCTAGTCCTCTTTCTTCTAATCTTCTTATTCCACTTAAATTAAATATATAAATAAAAAATTTAAAAGAAAAGAAGAATCTTAGATAAAAGCATATTCTTATAAAACTTATAAATATTTTTTTCCACTATCATTGCACATAATTAATAGCCTTAATTCTTGGAGATTAGCAAAATCCCATCTAAGGTAATAATAATAAATATTCTTTTACTTTTGCTTTGACTTTGTTGAAAATCAATATTCTAAAGGTTTTCTACTCTTATGTTATTCTTTCAACTTTACGTTTCGTCAATAATAAGCATTCTTATTTCAATTTATTTTATTGTTTGTGTGTATATATATACTCTCTTTTTTGCATGTCACAGAACTTGCAGAGCAAAAAAAAGTTTTTTTTTTTTGGCATAAGGTATGTTTTATGAATTGGCATATAACATAATTTTAATTGGATTAAGGTTTATGTGTTTTTGTGTAATGTGATTGTTTTTTTACTGATTTTGATTGAGATTGATGGTAGAATAATTGATTTAGAAGGTTTTGATTGATTTTTACTGTTTTTTTTATGATTAAGAAGGTTTTGATTGAGATCTAATGCTAGTTTTATATATTACTAATTTGATTGAAGGATTTTTGTGAGAGATTTGATCAATGGCAAAGAATTCTGCTAATGGAGATCACCAAACAACAACGAAGCCACCTCCAACTCCGTCCCCGTTGCGCTTCTCAAAGTTCTTTCAGGTAAAATTAATGTAGAGGCGGATTCAGAATTTAAAATTTATAAGTTCTTACTATTGAATATATTCGACTTTTGAAATTATGGGTTTTTGTCGAAATTTTAGTAATTTTTTCGCATATATGTTTACCCTATGAAGTTGAAGTTGTCATATAGGCTTGTTCTTTTGATTGTGTTTGATATGTGGTATAGGTAAATCGTAGTAGCTAGTTGGTTGCCTACCTGGTGAGGGTTCGATTCCCTACATTGTAAACCCCTAAAATCCAATCCCAAAAAAAAGAGAAGATATGTGGTATAGAGAATAGACCATATGGTCTTGCTCATCAATTTTCCACCAGCATTACTAATCAAACAACTATTTTAGTCTTAAAATCGGGAGTTGATATTTTTGTGGAGATTTGATTAGTTATGAATCAATAAAGAACAAGTGTGGATTTGATATTTGCTTTGGTGCTTCTGTTTTACGAGTTAAGAATCATCCATTCGACCTGATCCTAGTTGTATAGTTTCTTTTCGGATGAAACTTCTGATGTTTTCAGTTAGCAAGTTGGCACTCACGGCAATAGTGAGTGCCAATGTGCTTTACCGGAGTCACAGTAGTATAGGGTTTTGATCGTTCAAACACTATAATTCCATAGTGAACTCGCATATGCTATGTTTGGCCTGCTCTGCCTACTTCTAAATTCTAATCCTTAATGCCCGTTTGCTAAAACATTTTATTCGTGGTTGCAGCCTAACATGAGAATTTTGGTTACTGGAGGAGCTGGATTTATTGGTTCTCACCTAGTCGACAAATTGATGGAGGATGAGAAGAATGAGGTAACTTGTTCGGTCTTGCATCATCTATCGGTTCATCAGTATCTTCTAGATTTTTTGTGTTGCTCCTTAGCCCCTTATAGACTTATGCGTAAGGAAATACTACTTCTGTAGTTCTGTTTTCATGAGTCTTCCGAGTGAATGCATAATAGAGTAATAGAATGATGCCCTTATGCATCTAAGAGCTCTTTCTTTATCACCGTGCAGGTTATTGTTGTGGACAACTTTTTCACTGGTTCGAAGGATAATCTGAAAAGATGGATTGGTCATCCCAGATTTGAGCTTAGGCGCCACGGTATACTCTCATCTTTTCTTCATTTACATACTAGTTAGCTCATATATGGACTACTTTCTGTGAGTATTCAACATCTAGTCGAGGGGAATACAGGCTAGAAAAATCTTATCTTTATGTAAAAGTAACTGTTTCATTTAGTGAAATTGAATACTACAACTTATAATATGATTAAGATTAGTAGATTTTAGTTTGGGTTTGTTTTTGCTGCAATCTGGTGAAGGTAGAAGAGCTAACTTCCTACGTAAGTGTCAGATCTTAGTTGTCTACTCTGACCTCCCAACACTGACCAGTTCTAACAGTTGAGTCAACACCCGTATGTTGTTTCATATAACTGTATTATCAGAAGCGTAACTGTTTCTGTTACATGTTTATCGTTTGTAGATGTGACAGAGCCCTTGTTGGTTGAAGTTGATAAGATTTATCATCTCGCATGCCCTGCTTCTCCAATTTTCTATAAGTACAATGCTGTTAAGGTATGTATGATCTTAGCTATCAGTGACTCGTGATGATTTCTATTCATAACTTATTTGCATAAGCTCTCTGATTTACCTGATTTTCTGTTGTTTTCCCAAATAAAGAAGAAACGGGAATATTATTTTGTTAACGCTGCATCTTTTTTTTGTCTTGTTTAACCTCTGTTCATAAGCCTCTCGGCTTTGGCTAGTATAAAATTCTGATAGGGACAGCGTTATCTCTGGTAATCTATAGATATGTTGAAGTACAAAATTTGTTTTTGATGCAATTTTTCTTCATTTTTTTTCTGATAGACAATAAAGACTAATGTCATTGGCACGCTGAATATGTTGGGCTTAGCAAAGCGTGTTGGAGCAAGGTTAGAAGATTTAAAATGCTTCTTGACCTCATCTTTTTGGCTTTCACTTACTCACTTTCTGTAATTGTATGCAGGATTCTGCTCACGTCAACCTCAGAGGTTTACGGTGATCCTCTTGTGCATCCCCAACCTGAGAGCTACTGGGGTAATGTTAACCCAATCGGTACGTCCTCTTACTTCTTGAATTTCATGAAAACCTCACGAACTCGAACATTGTTTCAACTTATGAACACTGGCACCATATTGTAAGTTGTTTTGTGTGTATTAACCATGTTTTTACATCTCCTCCAACTTGGAGGACAATACGGGATTGCATTTGGAGATTCAACAACTAAAGTTTCACTATCTATTCTCTTTTAGACTACTTGGTTCACTCAATCGCGTTGATCACAAGAAGATTCTTTTACAAAAAGTTTAAGAGATTTGTAGTAAAGCAAAAGGAGAATATAAATTCGAAACTAGAAATCAAACACCGATTTTGATCTGATGAGTGTATCTAAGTCAACGTTTGAACATCTCGTGAAGTATATGTCTAACAATGTCACTGTTGTTGTGTTTAGGAGTTCGAAGCTGTTATGATGAGGGGAAGCGGGTGGCAGAGACATTGATGTTTGACTACCACCGACAGCATGGGATTGGTAATTTGTAGTTCCTTTGATATTGTAAAGGTTGTCCACAAAATTCCACTGATGCACTGATGATATCTATGCATTTTGCAACAGAAATACGAATTGCTAGAATTTTCAACACTTATGGACCTCGTATGAATATTGATGATGGTCGTGTAGTCAGCAACTTTATAGCTCAATCACTTCGGTAAGTTCTTTCTCGATTGCCATCACTCTGAATATACAAATGTTGCTACGTGCTTAATGATACGTTGACCGTGATTTCCAAAGTAGGCCATTGTTTTCTTAGTCCATTTGTGATGATTGTTAGTAGCTTCGTCAACTGTAACAATCGACTTTTGCTTTTGTTCAATCGTTTTGCATATTGAATCACCAATTTCTCTCTGTAGATCCATATCCCGCCTAATTATACCAATCTTTTTAACTAATATTCCTGATTTTCTCCATTTTAAAGGGATGAACCATTAACTGTTCAAGCTCCCGGGACACAGACTCGCAGTTTCTGTTATGTCTCTGATATGGTATGTCAATGAACTACTATCATAGTCGTTATTGCTTTATGAGTTTGCTCCTAATGTTTTCTTCCCCTTCGTCTTCAATACTTTGAAGGTTGATGGACTTATCCGTCTCATGGAAGGGGATAACACTGGGCCAATCAACATCGGTAACCCAGGTGAGTGTGATATTTATTCGATGAGTGCAAGCACACGCTTATGAAAATCTAATGGGAAGCAACGGTTTGATAATTTTGTAATTCTTTTCGCAAATCAGAAGTCCAGATCAATTGACACATGTGTTCTGCACTCAATTGAATAAATCCCTATATCATGCTCAAGCTAAATTACAGTTTTGAAATACTAGGTTGATCTAATTTCCTGGCGATCTTTCTGTACAGGTGAATTTACCATGATTGAGCTTGCGGAACTAGTGAAGGAGGTAATTACATATATTCTCAAGAACCTGCTCTTTGTGTACTTAGATTTTGCCACAACTTGTATTTCCGCTGCTGGAAAATCATTAGTTTATATATTCTTTTGTGTGTTTGCAGCTTATCAGTCCGAAAGTTGAGATAAAAATGGTGGAGAATACACCAGATGATCCAAGACAAAGGAAACCAGATATCACAAAAGCGAAAGAATTGTTAGGATGGGAACCAAAAATGAAGTTGCGCGATGGCCTTCCGCTAATGGAAGAAGATTTCAGACTCAGGCTTGGGGTCTCTAAGAAGATATAATAATACATCTTACAGTTTATAAACATTGATACATTTTTTTGGTTTACTATATTATGTTCTTTTTGAACCAAAATATGTGATATTTCTGCTATATTTCAACTGTTTTTTTGTTGACAGTCAAGTGTGCTTACTGCTTTTTATAATCATTTGGTCTTACACCATTAGTTTTGTCTGATGGCTTTTTGATGCTATTTGGTGGTTCAATTTCTCTTTTTTGTATTTGTCACTTTGTGTTTGGTATCTGCTTTGAGTTTGATTGATTGAAATTCGTTTAGAAACCTGATTGAGCATTTGGTTAATTTTTATTAATTTCGACTTGATTCTTTGATTTTGAAAAAGTGTACATCAAATCGGTTCAATTTTTTCAACTTCTATTCGATTTGACTCTATGTTTTTAATACGATTTTTTAGGTGTGAAGGAAAAATAAAAGGAAGACCAAATTAAAGAATAAGACACATAAAAATTAAAAACCATAACTAATGGTATGTCTCATCATGGAACACCGATTCGGCTGAAAAGCCCATAGTTATCTTTATTAAGAATGTTTTGTCGTTAAATTATTGTACACATATATTGGATATTATTGTACACATATCTTGGATGACACGAAAAGTTAGTTACACACTTAAACTATTATGACGATTTATTACACAAATCTAATCTTGTTTAAAGTGATATTAATACCCCCTCAAAACGCAACATGACAAAGAAAATGTGTTAACCTTCCTTCAGATTCGTGAGAAGAAAAAAATATATGTTAGAATGACAACTTTAAACACATGACACTATTTTATTGGTCATTAAATAATTATGTATTATAATTTTTTTTTATTAAATATTTTTCAATTTTTTTTCTTTTTTAATCTTTTTATTGGTGGACCCAATTTCTTTAAATCATTTACATTTTTCTTAATTTTGAGTTTTTGTTCTTCTTAAGGAATCACAAAATTTGTCACCATTGATTGTTTGATGGAAGCACATCCAACACTCTACCCTTAAAGAGGAACTCTAAAAAGAAATAGAAAGGAGAAGAGGACATGGTGACTTCCAAATAAAAATTGTTAATTTTCAACTTAAAATTCATGATTTTTTCGTTCGAACTCGTCGGAGGATTAACCGGAGAAGATTATCGAAGCATAATCACGAGAAAGAGAATGATTGTCGATTTTCGTGTGATATAGTCCATAATTTTTTGTGATCCAAATTCCTAAAATAAAATGATCAAAAATTTTCATGGACGTCCGCTAAGACCTTAGCAATGGACCCAATTCGTCTCGATGGGCAAGCGAGTGCATTTTCAAGTTCAAACGATCACTAAAGAAGGTAAACCCAGATTTTGTCAATTTTTATGTGCTATAGTCCATGGATTTTTTGTGTTCCGAAATTTTCGAAATAAAATAGTCAAAATTTTCATGGACGTCTATTAAGACCTTAGCACTAGACCAGTTCATCCTGAATGGCAAACAACCACATTTTCAAGTTCAAATGCCCAAAGCAGGTAAACCAAAATTTTATCAATTATTGTGTGCTATAGTCAATGAATTTTTTGTGATTCAAAACTTATGAAATAAAATGGTCAAAAATTTTCATGGATATCCGTTAAGTCCTTAGCAATGAACCCAGTTCGTCCGGAGGGGCAAATGAACACATTTTCAAGTTCAAATGAGCCCAAAAGCAGGTAAACTCAAATTTTACCGATTCTCGTGTGCTATAGTTCGTGGATTTTTTTAATCTGAAATTTCTGAAACAAAATGTATGAATTTTTTATGGACTTTCGTTAAGACCTTAAAAATGAACCAGTAACAGACGCATTTTCAAGTTCAAACGAGCCCCGAAGCAGGTAAATCCAGATTTTGCCAATTTTCGTGTGCGATAGCCCATGAATTATTTTTGATCCGAAATTCCCAAAATAAAATGACTGAAATTTTTCATGGATGTATAAGACCTTAGCAATGGATCAGTTCATCCCGAGGGGCAAACATGCGTATTTTCAAGTTCAAACGAGTCCCAAAGTAGGTAAATCTAAATTTTATCGATTTTAGTGTGCTATAGTCAATAGATTTTTTTGTGTTCCAGAATTCCCAAAACAAAATGCTCGAAATTTTTCATGGACGTCCGTTAAGAACTTAAAAATGGACCTAGTTCGTCCCGAGGGGAAAACAGACGCATTTTCAAGTTCAAACGAGTCCGAAAGCAGGTATACCAAGATTTTACCGATTTTTGCGTGCTATATTCCATGAATTTTTGTTATACAAAATTCCTAAAACAAAATGATCAAATTTTTTTATGAACGTTCGTTAAGGCCTTATCAATGGACCCTATTCGTCCCGAGGGGGAAACGGGCGCATTTTCAAGTTCAAATCAGACCCAAAGTAGGTAAACTCAGATTTTTTGATTTTTGTATGCTATTGTCCATGAATTTTTTGTGATCTAAAATTTTTGAAACAAAATAGCTAAAATAATCATGAACGTCCATTACAACCTTAACAATGAGTCTTGTTCATTCCGAGGGGCAAACGAACACATTTTCAAGTTCAAATGAGCCCAAAAGCAGGAAAACTCAGATTTCACCGATTTTCATGTGCTATAGTCCATGTATTTTTTGTGATATGGAATTTAAAACAAAATAGATGAAAATTTTCATGGACATGCGCTAAAACCTTAGCAATGGACCAGTTCGTCCCGAGGGGCAAATAAACGCATTTTCAAGTTCAAAAGAGCCCCAAAGCAGGTTAACCCAGATTTTGCTGATTTTCATGTGCTATTATCCATGTATTTTTTGTGATCCAGAATTTCTGAAACTTAATGGCTGAAACTTTTTAATGGACGTCCATTAAGACCTTAGCAATGGATCCAGATCGTTCCGAGGGGCAAATGGACGCATTTTCAAGTTCAAACGAGTCCCAAAGTAGGTAAACTCAAACTTTCCTGATTTTCGTGTGGTATAATCCATGTTTTTTTTAATCTGGAATTCACAAAATAAAATGGACGAAAATTTTCACAGTCGTGGGTTAAGACCTTAGCAATGGAACAAGTTTGTTCCGATGGGCAAACATGTGGATATTCAAGTTAAAATGAGCCCCAAAGCACATCCAATTTGTGTCAATTTTCGTGTGCTATAGTATATTTGTTTTTTTTGTGATCCGAAATTCCCAAAACTAATTGACCAAAAATTTACGTGGACGCCCGTTAAGACCTTAACGATGGATCAATTCGCCCGTAGGGGTAAGCAGACACATTTTTAAGTTCAAACGATCACAAAGCAAGTAGCCCAGATTTTGCAATTTTTCATGTGCTATTGTCCATGATTTTTTTTTGAAATAAAATTTTCGAAACAAAATGATCGAATTTTTTCATGGACATTTGTTATGACCTTAGCAATTGATCCAGTTCGTCATGAGGGGGAAACAGACGCATTTTCAAGTTTAAATGAGCCCCAAAAAAGATGTAAATTCAATTTTTTTATCGATTTTCGTGTGCTACAATCCATAGTTTTTTATGATCCTTAATTTACGAAATAAAATGACTGAAATTTTTAATGGACGTTCGTTAAGACCTTAGTAACGGGCCTAGTTCAATTTGAAGGCAAACAAACACATTATCAAATTCAAACAAGCTCCAAAACAAGTAAAATCTTAGCTCAACTGTATCAAAATCACAGGTTAGAATGAACCAACCAACATGCTAAGTCCATATTTATGGAGCGCTCTAATAACTAATTATATCTCAAATTATTTATTATATTTCTCTAGAATATGCCTCTAAATAAAATATTAATTAAAATATTTTAAATCAATCCACATATTTTCTGGCTGTATATAAACCAACTAATCCCCAATTTTTTAGGCGCCTAATAATTTTTAACTTTCACATATCATATTTTCATTTTCCGCGTAACTTAAAAATCACAATCGGCGAACATTCTCAACCGTTGATCTCTTTCTAATCAACGATTCACATATAATGTCGTACTTCCACGCGGATCGATCTTTATATCCGTCGATCTTCAATCCAAATCCTTCAAAACCAACGATCACGATTTAACACAAATGCCGATCCACAATATCAGCAGCTATAAATACCGAAAACTGATTATCTTCATCAAAATTCACAGCTAATCATCTCTTTATCCCAAAATTCAATTTCAAAACCCTGAAAAATGTCAGGCCGTGGTAAGGGAGGTAAAGGATTAGGCAAAGGAGGAGCTAAGAGGCACAGGAAGGTGTTAAGAGATAACATTCAAGGTATTACCAAGCCAGCTATTCGTAGGCTTGCTCGTAGAGGTGGTGTGAAGCGTATTTCTGGATTGATTTATGAAGAAACTCGTGGGGTTCTTAAGATCTTTCTTGAAAATGTGATTCGTGATGCTGTTACATATACTGAGCATGCTAGGAGAAAGACTGTGACGGCTATGGATGTTGTTTATGCTCTTAAGAGGCAAGGAAGGACCCTTTATGGATTTGGAGGTTAGGGTGTTGATTAGTGGTTGTAGATTTGTTCTTTTTTTTAGTGAAGTTGGGTTAGTTTTTTTGTAATTCCTTGTTACACAAACAATTAATGGAAGGAGATCGTATTTCGAGTAATAATTGCATTTTTTCTCTTGTTGATTTATGTTGGAATCTATTCAGCAAAGTATGTATTGTTATTAAAAAAGTTATGATTTTTCGGTAATTACAGTTCTGATGCATATTGTTTTGCTGTGCCATATTTTTCTGAGGTATCTTTTTTTTTTTTCTCTCATTGATCTTCTATCTACAGTTGTAGCTGTATTATTCGTGTTTTGAATTGGAAATTATGTAGCCCCTTGGATCTGTTGTATTTGAAATTTAATCCAAGTTTTTCTTGTGAACAACCTTCCTGTTAGGGTGCTCTTTTGAGGATTTTAGACTTGGTGGTTCTCCTAAAGAGTTCTGGTGGAACTGGTATGACTGGTACATCAGCTGGAGCTCGACTATTAGTGGTTGCTCTAATCCTGCAGTAAAGTTTTTCCTTGTTGGTAAGTTGATAACTCAACCCTGTAAACATGGAATATAGGAAGTTTTAAAGTTTTAGTTGTGCTCTGTCTTGGTGATTTTGAACTCTGTGATTGTAATCTGCAATTGTCTATGAGTAGTTTCAACATTACCTTCTGTTTCTACTTGGATATCAAGTTTGTTAATTTACACTCTTTGGCTCTGGTTGATCTAGTTTCAGTACAGTTTTGCACTTGTCTCGTGACAAGTGACACACAATTTGTGTTCTATTAATGTGTAAAAATAATATATGCTTAATAGAATCATAAAAACTCTTTAAGATGTCTTTTCATCTTGGAGCTTGGGACTTCCATGTTGGAGGTATCAAGTGGTTTGAGTTTGGGACTTCCATGTTGGAGGTCTTTTCCAACGAAAGCAAGGGGTTTGCGAGTTATTAGTGGGGTTTTTTACGCTGTGCGCATCCAAAGGATAGCGGCGGCGGGTTTCCCTTGTCATAAATTTTTTTTTTTGTCTTTTGCAATTCATGATTTTAGCGAATGCGAATTTGTATCATGTTTTTACTAATAGGACACTTGAGTCTCTTCTGTCCCTTTGATATCTGCCTATCTCCTAACAAGCTTGCTTCTTTATAATTCTATTGAATTATCCTGTTATGTGGCTGAGAAGCTTTAATAATTATTATAACTTGTTCACTGGTACATGATTAGTAAGCTATGATCTTAAAAAGAGGTATTTGAGGAGAAGTCGGAATGATGCACAAGGCATTTTATTTTTCTCAGTTTGGATGGGGTTTCTTTCCCACTGAAACAAGGAAGATTATTTTCCTAATACCTAGTCATGATACATGTGCCTCAACAATTATTTCTGAAACAAGGCGTTGTTGGGTTGGATCGATACTGCATTAAATATTGAGAAACTTGGACTAGAGGGATTAGAGTTGCAAGAAATCGTCTTTGGACTTGGATGCACTTAGCATAGTAAGGTTTGCTCAACTTGAACAACAGACAGGATACTATTATAGTGTCCTTGCTTGTTGCGAGTGCAAACGTGTAGATAGGGCTATGAATGTCACCCACCAAACCTCCAAGCTGGGCTGGAAATGCTAAAAGTTTAGGACCGCGACATGACTGACCATAAATGATCAACAACAGAGATTGATGTAGTTGAGGTAACTCAATATTTCCAATGTCTTGTGAATCTAACTCTAAGTTTTTTCCATATTTCATGCACTTGGAACATAGTAATACATTCTCCTTTAATTTTCCATTTTAACAATTACTTATGATACGAGGAACTTTATAATGATATATGTAAAACATAAACAGGGCTGAATTTTCTACACGTTAGAATTAGAATTATTTCACTTTTTCAGCCTTATAATTATCATTTTCCTTTACAATATAATGTTCGTTAATATAGTGTTTCAGTTTTAATGACTAATAAGTTATAAACATTTTTTTGTGAATTCCATGATTTAATTTCCCGCACGAGGCATAAGTGTTATTTGAAATTTTGATGATTTGACAAAACCACAGGGACCTTGTGAAGGTACCTGGTTCTCAGCTCAGACTGTTTTTCGACTGCCAGCTGGAGAAAGTACAAATGGTAGGTGCACAGGTTCCAACAACGTCAGAAGCGTCAGAAACCTTGACCAATGGCATGGTTTTAAGGATAGTGACCTTCCTATACAAAAGACAACATCTCCATACCTTTGACCTAGTTTTTGCAACTTGAAAAAGCACATTCAAGGACTCTTGCAAAGACGAAGCAAAAATCAAGAAGAAGAAAGTTTTCAAACACCTCAAGCTGAAGTGAACAAGTGTGTAATGTTTAGAAATACTTTCCTCTGATCTTACAATTGTGAACTGATCCTAAATCTATAAAGGATTCAGTGTGGTTTGATCTGGAAATTCTAAGTTAGTTAGTTAAACTAATTTAGTGGGCAACCTGTGTGTTGCTTAGAAATTCTAAATCATTAGTAGGTTGATGGTTTAGTGGGCAATCTGTAAGATTGCTTAGTTGAATCCTAAGTTGTCTAGTGGTGATAGCTTAGTGGGAAGATGAATCTCTACTTAGGCTCATCAAGCAATAGTGCTATTGCTTGATAGTGAGATTAAAAACTTTTTTTCACATTTTGTGTAATCGATTTTCTTTTGCTTGTGAAGATTAGTGAAACTGTTTTGAAAATTCTGTGAGACAGGTCGTGGTTTTACTCCCTTGAGCAAGGAGGTTTCCACGTAATTCCTCCTTGTGTCTTTGAACTGCATTCTCTTACTGAAACTTCATTTTAGTGAGTCAACGGACCTGGTCCATTGACTTAGTGTGGAAGCACAAATTCTAACAAGTGGTATCAGAGCAGGTACTCTCTATCTGATTAATACCAAGAGAGTGATTCCTGTTCTAGAATGGCTGCTCCACTCAATCTTGAAGAGGGTCAGTCCTTGACTCGACCTCCTCGTTTCAATGGTCACTTCTACAGCTGGTGGAAAGTTAGAATGCATGATTTCCTTATGGCTGAAGATAGTGAACTGTGGGATATTGTCCTAGATGGACCTTTCGTTTATATGATTGAAGAGAAAGATGGTGAAATCACTAGACTTGTTCCAAAGCCTAGACGCAAATACGATGAAGCCGACAGGAAGAAGATTGAAAAGGGATACAAAGCAAATAAGCTTCTTGTCTGTGGTATAGGACCTGATGAGTTCAATCGTGTCTCAGCTTGTGAATCAGCAAAGGAGATCTGGGATTGCTTAAAAACAGCCCATGAAGGAACTGAACAAGTAAAAGAGTCAAAGATTGATATGCTCACCTCTCAGTATGAAAATTTCAAAATGAGAGAAGGTGAAACCATTCATGAGATGTTCACAAAGCTGTCATCAATCACAAATGAGTTGATAAGTCTAGGGGAACCCATCAGTATGAGCAAGTAGGTCAGGAAAGTTC
This sequence comes from Solanum sitiens, assembly GCA_016801875.1. Classification (NCBI taxonomy): domain Eukaryota; kingdom Viridiplantae; phylum Streptophyta; class Magnoliopsida; order Solanales; family Solanaceae; genus Solanum; species Solanum sitiens. The sequence goes on along the minus strand of JABWTJ010000178.1, from coordinate 411,803 downwards.
TTCGAATCCTTTCCAAGTCCTGGGAGAGCAAGGTGGATGCAATCACTGAAGCAAAAGATCTAAAAGTGTTGAGAATGGATGCTCTTATTGGAAATCTCAAAACTCATGAGATGAATCGAAGTTATGATCAGTCAAAGAAATAAGTCAAGAAGGATAAGTCCTTAATGCTTAAACACAGATCTGAGGAAGACTCCAGTAAAGATGATGATATGGCTTACCTTATTAAAAGGTTTCAAAAGATTGTGAGAAAAAACAAGGGATTTAGAAAGGGAGCAAATGGTCCTCGAACTGCAACTCCAAATGATACTTGTCACAAATGTGGAAAGGCTGGACATTTTATAAGAGATTGTCTATCACTCAAAGCTGAAAACAAAGAATATCAAAGACCAAAAGGTGAGAAAGAAAAACGCAGGGACCTGGTACTTGAAGTGATCGAAAAGCTGCAGCTGATTATGTGGTCAAGAAAACTCTTGCTGCATGGGGAGACTCTTCAAGTGAGTCAGAAGACTTTGATGAACCAAATGATGCATCAATGGTGGCAATTCATGATGAGAATAATATATTCAATGAAATGTTTGCTTTAATGGCTCAGTCAGATGATGAAGATGCTGAGGATCAGGTAACACTTCTTGATATTAAGCAAAATCTGAATACTTATTCTCTTAAAGACTGAGAAAATTAGCAAATGTGATGATTGATTCTGTGATTGAATTAACTTCTGAAAGAGATTCCATGAATGCTGAGTTTGAAAGTCTAAGTGAAAACATAGATAAAATTGGTGAGAAAATGGTTCAAATTGAAGGCAAAATGATTGTTCTAGAATCTGAAAAACTAGAACTCAAAAACCAATTGTATCTGATGAATGAAAAGTCTGAAAAACTAAAAGAAAAGTCTGCTAGTCTACATGTTGAGCTGGAAGAAAAACTGAAGAACTCAGAGATTAACCTTGTTTTCACCTTGGAAAAGAACAAAAGCTTAGAGAAATATATTGTCAAACTTAAGGATGACCTTGCTAATTCCCTTAAATGGACAAAATCTTCTAAGCTGCTTTCAAATGTGACAAATCAAAGCAACTACAACAAAGGGGGGTTGGGAAGCTTGAATATTACTCCTCCTTTCAATCCTCACAACAAATATGTTTTTGTCTCAGATAATTTGCTTTGTTTTCACTGTGGTAGAAATGGACACTTAAAAAGTGAATGTACAGCCTGGAGAGAGTCGCATGAAAGATTCTCAAATTTCACATAAAAGAAAAGGATTTCAAAAGGGGGACCTGGTCCTGTCCAAAAACCCTTGATCAAAAAGAGTTTAAATTTACCTCACTGGGCAAGAAATACCTTGATTACTCCTTTATCTGCCTTATGGGAACTCAAATTGAAATGGGTTCCCAAGTCTAATAAGTGATTCTTGCTGCAGGTGAGTAAGAGGAAGAGCAGTCAATGTTGGTACATGGATAGTGGATGCTCCAAACATATGACTGGAGATACAAGCAACTTCCTCTCGCTCAAGACACTTCAAGGGGGAGGTGTCTCTTTTGGTGATGGAAAGAAGGGGTATATTTTGGGTGTTGGTAAAGTAGGAAAAACTCTTGAAGAATCCATTGACAATGTGTACCATGTCAGTGGACTGAAGTACAGCCTTTTGAGTGTGTCTCAAATTTGTGACAAAGGTAATGAAGTAAGGTTTACATCTGAGGAGTGTACTGTAGTCAATTTGAGTACAAAGAAAGTGATTCTCACAGCTCAAAGATGTAAAAACATGTATGTGGCAAACTTAGAAACATCACATGGAGATGATCTAACATGTCTAAGTGCTCAAAATGAAAATATTGATCTGTGGCATCGGAGACTAGGTCATGTGAGCTCATCTATATTGAATAAGCTGATTTCTAAGGACCTGGTATTAGGTCTGCCAAAGTTGAAATTTTATGAAAGTAAAATATGTGTAGCATGTGTCAAAGGAAAACAGATCAGATCATCCTTCAAGTCAAAGAAGCAAGTTACCTCATCGAGAGTATTAGAGCTGCTGCATATGGATCTATGTGGACCCTTGAAGGTTCAAAGTAGAAGTGGAAAGAAATACATTCTGGTGATAGTTGATGATTACTCAAGATTCACATGGACAAGGTTTTTAAGATCAAAGGCAGAAACACCAGATGAATTGATAGTGTTTTTCAAAATGATTCAAACAAAATTGAATCAAGTGATAGCTGGAATTAGGTCTGATCATGGAACTGATTTTGAAAATTCAAAAATTGATCATTTCTGTCTGGAAACGGAATAAGTCACAACTTCTCTGCTCCAAGAACTCCCCAGCAAAATGGAGTAGTGGAAAGGAAAAACAGAACCTTGATAAATATTGCAAGAATCATGATTATTGAGTCAAATCTTCAACAAAATTTTTGGGCCGAGGCAATCAACACAGCATGCTATGTTACAAATAGATGTTTGATAAGATCTTTGCTGAATAAGACTCCCTATGAACTACTCAATAATAAAAAACCTATGTTGAGCTATCTTAGGGCATTTGGATGCAAATATTTTGTCTTGAACAATGGGAAGGATGATCTTGGAAAGTTTGATCCCAGAAGTGATGAATGAGTATTTGTAGGATACTATTCATCAAGTAAAACATACAGAGTTTTCAACAAGAGAACTCAATGTATTGAAGAGAGTATTCATGTAGTGTTTGATGAAGATGGAAATCTGAAAAGGACATCATCAAATGATGAAGATGAGTTAATTGAGTTGTTTAAATCTTAGAAAATTGAAAGAAGTGAAGCTGAAATAAATGATCAGTTGGAGATTGACAATACTGATCAAAGGTCATCTGAAAAGACTGATGAGGTTGATAAACTTGAAGAGGAACCTGGACCCATTCAGAACTCAAATCAAAATATCACTCCCTCTCCAGAAAATGAGGACTCCCTTGATGAAGAAGAGAACACTGATCAGTTGCACCAGTTGACATCAAGACCAGGATGGAAACACAGTTCATGATATCCACTTGATAATCTCATTTCATCTCTGAACTCTGGAATTCATACTAGATCAAAAACAAGAAATCTAGTTGCATTCTCAGCTTTTATATCATCAATTGAGCTTAAGAATGTGAAAGAGGCATTGTGTGATGCAGACTGGGTTAATTCAATGCAAGAAGAGCTTCATCAGTTTGAGAGAAGCAAGGTATGGTACCTGGTCCCATGACCTGCTGACAGAACTATTATAGGAACCAGATGGGTTTTCAGAAACAAGTTTGATGAAAATGGTGTGATTACAAGGAACAAATCCAGATTAGTTGTTCAAGGATATAATCAGGAGGAAGGCATAGATATGATGAAACATTTGCACCTGTTGCAAGAATGGAGGCCATCAAAATTCTTATAGCCTTTGATGCATTCATGGGGTTCAAGCTGTATCAAATGGATGTCAAAAGTGCTTTCCTAAATGGAGACTTAAAGGAAGAGGTGTTTGTCAAACAACCTCCTGGTTTTGAAGATGCTGAGCTACCAAATCATGTGTTCAAATTGAATAAGGCACTGTATGGTTTAAAACAAGTTCCCAGGGCATGATATGAAAGATTGTCAAAATTCCTGTTGCAAAAGGGTTTCAAAAGAGGGAAAATTGACAACACCTTGTTCTTAATGAAAAAAGAACAAGAGCTTCTTATCATATAAGTACATGTGGATGACATCATTTTTGGAGCTACATATGAGTACTTATGTGAAGAATTTTCATCATTAATGGGAAAGGAGTTTGAAATGAGTATGATGGGTGAACTGAATTTATTTTTGGGGCTACAAATTAAGCAAACATCAGAGGGAATCTCAATCAGCCAGGATAAGTATACAAATGAGTTGTTGAAGAAATTTAACATGTCTGAGTCCAAACCCATAGATACTCCTATGGGAACAAATACTAAGCTTGCAACTGATGAAAGTGATTCTCTTGTAAATCAAACTATGTACAGGGGAATCATTGTATCTTTGTTGTATTTAACTGTTAGCAGACCTGACATTGTATTCAGCGTGGGAATGTGTGCTAGATTCCAATCCAGTCCTCAAGATTCACATTTAAAGGCTGCCAAACGGATTCTGAGATATTTGAAGAAAACAGGGGACCTAGTCCTTTTCTATCCAGCTGGTGACTCTTTTGATCTTGTAGGTTTTGCAGATGCTGATTTTGCAGGATATCAAATATACAGGAAGAGCACTTCAGGGATGGCACACTTCCTTGGGTCCTCACTCATTTCTTCGAAAACAAAGAAACAGAATTCAGTGGCTCTTTCAACACCTGAAACTGAGTATGTAGCAGCTGCTGCATGTTGTTCACAGCTGTTGTGGATTAAACAACACTTGGAGGATTTCGGAATTAGCATCAAGTCAATACCTCTCATGTGTGATAACACAAGTGCTGTCAGTATGGGAAAGAATCCTGTTCACCATAAAAGAACCTAGCACATTGATGTGAGACATCACTTTCTACAAGATAATGTTGAAAAAGGGAACATTGTGCTAACTTATTGCCCAACAGAGGAACCAATTGCAGACATCTTTACCAAGGCTCTAAGCAAAGATCAGTTTGAGAGCAACAGGTTAAAGTTGGGCATGATGAACTTGAAGTAATCCCAGAGTTATTCAAGCATGAAATTTCCTTAGTGGCAGAAATCTATAGTGCAGGTATCCTTTTTATTAATAATAATATGTCTTGTAAGATCAATGTTGTACCTATTGCAGGTATACATTTATAAATAATGTGCAAAAGCAAAACATAGTCAGAACCATTCAGGAATGGTGCTTAAATTGCAGTATGGGACCTGGTCTCTCCTGAGGTTAGCTTTCTTTACATTAATTTTAAACTAGCCTAAATAGACCGTTGATATTGCCACCTGTCAGTCATCGGTCATTCTGACCGTTAGTCCCATCGCTTGAAACTCCAAGCGACGCGTCAAATCAAGGGACCTGACACTGTTTCTTTTCTTTTTATTCAACCCTTCTCCTTTCTAAATTTCTTCATTCTCTCACTCCTTTTTGAAAAACCCTAAAATACTAAATCTTTCTCTCTTCTCTTTGCTGTAGTTTTTTTTTTTTTAAAAAACTGATAAACAATGTCGGAACCTTCATCCTCATCAAGGAAGATGCTTGCATCCTTGAGTGAAATCGATCCAGTTTCCTTCTACACCCCATCACCTTCAGGATCGAAATCCATAGTTCCAACAATATCTGAAATTAGTCCTCCTTTGGATAACCCCAACCTCCCCATTCAGTCTATAGATCTAAACAGTCCTAGCCTTCCCCTTGTACCTGGTCCCTCTCTAGAAATGCTTTCAGATACCCTTTTTGAGGGTGACTTACCAGAGAGCAAAACATTTGAGTCAAATATCTTATCTGCTAGTGAAGGACTGGTCATTGAGAGCCTCACAATGATGAGAGAAGAAGCAAGACTGGAGGAATGTGAAAACCCCATGAATGACGATATCAGAGAAACACAACCTATTTTTGATAAAACTCCGGATTTTGGGAGATATCCTTCCTCTGATTCTTCTAACGAAGAAGATGTTAATCGTCATATTCAGTGGTCACTGCAGAAGAGAGATGAAAATGTCTCTAAAAAGGGGAAAGAAAAGGTTGTGGAAGGTAAACCTAAACGAAGGCCAGATACTAGATCTGACTCGAATAAAATGCTAGCCGATGCTATGAGAGCCAGTGCCAAATCTACAGCCAAAAATCGAAGTGAAAGAACCTTCAGAGTGTCAAAATTCCAAATGCCTTCGATTGGTGTGGTGGAAGTTTCTGGAGAAGTCTGATGGGGGATCTGGTAAGAAAAATTCAGGAAAAATGAACCAAAATGTCCAAAAGAAGTAACACAACATAAAACCCACAAAGGCTGTAGTGAAAGGAAAAAGGAAGAGAAAAACATCTGCAACAAAAACTGAAACGTCTGAACAGGGACCTGGTCCTGAAGTGCAAGTGGATGAAGATTTGATCAACAAACAAGAAATTGTTGATAACTTGAGTAAACAATCTGTCTTGGCTGGTAAGGTATTCGACATGAATATTGTTCATCGACCTGTAATGGACTTTCTTCATGATATTGTAGAAATTCAATCATGGATGCATTTATTCGACCTTAAGTCTCCTGTTCTTCATGAGGAAGAGGTCCGTGAATTTTACTATAATATTACTTTTGGAGAAGATGGCAGTATAAACACCAGAGTGAAAAACATAGTTGTTCGTCTTGATGAAGACCTGCTGGGAAAGATTCTTGGAGTACCTCGAGGAGGTATCAGGTCCGTGGTTGGAAAAACTTGCTCGGTGGAATTTGTCAAGACTTGTTCTAAACTCCCAACTACCAGGTGTGCAAGGTTATTTAAGAAATTGATGAAGAGTGAATTCCAGTTGGTTTTTGAGTTTGTCAACAAAATACTCCTTCCAAGAACTGAAAAGAGGACTTCAGCAACTTCTGCTGATCTGTTTGTCATGGAGTCATTGTGCAAATTTGAATCTTTGGATCTTCCAGGACTTATGCTTGAACACATGTACAAAACTGTCATCGAGCGAAAGGGAAAGCATGGTATGGGTTATGGATACTTCTTAACTAAAGTATTCAAACACTTTGATATTCCTCTTGGTGTTGGAAAAGTTGGTACAGTGAAGCAAACCTTCCCCGAGTCCACTCTGGTTGAATGTGAATGCATAGAAGGGAAAGGAAATCCTAAGAGCAAAGTGGCTCAACTTGTTGAGAACCAGAATCAATTGAAGCATGAGTTGGAAGAATTGACTATGAGGTTGAGTAGTAGAGATGCCGAAATTGCTATTCTTAAGGCAGAGCTACTTAAGGCACAGACTATGGGACCTGGTACCTCGGTTGTTCAAGAGCTGAAGCAAGAAAATGCAGAGCTGAGGGCCAAGATTGTTGCTTTACAAGAGAAAGCAATTAAGGACAATGATGATGCTAATGCTCGACTTACTCTTATCATTCAGTCCCTTTCCCAACAGCCTCCTCCTTCATAGTCCATTTTCAATCTTCTTTCCCTTTATGGTTCTTGTGTGTGGCTTATCTACCAAGTCTGTTGTATTCTAGTTTAATTTTAATGTATTGAATGATGCCTCTGAATTCCTATTAGTCTTATTCCTGTTTTGTTCTGGCAAATTGTTTAATGTATATTGTACTCCTTTATGTCTGATTGCCAAAAGGCTATGATCTTACTTGATTGCATTATTGATTATATTGGTTTACTGTGTCTCTTTTTAATGATGCCAAAAGGGGGAATTTTTATGTGAGAATGGTATATGTACTTCAGGGGGAAAAAGGGAAAATGTGAGAATGGGAGATGTAATTCAGGGGGAAACAGGAAAATAATATCTCTTGGCTTGGTTTATGGTTCTTGTGAATTTTCTTGTTTTTTATGTGAGAATGAAATATGTACTTCAGGGGAAAAAGGGAAAATGTGAGAATGGGAGATTGTGAGAATGGGAGATGTAATTCAGGGGGAAACAGGAAAATAATATCTCTTGGCTTGGTTTATGGTTCTTGTGAATTTTCTTGTTCACTGCAGGTATATGGATAAATGATTCAGGGGGAACAATAAACTTTGCAATATTCTGTGATGTTGTCTTGAAGTCTGAAGTATAGTTTGTCATCATCAAAAAGGGGGAAAATATTATTTGAAGTTTTGATGATTTGACAAAACCACAGGGACATTGTGAAGGTACCTGGTTCTCAGCTCAGACTGTTTTTCGACTGCCAGCTGGAGAAAGTACAAATGGTAGGTGCACAGGTTTCAACAACGTCAAAAGCGTCAGGAACCTTAACCAATGGCATGGTTTTAAGGATAGTGACCTTCATATACAAAAGATAACATTTCCATACCTTTGACCTAGTTTTTGCAACTTGAAAAAGCACATTCAAGGACTCTTGCAAAGACGAAGCAAAAATCAAGAAGAAGAAAGTTTTCAAACACCTCAAGCTGAAGTGAACAAGTGTGTAGTGTTTAGAAATACTTTCCTCTGATCTTACAATTGTGAACTGATCCTAAATCTATAAAGGATTCAGTGTGGTTTGATCTGGAAATTCTAAGTTAGTTAGTTAAACTAATTTAGTGGGCAACCTGTGTGTTGCTTAGAAATTCTAAATCATTAGTAGGTTGATGGTTTAGTGGGCAATCTGTAAGATTGCTTAGTTGAATCCTAAGTTGTCTAGTGGTGATAGCTTAGTGGGAAGATGAATCTCTACTTAGGCTCATCAAGCAATAGTGCTATTGCTTGATAGTGAGATTAAAAACTTTTTTTCACATTTTGTGTAATCGATTTTCTTTTGCTTGTGAAGATTAGTGAAACTGTTTTGAAAATCCTGTGAGACAGGTCGTGGTTTTACTCCCTTGAGCAAGGAGGTTTCCACGTAATTCCTCCTTGTGTCTTTGAACTGCATTCTCTTACTGAAATTTCATTTTAGTGAGTCAAGGGACCTGGTCCATTGACTGAGTGTGGAAGCACAAATTCTAACAATAGGTAATTTTACTAGTATAAACATAATATTGAATTTATTTATATTAAATACTTGTTATGACACCCCTAATATTGATGTCTGCCTGACATTAAAGTTATATTGCTCACGTCGGACTTACATTACTTTCTCTTGAATTTCTGGTTATTTGTTTTGTTCATGGTGATATCATTCATTAGTGAACATCAAAAAAGATACTCCCTCTATTTTAATTTTTTTCGTCTTGGTTTTTAAATATGATGTTCAAACTAATTAATATTCAATAGGAATCCAGATATCATTCATTAGTGAACATTAAAAAAGATGTAACAAGTGTTGGAGCAAACACTGAAATTTGAATACTTGATAAAGAGATAGAAAAATAAATCAGAAAATTGTGGGTAAAGGTGGAAAAGAGAGGCAAGATGGTGCGTTGATTGTTCAGTTTGAGGCTAAACAACAAGATGGTGCGATGTCTGATTAGTTTGTGGCTAACCGACACTTCTCTTACCTAATGATGTTGAGAGTCCAAAATGCCCTCAATATTGAGTTTTAATTTCATAAAAGAACCATGTTGATTATAGATCCTAACTCACTCTTTTAATATAGTAGAAAGTAGAATATATAATTCGACAAATATTGAATTTGGAATGTATTAATGGAATTTATTTTTGTTAGAGAAGTTATTTTTCTAATTTTAAATGGATTTAGTAGATGTTCTACTAAACAACTCAAATATCATGTGACATTCACAACCCCCCTTGAAAGGTGTCTATGTAAACCACTCTCCCTTTTCCTGTTTTGCTCATTCAATAGTCTCTTCATAGTTTATAGAAAGGAAAAACAACAGGCGGCGATTCCATCAAGAAAATTCCCTTGAGAGACGCCTATATCATTCTACTCTCCCTCTTCTTTTTTAGCTCACTCCATTCTTTTCATCATATAAAAAGTTTCTTCTATAGGTTTCAAATGACGCAGGAGGAAAATCAGCAAGGCGACGATTCCATCAGGTGAGATGCGTTGTAGGGGGTGTGAGGAAGATGCGGGGGAGGTACACAACTGAGATCAGTGATCCTGGCCAGAGGAGAAGTGTTCTGCTTGGAACTTTTGATACATCGATGAAGCTGCTAGGGCTTATGACCGGCGGTGAGGAGGTATCACGGCCACATGAGGTAACTAATTTTCTTCTAGATAACCTCCAGAACACCTGCGATTTTCTCGAGAAGCTTATTTGCAAAAACAAACAAAAAAAGAAGAGAGCTCCAACAATTTCTTATGGATATTCAGAGCATTAAAATGATGATTCAGCGCGGAATCATACATCAACTCACATTTTCGTGTTGATCCATAAATAGAATCTATACATCAAAAAAGAATCAACGATCTATACATCTCGATTGAGAAAGAATCAAGGAGAGTCTGTACATCTTGATCTGAAATGAATCAAGGATCTATACATCTCGATCAAAAAAGAATCAAGATTGGAAAGAATCAAAGAGAACAAGAAAGAATCAGAATTGATCCACAAATTTCTCGAAATAAACGACGTCGGTCCTCTCTTGTTGTTTTTTTTCCTCTTATATTTTTTGAATTTGAAAGGAAATTAAAAGAAAAGAGACTTATGAAATGTCGTAGATTCAATATTCAATGACGGTTTCACATACTCTTTGACAGTGCAAGGGTGATGTCTGAGGTTATCTTGTGGAAATTTAGTTACGGGTCTGAGGCTGTGACACCTCCTCGCTGCTGTATCATAAGCTCTAGAAGTTTTTTTCGATGCATCAAAAGTCTTGAGCCAGAAACTTCTACTCTGGAAGGGATCTTTACTATTAACTGTGTACCTCCTCCGCGGCATCTTCCTTACACCTCCTTATAACGCATTTCACCTGAGGGAGTAGTCGTCTATCAATAACTATTCAGTAAGTATGTGGTGCCCTTTCAAACCATCTAAATTCAAGTGACACTTAATCAATTCTTTGTGAATATATGATAGCTTAGGCGATATACATTTATTTACCAGGTAACCACATTGTACTCTTTAATGCCACTTATCACTGGGGTAGAGTTGTGCAACTTAGAGATCTTGTTGATAAGTGTATCTATAACAGGCTTAGGTAACCTCATTTTTTGAGCCGAAGGTCTATCCGAAATAGTTTCACTACCTCCTAGTGTATCTATAACATGTTTAAGTTCTTAAAGGTAAAATATCTCAAGCTTTTGTTTTCTAACCTCATTTTTTGAGCCGAAGGTCTATCTGAAATAGTTTCTTTACCTCTTAGTGTATCTATAACATGTTTGAGTTCTTAAAGGTAAAATATGTCAAGCTTTTGTTTTTCCTTGCCTGTCTTCTTATTGATAAAAACTTCATATGAGATCAGATTTATTGGTTTATTTCATATGAAAAAAAAGAAATAATTGCAATTTGCACCTTTTGATTTGGCCTTTTTTGTTCCCAACATTATGCATAAATATATTTGCAGTCAAATAATTGCTTAAACTCTTGCTAGTCTTGCAGCTTGGGATATTCACACTATGTTTTTGATCAGGTAATTGCTACTCTCCTTTGATTTATTCGAGGTAATTTATCATTGTTACCCTTAATGTCAGTTGATGTAATTGTGGAAGTTAGAGATCTTGTTCAAATGTTTTGTTGATTAAACTTCAATTTGATCTTGTTGAAATTCAGTTTACTTTAGCTGAACATCTGTAGTGACTGTGGCAAACATCTTTTGCTCTCTCAATTGACATATTTTTTTCTCGAGGAATGCTACAAAGTTCTTCTATCTACAGTTGTAGCTGTATTATTCGTGTTTTGATTTGGAAATTATATGGCCTTGGAATTTTACTTGGATTTGTTGTTTTTGAAATTAACCCAAGTTTTCCTTGTGAACAACCTTCCTGTTGGGTTGCTCTTTTGAGGATTTTAGACTTGGATGCACTTAGCATAGTAAGGTTTGCTCAACTTGAACAACAGACAGGATACTATTGAAGTTCTTTGTTTCCTTGTGATTTCAAGTCATGTTATCTTTTTAATCATTTTAATGTGCATTCAGATTTAGACGATTAAATCTTAATGAAAACAAATGAGACATTAATGTCATGTCTTTTACCTAATGTTGTTGAGAGTCTAAAATGCCGCAATATTGAATTTAGTTTCAATGAACAATCATGTTGAATCCAGAATCTCACTCACTCTTCTTATATAGCAAATAATATATAATCCGACAAATAGTGAATTTGGAATGTATTGATGAAATTTGTTTTCCTTAGAGAAAAATAATTTAGTAGATGTTTTCCTAAACAAATCAAATATCATGTATTCACTAACCCCCCTCGAAAGTTGGCTATATAAACCACTCTCCCTTTTCCTTTTTTGCTCATTTATTCTGCTTCTCTTCATATAAAAGGTTTCTTCTGTGTTTCAAATGATGCATAGGAAAAGTAAAAGGCGGCGATTCATCTAAGAAAATTTTTACTCGATTGCAGGAATTCACAATGAATTTGAGGATCGAAGCACTGTTTCAGGATTTCTTGAGTAAACAGTTAGTAATGAAGAAGAATAAGAAGAGAGAGTTTAGAAAGAGAGAGAGAGAAATCTGTATATTCAATATGATGAATGTAACTGATGATTACAATGTCTATTTATTAAGACTTGACTGACTTATTCCATATAACATATTCAGTTACAACTAATATCTAACTAACTATCACTACACTTATTATTGTAGCTTAACAATGTTTATCTAACTTTGTCAATTAACTTTTGAATTCCCAAATTACTGTAACAGTACTCCCCCATACAAAAGTTCCTTTTCATGAAGGATGGAAACCTTGTCTTCAAGATGGTAGCAAATTCCCAAGTAGCTACATCAGCTGGAAGACCAACCCATTTAATCAATACCTGAGCAACAACTTTGTTGCCCTTCTTGACCATTTGTCACTGTAAAACTCTGGAGTAGGGAAATTTGGATTGGCTAAGTCAACAGTCGGTGGATAAGAAACGTGGAAAGGCACTTCATAACACTTTTTTAACGAGACATGCACAATTGGGTGAATCTTGATAGAACTAGGCAACAAAAGATTGTAGGCCACGGGGAACCTTCTTAATGATCTAAAAGGGATCATAGTATTTAGCAGCAAGCTTATGAGAAGAGTGATGAGAGATAGTCGCTTGTTTGTAAGAATGCACCTTAAAGTATACCCAATTCCCCACAACAAATGCCTCTCACTTCTATGGGAATCTGCCTGTTGTTTCATTCGGAGTTGAACTCTATGCAAATGATGCTTAAGGAGTTGCAACTTAAGTTCTCTATCCACCAAGGTAGTGTCAACTTTGGCAGAAGCTGATTCACCAGGTAAGAAAGGCAGATGTAGAGGAGGTAGCCTGCCATATAAGGCTTCATATGGTGTGGTTTGTTGGCTGAATGGAAGCAAGTATTATACCAATACTCAGCCATAGGCAAACAAGCCAACCAATTCGAAGCATCATCATTGCAGTAACATCTTAAGTAGGTTTTAAGGCATCTATTCAATACTTCCGTTTGTCCATCAGACTGAGACTGAGGATGATAAGCTGTAGATGTATGAAACAATACCCCTTGAAGAGTAAATAGCTCCTGCCAAAAAGAGCTCAGGAACACAACGTCTCTATTATTGGTTATAGCATCAGGTAAGCCATGTAATTTCACAATAGTATCCAAGAACACTTGGACAACTGATTGAGCAGTATAGGGATGTTTCAGTGGGAGGAAATGACCATATTTGCTGAGTCTGTCGACGACCACCTGAATCACCTCACAACCATGGGACTTGGGAAGACCATCAATGAAGTTCATACTAATTTGAGACCACACCACGTCAGAAATGGGTAACACTTGTAACAATCCAGGGTAAGCAGCTAAATCAGATTTGTTCTTCTAACAAACATCACACCTTTGAATGAAACCCTTCACTTCTGTTCTCATGTTCTTCCAATGAAATAGTGTCAACAATCTCTTGAGGGTAGCGACTACACTTGAATGACCTCCTAGAGGGCCATCATGCCATAGGGACATAATGTCATTCCTTAAACTCTGCACCTTGCCAATCACTAGTTTTCCTTTCCTCTTTAATTGGACTTGCAACCAAGTAAATTGCCTATGAGAGTCAAAATTAGCTCGTAAATCTGCAATCAACTTTGTATGCTCTGGGTCTATGTGCCAACTATATACAATAGCTTGAAAGAGATCAATGTTCGTTGGGGAATCACCAAAGCAAGCAACTCAGCCCAGTAACTCTCGACAGTGCATCAACGACTTTGTTCTCAACTCCCTTTTTGTACTCAATAGAATAATCAAATGACATCAACTTTGTTAACCACAATAACTGTGAGTTTGTGTGCAACTTCTGTTCCATAAGGTACTTCAAAGCTCTTTGATCAGTCCTTATAATAAACCTTTGACCTTACAAGTACTGCGACCACTTATTAACAACTTGGACAATGACCAATAAATCTCTATCATAAACTGACATAGCAACATGTCTTGGAGATAATGTTTTGCTAATAAAGTCTATAGGTAGTCCCTCTTGCATAAGAACAACACCAATTCCATAACCACTAGCATAAGTTTCAACAATGAAAGTTTTGTTGACATCCGGTAAAGCTAATACAGGAGATTGAGTCAAAGCTTCTTTTAATTGCAAAACTGCCTCCTAAGTTGTATGGTTCCATTTGAATTTATTTTTTTTAGTTAGATCATTAAGAGGTTTACAAATAACTCCAAATCCCTGTATAAATCTTCTGTAATAACTAGCCAAGCCTAAGAAGCCCCTTAATTGTTTAAGAGTAGTAGGGACAGACCAATCCCTCACAACTTTGATCTTTTGAGGATCAGTAGAAACACCTTCTGATGTGATAAAGTGACTAAGGTATTCAATTCTATGGACACTAATATTCGCTTTTAGCGGCGACAAATAAGTCTTTTAGTGGCGCCACTAGTTGCCACTAATACTCACCTTCAAAGGCGACAGTAGTTGCACAACTCACTTTTAGCGGCGACAGATAAGTCTTCTAGTGGCGACTAATAAGGGCTTTAGCGACAACTTTATTTGCCACTAATAGTAAATTTTAGCGGCGATAGATAAGGCCTTTCGCGACGACAATAGTTGCCACTACTGCCTACTTTTAGCGGCCACTGATAAGACCTTTAGCGACGACAGCTGTTGCCACTAATAGTCACTTTTAGCGGCGATAGGCAAAGGCCACTAAGCGACGACTGATAAGACCTTTAGCGACGATATTAGTTGCCACAATACTAATTTTTAGCGGTGACTGATAAGGCCTTTAGCGACGACCATAGTTGCCACTAATACACACTTTTAGCGGCCACTCATAAACCTTTAGCGACGGCGTAAGGTGCCCTAAAAACTCACTTTTAGCGGCGACTGATAAGTCCTTTAGCGACGACACTAGTTGCCGCTATACTCACTTTTAGCGGCGACTTGTAAGTCTTTTAGTGGCAACATTTATTGCCACTAATACTCACTTTTAGTAGTGACTAGTAAGTCTTTTAGCGACGACATTAGTTGCGTTAATACTCCACTTTTAGCGGCGACTAGTAATTAAGTCTTTTAGTGGCAACATTTATACATTTATTGCCACTAATACTCACTTTTAGCAGTGACTAGTATGTCTTTTAGTGGCGACATTTGTTGACATAATACTCACTTTTAGAGGCGATTAGTAAGTCTTTTAGTGGCGACATTTATTGACACTAATACACACTGTTAGTGGCGATTAGTAAGTCTTTTAGTGGCGACGATTGTTGCCACTTATATTCACTTTTAGCGCGACTAATTAATCTTCTAATGGCGACATTTGTTGCCACTAATAGTACCTTTAGCGGCATCTAATTAATCTTTTAGTGGCGATATTTGTTGCCACTAATTTTTACCTTTAGTGGCGACTTATTAATCTTGTAGTGACGACATTTGTTGCCAATAATACTTACCTTTAGAGACGACTAAATCTTTTAGTTGCTACTAATACCTAATGAATTCGAAGATTGAAGTATTGTTTCGGGATTTCTTGAGAAAATAGCTAGTAATGAAGAAGAATAGGAAGAGAGTTTAGAAAAGAGAGAAATCTGTATATTCAATATGATGAATGTAACTGATGATTGCAATGTATATTTATCAAGACTTGACTGACTTATTCCATCTAACAAATTCAATTACAACTAACATATAGTACCACTACACTAATTATTGTAGCTTAACAATGTTTAACTAACTCTGTCAACTAACTTTTGAATGCTCAAAAAACTGTAACAAAAATCCTCTTGAGAGACATCTATATCAACCACTCCCGCTCTTCTCTTTTTGCTCACTCATTCTTTTCATCATATAAAAAAAAATTCTTCTATTGGTTTCAAATGACGCAAGAGGAAAATCAACAAGGCGACAAATCCATCAGGTGAGATGCGTTTAAGAGGGTGCGAGGAAGATGCCATGGGGGAGGTACAAAAGTGAGATCAGAGATCCTGGCCAGAGGAGAAGTGCTTCACTTGGAACTTTGATACACCGAAGAAGCTGCTAGGGCTTACGACGGCTGTGAGGAGGTATCACATCCACATAGATTTTAAGCAGTTTTGAAGTGTTTTGGTAAAGTTAAAAAGTGCTTATAAACACTTATTTAAAACCAAAATAACAAAAATAAGCCAAAATCCATAAGTTAGAAAGTCATAAGCCAAAAGTCAATCCAAACATGCTATTCTCGTCTAGATAACCTCCAAAACACCCACGATTTTTTCGAGAAGCTTATTTGCAAAAAACAAACAACAAAATAAGAGAGCTCCAATATTCTTATGGATATTCAGATTATTAAAATGATGATTCAACGAAGAACCAAACATTGACTCACATTTTCGTGTTGATCCTTGAAAAGAATCTATACATCGCTATCAAAAAAGAATCAAGGATCTATACATCTCGATCACAAAATAATTGAGGGTTTGTATATCTTGATCTGAAAAAAATCAAGGATCTATGCATCTCGATCAAAAAAGAATCAAGAGAACAAGAAAGAATCAGAATTGATCCATAGATTCCTTGAAATAGACGAAGTCGGTCCTCTCTTATTATTATTATTATTTTTATATATTTTTTGAGTTTGAAAGGAAATTAGAAGAAAAGGGACTTAAGAAATGTCATACATTCAATATTCGATGACGGTTTCACGTGCTCTTTGACAGTGCAAGGGCAAGGGTGATCTCTGAGGTTGTCTTGTGGAAATTTAGTTATGACTCTGTGGCTGTGATACCTCCCCGCCGTTGTATCATAAGCCCTATAAGCTTTGATGCATCAAAAGTCTTGAGCCAGAAACTTCTCCACTGGAAGGGATCTTTAATATCAGTTGTGTACCTCCTCCGCGACATCTTCCTCACACCTCCTTATAGCGGATCTCACCTGAGGGAATCATTGCCTATCAATGACTATTCAATAAGTATGTGGTGCCTTTGAAACCATCTACATTCAAGTGACATTTTGAATCAATTCTTTGTGAACATATGACAACTTAGGTGATGTGCATTTATTTACCATGTAATTTCTTTGTACTCTTTAATGTCACTTATCACTTTATCCAACTATGCAAATCATATTCAAATTTGATGGGCCTTCGTTGTTTATGATATATATCGGACAATAATAGAGAGTTGAGCGGGTGTTCATCAGTACTGCACTGACGAAGGACTATATCTCCAATTAGAAATTATCCATCTCCATTTACAGTAACACATGAATGTTATGAGTTCATTCATTTCATTTCCCCATTTTGGTGATGTTGTTGCGAAATGGAAGTTCACAATTGGTGGAGTAATACAAATCATATCATATATATTAGATGTTAATTAGTTAGTGGTAGTATAGTGATAAGTTGTAGTGTTTGAAGGAATAGTTTTTAGTAGGCTCTAATATTAACATACTTTTAGAATTAAGGCAACAAGGTATGTTTTCTGTCATTATTGTGACATAAAACATATAATAGTTTTCTGTCATTTGTGCAATTAGCTTATAAATTAAGGTAGTTTTGAACTATTTATATAATACTTACTTTATATTAAATATGCATACATGTTTCTCTATGATGTAAAAGAATGCAATATTTTTTAAAGTATGTTTGAAGGCAAACCAATTGAATTAGTATTATATGTGGTATTACGTGGTTATATGGTCTTTTCTCTTAGAGATATTGCTAGTGAAATTTATTTCAACATTTATGGTGTAAGCATTTTATTAAGTCATTAAGACAATAAATATTTATAAAAATGGTGAAAAAAAAGTAAAAGTATGATATTATGATTGATTATAATGTAACTTTTCATGTAAGGTCTTTTCACTTGTAATATGATACATGATTTATTACTTAATGATTAATTAAATAATTTATAATATTCTAATTTAGTGTAGAGGCTGGAATCCAATTTTGCATTTTAAACTTCCTACTTTAGGCACGTGCAACGCACGTGTACTCCTTATCGATGAATATGAATTATTAAAAAATCACATAATTTTTTAAAAATTGTGTTTGAGTTACAACAAAAATATGAAAAGTAAAATGATAAATGTTTATAGTGTATAGTTAACTCATAAGAAGAAACACTTTTGTATTTAGTCATCCCCTTGTTATAGTTTTGATATATAAATTTTATATTTGTTTTAAAAGACAAAATAAAGTGGCAAAAACAAACATAGAGACACACTACCTTATGATTAACTTCCTTAAAATGTTTCTCTTGTCTTACAAAATAGAGTAAAAATATTGAAATTAAATTAATAGTTATATATTTCAGGAAGATAAAATGTTTTAACATTATTAGTAGAAGATGAAGCTCTCTGTCTCATTAAGTAGAATGCAATTAAGTAATTCAAATTATAACTAAGGAAACTTAATTAGAAGAAACTAACTAAAGAATTAAAGTGCAACAAAGATGATAAATTTTGTATTTTGGTAGTGGAATATATTAATTTAGCTACAACTCTTCATATTATTTAATTTAAGATTAAAAAAGAGAAAACCTTGATTCATGTACTTATTTAGACTTCTAGAAATCCTAAACTAACTCTTGTTCTTCCACATTCCCTTTTTAACAAATAACTTATAAGTTAAAAAATAATTAAAATAATATTATTTAATTAATTAGAAAAAATGGGAAAACCTTGATTCATGTGTTTATTTAATATTCTAGAAATCCTAATTGGCTCTTGTTCTTCTACATGTTAAATTTGACAAGATTCAAAAATGGATTAATGAGAAGATATGGTAGTTAGGAGGATAATTCTTCATTGGTAGGAAAGTCAAAGATAGCACCTTTTGTAGGTGAAATTTAGGTGAACAACAAATTGGTTTCACAAGGTAAATCTTGACATTTTGACATATTGTGATGTCATGGATGACATCAATAGGAAGAATTCACTCCTATAAATAGGTAGCTCCTAATTCATTTGTAACACACCTCTCACTTGCCTTCTCATCTCCTAAGGCGTTTGTTCTTCTTTCCCTCTTGTAGTATTTCACTTGTACTCTTTTGGAGTGAAATAAATATTGGTTGGTTGTGTCTGAGGACTAGGCAAAAGAAAACAAAAGTTTGCCGAACCTCGTTAATTCTTGGTGTTTCTTTTGTTGTTGTCTCATTTACTATTTATTAGCTACATTTAGATATAGCAGTTGTGATTCTATCACTCTCTATATATTTGGCTTCCGCAACAATTGGTATCAGAGCCAAGGAATTATCTGAGTATGCTCTGTGGTTGCAGCATAGTCTGAACTTCCATATCAGAAAAAGATTTACTTTGGTCTTTGCATTGTTAGCTAGTAAATAGTATTTGTAGTAAAATGGGAGACAAGAAAAATGATGAGTCCACATCAAGTGTCAATAATACGTCATCATTGGCATCTTCGCTTATGACAAGAATTGTGTCAAATGCGAAATTTGCAGTTGAAATTTTTGACGGGTCAGGACATTTCGGAATGTGGCAAGGCGAGGTCCTTGATGTTCTTTTTCAACAAGGACTAGATATTGCCATTGAAGAAAAGAAACCAGACGGTGTAGGAGAAGAAGATTGGAAGATTATCAACCGTGTTGCTTGCGGTACCATTCGATCTTACCTTGCAAGAGAACAAAAGTATCCATACACGAAGGAAACATCTGCAAATAAATTATGGAATTCATTGGAGGAGAAATTCTTGAAGAAAAACAGTCAAAATAAACTTTACATGAAAAGAAGACTGTTACGCTTCACTTATATTCCTGGTAGCACAATGAATGATCATATCACCAGCTTTAATAAGTTGGCGACAGATTTGCGGAATATGGACGTGACTTTTACGGATGGAGATATGGCCTTAATGTTGTTAAGTTCACTTCCCGATGAGTTCGAGCATCTTGAAACGACTCTACTGCATGGGAATGATGAAGTATCTCTCAAAGAAGTTTGTTCTGCCTTATACAGTTATGAACAAAGAAAGAGAGAAAAACAAAAAGGCGGAGAAGCAGAAGCACTGGTTGCGAGAGGTCGTTCTCAAAATCATATGAGAACGAAGAAAGGGAGATCCAAGTCAAGATCGAGACTCAGCAAAGATGAATGTGCCTTTTGCCGAGAAAAAGGGCATTGGAAGAAAGACTGCCCAAAGTTGAATAGCAAAGCCAAACCAAATAATGGGAAGGCTGTCATGGATTCAAATGTGGCTGATTGTGATGACTCCGATTACTCACTAGTTACAACAGATCCATCCAAATCATCTGATGTATGGTTGATGGACTCAGCTTGTAGTTATCATATGTGTCCCAATCGGGACTGGTTTATTGATTTACAAGAAGGAGAATGTGGAGTTATTCACACTGCAAACAATAATCCTCTTACCGCATATGGTGTTGGTTCAATCCGATTAAGGAACCATGATGGATTAAGTAGAACATTAACAGATGTTCGATATGTACCAGATTTGAAGAAAAATCTCATTTCTGTAGGAGCCCTAGAATCAAAGGGGTTCAAAGTCATTGCAGATAATGGCGTGATGAGAATATGCTCTGGTGCACTGGTGGTAATGAAGGCAATTCGAAGAAATAATAACATGTACCACTATCAAGGTAGTACAGTTATTGGGACAGCGGCAACAACATCCAATGACGAGAAGGAGGCAGAAATGACCAAGCTGTGGCATATGCGCTTGGGACATGCTGGAGGGAAATCCTTGAAAACTTTATCAGATCAAGGATTGCTAAAAGGAGTTAAAACTTGCAACTTGGAGTTTTGTGAACATTGTATCAAGGGAAAACAAACAAGGGTTAAATTTGGAACAGCTATCCATAATACTAAAGGTATTTTGGATTATGTTCATTCAGATGTTTGGGGTGCTTCCAAAACACCTTCATTAGGTGGGAAACACTATTTTGTAACCTTTGTTGATGACTTTTCTCGAAGATTGTGGGTGTATACGATGAAAACAAAAGATGAAGTATTGGGAATTTTTCTCAAATAGAAGGCGATGATAGAAACTCAAAGTGGCAGAAAGATCAAGTGTCTTCGCACAGACAATGGTGGCGAATACAAAAATGATCTTTTTCAGAAAATTTGTGAGGAAAATGGCATCGTCAGACATTTCACCATCAGAAATACACCACAACAGAATGGAGTGGCAGAACGCATGAACCAAACTTTGCTGGAGAAAGTTCGGTGTATGTTGTCCAATGCTGGCTTGGGCAAAGAATTTTGGGCTGAGGCAATAACATATGCGTGCCATCTCATTAATCGTCTACCATCTGCTGCTATTGGTGGGAAGACACCATTTGAAAAATGGTATGGAAAACCTGCTGAAGATTATGGTACTTTATATGTATTTGGCTCAATTGCATATTATCATGTAAGAGAGTCAAAATTGGACCCAAGAGCAAAGAAAGCTTTATTTATGGGAATTACTTCTGGAGTCAAAGGATACCGTTTATGGTGTCCAGAGACAAGAAAAGTTATTTTCAGCAGGGATGTTACCTTTGATGAATCTGCCTTGACAAATAAGGTAACACTTGAAGAAGCCAAACAAATTGATGGTGCTTCAAAGCAGGTGGAGTTTGAGGGAAAGATAATTTTCCCAACACAGGGATCAAACGAGGAAACAACAAAAGATTTTCCTCTTGAAGGAGAGCCAGTCGAAGAGGAGGTTCCATCTCAAGAACCTCAACCACAACTTGAATCAATAGCAACGAGCAAGCCAAAAAGGACAATAATAAAACCTGCTCGACTCACAGATATGGTGGCTTGTGCTAACTCAATTGCAGCCGATGACATTCCTACCACTTATAAAGACGCAGTCCAAAGTTCACAAAAAGATAAGTGGAGGAATGCCATGGATGAAGAAATGCAATCTCTTCATCAGAATCATACATGGAGATTGGCCAATCTCCCAGAGGGCAAGAAAGCAATTGGGTGCAAATGGGTATTTGCAAAGAAAGAGGGATTTCCTAACCAAGAAAATGTTCGCTACAAAGCAAGATTGGTGGCCAAAGGATATACTCAAAAGGAGGGAATTGATTATAATGAGGTATTTTCTCCAGTTGTGAAACACTCCTCCATTAGAGTTTTGTTGGCTTTGGTAGCACAGTTGAATTTGGAACTAGTTCAGTTGGATGTAAAAACAGTTTTTTTACATGGAGACTTGGAAGAGGAAATCTATATGACTCAGCCAGAAGGATTCAAAGTTGATGGAAAAGAAAATATGGTGTGCAAACTTGAAAAATCATTGTATGGATTGAAACAATCTTCTAGACAATGGTACAAACGATTTGACAAGTTTATGTTGCAGCAAAGGTACATAAGAAGCAAATACGATCATTGTGTGTATTTGCGCAAGCTTGAAGATAATTCCTTTATATATCTTCTCCTATATGTTGATGATATGTTGATAGCTTCTAAAAGTCAAGAGGAAATTGAGAAGCTAAAGATTCAACTGAGAAAGGAGTTTGAGATGAAGGATTTGGGTGAGGCAAAGAAGATTCTTGGCATGGAGATAAAAAGAGATAGACATTTAAAGAAACTTTATTTATCTCAGAAAGAGTATTTGAAGAGAGTATTAAACCGATTCGGTATGAATGAAAAAACGAAGTCGGTTAGCACTCCGCTTGCTCCTCATTTTAAGCTTAGTGATGCTATGTCACCTAAGAATGAAGTTGAACGAGAATATATGTCAAGAGTACCATACGCTAATGCTATTGGTAGCTTGATGTATGCAATGATTTGCACAAGGCCAGATATTCACACGCTGTTGGAGTTGTAAGCAGGTACATGCACAATCCTGGAAAGGATCATTGGCAGGCTGTAAAATGGATTCTACGGTATATTCATAATACTGTAGATGTTGGTTTGGTTTTCGAGCAGAAAGATAGTCAATATCTTGTTGGATATTGTGACTCAGATTATGCAGGTGATTTGGACAAACGAAGATCGACTACTGGTTATGTTTTTACTATTGCAAATGCACCAGTTAGTTGGAAGTCTACTTTGCAGTCAACAGTTGTTTTGTCTACCAGTGAGGCAGAGTACATGGCAATTACAGAGGCTGCGAAGGAAGCAATTTGGCTTCAAGGATTGCTTAGAGAACTTGGTATTGGACAAGAAGGAATCACAATATTTTGTGATAGTCAGAGTGCTATTCAATTAGCAAAGAACCAAGTTTATTATGCAAGGACGAAGCACATTGACGTCCGATATCATTTCATACGAGACATCATAGAAGATGGTGGAGTCATAATGCAGAAAATTCATACTACGGATAATCCTGCCGATATGTTGACAAAAGTGGTGACTGCGGTCAAGTTTCAACATTGTTTGAACTTGATTAACATTGTTGAACATTGAAGATTGAGGTTGAAGACACAATCAAAATTGTTGCTGAGAAAAAGTTGAAAATGGAGAATCTTGCCAAGGTGGAGATTTGTTAAATTTGACAAGATTCAAAAATGGATTAATGAGAAGATATGGTAGTTAGGAGGATAATTCTTCATTGGTAGGAAAGTCAAAGATAGCACCTTTTGTAGGTGAAATTTAGGTGAACAACAAATTGGTTTCACAAGGTAAATCTTGACATTTTGACATATTGTGATGTAACAACCCTAAAAATGAATAGGATCAAGACTTAGGTTGTCAAGAATGCTTGCGATTAGACCAAGGTTTACACAGACTGATACGCGTAGAACCAGACCTCAGAACCCTTACTACGACCAAGCCAACTAACTTGGGGAGTTAATTGAGCTTGGAACCAACCATGTGAGGCTCACGAAAACGAAGATTGAATCGAAAAAGTTTTTACCGGACTCAAAAGAAGAAATTTTAAGTTTTCAGGGTCCAAGGGTAAAATGGTCTTTTCCAGGCCAGGGGTAATATTGTAATTACCCTGGAAAATTAATTATTTAATTAATTAATTTAATTGAAGGAAGAAATTCAGGTGGGGCAACCCGAAGTGACCCATTTTCGCAAATGGGAGCCACTCGGGTTCGAGCCCCACTAGAAGCAAGGATTTAACTTGCTTTTATTTAATTTAATGAATTAACTTTATTAAATAATGAATATTATCTGATTAATAAAAGGAAAAATCAGATTTTTAATTATTAATTTAGCAAGGAGTCCTAGTTTGACTAAATCTCAAACCAAAACTCCTATCTTAAAGCTACTCTCTGTCTCTCACGATATCTCTCTCACTTTTTCAATTACTCTCACGTTTTTCTCTGCAAAATAAAGGTGAAGAACTGAAAAATATTCAAGAGCTCTTCACACTTGAAAAACTCAAGAAATTTTTTTAAGTAAACAAAGTAACCAAACGATAAAGCAAAGAGAGGTGGTTGTCGAGTAGTGTGGACGATTGAGAAAGCTTGGACTGATTTGTGGAGAGGATTTTTGGCAGCAAATTCGTGTTTGAACAAGGAAATTAAGGTATGGGTTTTCTTCTCTCTTGGTCCCTTTCCGAAGAGACCCCTTAAGATTCAATAAATTCTAATCCGAAAACTAGGATTGTTCCCGTTGCATGTCCCTGTCTCTAGCTCCCAATGAACCGTAGGTTGGGTATGTTTGCTGGTAGTTTAAGTATGAAGATTGATGTTCGTGATAATGTGGAGAGTGGGGATTGAACCCCCAACCTCTTGAATGGATGAGAGAGTTAGGAGAAAAATGAAGGAGAAAAATAAATGTGGAGAGTGGGGATTGAACCCACAACCTCTTGAATAGATGAGAGAGTTAGGAGGAAAATAAAGGAGAAATATAAAATGAGGTGAATGGGGATTGAACCCACAACCTCTTGGATAGGTGATAAAGTTAATAGATAATTTAAGAGGAAAAAAAAGAATGAGCTTGTGGGGGATTGATCCCACAACCTCCTTGACTTAAACGGAAAAAAAGGAGGAGAAAAAAGAAAGGAAATATTATGGGGTTGATGGGAATCGAACTAGGGTCTCCCAAATCTGAAAAATGTAATTAACAAGTTTAAAATAAGATTAAGTGTTGCCCAAATTCCGTATTGATACATAAGTCATACGTGAATTAAATGTTCAAGAATAATGCAACCTACTTAGATCGAAATCGAGATCTTGGCATACATACAAGATACATAAGTCTTGTACTACATAATCTTAGGAAGATATGAGTCACTTAACGAACTATGAATGAAGCCTCACGGCTTGTATGTATAGACCCATAAGTCTAGCATACGTTTAAAAATAAGTGAACCTAAGATGTATGAAATGAAATGATGAAACCCTAGAAGGGTTAAGTAAGAGTGTGAAACACACTAAATGGCCAAGTGCATTGGCCTATGATGAAATGAACAATGAAATGATGAAATGAACAATGAAATTATGAAATGAACAATGATATGATGAAATGAACAATGAAATGATGAAATGAACAATGAAATGATGAAATGAACAATGATATGATGAAATGAACAATGAAATGATGAAATGAACAATGAAATGACGAAATGAAAAATGAAATGATGAAATGAACAATCAAATGATGAAATGAGAAATGAAATGATGCAACCCTAGAAGGGTTAAGTAAAAGTGTGAAACACACTAAATGGCCAAGTGCATTGGCGTATGATGAAGTGAACATTCAAGTAATAAATGGTGAGTAATTATGAAGAGCAATTGTGCTAATGATAATGAATGTGGTGACAACATGATACGAGGCTAATGTAAAAGATAAGAGCAATCTCAAATGAGCCTAAGTAAATGTTACCGATACGTACTCACTTATGAGAGTGTAAGATAATGAAGAGACCAGTCTCTATGAACACTCTAATGAGAGTATTGAGCTTAACACACTCAATACGAATGATGAGATGAGAAATCATCTAATGAGCTATGATGTCCTCATACTAGAAGCCAGCTTCCATGACGTATGAGATGAATGTAATGGAACTTTATTAAGAACCGATAGACTTGCTATGAGCGGTGATGCCTTCTTTCGGGAAGGGCGGAGGTTCACGTAACTCTCATGAGATAAGACTGTCCGGCATGCCGGGTATGGGTCTCCTTATATCTCCTAGTCTTCGAACCTATACTGCCAATATAGGGATCTGGCGGGGTTAAATTCCCATGTACGCTAGCATGTTTTGGGTC
Organism: Solanum sitiens; assembly: GCA_016801875.1. Classification (NCBI taxonomy): domain Eukaryota; kingdom Viridiplantae; phylum Streptophyta; class Magnoliopsida; order Solanales; family Solanaceae; genus Solanum; species Solanum sitiens. The sequence goes on along the minus strand of JABWTJ010000178.1, from coordinate 385,675 downwards.
ACTTTGGCCAGTGATTCCACCTCTTTTCGGTGTGGGGGAGACACTGGATTTCATGATGCTCACATGATCTATGTCGGTTAAAGTTAAAGTTCCCAATGAATGAATGAGGCCAGCCTCAAATGATGCACATAATGAAATGAATGAATACCAAAGGTGTTAGGATAGGATAATCAAAAGGTGAGTTAGATTCAAGTAATGACATTAGGTCATTCTTGGTCATTGCACAACGAACCAAATGAAAGTCTTAAACTACATCCTAGGTATAACCGGTGGTTACATTGGACTATGAACGAAATGAAATGAAGTACGTATGAATGAATGAAGCAGACTCTGTGTTTGCTAACGAAGACTCCCTAGTTGAGGTCCCATATGTTGAGCCCTCATTTCTGGGATGTCTTAATGTCAAGTCCATGATTTCAAGGTCTCATGGCATATGAATGAATGATATGAACGAAGTTATGTGCTACATGCAAAATGTACTGTATGCTATATGATGTGTGCTATATGTAAATGTTATGTGCTGTGTGCAAATGTGAAAAGTATGATGATGTATGTTATTCTCATGGCATAACTTTCCTATTCCAAATCTGGAAAGCTCACTGACTTTCCTAATTCAAATTTGGAAAGATCATTTACTTTCCTAATCCAAATTAGGAAACATTCCAAATCTCAATTTGGCAAGTCCACTGACTTGACTTCCAAAAATCATGTTGTTAGGAAAGAGCTATTCTTTCTCATGCATGTCCTTGGTGTGTGCTTGCATATACCCATACTTAGTACAAGTGTGTACTAACCCTATACAAACTCTACTATTTTAGGTGCAGGCACAGGTGGACGGTAGAGCTACAGGATCTTCGCTGCAGTTATTCGGACGTCCAGCATTCATCCGGTTTTGGTAGGTCCTCATGCTTTCGAGGATGCTACTGTTTATGTTCTAGCTTAGCTTAGGAGTTGAGCTAGTGGAGCATGTTCCACTAGCGTTTCTTTCTTATTTTATTCAGACTATGTATTGGTGCCGTTTTGGCAATTATACAATTATGTGTATTGAACTATTCCTTTCATTTGATTATATCTTAATGATTAGATGGTTGATGTTGAACAAATTACGAATTTATTAGAAATGTTTAGTAAGCAATGTTTAAAAACAAAAAGTTTCAAATTTTCCGCTAAAATTAACCTATGTAAAGTAAGAATGACGTAAGTAGGCTTGTCTGCGACCTCTGAGAGGTCAACGACGCCGGTCTCGTCTGGGGTCTAGATTCCAGTCGTGACATGTGATGTCATGGATGACATCAATAGGAAGAATTCACTCCTATAAATAGGTAGCTCCTAATTCATTTGTAACACACCTCTCACTTGCCTTCTCATCTCCTAAGGCGTTTGTTCTTCTTTCTCTCTTGTAGTATTTCACTTGTACTCTTTTGGAGTGAAATAAATATTGGTTGGTTGTGTGTGAGGACTAGGCAAAAGAAAACAAAAGTTTGCCGAACCTCGTTAATTCTTGGTGTTTCTTTTGTTGTTGTCTCATTTACTATTTATTAGCTACATTTAGATATAGCAGTTGTGATTCTATCACTCTCTATATATTTGGCTTCCGCAACACTACATTCTATTTCTAATAAATAATTTAAAATTATAAAAATAATTAAAATAATATTATTTAATTAATTAGATGTTTAATTTAGTCTAGGAATAAAATGGTAATCCAACTTTTCATCTTTGGAGCTTCCCACTTTTAGTAAAACTACACATGCTTTGCACGTGAGTCCTGTGAAATGTATGAGATACTGTCAAATTACATTTTAATCACTATAGCAAGCTATTAAGAAAATACTATAAAATTTAAAATAGATGAACAATTAACGTATTCAAATAACTTCTTTATTTTATGTCAAATGATTAGACATTTGATAAACTTGCAAAATTTAGTTTGGTAACTAAAATAATGAGTTACATTTTTAAGTTATTAGGTCCATTATATATGATATATTAGTATGTGCAAAAATGAATAACAAAAATGATTAATGTTTCTCATTTAATTAAATGCACAATTAGAAAATTTCTACATATACCTTAAATTGATATTTATACTTCACGTCCAACACCCATACAATTCTAAATGCTTCATGGAAGAATAATTCTAAAATGGAGAAAGAAAGTAAGAACGAAAAGTTGAGGATATTGCAAAGAAAATCCGTAAAGAAAACTTTGTTATTGTTAGAGACAACATATTAACATAAAATTATTCATTGTTTAATACTACTACACATGTATTAAAATTTACTCTTTTTATTCCGCTGCTATTTTTTCTTCGTGATTACCAATTTTCAGCACTTTTTCAGTTATCCTCACTTGCAACTTCTAACTCTCTTATCTTCTCATGTTGAATTGTGCAATTTCCCTAATTCGATTTCCTATTGTGAGCTTCCGTCTTTGTAAGTTGGTTCTTAAATAGCATTAACAAATGACACTTTAAATTCAAATTTTAATTCTAAAATTGATTCCTATTAAAGTGATGAATGACTTTCCATATCATAACTTATCAAATTCTTCCATTATGAGATTTATGATTACTATTAAAAGCAATATCAATGTACTAATTTATTAATTTAATGGAGGAGCAAAATGACAATTAACTTTTCACTTTGAAGCTTCCCACTTATAATAATATATGATTGTCAATGAATTACTATTCAATAAGTATGTGATTCTTTTCAAACCATCTAAATTCAATTGGTAAAAACGTCAAGAAGAATGCTTAGTGAGGAGACAACACAGAAGGGAGAAAATTCTCGTGAACAGGGAAGCATGTCGACTCAAAAAGGAAGTTCCCGATAGGGAAAGAGAAGAAACGAACCAATGACATCATCTCAAGCCGATTGCTTCTCTTGAGATAGTAGTGAGGCTGGAAGGTGCTTTTTGTATCAATGATGTTCCAAGTCTTCGATATCCCTCGTAGACTGACAAGAATTTGTACTGATATGAAGGATCTCCGTCCGTATATACTGCTTTAATCGAATACAGTTTTCCGCAGAAATCTATATGTATCTATGAGATTGAGTATGAATTCTGTTGATTGGATCAATTCTTTGTGAATGACAGTTTAGGAAGTACACATTGCGCTTGAAAGCTTTTAAGTTTAGTTGATAACCAAATCACCTTCTTATGGTTGAGACAACAACAACATACCCACTGAAATCCCACAAGTGGGGTTTGAGGATGATAGGTAAATGTCCCAAGCTTATTTTTTTCCTTTGCCTGTCTACTTATTGGTTTTAAACTTAGGATTAAATTTGTTTGTGTATTTCTTATGAGAAGAAATAATTGCAAATGCAACTCTTGAGTCGAGGGTCCTTCGGAAATAGATTCTCTACCTACACGAGGTAGTGGTAACGTCTAAGTACATTCTACCCTCCCCATATCTCACTTGTGGGATTTAACATAGTATGTACCTTCTTAAAACTGTTTTGTATTGTCTGTGTGAAATCTTTGACTTTATCAAGGAAGAAGACAATCAACAAGAATTCAATAAAGAGATAAGGACAATAAAAAAGGAAATCGAAGATTAGACTTAAGAAGTCTAAATAATCCTACATTATCTACTATACTTTTAACAAGAATTGTGTTATTTAGTTTCTACTGTTTAAACAAAAAAATAGAGAAGAAAAAAGTATTGTTGGTACGGCTTTGTATCAAAAGAAAAAGATTGAGTTTAGACATAGGAACTATACTCAAACTTGTACTCACTACAAATATTCTGAAGGCTAGAAGAGAACACCCTAGCAACCCAACGGAACTGGACGTAAGATCCACGCTGAATCCCAACCAGTATAAAGACATCGTGTGTCAATCTTACTTTCTGCACTTTCAAATCTGTTTATTTATTCCTGGAAACAACAGTCGACTAGTTGGGAAGCTACAAGATCATCAGTATCTTTGCCTGTTGTATAATCACTTTTGTTCTTTGATTTTCTTTTTTCCTTCTTTTATATTATATTATTCCTTAATAAAACATCAATAGAAGAAATCACACCAACTTCTTCTTCACAAAAAATAAAAAAAAATAGAAGAAGGCATGATGCGAGCATAATGAAAATTGATTCAAGAAGGTGATCCATGTCTTACGAGTAAAGCATACACACAAAATGAAAAATATAATATTCATACAATCATTTCATATGCAAAAGAACAAAAGTTTAAGTGAGTTCTACAATAGATCAATAAGAACTGTTGAACAACTAGGAATGTTTGAGTTGAGGTTTCAAAAAGGGCATGTAATCTAGCAAGTTGTAGGATCTGACACTCTGATTTACTAGCTTAATTTCAGCTCAAAATCGTGAAGTTGTAGAAAATCATCAATCCAATCATCACACTCGTTCAAGGAATAATCGCTTGAACTTGCAAAAGGAACTTCTGGTGGTTGAGGTATATCTGCTCCTTGAAATAATTCATTCACATCCATAGAGAAGTTACTTGAACTCACAACATTGGAATTTTGTTCCTCATGAAAGTTCATTGAAGTAACTGTTTCAACATTCGGAGCTTGTTGTTTTTGGGATCGGTATTTCTACATAAGATGAAAAATATTAGGAAAAATTGACAAAACCTTGAATCATAAATGTTTTTTTCATACTTGGATACCTTTAGACGGTAGGTGACACATCCCATAGTCAAATCCTGCACACACATCCTCTTCAACACATTTTTCGGACCAGCTAAATCAACATGGTAAGATACATAATAAGAATTTAATAGTAAAATAGTGAACATTCAGAAAATATCTACTTAAGATTTTTCTTAGCCAACATTCTTATTTTTGCTATCTTCTCTGTTGGGATAAAAACAAAATCTTTGAACACTTACCTTTGTCTCCCAGCTCGCGAACAACTTCGTCTAATTTCTTGTCAAGCTCTGTTGTCCATTTCATGTTTCGTCTTTTCTTTTCTGGTCTTTCTGTACTGATTCTCGAAAGCAAAGAACGATCCTCCTCTTTTTCTGAAGGACCACTACGTTTAGCCTGTGCCTCCTCATTAGTACTTCTGATTCTCTTAGACCTTTTTGCCTCATCTTTTTCTATTAAAAAACTTACGTCTTGATCTTGATTAGTCTCTGAGGAACTCGCTATGGATTTTCCCTTTATGTCTTGCATTTTCGTCGGACAAGATGCGTTGTCCGAAACCTGAACTTGATTAGCGTTGTAGTGTTGTGATTTCTCATTTGCCTTTTTATTGTGCCACTTCACATGCTTCCATACATCCCTTAGTTTCAATGATGAAATGAGCGATTTCTTATAAATGAAGCATATCCCTTGTGTTGGTGCTTCTTTCATCATTTTCATCGTCACCTCTGGAGACATCACTAAATCAAAAATAAAATGTCAAGCACAAAATATTAATTAAATGAGGTATCTAAAATTGTCGAGGAATTTAGAAGTTCAAATTAAACTTATAAAACACTATTTTTTAAGGAACTTATATAAATAAAGAATATTTGACCATATATATATATATATATATATATATATATATATATATATATATATATATATATATATGTAAATAGAAACTACAAGTAACAGTAATGATTTAAGAAGTCAATCTTTTAATATTATTATAGTAGATAAAGTCCAATAATTAAGATTTTTGAGGAGATAATCTTACAAATAATTGGTTTGTCTTTGATGAGTTGAGTGTACTTGATGAATTCAAGGTAGTTCATTTCAAGTATGTTGGCATCCACCATGATCAAGTCGAATTGGTCTATCTGTTCTCGGAGAATGAATAAAGCTGTAGTTGCTTGTTCGATCGCAGTTACTAGAAACAAAAATCAAGCTCAGAAAATATCACAAAAAATAATATGTTTGTTGTGGATATTTTATAGTCGGTGATACACCTTCCCTTTCCTTTATTATTACACAGATAAAGGTAGTGTGAATTGACTAATAATATTACATTAGAAGTACAGAAAAAAATATTTGATTGAGCATTTAATCAAATGATCAAATGTTTTTGTTTGACAATTCAAATTAAAATTTAGAAAAATATTATGGTCTCAAACACCCATTAAGTAGATTATTTAAATTTAACTAGACATATCCTTTTGTTATATTTTCAAGCATCAAAAACAAAAATTTTCAACCATCAATTTATTAAAACAACAACAAATCTACCAATCTTATTAAACATTGTTGTAATTTATTCATCCATACCTGCACTGGTCATATATGACTGGAACACATGTTAAAATTTACTAAAAGCTTTAGTTATGTGCATCTCATTTTTTTGCCAATAATAAAATATATATTTTTTTTCGAATTTGTACACTCAAATCTACCTAAAAAATTAGATTTGATCTATAAGTTTCATGTATCTTATAAAACAAACTTCAATGAACAATTTTATCTTTAACTATAGACTATAAATAAATAGAGAATTTACCTAGAAGATCCAACAAAAAATAGGGGGGAAAAGGCTCAACTCGTATGAGAGAAAACTAAAAGAGACATAAAATTATTGTACCTTTAAAGGAATGTTGTTCGAGAATTGTTGTTATATTTGATAAACAAGTTGTATCAGGATCAACCAAGAGAATTCTGAGGCCAACATAGGCTGAAGGAACATCTACATTACGAATTATCTCACAATTCATCTCTTAGCCTTTGAAGATTTTGAGAGAAAAGAAGAAGAAAAAGAGAGTTTTGAATTTTTTGCTCTTTCTTTGGTTTCTCTATTTTTGTTTCTATCACCTTATGCTATATGAAGGATAAAATTTGGTCAATTGCTTACATATAGAGGGAGGATATTAGATTTTGGAAATCTACTTTTATAGAAAGTGAATCTACCTTTATTTATAGCAAGTCAATAATTAGTGTAGTCAAAATCTTAGGGAGATGTAATTAAAGTATTAAACAAGAACGTTGATAATCTACCTATTTCGGTTAAAAATAATTTAGTTTTGACTATTTTTGTGACACACATAGTATATATCACTTTGTCTCTCTGTTTTGAATTTTTTTTATTTTACTTTGATTTTTAGTTCATTCAAAAAAAACTTGTCACTTTCTTTATTTGACAACTCTCTTTAATTCTAACTTTTTATAAGTAATGTTTAAAATGACAAGATTAAAGGAAATTTTAGTACATTTTACTGATATTTAGTTTAAGATCACAAGATGCAAAAAAATTCTTTACTTTCTTAAATTTCGTATTAAATTAAAACAAACAAACAAATTGAATTAAAGTGATAAGTTGATAATATATTTTTGGTCATGCAAGCACGTTCACTTCAAATAACATGTTTTTAGAAATTATCTCCCTCTATGGTTTCTCCTAATGCATGCTATATTAAATGGTATTCAATTCCTATATATCTCATGATTTTCATTCTTCTAAAATATTTTAATTATATAATCGAAGACTTACTCTCTATATATGTAATCTAGCAAGTTGTAGGATCTGACACTCAGACTTTTAGCATATTTTCAGCTCAAAATTGTCAAGTTCTAGAAATTCATTAATCCACTCATCGCACTCATTTAAGTAATAATGGATTGAACTTGGTAAAGCTACAAAAGGAAATCTGATAGTTGAGGTATGCCTGCTCCTTGAAACAATTCACTGAAATCCGCAGAGAAGTTAGTTGGATTCAACACATTGAAATGATGTTCTTGCTTATAGGTATCCATTGGTTCTCTTGTGAGGGTTTCTTTTTCATGCATATGTAATTCATGTCAAGCCTTTGTCAACATGATCATTGGTCAAACGGGTGATATATAGGTCATAACCGCCCGCCGGCAGCGGGAGTTCTTTTATTTTCTAGTAGAGTCTCGAATATCATATTGAGGGAAAATATTATAAACTCAAAAGTACTTGAATCTTAATTAAAGTTCTTTCGATTACTTTATAAATCTTTCTTTTTCTGTATATATTTCTGCGTATTGAAAATGAATAGCAAAATCACTATTTATAATGGTAGAAAACAAAATTAGGCTTCATTTGTTTACACTTAATGGAGGTTTGAGTCTGAATTGTTCAGATATTAGGCTATTAAGTGCATTTGTTTTTTTTACTAAAAAATCTTTAATGGGTCTAAAAAGGCCTTAATGAATCAAATTTGTGACAGAGTCTAATTCTCATTTAGACTCTTTCAAAGATACATTTGTTTTCAGAAAAAAAATTGTGCTCCATATTTTTTTCCAAGAAAAATAATTCAAGTCTCGTTCATTCTCCAACTTTATTAGTTATCTAAACTATTCCTCTTAAACTTTTAATTTTTGTTCTTGCAAATTGTTTAGCAAGAATTGATAAAATTTATTTGATTAAAGTGCAAAATAACTTCATAAATATGTGATGAAATTGGATTATGATTCCTTTATAAATTTGTTTAAAATCTTTTGAATGTATCATATTCATTATTTATTTAAGAATAGAGTACATGGCAAAACACATTATAAAACATAGAAATGTTTCACCTATTTATTTAAGATTAATTGTTGTTGAATATTTATTTTTCAAAAAAATGTTGACTAAATTTTTTCTAACAATTATTTTTATTATTATAATTTATATATAATTTGTGTAATTCCATTTTTTACAAAACTTAAAATATTTATTTATAAATCAAATATACGTATATCAAAGAATCACATTTTTTCTAATATTTTGTTGATGTAATATTTAACTACTATTTTATTTGAATTATAATACTTAATGTGCTTACATATTAATGAATTATTTATATATATTCAAGTGTTTGAAAACAAGCGATTTTAATTGTTCAATGTTCAGATCTACAAACAAAATCTTAATCATTACATTCAAATTCAGACGTCTTAATTTTAATGGAAAAAAAATGAGGCCTCAAACTAGGACTAGAAAACCTATTCATATATGAACTAAGACAAACAAATCCTACAAGACGATTTCCATCTTCATATTGTTCCTATATAAAACTTCAATAGAAGAAATCACACTAACTTCTATTAAAAGGGATAACATTTATTTTTATTTTCCATCACAAAAAAAATAAAAATAGAAAAAGGCATGCTGCGAGCATAATGAAAATTGATTCAAGAAAGTGATCCATGTCTTATGAGTAAAGCATACACACAAAATGAAAAAAAATATCCATTCAATCCTTTCATATGCAAAAGAACAAAGTTAAATATTGTTTGAGTTTCCAATAGATCAATAAAAATTGTTGAACATCTAGGAATGTTTGAGTTGAGCTTTCAAAAATAGGAACATAATCTAGCAAGCTGTAGGATCTTGACACTCTGATTTACTATCTTAATTTTAGCTCGAAATCGTCAAGTTCTAGGAATTCATTAATCCACTCATCACACTGTATCAAGGAAGAATCGTTTGAACTTGGTAAAGTTACCAAAGGAACCTCTAATGGTTGAGGTTTGTATGCTCCTTGAAATAATTCATTCACATCTGCAGAGGAGTTGCTTGAATTGAACACTTTGGAATGATGTTCCTCGTTAAAGATCGTTGAAGTAACTGGTTGAACACCCGGAGCTTGTCGTTTTTGGGATCGATATTTCTACATAAGATGAAAAATATTAGGAAAAATTGACAAAACTTTGAATCACAAATATTTTTTTCATACTTGGATACCTTTAGACGGTAGGTGAGACATTTCTTAGTCAAATCCTGCACACACATCCTCTCTAGCACATTTTTAGGACCAGCTAAATCAACATGGTAAGACAAGTAATAAGAATTTAATAGTAAAATTGTGAACATTAAGAAAATGTCTACTTAAGATTTTTCTTAAACACCATTCTTATTTTTTCTACTTCTCTATGCCGAGATAAAAACGAAGTCTTTGAACACTTACCTTTGTCTCCTAACTCACGAACAACCGCGTCTAATTTCTTCTCAAGCTCTGCTGTCCATTTCATGTTTCGTCTTTTCTTTTCTGGTCTTTCTATACTTATTTTTGAAAGAAAAGAATGTTCCTCCTCTTTTTTTGAAGGAGCACTATGTTTAACTTGTGCCTCCTCATTCGTACTTCTCATTCTTTTAGACCTTTTTGCCTCATCTTTTTCCATTAAAAAATCTACCTCTTGATCTTGATAAGTCGCAAAGCAATTCTCTTTGCTTTTTCCCTTTATGTCTTGCATCTTTGTAGGACAGGATATGTTGTCCATTAAATTAACTTGCTTAGCACTGTAGTGTTGTGATTCCTCATTTGCCTTTTTATTGTGCCACCTCACATGCTTCCATATATCCTTGAGTTCCATTGATGAGATGAGCGACTTCTTATAAATGAAGCATATCCCTTGTGTTGGTGCTTCTTTTGTCATTTCGATCGTCACCTCTGAAGACATCACTAAACCGAAAATAAAAAATGAAGAACAAAATATTAATTAAGTGAGGTATCTAGAATTGTGGGGAGAATTTAGATATTCAGATTTATATACATCAATTTTGTAAGGAATTTATATGAATATAGAATCTGACAAAAAAAAAAAAATATATATATATATATATATATATATATATATATATATATATATATATATATATATAATCTACAAGTAACACTAATGATTTAAAGAAGTCAATTTTTTTATATCATTGTTATAGTTGATAAAGTCCAATAATGATGTGTTATATTAACACGTTTAAATATACTTTTGAATTAATGAATAGCACACACTAAATCAAGTAAAATAATTAAGATTTTGAGGAAATGGTCTTACAAATAATTGGTATGTCTTTGATGAGTTGAGTGGACTTGATGAATTCAAGGTAGTCCATTTCAAGCATGTTGGCATCCACCATGACCAAGTCGAATTGGTCGATATGTTCCCGGAGAATGGATAGCGCTATAGTGGCTTGTTCGATCGCAGTTACTAAAAACAATATTCAAGATCAGAAAATATAAAAAATATATATAGGTTGGGCGATATTTTCATAATAATCAGTATAAACCTTCCCTTTCCTTTATGTTATTACACATATAAAGATAGTATGAACTCACTAATAATATTACAAAAGTATAGAAAGAAATATTTGGTTGATGCTAGGTGACTAATATCATTCAAGTCTTTGATAAGTTAATTAATTTAATCTGGTTGCCAAGGAATCCAACTGATTTTTTTTCAATTTAAGTGCAACTTAACTAGGATTTCAATAAATTTGACGATTAAATGAATGTATTTTCATAAGAATTGATATTTTGATAATCTTTTACACTTGACAATAAATTTTATTTAGATATTTAAATCACAATATGCTTTGACTGAACATTTATACAAGTGATCAAATGTTCTTGTTAGACAATTCAAATTAAAATTTTAGAAAAATCTTATGTTCTCAAACATTCATTACATAGATTGTTTAATGACATAATTTAACTAGTCACATCCATTGGTTATGTTCTCAAGCATCATAAACAAAAATTTCAACCATCAATTTATTAAAGCAACAACAAATCTAACAAGCTTATTAAGCACTATTGTAATTTATTTATCTATATCTGCACTTAGTCATACATGACTGAAACACATGTTAAAATTTACTAAAAGTTTTAGTCATGTGCATCTCTGTTTTTCTTCCAATAATAAAATAATTTTCTTCTTCGAATTTCAACACTCAAATCTACCCAAAAAAATAAATTAAATTCGATCGATAAATTTCATGTATCTTACAAAACAAACTTCAATGAGAAATTTTACATTAATTCACTTCTTTAACTACAGACTATAAGTACAGATTTACCTCGAAGATCTAACAAAAATTAAGGGAAAAGGCTCTAACACATATGAGAGAAAACTAAAAGAGACATAAAATGTACCTTTAAATGAATGTACTTCAAGAATTGATGCTATATTTGATAAGGAAATTGTATCAGGATCAACCAAGAGAATTCTGAGGCCAACATAGGCCGAAGGAACATCTACATTACAAGTTATCTCACAATTCATTTCTTAGCTTTTGAAGATTTTGAGAGAGAAAACAAGAAAATATTTTTGAATTTTTGTTCTCTTTCTTTGGTTTCTCTTTTTTTATTTCTACCACCTTACACTAAATAAAGGATAAAAATAGACCAAATAGTTAAATATAGAGAGAGAATATTAAATTTTGAATACCTTTATAGATTAGTAGTGTAGTCAATAAATTAGGGATATATAATTAAGCAAGATGTAGATAATTTACCAATTTAAGTTCAAAATAATTATCTTGACTATTTTTCGCGATACAGACAATATCATTTAGTTCTCCATTTAATTCAATTTTCTAATTTTACTTTAATTTTTAGTGCATTCAATTTTATTTTATTTTTGTGTCTTTATGTATTTGACAACTCCTTAATTCTAACTTTTTACAATTTACGTTTAAAATTATAAAATTAAAGGACATTTTGGTACATTCGACACATCTTTAGTTTAAAATCACAAGATTCAAAAGTTATCTTTACTTTTTTAAATTTCATATCAAACTAAAACGAACAAAAAAATTGAAATGGAGAGTGTAGTTGATAATATTTCTTTAGTCATGCTAGTAAGTTCATTTCAAATAACATGTTTTAGAAACTTTTTGGTCTCGTGTGAGATTTATATGCTAGTATGAAAAGTAAAGAACTTCTAGTACTTCTTATTTTTGTTTTACTATACTGGTATGTGATGTACTTAAATAAAAAGACAACATGGTCATTCAAGATTAAATTCATACAACCAATCTATTTTTTTACTATCTCCTCCATCGTTGTTATGTAAGAGGAAAAGCGCAAATAAACTTACTTTTAGGTAGTGTCCTAAGCGCTAAGAAGTACATCATGCTACTCATACAATATGCATAACACATGCAAGTCGAACCTTGATTTTCGGAGTTCAAAAAAAAAAGATGAAGAAGCGGGATAGAGGAATTGGTCAACCAGGCTCATGACCTGAAGATTGCTTTAGATTAGATGTAGTATTGTTTTCCTAGTAGTATATCCATACTGCTAATGACAAAGTCATGAATTTTAATTAGAGTGTTCATGATTTAATATATGTACATAAATTAGTAATAATATTATATCTATATACACCATATAATATTTTGATACGGTATTAAACTGATAACGTTTTGTTGGTTGTATCTCTAACCGCACCTTTACTTATAACTTTTTTAAAAGGAAAAAGAAGAAAAGTTGAAGCTTGAAACATTGAGTAAAATTTAATACACTTTAAAGCCTCTAAATATGTAATTATCTCCCTCTATGGTTTCTCCTAATGCATGCTATATTAAATAGTATTCAATTCCTATATATCTCATGAATTTCATTCTTCTGAAATATTTTAATTATATAATCGAAGACTTACTCTCTCTATATGTAATCTAGCAAGTTGTAGGATCCGACACTCTGATTTTCTAGTATATTTTCAGCTCAAAATTATCAAGTTCTAGAAATTCATTAATCCACTCAACGCACTCATTCAAGTAATAATCGTTTGAACTTGGTAAAGCTTCAAAAGGAAATCTGATGGTTGAGGTATGTCTGCTCCTTGAAATAATTCATTGAAATCCGCACAAAAGTTAGTTGGATTCAACACATTGAAATGATGTTCATCTATGAAGTTCATTACAAAACACTTGCATATGCTTTCTTGATTTCTGGAGAGTAAGCTTATGACTTATTGACCGAGTTCAAGGATAGGTTGTTCAACCTAGGTATCTAAGAGGCACATGGAGTGTGTTACACCTCATATCAGTTTGCGGGAGTGGCCTAGATGTGGTGGAGATCTGTTCTTGCTAATAGCTCCGTTGGTTCTCTTGTGAGGGTTTCTTTTTCATGCATATGTAATTCATGTCAAGCCTTTGTCAACATGATCATTGGTCAAACAGGTGACATATATTGGTCATAACCGCCCGCTGGTAGTGGGAGTTCTTTTATTCTCTACAAGGATCGTAGAGTCTCGAATATCATTTTGAGGGAAAATATTATAAACTCAAAACTACTTGAATCTTAATTAAAGGTCTCTCTATTACTTTATAAATCTTTCTTTTTCTGTGTATTGAAAATGACTAGCAAAATCACTATTTATAATGGTAGAAAACAAAATTAGGCTTCATTTGTTTACACTTAATGGAGGTTTGAGTCTGAATTGTTCAGATATTAGGCTATTAAGTGCATTTGTTTTTTTTACTAAAAAATCTTTAATGGGTCTAAAAAGGTCTGAATGAGTCAAATTTGTGACAGAGTCTTATTCTCATTCAGACTCTTTTAAAGATACATTTGTTTTCAGAAAAATCATTGTGCTCCATATTTTTTTCTAAGAAAAATAATTTAAATCTCGTTCATTCTCCAACTTTATTAGTTATCTAAATTATTTCTTTTAAACTTTTAATTTTTGTTCTTGCTAGTTGTTTACCAAGAATTGATAAAATTTATTTGATTAAAGTGCAAAATAACTTCATAAATATGTGATGAAATTGGATTATGATTCCTTTATAAATTTGTTTAAAATCTTTTGGATATATCATATTCATTATTTATTTCAGATGAGAGTACATGGCCAAACACATTATAGAACATAGAAATGTTTCACCTATTTATTTAAGATTAATTGTTGTTGAATATTATTTATTTTTTAAAATGTTGACTAAATCTTTTCTAACAATTATTTTTATTTTTATAATTTATGTATATAATTTGTGCAATTCCATTTTTTTTTTTAAAATAAAATATTTATTTATAAATCAAATATACGTTTATCAAAGAATCACATTTTTTCTAATATTTTGTTGATGTAATATTTAACCACTATTTTATTTGAATTATAATACTTAATGTGCTTACATATTAATGAATTATTTATATATATTCAGATGTTTGAAAACAAGCGATTTTAATTCTTCAATGTTCAGATCTACAAACAAGATCTTAATCATTCATATGTATATTCAGATTCAGACGTTTTAATCTTAATGGTAAAAAAATGAGGCCTCAAACTAGGACTAGAAAACCTATTCATATATGAACTAAGACAAACAAATCCTACAAGACGATTTCCATCTTTCATATTGTTCCTATATAAAACTTCAATAGAAGAAATCACACTAACTTCTATTAAAAGGGATAACATTTATTTTTATTTTCAATCACAAAAAAATAAAATAGAAAAAGGCATGATGCGAGCATAATGAAATTTGATTCAAGAAAGTGATCCATGTCTTATGAGTAAAGCATACACACAAAATGAAAAAAAATATACATGCAAAAGAACAAAGCTAAATATTGTTTGAATTCTACAGAGGCCAATCACAATATATCAATAAAAACTGTTGAACATCTAGGAATGTTTGAGTTGAGCTTTCAAAAATAGGAACATAATCTAGCAAGCTGTAGGATCTTGACACTCTGATTTACTATCTTAATTTTAGCTCGAAATCGTCAAGTTCTAGGAATTCATTAATCCACTCATCACACTCTATCAAGGAAGAATCGTCTGAACTTGGTAAAGTTACCAAAGGAACCTCTAATGGTTGAGGTTTGTATGCTCCTTGAAATAATTCATTCACATCTGCAGAGGAGTTGCTTGAATTGAACACTTTGGAATGATGTTCCTCGTTAAAGATCGTTGAAGTAACTGGTTGAACATCCGGAGCTTGTCGTTTTTGGGATCGGTATTTCTACATAAGATGAAAAATATTAGGAAAAATTGACAAAACTTTGAATCACAAATATTTTTTTCATACTTGGATACCTTTAGACGATAGGTGAGACATTCCTTAGTCAAATCCTGCACACACATCCTCTGTAGCACATTTTTAGGACCAGCTAAACCAACATGGTAAGACAAATAATAAGAACTTAATAGTAAAATTGTGAACATTAAGAAAATTTCTACTTAAGATCTTTCTTAAGCACCATTCTTTTTTTTTCTACTTCACTATGCCTGGATAAAAATGAAGTCTTTGAACACTTACCTTTGTCTCCTAACTCGCGAACAACCTCCTCTAATTTCTTCTCAAACTCTGCTGTCCATTTCATGTTTCGTCTTTTCTTTTCTGGTCTTTCTATACTTATTTTCGAAAGAAAAGAATGTTCCTCCTCTTTTTCTGAAGGAGCACTATGTTTAACATGTGCCTCCTCATTCGTACTTCTCATTCTTTTAGACCTTTTTGCCTCATCTTTTTCCATTAAAGAATCTACCTCTTGATCTTGATAAGTCGCAAAGCAATTCTCTTTGCTTTTGCCCTTTATGTCTTGCATCTTTGTAGGACAGGATATGTTGTCCATTAAATTAACTTGCTTAGCACTGTATTGTTGTGATTCCTCATTTGCCTTTTTATTGTGCCACCTCACATGCTTCCATATATCCTTGAGTTCCATTGATGAGATGAGCGACTTCTTATAAATGAAGCATATCCCTTGTGTTGGTGCTTCTTTTGTCATTTCGATCGTCACCTCTGAAGACATCACTAAACCGAAAATAAAAAATGAAGAACAAAATATTAATTAAGTGAGGTATCTAGAATTGTGGGGAGAATTTAGATATTCAGATTTATATACATCAATTTTGTAAGGAATTTATATGAATATAGAATCTGACAAAAAAAAAAAAATATATATATATATATATATATATATATATATATATATATATATATATATATATATATAATCTACAAGTAACACTAATGATTTAAAGAAGTCAATTTTTTTATATCATTATTATAGTTGATAAAGTCCAATAATGATGTGTTATATTAACACGTTTAAATATACTTTTGAATTAATGAATAGCACACACTAAATCAAGTAAAATAATTAAGATTTTGAGGAAATGGTCTTACAAATAATTGGTATGTCTTTGATGAGTTGAGTGGACTTGATGAATTCAAGGTAGTCCATTTCAAGCATGTTGGCATCCACCATGACCAAGTCGAATTGGTCGATATGTTCCCGGAGAATGGATAGCGCTATAGTGGCTTGTTCGATCGCAGTTACTAAAAACAATATTCAAGATCAGAAAATATAAAAAATATATATATGTTGGGCGATATTTTCATAATAATCAGTATAAACCTTCCCTTTCCTTTATGTTATTACACATATAAAGATAGTATGAACTCACTAATAATATTACAAAAGTATAGAAAGAAATATTTGGTTGATGCTAGGTGACTAATATCATTCAAGTCTTTGATAAGTTAATTAATTTAATCTTGTTGCCAAGGAATCCAACTGATTTTTTTTCAATTTAAGTGCAACTTAACTAGGATTTCAATAAATTTGACGATTAAATGAATGTATTTTCATAAGAATTGATATTTTGATAATCTTTTACACTTGACAATAAATTTTATTTAGATATTTAAATCACAATATGCTTTGACTGAACATTTATACAAGTGATCAAATGTTCTTGTTAGACAATTCAAATTAAAATTTTAGAAAAATCTTATGTTCTCAAACATTCATTACATAGATTGTTTAATGACATAATTTAACTAGTCACATCCATTGGTTATGTTCTCAAGCATCATAAACAAAAATTTCAACCATCA
This sequence comes from Solanum sitiens, assembly GCA_016801875.1. Taxonomy (NCBI): domain Eukaryota; kingdom Viridiplantae; phylum Streptophyta; class Magnoliopsida; order Solanales; family Solanaceae; genus Solanum; species Solanum sitiens. The sequence continues at coordinate 368,165 of JABWTJ010000178.1, read as the reverse complement.
ATTTATTAAAGCAACAACAAATCTAACAAGCTTATTAAGCACTATTGTAATTTATTTATCTATATCTGCACTTAGTCATACATGACTGAAACACATGTTAAAATTTACTAAAAGTTTTAGTCATGTGCATCTCTGTTTTTCTTCCAATAATAAAATAATTTTCTTCTTCGAATTTCAACACTCAAATCTACCCAAAAAAATAAATTAAATTCGATCGATAAATTTCATGTATCTTACAAAACAAACTTCAATGAGAAATTTTACATTAATTCACTTCTTTAACTACAGACTATAAGTACAGATTTACCTCGAAGATCTAACAAAAATTAAGGGAAAAGGCTCTAACACATATGAGAGAAAACTAAAAGAGACATAAAATGTACCTTTAAATGAATGTACTTCAAGAATTGATGCTATATTTGATAAGGAAATTGTATCAGGATCAACCAAGAGAATTCTGAGGCCAACATAGGCCGAAGGAACATCTACATTACAAGTTATCTCACAATTCATTTCTTAGCTTTTGAAGATTTTGAGAGAGAAAACAAGAAAATATTTTTGAATTTTTGTTCTCTTTCTTTGGTTTCTCTTTTTTTATTTCTACCACCTTACACTAAATAAAGGATAAAAATAGACCAAATAGTTAAATATAGAGAGAGAATATTAAATTTTGAATACCTTTATAGATTAGTAGTGTAGTCAATAAATTAGGGATATATAATTAAGCAAGATGTAGATAATTTACCAATTTAAGTTCAAAATAATTATCTTGACTATTTTTCGCGATACAGACAATATCATTTAGTTCTCCATTTAATTCAATTTTCTAATTTTACTTTAATTTTTAGTGCATTCAATTTTATTTTATTTTTGTGTCTTTATGTATTTGACAACTCCTTAATTCTAACTTTTTACAATTTACGTTTAAAATTATAAAATTAAAGGACATTTTGGTACATTCGACACATCTTTAGTTTAAAATCACAAGATTCAAAAGTTATTTTTACTTTTTTAAATTTCATATCAAACTAAAACGAACAAAAAAATTGAAATGGAGAGTGTAGTTGATAATATTTCTTTAGTCATGCTAGTAAGTTCATTTCAAATAACATGTTTTAGAAACTTTTTGGTCTCGTGTGAGATTTATATGCTAGTATGAAAAGTAAAGAACTTCTAGTACTTCTTATTTTTGTTTTACTATACTGGTATGTGATGTACTTAAATAAAAAGACAACATGGTCATTCAAGATTAAATTCATACAACCAATCTATTTTTTTACTATCTCCTCCATCGTTGTTATGTAAGAGGAAAAGCGCAAATAAACTTACTTTTAGGTAGTGTCCTAAGCGCTAAGAAGTACATCATGCTACTCATACAATATGCATAACACATGCAAGTCGAACCTTGATTTTCGGAGTTCAAAAAAAAAAGATGAAGAAGCGGGATAGAGGAATTGGTCAACCAGGCTCATGACCTGAAGATTGCTTTAGATTAGATGTAGTATTGTTTTCCTAGTAGTATATCCATACTGCTAATGACAAAGTCATGAATTTTAATTAGAGTGTTCATGATTTAATATATGTACATAAATTAGTAATAATATTATATCTATATACACCATATAATATTTTGATACGGTATTAAACTGATAACGTTTTGTTGGTTGTATCTCTAACCGCACCTTTACTTATAACTTTTTTAAAAGGAAAAAGAAGAAAAGTTGAAGCTTGAAACATTGAGTAAAATTTAATACACTTTAAAGCCTCTAAATATGTAATTATCTCCCTCTATGGTTTCTCCTAATGCATGCTATATTAAATAGTATTCAATTCCTATATATCTCATGAATTTCATTCTTCTGAAATATTTTAATTATATAATCGAAGACTTACTCTCTCTATATGTAATCTAGCAAGTTGTAGGATCCGACACTCTGATTTTCTAGTATATTTTCAGCTCAAAATTATCAAGTTCTAGAAATTCATTAATCCACTCAACGCACTCATTCAAGTAATAATCGTTTGAACTTGGTAAAGCTTCAAAAGGAAATCTGATGGTTGAGGTATGTCTGCTCCTTGAAATAATTCATTGAAATCCGCACAAAAGTTAGTTGGATTCAACACATTGAAATGATGTTCATCTATGAAGTTCATTACAAAACACTTGCATATGCTTTCTTGATTTCTGGAGAGTAAGCTTATGACTTATTGACCGAGTTCAAGGATAGGTTGTTCAACCTAGGTATCTAAGAGGCACATGGAGTGTGTTACACCTCATATCAGTTTGCGGGAGTGGCCTAGATGTGGTGGAGATCTGTTCTTGCTAATAGCTCCGTTGGTTCTCTTGTGAGGGTTTCTTTTTCATGCATATGTAATTCATGTCAAGCCTTTGTCAACATGATCATTGGTCAAACAGGTGACATATATTGGTCATAACCGCCCGCTGGTAGTGGGAGTTCTTTTATTCTCTACAAGGATCGTAGAGTCTCGAATATCATTTTGAGGGAAAATATTATAAACTCAAAACTACTTGAATCTTAATTAAAGGTCTCTCTATTACTTTATAAATCTTTCTTTTTCTGTGTATTGAAAATGACTAGCAAAATCACTATTTATAATGGTAGAAAACAAAATTAGGCTTCATTTGTTTACACTTAATGGAGGTTTGAGTTTGAATTGTTCAGATATTAGGCTATTAATTGCATTTGTTTTTTTTACTAAAAAATCTTTAATGGGTCTAAAAAGGTCTGAATGAGTCAAATTTGTGACAGAGTCTTATTCTCATTCAGACTCTTTTAAAGATACATTTGTTTTCAGAAAAATCATTGTGCTCCATATTTTTTTCTAAGAAAAATAATTTAAATCTAGTTCATTCTCCAACTTTATTAGTTATCTAAATTATTTCTCTTAAACTTTTAATTTTTGTTCTTGCTAGTTGTTTACCAAGAATTGATAAAATTTATTTGATTAAAGTGCAAAATAACTTCATAAATATGTGATGAAATTGGATTATGATTCCTTTATAAATTTGTTTAAAATCTTTTGGATATATCATATTCATTATTTATTTCAGATGAGAGTACATGGCCAAACACATTATAGAACATAGAAATGTTTCACCTATTTATTTAAGATTAATTGTTGTTGAATATTATTTATTTTTTAAAATGTTGACTAAATCTTTTCTAACAATTATTTTTATTTTTATAATTTATGTATATAATTTGTGCAATTCCATTTTTTTTTTAAAATAAAATATTTATTTATAAATCAAATATACGTTTATCAAAGAATCACATTTTTTCTAATATTTTGTTGATGTAATATTTAACCACTATTTTATTTGAATTATAATACTTAATGTGCTTACATATTAATGAATTATTTATATATATTCAGATGTTTGAAAACAAGCGATTTTAATTCTTCAATGTTCAGATCTACAAACAAGATCTTAATCATTCATATGTATATTCAGATTCAGACGTTTTAATCTTAATGGTAAAAAAATGAGGCCTCAAACTAGGACTAGAAAACCTATTCATATATGAACTAAGACAAACAAATCCTACAAGACGATTTCCATCTTTCATATTGTTCCTATATAAAACTTCAATAGAAGAAATCACACTAACTTCTATTAAAAGGGATAACATTTATTTTTATTTTCAATCACAAAAAAATAAAATAGAAAAAGGCATGATGCGAGCATAATGAAATTTGATTCAAGAAAGTGATCCATGTCTTATGAGTAAAGCATACACACAAAATGAAAAAAAATATACATGCAAAAGAACAAAGCTAAATATTGTTTGAATTCTACAGAGGCCAATCACAATATATCAATAAAAACTGTTGAACATCTAGGAATGTTTGAGTTGAGCTTTCAAAAATAGGAACATAATCTAGCAAGCTGTAGGATCTTGACACTCTGATTTACTATCTTAATTTTAGCTCGAAATCGTCAAGTTCTAGGAATTCATTAATCCACTCATCACACTCTATCAAGGAAGAATCGTCTGAACTTGGTAAAGTTACCAAAGGAACCTCTAATGGTTGAGGTTTGTATGCTCCTTGAAATAATTCATTCACATCTGCAGAGGAGTTGCTTGAATTGAACACTTTGGAATGATGTTCCTCGTTAAAGATCGTTGAAGTAACTGGTTGAACATCCGGAGCTTGTCGTTTTTGGGATCGGTATTTCTACATAAGATGAAAAATATTAGGAAAAATTGACAAAACTTTGAATCACAAATATTTTTTTCATACTTGGATACCTTTAGACGATAGGTGAGACATTCCTTAGTCAAATCCTGCACACACATCCTCTGTAGCACATTTTTAGGACCAGCTAAACCAACATGGTAAGACAAATAATAAGAACTTAATAGTAAAATTGTGAACATTAAGAAAATTTCTACTTAAGATCTTTCTTAAGCACCATTCTTTTTTTTTCTACTTCACTATGCCTGGATAAAAATGAAGTCTTTGAACACTTACCTTTGTCTCCTAACTCGCGAACAACCTCCTCTAATTTCTTCTCAAACTCTGCTGTCCATTTCATGTTTCGTCTTTTCTTTTCTGGTCTTTCTATACTTATTTTCGAAAGAAAAGAATGTTCCTCCTCTTTTTCTGAAGGAGCACTATGTTTAACATGTGCCTCCTCATTCGTACTTCTCATTCTTTTAGACCTTTTTGCCTCATCTTTTTCCATTAAAGAATCTACCTCTTGATCTTGATAAGTCGCAAAGCAATTCTCTTTGCTTTTGCCCTTTATGTCTTGCATCTTTGTAGGACAGGATATGTTGTCCATTAAATTAACTTGCTTAGCACTGTAGTGTTGTGATTCCTCATTTGCCTTTTTATTGTGCCATCTCACATGCTTCCATATATCCTTGAGTTTTAATGATGTGGCGAGCGACTTCTTATGAATGAAGCATATCCCTTGTGTTGGTGCTTCTTTTATCATTTCGATCGTCACCTCCGAAGATATCACTAAATCAAAAATAAAAAATCAAGAACAAAATAATAATTTAATGAGATATCTAGAATTGTGGGGAGAAGTTAGATGTTCAAATTTATATACATCACTTTTGGGAGGAACTTATATGGATATAGAATCTGACAAAAAAATATATAGAATCTACAAGTAACACTAATGAGTTAAAGAAGTCAATTTTTTAATATTATTATTATAGTAGATAAAGTCCAATAATGATTTGTTATATTAACATGTTTAAATATACTTTTGAATTAATGAAGAGCACACACTAAATCAAGTAAAATAATTAAGATTTTGAGGAAATGGTCTTACAAATAATTGGTTTGTCTTTGATGAGTTGAGTGGACTTGATGAATTCAAGGTAGTCCATTTCAAGCATGTTGGCATCCACCATGACCAAGTCGAATTGGTCGATATGTTCCCGGAGAATGGATAGAGCTAAAGTGGCTTGTTCGATCGCAGTTACTATAAATAAAAATCATCAGAAAATATAAAAATATATGTATGTTGTGCGATATTTTCATAATAATCAATATACACCTTCCCTTTCCTTTATGTTATTATACAGATAAAGGTAGTATGAACTGACTAATAATATTACATTAGAAGCATAGAAAGAAATATTTGGTTTTCATAAAGAAATAATTTAATAAATTTAATATTGTTGCTTAAGAATCCAACCGTTTTTTTTTTTCAATTAAAGTACAACTTAACTAGGATTTCAATAAATTTGACGATTAAATGAATGTATTTTCATAAGAATTGATATCCTGATAATCTTTTACACTTGACAATAAATTTTATTTAGATATTTAAATCACAATATGTTTTGACTGAACATTTATACAAGTGATCAAATGTTCTTGTTAGACAATTCAAATTAAAATTTTAGAAAAATATTATGTTCTCAAACATCTATTACATAGATTGTTTAATGACATAATTTAACTAGTCACATCCATTTGTTATGTTCTCAAGCATCATAAACAAAAATTTCAACCATCAATTTATTAAAGCAACAACAAATCTAACAAGCTTATTAAGCACTATTGTAATTTATTCATCTATATCTGCACTTAGTCATACATCACTGAAACACATGTTAAAATTTACTAAAAGTTTTAGTCATGTGCATCTCTGTTTTTTTCTCAATAATAAAATAATTTTCTTCTTCGAATTTCAACACTCAAATCCACCCAAAAAAATAAATTAAACTCGATTGATAAATTTTATGTATCTTAGAAAACAAATTTCAATCAGAAATTTTACATTAATTCACTGCTTTAATTACAGACTATAAGTACAGATTTACCTCGAAGATCTAACAAAAATTAGGGGAAAAGGCTCTAACACATATGAGAGAAAACTAAAAGAGATATAAAATGTACCTTTAAAGGAATGTTCTTCAAGAATTGTTGTTATATTTGATAAAGAAGTTGGATCAGGATCAATTAAGAGAATTCTGAGGCCAACATAGGCCGAAGGAACATCTACATTACAAATTATCTCACAATCCATCTCTTAGCATGTGATGATTTTGAGAGAGAAAACAAGAAAATATTTTTGAATTTTTGTTCTCTTTCTTTGGTTTCTCTTTTTTTTTCCTACCACTTTACACTAAATAAAGGATAAAAATTGACCAAATAGTTAAATATAGAGAGAAAATATTAAATTTTGAATACCTTTATGGATTACTAGTGTAGTAAATATTTTAGGGATATATAGTTAAGCAAGATGTAGATAATCTACCAATTTAAGTTCAAAATAATTAGTCTTGACTATTTTTCATGATACAGACAATATCATTTAGTCCCCCATTTAATTCTAACTTTTTATAATTTATGTTTAAAATTATAAGATTAAAGGATATTTTGGTACATTCGACATATTTTTAGTTTAAAATCATAAGATTCAAAAGTTATCTTTACTTTCTTAAATTTCATAACAAACTAAAACGGACAAAAAAATTGAAATGGAGAGTGTAGTTGATAATATTTCTTTAGTCATGCTAATACGTTCATTTCAAATAACATGTTTTTATTTTATACTATATTGCTAAATGATATATTTAGATAAAAAGACAATACGACCATTGAAGATTAACTCATAAAGCCCATCTCGAATTGCTTTAGATTAGATGTAGTAATAGTAGTTGTTGTTGTATTGTTTTCCTAGTAGTATATCCATACTGCTAGTGATAAAGTATAAATTTTAATTGGAGTGCTTACGATTTAATATATGTACATAAATAGTAATAACATTTGATCTATATACACCATATAATATATATTTTGAGACAATATTAAACAGACAACGTAAATCGATGATTGTAGCTCTAGTTGCACCTTTACTTATAACATTTTTAAAATGGAAAAAGAAAAAAAGGTTGAAGTTTGAAACATTGAGTAAAATTTTGATTTACTTTCAAGCCTCTAATTGGTTATCTCCCTCTTATGGTTTCTTCTAATACATAGAGTAAAATAGTATTCAATTTCTATATATCTCATGGTTTTCGTTCTTCTGAAATATTTTAATTATATAACTGAACACTTACTCTCTATATATGGACCTCACAATTTATCTATGTTCCTCGAATCCTTCAAACTATATATTATCGCGTTCACATATGATCCTCTAAAAAAATGATTGCCTTAGATTTTTCTTATTTTATTCTTTATTTGTTTGCTCCTTTTTAGGGTGCAACGTGATTGACATCCGACTTCGATCTGGTGTTGCCCCAAGTTCATATTTCTGAAATGTGTGTTCATCATATTTCGCAAAAAAACTAGTCCTAACTCTTTTCCAAGACATGTTTACCAGCAGCAGAGTCGAGCAAAATTTTGTAGTCAGTTCAAGGCTCTCAATGAAGATATGTACAAGCACCGAGTTAGCTTGGTGGTGATGCGGACAACTCAGAGGGACTTGAATCTATCCCACGCTTGGTACATATTCTCTCCCGCTCTTTTCTTGAAACTCGGGATTTCACTTCTCATTTTTGTGATTTTCCCAAATGGAAAGAATTTGATCAAGAATATTCGAGAAAGATCATCTCAAGTTGTGATTGAGTTTGTTGACTCTGACGAAAATCACTGTCTTTCTTCTCCCAACGGTGAAAATGGAAACAAAATCAGCCTCATATAGTCAGAAGATACCCAATTAGAATATATGTGTCACTGGATTCCAAGAAATTCTGGATATGCACTTGAGGATCTTCATTAGGGAGTCTAGTGTATTGCCAAGTAGTGTATATCAGTTGTACCGTGTTCTATTTAAACTTGGATCTACCCCCAAGCGATGACTTTCAAATGTTGGAAGTTACATTGGTGGTGAGTGAGATTGTCATGTAACAAACTATCATTGATGTCATATCTATAGGTGTTTTGTCTTCAATGGCCAGTTCAACCTGAGGCAAAGGGTATTTGAAAGACGCTTTCCATCTCTGGTACTATAAGTATCGCTTAGACTCTACAAACGGCTCCATAAGTTATCCTTCATTATAGTGTAACTTCCTGAGTTGCCGGCAAAAAAGAATAACTAAGATCAAGTTATCAACACTTAACATTGAATATATAGATTTAGGAAAATTAAATATATACCAACTCTAAAGTCTCCAACAGTTGTACAATGTAATGTTTCATTTCTAGAGAAATTGCTTTTATTTGTGAAATGACTATTTTATCCATCTCCTTATCATTTTCATGCTTAGTTTGTGTTGCGATAATGGTACATACAATCCTTGATGCGATTGGGTGAGATTTCGAGCATTTTGATTTTGATTCTTTTGATATAGTTGACTTTGGTCAACATTTTGGGATCCGCGCTATTATTTTAGCATTTAGCGGTCTTTTAATAGGAATGAAGCGATTTTCTCATATATATTTTTCGCGTGTGTTAGTCAATAATTTTTTTGATGATACAATTTTGGGCATTTTGTTTTCCAAAACCTTTACAGAACCTCCATAATAATTTCAGAAAACTATACATACAACCTTGTCACCAGTGGTGGAGGCAGAATTTTCATCGAGGGGGTTCAAAAAATAAGTAAGCACACTAATAATATACACAAATAAGCGGGTCGGTCAGATCAAATAAAAATGGGGCGGGCGAGTCAAATATAAACGGATTTGATTTGATTTAAGCAACTAAATAAAATTCAACTCTACCTCAACACAAAGAATAAAAATCAAAGAAGTATGTGTTTGACACAATATTAAAATGAGTACGAGAGAATGTATTTTTTTAAAAAAATAATTATGATTTTGTCTTCATCATTATTGAGCGTGTGTTTATATATATATATATATATATATATATATATATATATATATATATATATATATATATATATATATATATATATATATATATATATATATATATATATATTCAATTAAGACAACAAAATTCGCATTAAAAAAATAATAATTAAGACAAAATAATATCGCGAAAAATCTATAATTATTTATAAATTTTAAATGATTACACCTATTTATTTAATTTTACTTATAATTATATAATTCTTTAATCAAATATAAATGTAATGTTTCACTTAAAATGAGTATGAGAGAGTGTTTTTTAAATTTAAATTATGAAAACTTAAAATTTTTTTATAATTTTACTTGATGTTATAAAAATAGAAAAGAAAAAGCAGCTGAAACTATAGAAAAATAATGTTGTTACAGAAATTCAAACTCGTGAATTCGCGCATTAGAAATTAAAAAAATGATTAGCTGAAAGTTGAAACTATATATTAAAAAAAAGATGCAAACACCCAGGTTCAAACTCGCGAAGTAAGCGCCGGCCTTGTGTAATCCTGAACCCCCTAACCAATGAACCAAGTCCTTTGCTTATGTTCAGGGGGTTCATCACTTAGTATATACCTGTAAATAAAAAAATATCCTATATATACAACATAATTTTTCCGAAGAAGGGGGTTCGGATGAACCCCCTCGGCCCCATGTACCTCCGCCCCTGCTTGTCACTATCCGCACCATGTTTTTAGCTTTTAGGGGTCATTCAACAAGATTATGGTAAATTGGTAATTTTCATAACTTTTTGTGTGTATTAGTCAATAAATTTATTGGTGGTTTTCAAACATTTTTAACTAATTGTTTTACAGGAACATCGATAATGACTTGGGGAACAATATGTATAGATTCACCAGAATCCATACTATCTCTTAGCATTTAGGGGCCAGACAACAAGAATTATATGATTTTTTTAATTTTTCGTGTGAGTTAATCAATAAAAAAAATTTGGTGATATAATTTTTGGTTTTTTTTTTTCTAAAACCTTTAGAGGACCCTCCATAATATTTTTCAGAGAACTATACATATAACCTTGTCATTATCCACACCATATTTTTAGCTTTTAGGGATCATTCAACAAGCTTATGGTAATTTTTCACAATTTTTTGTGTGTATAAGTCAATGAATTTATTGGTGATTTTCGAACACTTTTTATCTAAAAATTTTACAGGAGCATCCACAATGACTTGGGAAAATAATATGTATAGCTTCACCAGAATCCACTATTTTTTAGCATTTAGGGGGCAGACAACAAGAATTAGACGATTTTTTTTCAGTTTTTCGTGTGAGTTAATCAACAAATTTTTTGGTGATATGTTTTTCAAACATTTTTTTTTCAAAACCTTTACAGGACCCTCCATAATGACCCGAGGAAATAATATGTATAGCTTCACAATGATCGACGTCATTTTCTTAACATTTAAGGGCCACTGAAGAGGAATTAGGCAATTTTCTCAATTTTTCGTGTCTATTAATCAGATAATTTTTGATGATATGATTTTGAGCCACTTTTTTCAAAACTTTTACATGACCCTCCATAATAATCTTTGGAATAATACATATAGCCTCACCATTATCCATATCATTTTTCGGCCTATCAAATGGGGATGATGGAGTCAATCCATAAATTTTCGTTTTATATCTTTTGACAACATTTCACTCAAAGATTTAAATTGTGATAGTTCATTAAATTATTAGCAAATATAACATGATCTTTCTTTTCCATAAATCTCACATGTAGAAACTCTGAAAGAGCCGTCGACTTCATTTTTTATAAAATTACATCAAATATATTAAAAATCTAATTTATGACAAAAAAAAAATACAATTTTTACCTCTCTTCCTTACCCAACACACCATTCCCCAACCAAGTTCTTTATTACTCACAGCATCAATGCTTTCACCTTCCACTTTACCATTTTCATGAACAAACTGAATATTCTGAACAAGAAAAACTCCATCAATGAATCCAGAAAGCTCCAATAATAACAGCAGCCAAACAAACCCTAGAAAAAGACCATTAGTAGAAGAACCTAACAATGACAAACAACCAATAACACTAAATTCCATGGTAGTAGCCATTGATCACAACAATCTCTTTTACACAGTTTGTTCTATATGTGAAAAGACTCTACCTGACCCTTCTCCAAATACCCATATCCCCAATTCTTCTTCTTCATCATCATCTTCAATACCCTTTTGCAAAAATTGCAACTTTAACTCTGATTCTTCTGGTTCCAAACGCCTCTTTCGTGTTCTTGTATGTGAATTTTTATTTTTATTTTGTGTTGTTATCTGCAATGTTGATGCTTTTTTTGTTGGTTTTTGTCAAAGATTTGATTATTTTTTGTGGGTGATTTTGGGTTTTTTTGCAGATGTCGATAGCTACTGAAAAAAGAGTGGTTGTGGTGATAATGTTTGATAGGGCAGCTAGGGTTTTGTTTGGTTGTTCTGCTGATGAGTTCTTTGATTTTGCCAAGACTCACCCTTTTGCTGGTAACTTTGATTAATCTCCCTTTTTATCTTTTAAAGTTGCACTGATGCATCATTTAGGAGGTGTGTGAGAGGGTGATTATAGCGGTTTTTAGGAGAGGTAGAAGTAGGCTTAAGAAGAACTAGGGAGGTGATTAGATAGAATATAACACATATTTTGCTTACTACGACATGACCCTACACAAGGAGCGGTAGAAGTAGGCTTAAGAAGAACTAGGGAGGTGATTAGATAGAATATAACACATTTTACTTACTACGACATGACCCTACACAAGGAGAGGTAGAAGTAGGCTTAAGAAGAACTAGGGAGGTGATTAGAAAGAAGCAAGAACACGACACATAGTTTGCTTACTACAACATGACCCTACACAAGGAGAGCTGGAGAGGTAGAAGTAGGCTTAAGAAGAACTAGGGAGGTGATTAGAAAGAACATGACACATAGTTTGCTTACTCCAACATGACCCTACACAAGGAGAGGTGGAAGTAGGATTAAGGACTAGGGAGGTGATAAGAGAGAACATGACACATATTTTGCTTACTACGGCATGACCCTACATAGGAAGGTATGAAAGGCGAGAATTAGGTTAGAAGGGTGGTGAGTAGTCGAGAGATTGTCTATAGCAGGTTTTAGAAGAGGTGAAAGTATGTTTTAGAAGAACTGAGAAAGGTGATTAGACAAAACATGACATATCTTTAGCTTATTGAAGATTTGGGAAGGTATGGAGGTCAAGTATTAGGCTAGAAGGGTAAGTAATCGAGTGTAGTCGTACTATTATGTGGTTGAGAAATGGGCTAGTCTACTCTCCTCATTTAGTAGTATTAGTTAGTATACCCAATGGGATTTTTCATTGGTATGTTGTTGTTACTACTTCCTGTTGCTTATTTTGTATTGTTTCTCTTGCTATTTTGTTATCCTTGTTGTCTTTTCAATCTGGCTTTGATTTCACTTCTCTTAAGTGGAGGGTCTATCGGAAACAACCTCTCTACCTCACAAACAAAGGTAGGGTAAGATCTGCATACATCCTATCCTCCCCAGACTACACTTGTGGGAATGTGGTTGTACTTTTTATAATTGCATTCCAGTTTGAAGTTTACAGTGGCAATTTCACTTATGCTTGAAATAAGTCAACGGCATTTTTTGCAGGATATTTTTGGCTGCTATAATGAGATGCTGTAGAGAGTGTACTAAATATAATATGAAAGTCAGTTCCTAACCTTTTATAATGAAATGCTGTTAGAGACAAGTTTGACTGTAGTAGCAAATGAAAAGCACACTTTTTATACTTGCCTCTGTCATCAATAAGAGTTATAATTTTTCTTTCCTTTAGGAATTCTATGAAACAAAAAAAATTGAAAGAAGTAGGAGATGATGGGGGAATGTTTCTGTAGGAATTGAAAATTCTAATGAAACTTACTCCCTCTGTCCCAATTTATGGGATAACTCTTTTTATTTGGAGATGTCCCAAGATGGTTGACACTTGACACTATTTTATTGCCATACGACTTTCTTGACTTTCAAGTATTCTGATTTATTAATCTTCTTCAAATTTCATATTTTTGTTGAAATGTTTCTCCATCTAACTATAATCCAACAATCATTTTATTATTTTCTTCTACTATTTCTAAATGTAATATATAAGTTCAATTAGTATCTTAACATTCTCATGTTTAATGGAATAGAGAGTATTTGGTCATGGTCCATAAATTTTTTTCCAAGAATCTTATAATTGCATCTTACAGTGTTTTGCTGGGCCATATGAAGAGGATTCTGACGTTTTGAGAATTCTTTTATGCAGCTGCAGCTGCCGGTAATGCTTTGGAGGGAGAGATGTTGAAGATCACCTTGTCCAAACCAAAGAATGGAAATGCACGTCATCTACGAGTGGTATCAGTTTTTCCATTGCGGACAGGTTTTCAGCCTGTGATCAAGACCTTGAGGGAACTATATCGAGCAAGAGGCGGTTCATAGCTATTGCATTCAGGTGTTTGTGTGTCAAATGTTCTTTTGAGCTGGCTTAATGTTTGTGTACATCACCATCGTTCCATTGACAAAAAGAACATGAATGCATCTTTTGTTAAATATTAGTTTTCTCCTTTAAACATTACTCTGATTTTAGAAGACCATGGGGTCTGCTTCCATTATTATGGTTATCTATCTTATGAAAATTTTAAACGAAATGTGAAATTTAAGTCTTGGGTAGCATATCATTGTTTGCTTGATCTGCCATCTAACAAGATCAATAAACATGTGATTCTGTTTCCCATTCAATATGTTCAGTTCAATGAAGATATCCAAGACATAAATAAACAATCGTGATTTAAATGAACTGGTTTAACAGACCGGAAATGCATGGGACCTGTCTGTTTCAGAGCCAGAGGAATAGGGAACCTGGATCCTGTGTATCATCTACGTCTTTATTTAGCTGAATTGGTTGAACATACAGGACCTGTAGGGTATATTTGTTTTTTTCAAGCTAGTCCAATATTAAGTGTAGAATTTCCTTTAAGTCTGGTATGTCAATGCACAACCTGTACCAGAGTCCGAGGAATCGGGACATTGTGCTGTGAAAATTTAACTTACGATCCTGCTGCTTGAGTATCACCGCAGAAAGGGTAAAAGTATGAAGTATTTGCAAGTATTGATCAATTCACTTCAGCGTTGAAAGTGTTAATTACATGTTCTGTTGCTTGGGAAAAAATCAATCTGTTTTCTTCCCCCAGTGTTGAGGCACAGAAAATACGGAAACAACCAGTTCTGAACATCAGTAAAGCTAGAATCAAAATTAGTTTAGTCAGTTGTTATATTGAATAGCTTGCCTGTTTATGCCCTTTTCTTATCCCCTGAATACCTTTCGACCACTGTGCTCCTTACAGGTTTGAAATGATTAATTACTTTGACACCGGCGTGATCAACATAATGCAAGATAGGAATAAGTAATCATAAGAGTAAACAGTATGCTTCACTATATGTTAAAATGCTTAATGTTGTATCTTAGAAGAACATTCACCTGAAAAGGTGAAATGTATCTACATGATTTTCTATGTTTTGCTAATTTTATAAAGCTGGTAAATTGTTTTCAGTATCTGTGGTTATTGATTCTTCACAAGTTGCCATGAGTCCACCTCTGAAGCATTTCAAGTGCTGCCTTAGGTTGGTCCATCGGCACCATATGACCTGCATCGTGGACCTTGAGGAATATCAGTGGTCCATACTTCTTTTGAACACCTTTCTCCTCACCGTCTACTGTGAAAGAAACAGACGATGCAGCCTCAAAGCCTTTCTGCCCTGACCATTCTACTGCATGCACCCAATTTGAGTTCCCTGTCCATTTCAAGAAACAATAGTTTACTCGACACTGTTTAGATATATCAGTGTTGTCAAAAGCGCGCTTAAGCCCTCAAGCTAGGCAAAACGTGTTGAGCGTTGTGCCTCGCTTAATGTGCGCTCAGCGTCGTCATCAAGGTTGTAAGGCATACTTTTCCTTGCCAATGAGCCTCTTCTGAAGAGGCGACACTAATTGATATTTCACTTTGCCATTCATGCTTATTATTATTAATTTTGGACTAAAGCCTACGGTTTATTTGCACTTAAAAGCCCAACGGACCTTTTAGAGTTTTTTTGCGATTTTCTGTTATAGGTGAATGAAGCTTACCAAGCCAGTTGCAGATAAGGTCATACTCTCCAGCATAAATGAGTAGATTGATACCATCCTCAAGAAGTTGAGGAATACCGACTTCAAGATTCTTCATCCAGTCCTTCGTCATCGCCTGATAAACTGAAGAACTACACGAGACAAAATCAATACCAGTGGGAACACCGAGGGCTTCCTTAACTTGGTTATCGTTGAGGTAAGTTTCCATTCTCGAGAAGTCATAGCAAAGGCTACCATTGCAGGTCTTCCGGATATCATAGTACTGCAGGTGAAAAAGTCACAAATCCATCAGATTGTTATAAAAACATATGTGCTCATAGTTATATGACACCCTTGTCTCGTTAGAAAAAACTGAAAGAAGTTGCACGTTCTTACATTTATGTCGCCAGCAATGTCCATTATACTGTTGAAAATGAGGTTGCAATCGTTAAATCCCTTCATACATGCATCTTCACTACCACTTGCTGCCAATATTTTCACACAAATCATGTCAAGAATATCGAGATAATTCTAAGGCTCTTTTCTTTCTCTTTTTCGAATTTAACTTGTTTTAGTGTTATGTAGGATAAAGACTTACCACAAAGCTTAGCTTCTTGTTGACATGTTGGATATAATTGATTTATATAATCGTAGTCGGTTTGATTGATCAATTTCATATCCAAAGAATAGTCAGTGTAAGCTTTATACTGGATTTCTGGGTTGGTGAGGCCATTACCAATAGCAAATCCCTGATCAAAGTAGCATGTAAGTCCAACCAAAACAAGTCGGAAAAAAACCCCGAAAAACGACTTGTTATAGGAAGAAAGTACCTTGAGGTTTATGTGAAGTCCTTCTTTCTTTATGTTTCCTTGATGAACTCTAGAAGCAAATGCAGGAATATAATGTCCAGCATATGATTCTCCAGTAATGTAGAAATCATTATTTACATAATCAGGATGAGCATTGAAGAAGGCCTATCATATCGTAAAATACGATATTAGAGACATCAACAACGATGATATACTCGTGTAATCTCACAAGTGGAGTCTGAGAAATATCGAAAAGAGGTGAAGGGAACAAACCTGTAGGAAATCATAAAGGTCATTGCTTACACCAGTTTCATCGTGACGAATGTCACTTTCATCAGAAGTATAACTGAAACCAGTTCCAGTTGGTTGATCAACGTATATAAGGTTTGACACCTGTTGATTCGCAACAAGTAAATGGAAATATTATTTTCCGAGTTTAACTTCTGAACGTTGATAGTGTAAAAATTCTTTATACCAACTATTTTATGAGTAAAATCCTTTTTCTTTTTTTAAAAAAATGCAGTTAGTACAAATAATGAATGGGTAATGCAGGCTAACCTATCCAAACATTAGTGATTCATTTCATCGTTCGAACATGAAATCTATAAATCATACAGAGGTAACTTTGTTGTTGCTCAAAGGCTTTCCGTCAAAATCCTTCTTATTCTTAATTCATGAATCATTTTAAAAACGGTGTGGTTGTTTTTCAATAAAAGACAATTCCATGCATAAAGCATTTTGTGTTTTCGAGTTCCAAAGCATAAGTGCCTATTTCGGCTTGAACTGATGATCTATAGATCATAAGAAAATAATTAATGATAAAGTGGAGCTAGATTTTTCGTTTAGAAGGTTTAAATATATAAAAAAAAATTGAGAGGATGCAACATTTATTATATATACTAAACACATAAAATATAAATTTGTGTCTTTTAAGTATACAATGTCATTTTCTATTTTTAGAAATAACTAAACTATTTATTCTTGACCATTAAAAAAAAGATTCTTTGACAAAAAGGCATTTGCTTTTTTATTTTTGTGGAGGCAATTAAATGAAAATAGAGCACTATATAAAATTTTAAAAAAAATCATATAAGTCAATAACAATAGTTGAACTACTTTAGATTTCAAGATTTTTTAAATTTTTTTTCTTCTAATTTAAGTCACAACTAATGAATAGCAAAAACAGTCAAAGAAGATTAGTTAGTTGGTGAAAAAGAATTGACTTTGCATGTGATTGATTAAAAAGCGGGTCGGATTTCTCACCTATATAAAAAAAGAGAATTACTTTGCATGAATGAAAAAAAAATTCAATCAATAATTAACAAGTTGCTAATAAAATAATCATTATTTTCAAAAAAAATTGAAATGAATTTGTTGATAATAATATCATGTATTAAATTAGGAAAAATCCAAAAAATTTACCTTGTCCCAACCAAAATCATTCCAGACAAGAGACATATTTTTTGATATTTTAAAAGGTCCATTTTCATAAAATAATGCCACTTCACTGCTACATCCTGGTCCTCCTGTTAACCATATCACTACTGGATCATTCTTGTTACTCCTTGATTCAAAGAAAAAATAGAACATCCTACAACAAAATAAACTACATTAATTAAAAAGGACAGTCGATACATAAAGTATTTCGTATTTGTGTAGGTTCGAAGAAAGATTATGCTTCAAGAGTATGTAATGTAAGTTGTCTATTAATGGTCAGACAAAGATAACTTTAACATGTACTCTTAGACTCTCCTTTCGAAGAAAAAATAAAAAAAGATCGCTTAGTAGAGGAAGTATTTCACATTCATAAAGGGTTTTAAAAAAAAAGATTGCATCATCGTAAGGGGATGTAATTTAATCATCCTATTCTAATAGGAATATCAGAACTAATTACTTAGATCGTTCTTTCAAGGTTCCTCTTTTGAAAAAAAAACAAATAAAGGGCATGAAATATTGTTCGCGACAAGGTCCGGGAAATGACCACATCCCAAAAGGATGTAATTTAATCAGTCTATCTTGACGCAACATGACTCAAACTCATAACTTATAGGTCAAGCAAGAAACAATTTATATCATTGCTTCAAGGCTCCGCTTTTAAACCAACAAAAAAAAGGATAGTTCGAAGTACGAAATATTACATACTCACACAAGGTTCAAAAGAAGACCGCATCCCAAGGGATGTAATCTAATATCAATCACGCTAATTTCACGGTCCAAACACATAACTATATACATGATGAGAATTTTACCGTTGTTCTAAGACATCACGAAATAAAGTCAATAATATATAATTATGTAAGATAATAAATAATCAAACCTTGCAGATTTAGTGTTTATAAGAGGAAAATAACCAGCATGATGACCTAAGTCTTGGACAGTGGCACCAGAATCACCAAGATAAGATAAATCCAATTTCTTCTCAAATAATTTATTTTCATAATTATTGACACTATTGTCCTTTGAAGAAACAATATTAATGTCATGTTTAGGGAACAAATTAAGTTGCCTAATCAATTTTTCACCCATTGTTAATTGAAATTTCTTTGGACTAATATTATCATTATGAGATTGTAAGAAAAAATTGGGTGATAATGAAAGGGCAATTTGGGAACATAAAACAAGAAATATAGCAACAAAGAGAAGAGGGAATAATGAAGATGAAGAAGACATTATTTTTTTAATTTTGAATGAAGAATTATTGGAGTTTTTGAGATTATTTATAAGGAGGGAATATGAGTGTGAAATTGACTATTATTAATTATTATAATTATAATTGTGTGAAAGAGGGAGGAAAGTGGGGGAAGAAACATGGGATTTAATGGTTTATTTACTATGATATTAATTTGGACAATTATCAATTCTTGGTTGGAAAAAATAGGTGCATGAAAAAGGAAATGATATGTATTCCTATGTTCACATATTTTTGTGGTTTTATTATCTATTTTTATTTAGTATATATAATGTAAAATAATATAGAGTTCAGTATTTATTTAACATTTATAACAACAAGAACATATACAGAATGGTTTCACAAGTAAACTCTAGAGAGACTAAGTGTTCATAGTTATAGTTATAAAATAGAAAGACTGATTTTGATTAAACACGGCTCGATCGGGGAATGAGATATATTCCTAATCCACATCTTTATTCTTCTTTTTGGTTTTATCTATTTGTATTAAATTATTTATTATAATATTACAGAGGGTCCGATATTAATTAGGGATTTGATTAAACATAAGTAATTTCAAATTTTGGGTTATCATCTCAATTCTACCTTGGTAAAAAAAAATTAATAAAATATTTAATACATTGTTTTTTTTAGCCCATTTGGTCCTCAACTATTGTTAACCAATAAACTATTTAAATATGATCATATGTTATATTGAATGTATATTATTACTTCATATTTTGAGAATCTTTAGTTTTAAAAGTAATTTAAATCTTAATTTTTTGTATATTAAAGAACCAAAATAACATATTTGAATTAATCAAATATCAAATTTGCTTAGTTATTACTTGTATTATCTCAATCACTAAAGATTATTATAGATTGATTTGATTAGTGATAATTAAGGATGTTAAATAATAAATAAATGGATCTATAATATTTTGAAACTTTGAATATTGAAGGGCAATGTGTACGCAATTTCTTAAATAAGAGCTGTTAATTCCATTAATTGTAAAAATTATATATTTGGGGATATTAATACTCCTACTATATAATTAACAATTTAAGCATGTGGTATTAGTAAATCCAATTTAGTCACACAAATATGAAATATATCGTCGTATAAGTGTATGTACTTTCATTAAATGAAAGTAAAAGTACATAACTCTTGCAATTCTCGTTATGTTTTCTATTCGATGTTTGGTATTTATTTAGAGACTCATCTAATCCAAATACATATTGAAAAGTCGGACTTTGAGCTTCAACTAAATCAAATTAATATCGAAAAGTTTCATTTATATTTTGACTAATCAGTATTCATGTAATCTAAATTTATATCGAAAAGAAATCTACTTTGAAAGCAGACTAATTTATATTTGCCCTGAGATACTCCACTCTAGAACCTAATTTATTCGAAACGCTAAAAAAAATTCTACTTCAAAATAACAGTCTCTAATAAAAATGAGTCTGCAATTAAAATTTCAAAAATAAAATATCAGATTAAGGATTAATTAGTGAAACATGGCTCTTAATAAAAGAATACGCAAGGACTATGTGCCCTTAAAGCAATGAGAAATTAATGTTAAATTATTCTTTGATCAAAGAAATCAATATGCCATTCAATTTAAGAAAACTTTAAAATATTATACCAGCTTATGTTTCACGTAATATATTCTCATGTATTACATCGTGGCGTAGGGACTTTTAAAATTAAATTGTTATTTTTTATGCGGATTCAAATTTACTTGATTTTAAAGTGAATATTATATATCGAGTAAAAAATCAATAGAACAAGAATTAGCACAAACACCTTCTATCGCAAAACAAAAAATATTTTAACGCTAATCTTATTTAATGAGCGGATTATTAAGAAATCTTGATAGTTGAAATTATATAACGATGAATTTTGTATCTTAAGTAATTATTTAGTGCACCTATGACTTTTTTATCAATACTAAATACTGAATAATTTTGTAAATCAAGGTTTAGGCATATATAAAATATGAAAATTATTGTATATTTTTTATCTTTTTTTTTTCATTTAATGGGGCTGTAAATTATCCATAGCTAAGATATGGAGAAATTGACTTGACTAAAGAAAAAAAAATAACTTAATTTTGTTTTATTCATAGAAAAAAAATACCAAAACGAGGGTCCCAAGTCATATTACGATGAAGTCTAAATAATTCATATTAAGATTAATTAATCATTTGAAATGGCTCAGTTGGTTACGAAAATAGTTATCTATATGGATTCGGGATCGATCTCCCTCATTGCCTTATGAATAGAGTCTGTCACATATAACTTACCTAGTGTAATCTGTAAGCTATTACACAGTGGAAATTTATCCAATGCGCACACAGTACTCACCCCGATGGTAATCCAGAGATAAAAAAAAACATATAGTGGTCTAATTACAAGTCAATGACTGATTGATTATTATGTAAAATTACAGTCTCTATCACTTATAGAATATTCACAAGCACACTCAATATAATGCTTGTCAATTTATTTTTTCATAATAAGAAAACTATAATTATGATCATTAACAATTTAAATAAAAGAAAATACTTTAAATATATATTATTATTTTCAGAACTAGAATTAATAATATTATTTTAATACTAATGAAACAATAATTTAAAATTACAATTATTATAATTAATGATATCACATTGTATTTTTGTTGAGACTAGAATTTTTGGTTTTATATGACATGAAAGATATTCAGTTTGGGATAAAGATTCGGTCAAATATAATTAGGTCAAGTAATGTTCAATAGTCTTATAGATTCATGACATGTGTATTATAATAATTTATTGTTGAGATTCATTTAAACTATATACTCATCTTAATAATAAAAACAACAAAGCCGTCAATTATTTTAATTTTTTAAAACAATTAAGTGTACCCTAGCTAATATTTTCAAGAAAAACATAAGAATGGCAGGAATATGCGGACTTCCCGACCTTTTTACTTGGCAAAACCTCGTACTTGTATTGGATTTTTTAAATTATACTAATTTTAATGAATCCGACACTTTCGAATAATCTGAATAAATATATTTTCATAATTATTTGAAAACCTCCAAATAAGTTTTTTTTTTAATGTATTGTCATGTTCTTTAGTTGAATTATTATTTAGAACTCAATGATATTTTTAAGTTTGACCTATTTTTGGAGATTATTTCAGAATTTGGAGAAAACATGTGTGAAATTACTTTCGAAGAAGTTTGGTGGGTAAAAAATAAGGAAGTTCACATATTTCGTCAATCTTAAAAGAAAAAATCTTGAAAATTTTAGTTTGGGTACACTTAATTGCTTAATTTGATAATTTTTAAGAATAAAAAAGTTGACAGCTTTGTTATTTTTATTATTATAATGAGTATATAATTTAAATGGATCTCAATTCTCAACCACAAATTATCATATAGTACACACGACATAAATCTATAAGGCTATTGAATATTAATTGACCTAATTATATTTGACCGAATCTTTATCTATTTATTTGTATTACTTTGTTTTCTTATATTATTTGGTTATGAAAGTTAATGTTTTTATACTCATTCGAATTTAGAATATTTTGTTTGCACATGGAATGTTACGTTGTCTTTACTTGATTGGAGGTCCCACTAAGCTATTTGTATTAAATATTTTTTTTCTTATATAATATAAATATAAATATATCAAGCAGCTTTTTACCAAAAAAATATTTGTTTGACTGAAATTTAAAAAAAATGATAACGAACTTTTTGGCGCATGATTAACAATTAAGGTAATTAACAAAAAGAAATGATTAAAATAAGTAAAAATGTTGAAAATAGTCCTTTTAACTGTTTATAAAATTCATGGAAATGTAAGACTGAAATGGCAATACTTAAAAGAAAAAAATTATGCATGAAAATGGCCGCAACAACTAGAGATCGATTTTTTTGTCAATATCTACTAGACTAAATTGATTCGTGACATCAAGAATTCAGATATATCTAGTGATGTTTATATTTTTTATGTGGTTTGTAAACTTTATATAAGGACATGTTTATTCGATGTGTATTTAAAGAATAGTAATTATGAATTTTTCCTAGAACCAAAAGATTATCACTGTCAAAAAATAATTAAATTAGTGTTATGTCAATTCAATTTTTATTTGACTTTGTGATCATGTTTTTCAGTTGCTTACAACTATTGAACCACTAAAACTTAATTATGGACAAATGTATTGTGCAAGTTTTCATAATTCCACAAGTAAATTAATGTCCATAATTTAAGGATACGTGATAAATTAAATCACCTAGCAAAATATTCAAAATTAAATATAGTTCATCCGTTTTTTTGACAAACTAACAAATTAATTTTTAAGAAAATTGAATTGATATTAAAAAGTACTATTTGAGAAAAGACAGATATTAATGACGTAAGTGATAATTCGCCAATTTTTAAGCAAATATTTGTTTTGATATATGTTTTTAGAGAAGAATGTTTTGATACGTTGTATCAAAATCATTTGTTCTTTTCGAATTGGACACATCCATCGGAATTTAAGGCCAACGTTTTACCCCATAAGCTATTTTATGAAATTTATTTAAATCTTCAATCTTATGATTCTTTTTTAATTAACCCACTTTATTTAGTAATTAAGCCTAAATACATTAATAAACAAATTACTCTCTTTCTATTCTAATCTCATTATTTCCCAAAGAATATTTAACTTATAAGAAGTTGTTGTCCATAAACATCCATGTTGGGAAATAACTTTCACCTCTTTGTAGAGTGCACCTCAACTAATTTCATGAGGTACACGTTACCTCCTGTTAGCACGGATATTAGATAAATTTTTCCATCAAAGCTTGATAAATACAAATAAATCACCTAGCGTTTTTGCACACGAGACCTAATAGTTCACATCGACAGCTAAGTCACACCCTCGCAAACAAGTAAATATGACACATCTTGAACAGTAGCACCATGTAAAAATGTTGCATTTTGTATCTATACATCATTTGTCCCAAGGCCTTCACATGAAGATGGAATGTTCATGACTAACCTCAAAGTGGTATTGCTGATGGTAGTGATTATCTATGTTTGCCCAGACTCTCCAAACATGTCGTTGACCCCATCTCGGATGCACAACTTTCGGTAGATCTGACATCTGACATGCAGTTGTCGACATTTTTGAAGAGTCCGAGCAACATATGACTTGATTTATAGCATCAGCAGCAGAAACAGGAACAGGATATGATATTACACTTTGGTGCCCTCCTTGACAACATAAATGATTTGCATCTCTTCTCTATTAATAGAGCATTGTGACCTCTGGATAAGACTTTCTGCCACAAAAATCAAATGTACTGGTGTGAGTGGATCTCCCTGTTTCACTCCCCTGTACATTCAAACAATACTGCTGGTTATGAGAATTCAGCACCAACTGTTTGATAGTAAACGCCTCATCGAATGTGGCTTCAGTAGAGGCGTACAAAACAAACCTCAATGTCCGGCTATATTTGTTGCATCATAGTTCATCACAAGAACAACTAGATGATGTACTTACAAAAGGGATATCGATATCAACAACTAGAGTGCTTGTTATGATAGAGGAAACATATACAAAGAAGCACTAGATAAGATACAATCACATTTGCATATTTCTACACTAAAGGTACAAATACTAGCTTAACTAAACTGATCGTCTTCGGGGGGGCTTGTATAGGATTATAGGATAATCTTTGTGAAATTAAATAGTGTAAGAAATAAAAACACAGCAGATTTCTATAGAATTCAAAGATGGCAAACACTCTATAATCACTTAGAACAGGACTCCATAAAGAAAGACTCTTCACAAGCTAGAACTTACGAAGTCCTATTAGTTTATGTTGCTCAAACTCTTCAAAAATGCCACTGGGTGCATGTCAAATCCTTCAAAAGTAGTCCATTTTTGGATTTTTGGAGAATCCAACATGGGTGCCGCAGCATTTTTGGGGAGCCCAAGCAACATTGCTATAAGTAATACCTTAGCATCTCTACCTTGACCGCGGAATCTGAAGTCAAATTTCAAGCCATGCACCTGCAAGAATCCACTGGAAAACCAAGATCTAGAGCAACAAAAAGCCTCAGAAGTCATCCACTTGGCAATCAAGAAGCTGTAAAGACTTCAAAACTATGTGAAAAATAGGAGAGAGCAAGTCAAATTCTTGTCAACTTTACATCAGTTTATCATTGAGATATTGGATCCATATGTCAGAAATTCTAGTTGGACATAAAGATGTTTTGACTACAAATACATTCTCCTTATTGACAATAATACTTACAGATCCGGATATTGTAACAATAGTAAATGCAATTTCCAGGAACCTAAGAGTACACTCCACAGTTGATGAATGATAAATCACAAGTGTTTATTGGTAAGAAAGTGTGTAAAACTACTCTAATTCACTAGAGGAAGTACTTCATTGCGTTATTAAAAGTCAGCTGCAAATAGTAACAAGAACTCTACAACATCTGGAAGTCAGGGTATGCAAACTGCAAAGAGACAGCAGAAAGAAATTGAACATTCCAAGACCTTTTGCATAAGCAATCAACAAGGAAATTTCCGAAGCATGCTAGGATACAAATAGTTATGCAAAACAGGCATCAGAAAATTTGCTATTTCATACTAATATTTACACAAAAAAAAAAAAAATAGAAACGCTTTTACGATTTTAGAGAGAGAGCATCCCACGGAGATACATTGAACAGCCAATTCTACTAAATAGCAAGAAATGTTGTTAGCGTAGATTTTCAGTTTCCATACAGTGAAAAAAAAGCATGGGCAAAGAGAAAAAGATCACAACTCACATTGACAATCAATACAAGAAATCATGAGTACTGATTCTAAGATATAGAAGGTACTTCAATATCCTCTCTTCCAGATAGAAGATGCAACTTGTCAGACCATAGAAGAGGTCTGTGTTTCACACACAACATATTTTACATCGAAGCCTTAGAGGCAGTGCAAGTCAATTTCAAAAATCACTTAGGATCTAACTTTAGCAAGACGTGCCCTTAGTTCTTCTAAATCGTCCTCGTCATCCTGCAAGAAATAACAAATCAATCGTCAATCAATTTCGTTTGCTTGATCATAGAAAGGATTGTTCTATCCAATAAATCACAGATGAAAGGACATACCTCTGCATCCTCCACTGCCTGGGCGGGTTGCTTTAGCTTCTCCTTTCGGACTGCTTCAGGTAGTTGTGCAGTGGTTTCACCAGCAATTGCAGTCAAGACCTTGTCAACTTCTTCTTCAATTTCCTCTTCCATGTCTTCTGAATCCAGGGCACTGTCCACCGCATCATTGACCATTTCTTCCATGACACGAGCCTGCAATAACAAGAGAAAGGGTAATTTCCAGATAGAAAAAGTGTGTGTGTGTGTGAGAGAGAGAGAGAGAGAGAGAAAGAGGGAGGGGGGATGACGTGACAAGCCACAGACTCCCTTTTTGGTCCATTGTACAGTGAAAACGGTGTTATTGATGGTGGGGATGGTGGTTGAGGGGAGGTGGCTCTACTGGTGGAAGAAGCAGCAGAAGGAATGAAGTAAAATGGGTTGCGGGTGATGCGGCATGCCAAGTTATGTACACATCACCAAATTGATCCTTTTCGCATAGAAGAGGGTAAAATTGATCCTTTTCACATAGAAGAGGAGCAAATTTGACCTTTTTCCCATTAACTTCTGTATCTATATGCACACATAGAGATGGCCATAGGCCACCCTTTCCCCTCCTGCCTCCTCCCAAAAACACTTCAGGGCCATCCTAGGAGCTATAGGGTCAATGTCTCAATTTGTCTTTATGTGACAAATTTTTGGAGAATTGTGATAGAAGTATTTTTGTGTTACTTGATTGTTTTCAGTACTAGGTCATAGAAATGAAATTGATTCCCATAAGATATTCCCCACAGAAGTCCTTAAATATCAATGATATGGCATGTGAGGACTTACGTGGGACAGATTTCTTCATATTTTTTAGCTAAACTAAATGAGATCAACTTCATCCTTTTCAGAAGCTCAACTCTTTTATCTTTAATTTTTATTTTATTTTTGACTCAAATACATTGATCAACACTTTTATGTGATTTTTTAGAATTGCGTACTCAGTGCACACAAGCTGGCTCATACACCACCGTTATAAAAAAAATGTATACTCATTGATGTGGGGTACAGGCGCAATGCTCATACCTCCAGACTAGTTATGGAAGAATTTGAAGAGTCCAAAGCACTGCTAACTCAATAAAAGACCAAGAGCGTCCAAGGATTGCAGATGAAGAAGCGTAATGATTTTAGATACAACTAGAAGGGGTATTCAGCAAGTCACTCAAAGATTCATGCAAAGAATACCATATTTGGAAGCTCAAGGATTGTGTTGAACAACTCGGTGAAAAAACAAGCTGGTACATAGTGCACAACGCGCTGCGTTGGACCTAGATGCAACAAGCTGGGGAGGCTTCTGAGGCAATGCAACACACTGGGACACAAGAATCAAAAAGTGCTAGCAACATCAACACAGCGCGAGCGCTTGGCTTGAGACTTTGGCACAACACACCACGCTAGCCCGCCAGAAGGAAAGAAATTTTGTGGGCAACTTTTGTTATCTCATGCTTAATTATTAACTATAATATGCGGTCAAACTTCTTTATAGTAATTTTTAGCATACCTTGAGACTGAAAAACATTTTTGTAAGGTTGGAAACCTTGTTGCTCAGATTGAACTTCAGAATTACTTTTAAGATAATGTAAAGTGCAGAAGAGAGCCATAGCAACATATAACATAATACACTATTTAAGAGTCCGAATCAAACTGGTTAAAAGGTGATTTCCCAACCAGGACAAAAGGTCAAGAATTTCATTGAAGCTCAAAAGGCTAAAACCAAACTGATATACCTTGGTCATTTCTTTACTAAACTCCTGCATTGTCATAGCCACTTCTGGAGCCTTCATAAGATTATTGACGAGTTTCATGACTTCAGCACTCTTAGACAAATGCCCCACTGTGCGAGCAATGGCTGCAAAACCAATTAGAAGTTCAATGGGACACTTGAAGAAGCCAACACATAACCTAACATTAAAGTAGAAAGCAAGAGGTCGGCTTCATAATACAGTTTATTTTCCTAGACAGAAAAAATTAAAGCTACATAGGTCTTCTGTATAAAGCAGTTGATATGCCAACATGCTATCAAATATTTCAAAATGTAAGACAATGTAGCACCAACTTAATATACATATGCAATAACTTGTTAACTAAGAATCTGTTACAGCATATAGCAAACAAAAACAATTCTGGAATAAATTCATTATATGGTAGTTGGAAGAAAAAAGTTCTCCTATCAGACATGAAAAGATGATTGCAATTTTTCATGGAGTTCAGATATAGAAAGTAAAGTTGGTTTCCCATAAACTTAATAAATCAATAGGGGCTAAAAGTTCATAACTAATTGATCATTAAAAACTGTTATAGGCTAAAGATGCTTTTTTCAGAATATGCATTTTCTAAGAATAAGGGGCATACATCAGTTCTGCAACTACAGTAGACTGTATTATTGAAAGAAGAAATTCTCCTATATGAAAAAATAAGAATGATTTCCTTTTTCTTTTGGAATTCCTCGCCAATCAGTACAACCAACTACTAGACTAAACACATGATCCAGTTCCACTTAAGATCAAGATTGGTAGTCACCAACCATCATGGAAGTCAAGGTAATGGCAGCTCATGTTAATTTTGATAACCATGGCGTCCAGGCCAGCTTGCATGCACCTCGACTAATTGCATGAGATATTCTCTAGCTCCCACCAGCAACAGGTACCAGGTACCAGGTAATTCTATCCACCAAGGTTTAGACAGATGGAAGAAATCACCTAGTGTTTTTTATTCCGCAGGGATTTGAACTTGAGTCTCATGTTTCTCCTCCTACTTCATTGACCACTAGGACACACCTGAGTGATACCTTATTATTATTAGGAAGAGGTTCCTTTACAAGTTTAGATATCAATGTCTTTGGGACAGCCAGTCATATGTAGAATGTTCCTACTATTTCACAGAATCAATTCAACAGAAAGAATTGTATTGCTTCCAGGGATTATCTCAGTTGGCAAAGGTTGAGGCACTTGTATCTTAGCTTACAAGTTTGAACCTTGCGCCAAGCGAACTAAGTCCAGTATTTGAGTGGAGAAGGGTAGAGGGGTGCCCCATCATCCTAAATTCCATAGGCTGCGGTTGGCCCAAAGGGTTGCTCCCTTCAGATTTTTCGGTCATAAAAAACGCAGAATTTTGTCAGTTTCACCACAATAACATCTGGTTGACCAGCATAAAGTGATAACTTTCACCTCTTATTAAAGAAATCGAAATCATAAAAGAAATATGCAATCTTACTTCTGCATTTTGAACGTCTATATAATTACACATACATTATGACTCTTCAAAGTTCAAATAACTATTCAACAATTGAACAAAATCAGTAAGACATTTGATTTGACTTGTATATGATGACACTCTTGAAACTCCCTTAAATAAGACATTGCATTTGCAAGCCAGCAACTGATACACTGGCCAAGAAAGAGAACTTTTAAAATGATTCATTATCCAACATGAGATAGATATCCCTTCATCCCTGTCAAGAAGTAATGGTGCTACGTTCTCAATGGATGCATATTGTTCTAAAGACAGTTTGCTCATCAACAAGAACTTAGGGGACCAAATGCAGACTCCTGAATATACAACGATATATACATATATACAACAGGAGAAGCAAGACTTTGATCATACCAACACTTTCCCCAAGGTGCATGGATATTGAATTCAACTGCGCCTTATTCTCGTATAATCGGTTCACAGTTTTTTTAGATCTCACAATCTCTTTAGCAAGTGCCTATGACAAAAACATCAACACGCCGATATGAATGAGCAATGGGATGCCAAAAACCAATAAATCATGTCTTGTAACAATGTATAGTATCAGACTGAATGCAACATACACACTTGAATAAAATCTTGGATGGGTACTAACCTAACTATTAAAATAGGCATTCCTTAGAAGTTCGTGAAAAAGCATATTGGTGTCTAAACCACCTGAAACTCTATCAATGACCCAAAATAGATGATCTTATACGCCAAGTGTTATATGCAAAACTTCTCAATGGTCAAGCACACTGTGACAGATGAAGAAAGTGCCTTTAAAGCATCGCATCCATCCTTCTTCTCTTTCTCATTTCGCCAACATTTAAAAGACAAGACATGGGACATGGGAATTAACTCCACTTGCATTGATGTGGTTCATTTAGAGGAGAGGAATAGGAGAGCATTTCATGAAGTAGTAAATGGCGTTGTACCCTAATGGAATAGTTCTTTCTTTTAGTTTTGGTATGCCTATGTGGTCCCTATTTGTGTAGAAGACTGCATGTAACTTGTAGAGAACCATATTGTTGTGTAGGTTCTCTACATTTTTCGGTATACTTCTTGTATACAGGAGATAGCTCTAATTTAATGATATAACCTTGGTTCAATAAAAAAAATGACTCTTCATTGCCTGGTCTGAAATAACAAATTTTCAAACATCCAGTTCAGTCTATTGACTATTTCTTAATTTAACAGTGTTATAGACCGAGATTTTAAGCATGACAGGGAGAGGGGGGTAGGTAAAGCAATAAAAAACTTTATTAGTGATCTCACAGGTCCTTAAGCAAATGCCTAAGATCTAAAATTATGAACAAGCAACTATGAGAAAATAACACATATTGGAAGTTAATAGTTTCCAACATATTCTACATACTATGAAAACTTTCCAATATCATCTCACTATTGTTAGAAGGCATGAGAATAACATATTGAACCCAATAACTAGTATAATAAACAAAACCAATAAGCCATGAGCACAAGTTCGCAAGAAGCCAGTGCGAAAAAAGTGGGATAAAAAGTAGTAGCAACTTAAAGATCCATGCTTTAGGTAATTTGATCACATTTATGATCTAACTATAAGAAAACAACAATATTTTTCTTCTCCTAGCTCCAAAGTGGCAAAATTTCTATGAACTTACTTTGGACCTATGTTGCTCGAACTCATAAAAACTGTTGAGAGGTGTGTATCGGATACTCCAAAAGCCATGCATTTTGGAGAATCCGACACGGGTGCAGCAACGATTTCAGAGAGCCCAAGCAACATAGCTTTAAACTATTTCTCAGTATATAGCCCTTGTAGAGTAAGATTATAAGCAATAGCAGGCAACAAAAAAGCAGTCATCACCACCAAAACTAAAAATGTGATTGGTTTTTCAACCTAAGAAGTTCAACTACAACAACCTATCCAATATAATCCATGAGTGGGGTATGGCTACCTTTGTAGGATAGAGAGGTTGTTTCCAATACACTCTCAGCTCAAAAAAGTGATCAAAGAAGGATACAATGGAAATACCGACAGCAAAACAGCAAGATAAACAATCTAAAAGGAGCAGTAAGTCACCTTGGCAGAACCCATATCATTTCTCTTTGCTGCTTCTTTAATTGCTTTCTGTACATTCTTCTCCTCCCTTTGTATATCTAATCAAAATCCAAAAAATTCACAAAACCCAAAATAGAACAATTCAAAAAAACCAACAACTACAACAACATACACACTATAGTCCCACAAAGTAGTGTCTCGGGGAGGGTAAAGTGTACGCAAACCTCACCCCTACCTCAAATGTACAGTGGCTATTTCCGATACACCCTCAGCTCAAAGAAAAATCCACAAACCCCAAAACAGAAAAAATTCAAAAAATCCAACATAAAAAATCAAATTTTTACAATAACCCAAAAACCCCATTTCCTTCCTGACTACAAACAATTAAACAGAAGTACAATTCACCTCGAATTTGACGTTCAATATTCCGACACTCTTGCCGGAGCCGACGTTGCCAATCCCTCAAAATCTGTTGAGGATTCGGTTTTGGCTTCAATATATTCATTACTTTCTCCATTTTCTGAAAACCCCCTTTGAATCAAAAAGCTCTCAGAAATCAATGAACCCTTCAATGAAAGATCAAAACAAGAATTTTTCTTTACAGCGAATTTCAATTATTTTCTGATCCAAAAAGAATATTATTCTTTTCCAATTAATTTCTACCGTAGATTCGAAGAATAAAAGTGGGAAATAAATATTTTTTTTAAAAAGGTGAAATTTTTTTCTCTTCAGCCGGTGGACGGGAAAAGTCGAAATCGCCGCCGTCCGGTGGCTGATTTCTGGTTTTTTATAGTTGGAGGATTCTAACTTTTTACTTTTGTACTATTTGGTACTTAAACTTCTATTATATGATTCACTTTGTGGTAATTATAAGGGATATTAGCACTTTTAGTCCTTTGATTATGTAGATTTTGATTTTAATCTGTGATATTTGATTAGATATGTTTATTTTTTATTTAAGTGAAATATGATTTTTTATTTAATTTGATGGAGAAATTGCCAATATGATTTAAATCTCAAATGAAAATATTCTTGAACATGTTTGTGATGAGAGATGGTTCGTATTAGTAGTAAATATTCTTCCCCATTTTTGCTCTTTGAATCGAAATCTATTGAAAACGATATTTATCTTTTAAGATAGAGGTAAGATCTATATATATTATTTTGATCTAATTTATGAGAATACATGAGATTCATTATTATTGTTGCTATCACACACACATTATAATGGTTTTCTATTCACTAGGGGGTCGTTTGGTTGAGAACAAGTTATCCCATAATTAGTTATCTTAGGGTTAGCTTATCACATCACTTTGATATAAATGTTAAGTTATCCCAAACATGATAATCAAAATATGAAAGATATACAAATGCAATCGTCTTTTACCACTCTCTACGTTATCTCGCTCGCATCTCTCCTTCTTCTCTCAATCTTGCTCGCCAAATATACAAGTACATATGTATATCAGTTACATATATACAATTATCTCCAACAGATATACATATACAATTCGACAGATAGACATATACAACCCGCTTCTCTCCGCCCTCTGCTCTCTCTCGCTCACCTCTCTTCTCCCTCTAACATATAGCTATGAATCGTAATTAGCAAATTATGGAGCCTAATTAAACTTATTTTAGTGGTTATTTGTGAAAGTTCCGCTTGTAGATAAGAGCCCAATAACATCCTTTTCTAAAAGCCCAATAACTTATTTTTAAAAGCCCAGTAACTTGAAAACAATTAGAAAGAAAAACATATCGTATATACACTAGCAGCCATACATACATACAGTTATATATGCATTGCATGAATACATATATTAGTAGTGAGGTAGAAAAATTATTTTCGATAGACCCCTAACTAAAGATAAATTGTGTTTACAAACATATGTACAAAAAAATTACGAACAAAATTATGATGAAATACTGAAGAAAGAAAAATATTAACACTAGCTAGAAATATATACTGTTGGTAACCAAAGTAAAAGTAATAAATATAACAACAAAATTGAGGAATAAACCAATGGTAGTGTATAGCATGTTAATAATAATAGTGATAATTAAGGGAGAAAATAGTTGCTTTAACTAGGACTATACTTTTCCAATTTTTTATTTATTTTTTTGATTTATTATCTCTGTCCACCTTAGATCTATATTATTGTCAATTTCTCGCACTTCCTTACTTAGTGATTCGTGCTCCTCCTTTTTTACATACACCAAAACATATCAACCTCGATTTTCACATGTTGACCTCCTCCTCTTTTACATACCCTAGTGACCTTAATCTCGCGTCTCGTGTATGTTGTGCTCATACTTTATCATGTTCAATAAATTTAGTTTCTCTTCGTTATGGATACTCACACATTCATCTAAACATTCTCATTTATGTTACCTTCGTCTAATATTATCATGAACGTGAAATTAATTCTTCACTTACCACACTCCATCCCATACAACATAATACGACTAAAATTTCTAGGACCATTTCAACATATATCCCACCCCCTCCAATCATATCCCTTCTACCTTCTTCCAACAATTTTTTAAATAAAGAAATCTAAGAGAAAAAATAAATGAAAACTAAGATAACTTATCCAATTATTAAATTTTAGTTGGTTAGAACTTAGACCATCACTCATTTTGCCTTTTTTGTTTTTGTTCTTTCTTGACCTCCCATTTGGAATTCCTTTATATTAAAAACAACAATTGGAATTTGTTTATAAAAAATCTCAACTGAAAATTTTAAATCAATTATTTATTATATATTTTATCTTATCCCTTTTTTCTGCCAAAAAAAAAATGAAAGAAGGAAGAATTTTCCCCTCAGCAACTTTATTCAACTTCCAATTAATTTCATCTATTTATTAATTATTATATATTTGGAAAAAAAAAGTCAAATGATGTTTTTCCAAGTTATTGAATTATTAGTACTACATATTTTTCTATGCATGGGGCCTTGATATTATAACGTAACGTTTAACATCTTATTCAAAAATGCAAATTGGAAAATAATAATATTATGGGCAAGTGCACATATAGCTGATTTTAAGAGTTATTTGTACAAGCAAACTTCTCATATATAAAAATTTTGAAAATAAAGTTTAACATATTGATTGGCCAATAATAAACTTTTGATATTTTTGCCTTTGTTTATATAGCTTAAATGACAAGATAAAATTGGCTATGGGTGCAATTAATGCCTTAATACCATGCTTAAGCAATTAAGATATCATAATTATTTGTAATTGTTTGATTAGAATATGCAAATTTGTCGTTTATATTTAACTAAATTAATAATATATTATGTCCAATCACAATATTATTCTTGTTGGCTCATCATAATTTTCCTTTATAAAAATGTTGGGAAGGCCCACACATGTCATCTATAATTTTGTCATGTTTTGCTAATAGGAACAAATGTAATTAATAAGCTTTTAATTAGGGATTTGTTGTAAATAATAATAATTTGTGAATGTCTATTATATCCCTCTTATGCCTATAAAAGGCATTGTAATCTCTATGGAAAATACACCAAAAATAAGGAAGATTCAAGTTTCCTATTTTATCTCTCTACTATATTCTTCTCTCTTTAGTTGCTATTAAGTTTAATTTTAGTACTTAGTCTTTATTTTATAACACGTTATCAGCACGAGACTCTGTCATATCAAAG
Source organism: Solanum sitiens (assembly GCA_016801875.1). NCBI lineage: Eukaryota > Viridiplantae > Streptophyta > Magnoliopsida > Solanales > Solanaceae > Solanum > Solanum sitiens. Next base: position 333,125 of record JABWTJ010000178.1, on the reverse strand, counting down.
TTTGAAGACTAAATTTGAAGGCTAAGGTATTATTATTTTTCTTCTTTTTATTATGGCTAATCTTACTAAACTTGAGTTCGTTGCCCTTCAAAGTTCGGGCAAGAACTACCTTTCATTGGTATTGGATGCTAAATCCATTTGGATGCTATGGGTCTTGGAGACACCATTAAAATTGAAAATAAAGCATCAAAACAAGAGTGTGCTAAAGCAATGATATTCTTACGTCATCATATTGACGAAATTTTGAAAATTGAATATCTCACAGTCAAAGATCCACTCGTTTAGTGGAATAACCTAAAAGAAAGGTATGACCATTTGAAGATGGTCATTCATCCAAAGGCACGATATGATTGGATGAATTTAAGACTACAAGACTTTAAGTCTATTCATGAGTACAATTCTGCCATGTTCAGAATTACTTCTCAATTGAAACTATGTGGAGATACAGTTAATGATGTTGATAAGCTGGAAAAAACGTTCTCCACATTTCATGCCTCGAATGTGCTTTTACAGCAACAATATCGAGAAAAGGGTTTCAAAAAGTATTTTGAACTGATTTCTCATCTTCTCGTGGCTGAACAAAATAATGATTTGTTAATGAAAAATCACGAGAATCGTCCTACTGGATCTACACCACTTCCTGAAGTGAATGAGGTGTACGCCCACCACGCTAGGCGTGGAAGAGGCCGTGGCCGTGGTCGTAATTACGACCAAGAGCGAAATCCTTTTCCCGGTGTTAATCATTCACCAAAGAAAAATAGTCATCAAAGGGGAAAAGGAAAAGATGAGAAACGTGAAACAATTAAAATAAATTGTTTCCGATGTGGTGGAAAGGGTCATTATGCACGTGATTGTCGTACTCCTAAACACTTGGTTGAGCTTTATCAAGCATCACTAAAAAGGAAGGATAAAAATCCCGAAACTAATTTTATCACTGATCAAATTGACATCACACACTTGGATGTGGCGAATTTCTTCACACACCCTGAAGGAAAAATAGATCACTTAATTTGTGACGGTTCTGTGAATATGGAAGAATAATAATGGTTGATATTTACTAATGTTATTAATATTTATTGTTTTGTATTGATCATAATTGAGTCCATTCTTTTAGAAACACCAATGGAAAGTGAGTTGGAGTGTTATGATTTGTAAAGGAATTGAAAAATATTAACATTATACTTTCCTTTAACTTTTGTGGTCATAAAAGAAAAATGTATAAGTAAGACCACTACCTAAATTGGTTAGTGGAAAACACCTTTTCCTTTTTGTCACTCAAATGTCATTTCAAGATAATAAATTATATTAATACTTATTTTAAATATACTAAACTAAATGAAATTTAGTGTTAAAGATTTGAGTGATAAAAATCTTATGCATTATTAATGATTCAAATATCATTTTAACATTTACATTATTTCTTAAATATTTAACAAAAGATAATTAATCATTTAATATAAATTTATTTCATTACTTTTGAAGATATAGATAATTCTCCAAGCAAATTATTAAATTATGAAGACATTTGCTTGATTGATTCTGGTACAACACACACGATATTTAAAAATGAGAAATATTTTTCTCATTTGAGTATGGGCAATATGAATGTTACTACAATATCTGGTAGTACTAATTTGATTAAGGGCTCCGGAAGAGCCATTATAATTTTGCCCAAGGGAACTAAACTCATAATAAATAATGCCATGTTTTCTCCTCAATCTCGGAGAAACTTATTGAGTTTCAAAGATATTCGTGAAAATGATTATCATATCAAGACAATTGATGAAATGAATCTTGAATATCTTGGTATAACCAAAAATGTCTCCGGGCAGACATATGTTGTAGAAAAATTCACGGCTTTATCTTCTAGATTGTATTGGACAAAAATTAGTGCAATTGAGGCACATTCTATAGTAAATCGGGGGTTTACTGATTCCAATACTTTCGTACTTTGGCATGATCGTCTGGACATCCAGGATCTATAATGATGAGACGAATTATAGAAAATTCAAATGGGCATCCATTAAAGAAGTTGAAAATTCTTTTAAATGGTGAATTTTCTTGTGATGCGTGTTATCAAGGCAAGTTAATTATGAGACCATCACCAACAAAGGTCAAAATTGAGTCCCCTGCGTTTTTGGAACGTATACATGGGGACATTTGTGGGCCAATTCACCCACCGAGTGGACCATTTAGATATTTTATGATCTTGATAGATGCTTCCTCTAAATGGTCTCACGTATGCCTATTGTCATCTCGCAATTTGGCATTTACAAAATTGTTGGCACAAATAATAAGATTACGGGCACAGTTCCCTGATAATCAGATTAAGTCTATTCGCCTTGATAACGCTGCAGAGTTTTCATCCCAAACATTCAATGATTATTGTCTATCGATTGGGATAAGAGTTGAACATCCTGTAGCTCATGTTCACACTCAAAATGGTCTGGCTGAGTCATTAATTAAACGACTGCAGTTGATTGCAAGACCATTACTTATGAAAATTAAGTTGCCCACTTCTGTGTGGGGTCATGCAATTTTGCATGCTGCAGCACTTATTCGTCTCAGGCCGACAAATTATCATAATTTTTCTCCATTACAATTGGCTTTGGGTCAATAACCCAATATATCTCATCTGAGAATTTTGGGATGCGCTGTTTATGTGCCGGTAGCACCACCACAGCGCACTAAGATGGGTCCCCAAAGAAGGTTAGAAATATATATTGGGTTTGAATCGCCCTCTATTATTCGCTACCTTGAGCCATTAACTGGAGATATGTTCACTGCTGGATTCGCTGATTGTCGGTTTTATGAGACACTTTTCCCAAAATTAGGGGGAGAAAATACTAAAATTAAAGGAGAAATTTTATGGAAAAATCCATCATTGTCTCATCTTGATCCTCGTACTTTCATTTGTGAGCTAGAAGTACAAAAGATCATTCATTAGCAGAGAATCGCAAATCAAATGCCAGATGCATTTACAGATTTGAAAAGGATTACTAAATCACATGTTCCTACAAAGAATGTCCCAATTCGAATTGATGTCCCCGTAGGACCATCAACTAGTGTCATAGCTAATGAGTCAAAAGCACGCCTGAAGCGTGGTAGACCATTAGGATCAAAGGATCAAAATCCTAGAAAAAGAAAATTAAAAGATCAAAATGACACTATGAAAAAACCTCACATAGAAAGTCAAGATGTGAGTAATTCTGATATCCTTGGAGGAATCAGTGAGCTTGAGACTCAAGGAAATAATGAACTATCCATAAAATCAAGTGATCATGAAACAAATCTAAATCGCTCAGAAATAGCGGTGGATTATGTTTTTGCATACAATGTTGCATCAAAAATTATGCAAAATTGTGAGGATCTTGAACCTCAATCTGTTGAAGAATGTCGACAGAGAAATGACTGGCAAAAATGGCAAGAAGCAATTCAATCAGAATTGGATTCACTTGTCAAGCGCGAAGTTTTGGGGTTTATAGTACAAACACCTAATGGTGTTAAACCTGTTGGCTATAAATGGGTTTTTATTCGGAAAAAAAATGAGAAAAATGAAATACAAAGGTACGAAGCACGTCTTGTTGCACAAGGATTTTCTCAAAGGTCCGGCGTCGATTATGAAGAGACATACTCACCCGTTATGGATGCAATAACATTGCGTTATCTCATTAGTTTGACGATCAATGAGAAACTTGAAATGTATATGATGGATGTGGTTACAGCCTACCTTTATGGATCACTCGATAATGAGATATACATGAAAATTCCTGAAGGATTCAAAATGCCCAAAGCATACAGTTCAAAGCCTCGGGAAATGTACTCAATTAGATTGCAAAGATCATTGTATGGATTGAAGCAATCTGGACGCATGTGGTATAACCGTCTTAGTGAGTATTTATCTAAGGAAGGTTATATAAATGATGCGATTTGCCCATGTGTGTTTATAAAGAAAACAATATCAGGGTTTGTTATACTTGCTATTTATGTCGATGACATAAACCTTATTGGAACTCCAATGGAACTTCACAGGGCAATCGATTATTTAAAGAATGAATTTGAGATGAAAGATCTCAGAAAGACAAAATTGTGTCTTGGTTTGCAAATAGAGCATTTGACAAACGGTATTTTTGTTCATCAAATCATGCTAAGATAATAGCTATTCATGAGGCAAGCCGAGAATGTGTGTGGTTAAGGTCCATTATACACCTTATTCGAGAAAAATGTGGTTTGAAATGCGACAAAGTACCCACAACCTTATATGAAGATAATGCAGCATGCATAGCACAACTCAAGGGATGATTCATAAAAGGCGATAGAACGAAACACATTTCACCAAAGTTTTTCTACACACATGAGCTCCAGAAGAATGGTGATATCAACGTACATCAGATTCGTTCGAGTGATAATGTGGCTGATTTATTCACCAAGTCTTTGCTAACCGCAACTTTCGAGAAGATGGTATACAAGATTGGAATGAGAAAACTTGGACAACTAAATTATGATTTTCATCAGGGGGAGTAAAATACGCGTTGTACTCTTTTTCCCTTAATCAAGGTTTTATCCCACTGGGTTTTCCTGATAAGGTTTTTAATGAGGCAGCAAGTAATGCGTATTAGGATCAACTATTTACATTTGTTACTTTACTAAGAATTTATTTTAAATGAACATTCAAGGGGGAGTGTTGTAAATAATAACAATTTGTGAATGTCCATTATACCCCTCTTATGCCTATAAAAGGCATTGTAATCTCTATGGAAAATACACCAAAAATAAGGAAGATTCAAGTTTCCTATTTTATCTCTCTACTATATTCTTCTCTCTTTAGTTGCTATTAAGTTTAATTTTAATACTTAGTCTTTATTTTATAACGGGATTAAAACTTAAAAAGCATAGTGAATAATTGAGCTGCTAAAACGTATGAGTACATTATCAAAGTTATTAATTATGAAACGTTTAATCACTCAAATATATCAACATAATCATTTTTATTTCTACTATTGAATTATCAAAGTTTTTTTCAATGGTTTGAGTACATGTGAGTACTTTAATTTGTTAAAAAATGTTAACAAATTTTTAAAATTCTTTTTCATTGTTTAATATTAACTCGTCTGAATCACACCTTTCTAAAGAAAAAAGAGAAGGGAATGATATTATCTAAAGAAAAAACAAAATGAATTTTATTAAAACTAAATTTATTGAGTTTGTACTTTGACTACTTTCAATGTTGTACATTCGTACCTCGATATTATTAAGAAAATAGAAAAAAATTATTTTTTTAATGAATATAAACTAGGCGGCCTATAAACTACGAAGAGACTTTGATCTAGAGCCATATATTTAAGGACATAGAGTTTCTTCTTTAAACAGATTTAAACTGTGTATCTTATGAACAACGATTTTAAAATCTTTAGTTTGTTTTCTAATTTGCTTGATGAGGTGAGTTTAAAAGTTTGTTTCTCACACTTTTAAACTAATATAGCTTATCCTTAAAAAGAAATGATTAAGATTCAATTCCTCAACTACCAATAATTAAGTAATAGTTCAAATTCATAATTGATATACTAATAAATATAGGACTTTGCAATATTGGCTAAGCATTATTAAACTATAACTAAATACTTTTATCTTAATTAAGCCATGTATTTTGCTAACCAAATTCCATTTATAGTTTGGCAACAAAGTTTTATGTGTTAATAATTCCAATAACTTCTCTATTTTTAGGTTAATAACTAATTACAATTTTTTTTGAATTTAACTAATGTTTCTTAAATTATAAGTAATAATTATCTATATATATTTGTTCTCATTTCATTACACTCCATAAATTTCTCCTTAATACAAAATAGAGAAATATTAACCACTTAATTCTTGCTGATTATATGCAAATCTTGTCTGCTCTAAATCAAATCTTTTCTTAAGCCCCACTATGATATAATAATTATTTTTCCCTTTAAAACCACAAAAAGAAAAAAATCACAATCAATGAGTTCTCAAAATCTTTCTCACTTTTATTTATTTTATTTCTTAATTCCTTAAAAAAAATCTTCGACTTACCTCAATTGACATCGTACTAGTACTATTCCCAAGTATTATAAATCTAACTAATTTTTACTTACAAAATTTGTTGAATAAATGTTACAGATCGTTTCATAATATATCGTATGATATTGTATTGTGCTATAAATATTTTATGTGAACTCAAACTCGAGATATCATATAACTAAACAAAAGAAATTTATTTAGTTTACAACTCTCCTGAATAATAATCTTTCTTCTGAGTGTACACATTTTTGTAATATCCTACAATCAAATCAAATATCAAATTAAAGCTTCTCAATTCTCTTATAAATTATTTTGAGAAAATGACAAGTTTTCAAGAAGGGCAAAACTAAAAGTTTACAAGAAACAAGATTTGTGGGGTTTCAATATTCAGTTGATATTTCAAGTTTTATAATAAGGTTGATAAAACTTGTGCAAGTAATTAAACATGGGCAAAAAAAAAAATAGAAAACTTTAGCACATACACAATAAAAAAGAAGAAAAAAAAAAAACCTCAGTGATTTCTTCCTATATAGTAAACTAATCACATTAAAAAATTGTGTATTTATATTTTTTATATTTTAAATTTCTTTAATTAGTATAGGTTTTGCCTCCGACATTAATAGCAAGGTATATATCCCCCCATTTAAATTGAAATCGCGTTATATAGTTATGTTCCACATTATTTGAAGTCATCATGAGAAAATTTTTATATAAAGAACTGAATCTTCACCAATAAAATAAAAACTTTAAACAGTCAATTAATCCATAGTTAACTAAGATTTTTCGATCTGAATATCACCGTTATATAAAGCATGATCAAGAGGGACCTAAAAGTGTCGGCAAAGAAGTATCTAGTTCCTTTTGTCTCAATTTTCATACATATTTTACAGTGTTTTTTTTAAAATTATAGCCTACCTAATTATATTATTTTTTTAATCAGTCTAAGATACTTCTTTCTTACATAAAAACAATTATTAGGGCATCTTTATATTTGACGTGGACATACAAATTAAAGTTATGGACCCTAGTTATAATATATCGACGTTTGAACATAAAAAATATGATTTTGTAATAATAATAAGATAAATTGATTAAACATATTTGAAAATCAAAGTTGTGTTTGAATATGCATATGTTAGAGGTTTAATCAAAAATCAGTTCAAACGTATAATCAAAAAATATTTCGATTTATTTTATTTTATATCAATTGTTAGCCTCAGCCCTCAAGTATGTAACATCTCATAAAAACATTGTGTATTATTGTTCACATTCTTTTGATAATAAGTTAATTAAACACGTAATTCTTTTTAAAATTATGTATAATGATTAATAGCAGAAGCTTAATACATCGAGTTAGTAATTTTTTTCATTCTTTCTTGGTTTCTTACCAACTCAATGTTAAATCTCTTCATTTAAAAATTGCACCCATTGCATTATTAATATTATAACATAGGATTCTAAAATTCTTTGACATGTTATACAAAATTGATTTTCAACATTAATTTGAATATACTTCATGAAAAAAAGATGGAGGGGGGACCAAGATATGTAACATCAGTTGAGCTAGAAATTAATTTTAATATAGGGAAAATGCACAAGTGCATCCTCAACCTATATCCGAAATCCTAAAGACACACTAATATTATACTAAGGTCCTATTATCCTCCTGGACTTATTTTATAAGTAATTTTCAACCCCTTTTCGACCTACGTGGCACTAGCTTGAAAAAAAAGTCAACCAGCGTTGGGCCCTTAAGATAGTGCCACGTAGACTGATAAAATAAGTTCACGGGGATAATAGGACTTTAGTATAGTATAAGTGTGTCTTTAAGATTTCGGACATAGGTTGAGAGGGTATTTCTGCATTATCCCTTTAATATAACCTATTATTAGCTAGGTTAATTAAATGTGATTGATGTGTTATAATTTTTTAACGTCCATCAATTTGGCTTTTCATTATTGACAAAAATCTAATTAAGTTTAACTCAACACATACACGAAATCTCTAAAGTCTCATTTAGTTTCAAAATTTACCTGAATTCAAGGTACATGTAACATGTTTCTTATAGCCGCGTCACTAGTCGAGGATTTATAGAAAATAATATTACTTTACCTTACAAGGATACCTACGTATATATTCAGATCTCATTTAGAGAATTACACTGAATATTCTTTTTTGTTATTATTGTTGTATAGCGATAGAAGTGCACATATAGGCAATATTAGGACCACTCATATTTAACCTTTTTATTGTAAGTTAAGATGTTACAAACTTTATCATATAATAAGATATATGAAGTTAGGTTTGTCAAAATCAAACTCGATACAATTTTGTTTTTATTTTTTTTAAATCCCCTTGCTAGAAATGATGATAAAATAAATTGATATGGGAAGGTCTGACTTGCCATTTACTTATAAATACACTGAAATCTGACACCACACACATTCATGAGTAGATAAATTTAGATAATTGTTACTGTTGGAAAATATACTATTAACCATGTGTTAACAAATAATATTTATTAGAGAATAAATATTTGCTCAATTTCAATAGATCATATATTCGTTTATGGTGTCTATTTACTTATATAGTAGATGATTTAGTGTGTAGAGTTTTAGCTTATACACAGAGGATTAAATCATCGGTTCTTATAAGTATCAAGTTTTGGTTCACAATCTAGGATGGAAATTGGACATGCCATCGGGTACGATTGTAGCACAAGATTATATGTAATTTGTCCTAATTATGGGAACGGTATAGTTCCAACTTCTTGTGCTAGTACATTTTGTATGTATTGAACGGGACCGAGTAGAGATAGTTGTTTTAGACTGACTGACAAAAACATATTCTCTAAACTATTAAATGTACTTATATTCTTAATCCTGATATAACTATTATGATCTGTATATATTAATTGTCGTTTTGATTTATTAAAAGGTGAGATTCTGAGATGGGTCAATATGCCTGGTAAGTTGGATGATAATAATATATATTGGTGAAATAATAAGTTAGTTGATGGAATCCATGTCTCGTTATAGAGATTGATTGATATGCCTTTTTGAGAAACTTATAAGTTTTCATTGTGTCAAATCTTGCAAGTGGATTTATGAATCCGACACATGAAATAAGTTAAGTAGTGCTCTAAAGGAAATTAATCATTAAGTTAAATTCGTCAGTAATTTAATTTATTGATTAGTATCTGAAATCTTAACATGGGGAATTACATAAGTGTTTAATGGGGAATTACGAAATAGAGGAGTGCAATTACGAATTTCTAGTGGAATGATTTGTAATTTATTATGGTAAGAATAATTCAAATTAATTATTTGGAATTATTTCCATAATAGGAAGCCTCGGTAATTAATTCTGTGGTCCCTATAGTGCCCATATTTAACTAGAACTCAGAATCCTATTTTTACGCAAAAAGGAAGAATAATAAGGGTTTTTCTAGTCTTCTAGAAAAACTAGGTTTTCTAGTCCTTTTTGAATTAGGAAGACATCTCTATAAATAGGGATTCTCCTAACCTAGAAAAGGGATGATTAGTATTCTATTCGATACTTGCCCACCCAAGTATTGAGAGAGTTCGGATGTGACTTGGGATCACTGTAGAAGACCATAGCTATCTTGTAGATTCGCTTGAAGATCCGTTTAACTTGGAGATTCGCTTGAAGGTATCCGCTCACGCTTCAAGAGGTATTTATCGAATTAACTTTTTTAGTTTGTTTATGTGTTCTAGCATGATTAATGTGTTTTAGCATAACCGATATTGGTTGTCTATTATTCATGTAAGCATTAAAGATCCTTGATATGCTTCCGCTGTGCATATATGTTTTCCAACAATTGGTATCAGAGCCGCGCTTACATCTATAATAAATAATCAGTGTGCCTGCAAATTAAGTTCCACGAATTGTAAATACATTACGGGGGCGATAAGTTTTTGTTGGCGTTGGTTGAAAACCTATCTTGTGAAAACTTATTTGTTTGATTTTATTGTGGCAAAGCTAAAATTTCAGGCGGTGCATGATTATTGGCAAAACTGCCTTGTTGGCTGATTTTTGGTCTCGTCTTTGTCATCAACGATTTCATGCTATTGTATTAATTAAAATATTTGTTTGACTTGGTTGAGCAAAATTTAATTATATTAATTGGAAAAAGAAAATTAATTGGGAAAAGAGTAGGTCTTAGTATACAGTGATTCAGTTCTCTGTATAGACGGCTACTCGTAATTTTTTTTCTTCTTATTGATCTAGTAACTTTGCTGACTTGATTTCAACTTAAAAGAATAAAAAAAAAAGAAAGAAAGAAATTTTGATGACAATGATATTGCTCAAGTTTTTTTTTTTCTTTGGCTTGTTTTGATTGGCTGATTAAAATAAAGAGTTAGATAGTTGTTAGTCTATTAATAGCTTTTGCTAGGTACTAACAGTGAGTTAAATTCATGGGTATGACTTTTCTTACATGTATAATATATAATAAATAGTAATCATGAACCGTGATTATTTATTTGGAGTCACTATTTTTTTTGTTTTATACATGTGGGTTCATATAAATACATGAATTAAAGATTTTGATTAATAAATAGGACTACGAAAATAATTATTTATTTGAGTCATTAGAATATTCTCAATGTATCATGTATAAATTGTCCTAAGTGAATACTAGTGGTGAATATTTATTTTCTTAAATGGAGATTTACCATTAAATACTAGTAACACTTAATTAATTAATGAGAAGAGGTATTAAAGGGTTTCACCGGTCTAAAAGGGAGAAACCATAATATCTTGAAATCTCAAGTGTATTAATTGAAGGAACAATTTTGATATAAGGAGGTGTTGTGTGTCTTAGGTAAAGGAAAGACACATGGTAGGCCTTATGCTCATGAGAAAATAATTAGAATAAAATCGAAATATGAATCAAGTTATTTTAATCTTTAACTATGCCTAAAATAATTACTTTTTCAAATTTGATCATAGTTTAGGTGGTCATGAATTTTATGATCTCTGATTGACTTGAAATTTGATGGTCCCATAAAAAATCGTTTAGATGGGTTTAGGTAGTTTGTCAGATTAAAATTTGATTTGAATATTTGATAAGATCATTCTTTATACCAATTATGTTTATGTTAAATTTGGAACATGGTTGCATATGATTATTTAACATGAATTGATATAAGAATGTGAGTCATATTGTTTTAATTCCTAAAAATGCTTAAATCACTTGAATTTGAATTTGATCATAGATTTGGAAATTAATGTTTTATAGACTTCAATTGACCTGAAATTTGGTAAGTTCATTGGTTACGGCCTAGTAAGTAGTAGTCATTGCTATGTGATTATATTTTTCTTTGAGGTCGTTAGAATGATTTTAAAGTTGTTCTTTGGAATTAAAATGTGATTTAGTATGAATGACATCCTTTATATTGATTTTATTTATGTTATATGTGGTACATGATCACAGATGATGAGTTAACATAAATTGATATATGATAAGGATGTAGATCTATTCATTTTTTTAAATCGTTTGAATCTGAATTTGATCATAGATTTGGAGATAAATATTATTTTTGAACTCCAATTGATCAGAAATTCAGTAGGTTCATCAGAAACTATCAAATTTAAAATCCCCATTGTTATGTAGTGATTTGGTAATTTGAGATCGTTTATATGATGATTTTAGATAATTTTTGTATCTTGAAAAATTAATTTTACCGAAAAATTACTCGACTATAATATAGTGGTGATAGAGTTTGTTCTCTATGGTCTTGATGACTAAATTTTAGTGAAGTATTAAGTTCATGTGTTGGCTTAGACCTTCCTCCATAACGGATGAAATTAATACAAGTCATTAAAGTTTAATCTCTAGTTTTGATTATCTGTATTGACTCTACTAAACTGAGTAATATTTGATTGGATCAATGGATCTAGGGATAATGATATTCACTTGACTTAAACTAACATATACTCTCCATCTGAGTTGGCTTTTGTTCTAAATTTGTTGAAGTGAATATCTGACACTATATATATGTGTTGCATGAGTAGTCATTTTTTTTTATCAAAATTTATTGTACAAGATGCATAGATATCTAAAAGGCGTGTTTTGAATTTTAATATTCAATGTATACATAAACATGCTTACCTTTTGGAATTTTAGAATTTTGTTCTTTATTCTTAATTCATTTATCTATTTCACAAAATGATGATTTATGATAAGAATTACTGAGCGGGAAAATCTTAAATTCTATTATGACCAAACAACGTTTTCAACCAAATTGATCATAGTTTTGGAATTCGAAAAAAAAAAGAACTCTGATTGATCTGAACTTTGGTAGATTTATAAGAACGTCCTAGTAAGAAATTAATTTTTTTTTTGGATCGTTATATGATTTTTTGGTCATAATTGATTAAATAGTAGTGAAGTATTAGTTTTATGTGCTGGCTTAGACCTTCCTCCCTAACGGATGAAATTGATACAAGTCACTATGTATTTAATTGTCTAGTTTTGATAATCTATATTAACTCTCCTAAACTGAGTAATATAAGATTGGATCAATGTAGCTAGAGGATTTTCACTTGACTTAAACTAACAGTAGATTCTCCAACTGAATTAGGTCTGTATAAGTTTATGGAGTGAATAATCGGTCATTGTACATGTGTATTGCATGAGTAGTTCTCCAATCCCAACGATTGGCTATTCGAGATGCATGGATATATATGTATAAATGAGCCCTGAATTTCGTTATTCGGGATTATTCGAAATATTATGATCTATTTAAAGTATTGTGTCTCATATTCTCAATAGACTTTACACATCCACTTAGTACTACTTAAGATTTTCTCTTGGTAGAGATAAGATATTAACTTAATGAATGCATTGTGTATGTACCTTATGTTAGAAGAAATTATTTTTTTCAGTTTCTAACCAAATAAGAGATGAGTATATAATATATTTTTGTAACTCTTCTACCATTGAGTTTAATAAATATTTTATTTCTTGTGGTATATTGATGCATGATTATTTTATAAGTATGAGAGAATTAAATTATACTAATCTGTCTCATAAGGGAAAATATCTTTTAAATTGAATGAGACTTATTTGTACATTAGGGTCTAAGTCATTTATTCTGAATAGAATTTTGAGGTTGGTTAATGGATGGACATAACTGTTCATTGAAAGTGAAGTCACTACCAACATGTACGTTTTGTTTAGAAGGAAAAATGACTAAGAGATCTTAGTTTTCCTCTTAAAAAGGATTTAAGAGGTAGTGATAAGTTATAATTAATCTATTCTGATTTGTGTAATAAATGAGCACATGGGCAAGAGGTGAATTTGAGTTTTTGAGTTTTTAAGAAAATTAGTCGTGATATGAATATAATTTTTGATGTTTTATAAGTCTAAATGTCTTGATAAACTCAAGAAATTTAAAACAAATGAAAGTATCATCATGAAAAATATATAAAGTCACTACAATCTGATTGTAGTGACGTAAACCTCTTAGCTCATAAGTCACTTATCTTATAGAATAATTGTCTTTCAATTGTCTACACTAGACACTCTATGATAGATTGGTGTAGAAGAGAAAAGAATTAAACGCTTATGAAGATGATGAGATTAATTATTGACTTATTATTAGTTATTTTGTTTCTTTTGGGATAGGTTCTAATAACTACATATTGCATTCTGAATTCAGTTTCTTTCATATTAGTACCTTGAGCAACTATAGAACTAGTTGGATTTGACGTAAGTCTAATCTGTGACATGTTCAGATTTAGGATTGTCTAGCACATGTGCTGAGTGGGAGAATAAGAAAAATTGGAATTAAGAACTGAATGTATGTGTTAATTGGATATCCTAAAGAATGAAACAAGGTTTATTATAATGTCCTAAAGAAAATAACGTTAACACAACTTTCTGATTTCTAGAAAAGGATAATTTTAGTAAACCATGTTCCTAGAAGTAAATTATCTTTACGGGAATTGAACAAAAAAAATAACAAATAAGTCAATTGTAAATTCATACGCTCAAGAACATCTAATGGGTATGTCAGAATTGACGTCCCATTGCACTTAAGTAGTGGGAGAAACGTTACTAGACATAAGAAAACTACTATCTCAAGTAGTTGGAGTGATGTTGAACAAATTAAAAGAACACTTCATGAGAAGTTGTTAATGTTTCATTATCGAAAGATTTTGAAGAAAATATTAAGAACATGAAAGTGTGATTATAATAGTAGTACTTAGTCGTAGTGGGAGAATCATAACGAAGATTGAGTTGTTTTGTATGCTTGAGAGAACTTTTATGATAGAGCTCCTGAAAAGAAGTACACTCTTGGAGAGTTTCATGATAAGGTCTCTAAAGATCTAGTACAAAATCAATTTGTTACGACGAAGCACTACTAGACAAAATTGCATGAGAAAATAGCTTGGTAATTTTCTTTCGATAAGAAATAAAGGAATGCCTGCGAAAGTTTTTAATGCATAGTTAAGAGTCTAAGTGGGAGATTGTTAGGGTATATACTATTAATCATGTGTTTTGACATAGTATTCTAACAATTTTCAAGATTAAACATCTAAGTGGGAGATTGTTAGGTATATACTATTAACCATGCATTTAGATATAGTACATTATAACAATTGTGATGGTTAAAAGTCTAAGTGGGAGATTGTTGGGATATATACTATTAACCATGTGTTAACAAATAATATTTATTAGAGAATAAATATTTGCTCAATTTCAATAGATCATATATTCGTTTATGGTGTCTATTTACTTATATAGTAGATGATTTAGTGTGTAGAGTTTTAGCTTATACACAGAGGATTAAATCATCGGTTCTTATAAGTATAAAGTTTTGGTTCACAATCTAGGATGGAAATTGGACATGCCATCGGGTACGATTGTAGCACAAGATTATATGTAATTTGTCCTAATTATGGGAACGGTATAGTTCCAACTTCTTGTGCTAGTACATTTTGTATGTATTGAACGGGACCGAGTAGAGATAGTTGTTTTAGACTGACTGACAAAAACATATTCTCTAAACTATTAAATGTACTTATATTCTTAATCCTGATATAACTATTATGATCTGTATATATTAATTGTCGTTTTGATTTATTAAAAGGTGAGATTCTGAGATGGGTCAATATGCCTGGTAAGTTGGATGATAATAATATATATTGGTGAAATAATAAGTTAGTTGATGGAATCCATGTCTCGTTATAGAGATTGATTGATATGCCTTTTTGAGAAACTTATAAGTTTTCATTGTGTCAAATCTTGCAAGTGGATTTATGAATCCGACACATGAAATAAGTTAAGTAGTGCTCTAAAGGAAATTAATCATTAAGTTAAATTCGTCAGTAATTTAATTTATTGATTAGTATCTGAAATCTTAACATGGGGAATTACATAAGTGTTTAATGGGGAATTACGAAATAGAGGAGTGCAATTACGAATTTCTAGTGGAATGATTTGTAATTTATTATGGTAAGAATAATTCAAATTAATTATTTGGAATTATTTCCATAATAGGAAGCCTCGGTAATTAATTCTGTGGTCCCTATAGTGCCCATATTTAACTAGAACTCAGAATCCTATTTTTACGCAAAAAGGAAGAATAATAAGGGTTTTTCTAGTCTTCTAGAAAAACTAGGTTTTCTAGTCCTTTTTGAATTAGGAAGACATCTCTATAAATAGGGATTCTCCTAACCTAGAAAAGGGATGATTAGTATTCTATTCGATACTTGCCCACCCAAGTATGAGAGAGTTCGGATGTGACTTGGGATCACTGTAGAAGACCATAGCTATCTTGTAGATTCGCTTGAAGATCCGTTTAACTTGGAGATTCGCTTGAAGGTATCCGCTCACGCTTCAAGAGGTATTTATCGAATTAACTTTTTTAGTTTGTTTATGTGTTCTAGCATGATTAATGTGTTTTAGCATAACCGATATTGGTTGTCTATTATTCATGTAAGCATTAAAGATCCTTGATATGCTTCCGCTGTGCATATATGTTTTCCAACAGTTACTCCATATAGCTTGAAGGGGAAAAACTTATGAGTAGACTATATAAAAAAATGGATATGAGTAGACTTTATAGAAAAGGTTTAAATTTGGCATTGAAGTACGAATTCAAAACTTATAAATTTTAAATTCTAAGCTATAACACTTTAAACATCGTAACAAATATTAAATACTAAAGAGGCAATTGTTCTCCATTTCAAAATGAATGCATATATAATAGACCTAAATGAATGATCTACATACATTTGGGATTGAATGGTAAATGCACAAAGAAAATATGTGAAAAAAGATGTGGTGCAGCGTATGAACTGTTTCTATTTTTATCAGAATTCTTAGATTTGAGTCTAAGTATGAATTTTTTTTGGTAGGAAGAGTCTTCTCCCAAATGAAACCTTACGCAACAAAAATCTGAATTAATCAAACTCCAATACAAATACTAGACATCGACTGAGAAACATACCTCTAATTTCTTATTTTAATTATATTTTGCCTTCTTGGTGCCAACATAATAATAATAATAATAATAATTAGAATAAACATTCATAATATTGCTTATTGCGAAATTAAATGTTCTAAAATAATTTAACCAAATCTCTCCTAAAAGAATATAAATATAATGTCAATATTCATCATGAGTAGGGAATTGTAAGTAGCAGTATACAACTTTACTAATAACCAATTATTCAATCAATTATGATAAATAAAATGGTCAAAAGCCCCCCAATCTATAGCCGGATTCTCAACTACATACTCATATTTTACGGGGGTCTTAGCATCCCTCTGAACTGTCTAAAACTGAAATAGTTACACCCTTGAAAAGCCACAACCACATCTATATTGATCTGTGAATTTCACGCGTTCGACACGTGAAAATTTAATTAATTTATTATTTTTTTTCAATTTTCTTATAATTCCTTTGCCATTTTCCTATACTCTTCCAATTTCTTCAAATTCTAAAGCAATTTCTTTCCCAATTCCTTCAAATTTCTAAAGTAACTTCACCATTACTTTAAACACCAAAGTCCATCAAAAATTGGATTATGAGGAACAAGAGAGAGATGAAAGGAGGTGTGTGGGGTTTTTTGCTGGTGTTTTGAGTTTCGCCGAAGGCGACGACAATGGTGGTGTTTCGCCGGAGGCAGCAATGGGGTTTCGTCGGAGATAGTGACAATGGTGGCATTTCGTCGGAGGCAGCGACAATGGTGACGTTTCGTTGGAAGAAGCAACAATGGTAGCTTTTCACTGGTAGCAGTGGAGAGAGGAAAACTAAAAAGTGAGGGGAGCAAAATAGAGAGGAAGAACAAGTGCAAATTCTCTCCGGAAAAATGAGGAAGAAACTTATAATTGGTTGCTTGAGATTTGAGATTGATAATTAAAGGATCTATAAAATAAAATAAAAATCTTATTTGAGAGTTCAATTGGGTTTGATGTAAACCTAAATTGATTCTTTTTTCCAAATATGATCCAAATCCCATTTTTAGGTGATATAAATAGATCTACTTTTAATTGATTTGAATGGTTTATAAAAATTTCTTACATGAGATTTTAAAATCTTGTGTGAAATCAAACATGGTGAATCCGGTGAAGATGGTGATGGCAATGATGGTTTAGAGATGGTGGATGGTGGAGGAATTTGATCTTTATTGCTATGGAGAAGAAGACAATAAATAAAAAAAAAAAACATATATTCTTAAAAATAGATATTAAAAATAAAGTTTTAATATTAAATTTTTGTGTTCACTCTCTCAAAGAGAGTTAGATACACTCACTTTGCCAGCTAAGCGTTTAGTGAGGTAATAATTTCAGTTTTATAAAATTCAGGGGGTGATAGAACCCCCGTAAAGTATGAGTGTGTAGTTGGGAATTTGGCTATAGATTGAGGGGGCTTTTAGCTATTTTCTCAATAAAATAATGATAGAATATACACCCAAAAATATATATCATATCATTTTGAAGGGAAAAAAAGGATATGATGATACACCAAATGGATATGTACAAAGTAATGTCATATTCCAATTTATAATAATTGAATATTATTATTGAGTTTGATGTTTAATCAATTTAGAAATAAGCAAAGTTTATATGAAATTCTCTCTAATTTTTAATTAATGTTAAAGTTTGTAGTAGTAAACAATGGCGGTTTAAGTAAACAAAACGGAAGAAAAACAAAAGATAAGTTTGGTGGGAGTGATCTTTATGGTGGATAAAAATAAAAAATAAAAGTAGTGATAAGATAGTCTGAATGTATGAAGAAGAGCTGCGTAAATACCTTAGTAAGAAGGTGTGAGAGGTTGGATTTGTGGATCAGAAGAGGTAGAGGTAGGCCGAATAATATTGGGAAGATAGGGATTAGACAAGACTTGACACAACTTCAGCTTACCGAGGATATGACCTTAGATAGATATTGAGGTCGAAAATTAGGATAGAAGGTTAATAAGTAATTGTGCTTTGATTCGTTTTTTGGCGGGTCTGGGCTTGGTATGATCTTGGGAGCACCATATATGTCGTAATATTTTATCTTATACATGTATTTTCTTTTCGATTACCATGTTATTTGTTGTTGTTACTATTTTTTTTCTCTGAATTGAATATTTATACTGATTTTCTCATTAATTTGGTTAGCTGCATTTGAACGAAAAGTCTTTTGAAAACAACCTCTCTATCTTTAAGAGCTAAGAATTAGATCTACATACATTCTAATATTTCAAATCCCACTTACAAAATTACATTGTGTATGTTGTTATTGTATATAGAATGTATTAGGAACGAACATGAGTATATTTCACAATTTTTTTTCAAAAGTAAATATTTTTTAATATTTAGTATGTAAGAAATATGTATTATTCTAAAATAGTCATATATAAATTAAAAATATTTTCCTCCATATCAAACACAACGTTACACTAATAATAACAATAAGTGCATGTAAAGGAAAGAAGAAATTAAAAAAATAAGAAGAAGAAGAATGCCACATTATGGCATTTTCCTTCATCTTCTTGTTTTGTTAGCTTCCCATAACTAGTAGAAATCCTAACCAACTAATTTTTTTTTATAAGGGAATAAAAAAAAACTTATTAATAAATCACCTTTTAGAAATATTTTTATATTATATTATACTAGAGGAAAAAGAGAATACATATAGAGGTGTGCATAGTCATCATGTACATAAAAATATTTAGACTTTTATATATTATTTGAGAAAAGATTACATTTTTAAATGTGCGATAGAGCACAAAACACACATTATTGTAGTTGATATCCCAAAATACGTAATATAAACATTTGTTTTGACGCAATTAATTCATAATCAATTTCACAACACAAATAAGTAATCACTTATAAGTTAAAAACAATAGTTACTAATCAAAAAGAAGAAATATATAGTGAATATTATACTCACACTTATTTCATAAGAAATTAAATCTTCACTAAATTAGTACATGTTATAAGCTTTAGTATTTTATTGATAAATATATATATATATATGATTTGATTCAATTTAAAGTACGGTTTGCGTACGATTTATACTCTTCAGACTCTAATCTTTTGAAGTTATATTAAATATATTATTACTCTGACAACTTGATTTAATACATATTATATTTATATTCATAAAATAAATCTATTTTTTTTTTTTGATATTTGTCATTTTGTATAACTCCCATCAACCATTCTTATCAATTCAATTTCTTTTATTAGTAGGACCCTCTTATAATCTCCTTATATACCCCTCTCTATATGTTCTTCTTCCTTCAATTCTACAACAAAAGAGTATTAACAACTTTTGGATTTTATCCAAACAATTATTATGGAATTTCTTCTTTATTTAGTTTTAATTTTCTTGTTTAATTCAAGATTAATCAATGCTCAAGGTCCCCCTTCACCTGGCTATTATCCTAGTTCTAGGGTACAATCTTTAGGATTTAACCAAGGTTTTAGAAACCTTTGGGGTCCTCAACATCAATCATTGGACCAAAGTACCTTAACTATATGGCTTGATAAAAATTCAGGTTTCACTTCTTGTCTTTCTTCTTTTTTTTTTTTTTAGGAGTACGTTTAATGTCCCTCAAGTCTATAGTTCTAAGGCACTACTATACATTGATGTTATATTGTATCAGTATAGTTTAACATGTGATAATAACATATAATTATGATAACAGTTAAAGGTAGAGTTAGAATTTTTATTCTAAAATATAAATTCTGGTGAACACGTAGCTTTCTTTCTCGCTCCGTCTTTGTTATCAATTAATGCTATTATAGATACTTTTTTTTATTCATATAATTATGATGTTTGTATCAACTTGCATCGTCGTCACACATTGATTACATTTTTTCACTATTCTTTATTACACATTTGTTTGTTTTTTAATTTATTCTATGCATTTTGAATGCAGGAGGAAGTGGTTTTAAATCTCTAAAAAATTATCGCTCTGGTTATTTTGGGACTAATATTAAGCTACAACCTGGTTTTACTGCTGGAATTATTACTTCTTTTTATGTGAGTATTTAATTTAATTTAATTTATTATTTAAGAAAAAACAATTTTAGTTTTATTGATATATTTTTTTTATTTTATTTTGTAGCTTTCAAATAATCAAGATTATCCAGGGAACCATGATGAAATTGATATTGAATTTCTTGGAACAACACCAAATAAGCCATATACTTTACAAACAAATGTATATATAAGAGGAAGTGGAGATGGAAATATTATTGGAAGAGAAATGAAATTTCATCTTTGGTTTGATCCAACAAAAGATTATCACAATTATGCTATCCTTTGGGACCCCAATGAGATCATGTTAGTATATATTTTTTTAATTTTTTTTTTGGTTATGGTCTATTTTTTTTTTTAGTCTTTTTCATAAATAGTTTAGTCTTGAAAAACATGTTCAAAACTAGATATTTTTTTAAGTAGAAATGTGCTGATAGTGTCACGAATTTCAAACTTAAGCAGTAAAACAATTTAAAATATTTCAATGATTATTGAAGTTCGAGATTCAAATTTGAGAAAAAAAAATGAAACTACATAACAATGTTTTAGATTTTAAATTCTAACAATTAATTATTTTTCAAAAACATTTGAATTTGTGTTTATTGTTTTTGATTAGAAATGTGAAAATAACATGTCGAAATTGAGTGTAAAAGCTATTTTAGTACTATAAAGATCAATCACTTTTTATTTTATATGTTATACCAATATAGAAATATGTGATTAATTCATAAGTGTAAAAATTTGTATATTAAACTATAAATATAAATTTTAAAAATGTCACAACCATGGGGTCATGATATAATTCTATATAATTATGCTATTTTTGTCAAAAAGCATTATTTTTCATTAATATAACCAATATGAACCCCATGTCCAAAATCAACAATAACAACTACTACTACTTTTGTTTTTGTTTTTTTCTCTTATGTGTCTTTGCTATTATTTTTATTTATTTATTTGAATGTGACTTTGTAGATTTTTTGTCGATGATGTCCCTATTAGAAGATACCCTAAAAAAAATGATGCAACATTTCCACAAAGACCTATGTATGTATATGGTTCAATTTGGGATGCATCATCTTGGGCAACGGAGGAAGGACGAATTAAAGCCGATTATCGATACCAACCATTCGTCGGAAAATATAGTAACAATTTTAAGATCGAAGGTTGTGCGGCCTACGAGAGTCCCTCTTGTCGTCGAGCGCCTTCTAGTTCTCCTTCAGGGGGTGGAGGGTTGAGTCGACAACAAATAGAGGCTATGTTGTGGGTGCATAGGAACTATAAGGTGTACGATTATTGTAGGGATCCTAGAAGGGACCATACTCACACACCTGAGTGTTAGTGAGTGAACGATCGTAAAATAAAAAAAGGATTAAGTTACATCGAAGTTATCGTGTGAATATAAGAAGAAAAAAAAAGTAGCCTTGAGATGGTCCCATTTGCCATTAATTGTTGCAAAAAGTTGTTGAAGCGTCCAAGGTGTTTTTTTTTTCTTCTTGAAATTTATATAAATGTATTAAATTAAATTTAAGTTTCATGGGGAAAAAAAGAGTCAAGAATATTGAAGAATTATAGAAGTTGATATATCTTGGCCTATTTTCTCAAGAATTGCCTTTTAATTGTAATTTTTCTTTGATCAAAGTGTGTATTTGTTTCTTTATTTGTGATTGTTGAAGAGAAATCTATATATTATATAGTCAAAATAAAATCTCTTGAGTGAGTTCATTTTTTCTATTTTTCTATATATTTTGTTCGTCCTATTTTAATTGTCGTTTTAACTTCTTTTTTTCCATGTTTATTAAGAAAAACAATAAATTCAAGGTGTAGTTACTAAGTTATTCCCATTCATTAGTTACCTTTTTAGAATTGAACAATATTAAAGAGAACTGTCGCTCTAATATTAAGGATGTAACTGAAAATAATCAATTTTAATCGTAAATTTATAAAATGACAGTTAAAATGAAACTGAGGGAGTGCTTTGTCATAAGAAGTCAAAGCTGAAAACTTTGTGCAAATGTCTTGAGAGATATCTTACTTCCTCCATCCTCATAAACTCTAAAATTTCAAGATAATGACTATTTTTTAATTACAAGAACTAAAAATATGATCATTTAAAAAATTTACTGATAAAACGTTCTTTCTTTAGAGATTTTTTATTTTCAAGATCGACCATAAACCCTTTGAATATGAAGACTAAGAAATTGTGATAAACAACCTAGATATGTTGTAGCATAACTCTCACTTCTTTACAATATTTGTTTAAACGAACTCAATGCAAAGTGAACTATGAGATTCACGTAAATCTATTATTTCATATGAAACAATTATAATATATACACCATAATTATTTTGATTGACTAATTTTACGTTGTGAATTCGACTTTTTCTGTTCAAATTAAAGTAGACTTTAGAATAATGGAGATGGGATCAGTGTTTTAAAGGTGGGGGCGAGGCGAGACGTTTTATATAGTGCAGGACGGGGCATAAGCATCGAGACACAGGGCGTAAGTCTCATGGATCTACGGGGCGTAGTCTCATGAATATTCAAATTTATAGTTTTATTACTAATAAAATAAGCAAAAGTAAACCTTTTAATGATTTGTAATTTTTGTTTAAAATAAGTATTAATAATCAATAATGAAGACAAAATTATTATAATTATTATTTGAGAAATATCATTAAACCAATAATAAAAATATAATTAAAAACAAAAAATTAAAAATTAAAAAAAAATGCCCAGGCGTACGTTTTTACGCCAGAACTTACGTTTTTATGTTCAGGGCTTACGCCTTAAATTTTCGGACTTACGCTTTATGGACTAAGTTTTTAATTTACTCTCCATAACATTTTTGGTACGCCCCGCCCCACAACTCGCCCGAAAAACGTTTTCTAAAACATTGGATGGGATGTTGCATTTAGTGTATGTTTACTAGTGATAAAGTTGATATAGCAACGTATAACCACACAAATTGTGAAAATGACCATTTTGAAAATGAAATCCATAACCAAAAATTGTGAATAGTATATTATTGTTGCTAGTGTTGGTATATGAAGAGACCATCATTCTTGAAAAGGACTACTTTTTAAAACTTTAACTCACACAAATCAAAAGTGTACACTTTGATGAATAAGGTAAGTTTTGGGCCCAAATATATATATGGACTTGACAAAGCCTATCATTTTCTTACTTATGCTTAATAGGGGTGTACATGACCGGAATGGTTTGGGCATTTTAAATATTAAATCAAATCATTTGTGTTGAATTTTTAAATGGAAAAATTAGCAAACTAGTCACAATTTCTAACTTAATTAGTAAAAATATCTACACTTTAAAATAATTATTGAAAATGTCAAAATGTCAATACTTTAGAAAGTAATTTGTATGCAAATTTATTTCTCAAAACAGTCCAACATTGAATTAAATTCTACATCTATTACCCATTTACACTTCTTCCTATGCTTTAATACCATTAAATTTATTTTTCATCTTTCACTTTTCAATTTTTTTTCTCTTCCATCAACTTTTCAGTTTTCACCATCCCCATCATTCACTTTTCTCTTCTCCTTTTTTTCTTTCATCAAAATTTCACCATTATTCTTTCTCATTGTTGAAAAAACTGATTATTCAAGTTCATAACAATTTGTTCAGATCTATCAATTAATCAAGAAATCTTTCAATTGATAAATGTATTTTTGAAGTCATCAATTATTTTGTGAGATTTTATTTTCAAAATCACACATTATGTTGATTTTCGGCATTATGTTGAATTTTCGGATTGTATGTATTAAGGATTTTCCGTTATTTTTAAAAAAAAATTTATGTGAGTTTGTTAACATACTTATCAAATATTTATGTATTTTAGATTTTTAGTATTTTAAATAAAAAATTTCGATCTTTTTTATTATTTATTTTTATATTTCAGATTAGTAGAATCTACATTAACATTTAGGCATTGAGCTGTTTCGCAAAAGTATTTGAAAGTATTTTGAATGTTCTGTAGTTTGCAGTCAAATTTGTTTTTACAAAGTGATAATTCAAATACAAATCTGTAGTTTGATTATTTAAATTTGTGAATGAATACGAAATCAAAGATAAACTAGTTGGTATAAACATATAATGAGCAAAATGAAATACAAAACTATTTGACTAATGCAATTAGGATGAATACACATATAATGAATACATAAATAAACTGTATTTTGACTATTTATAGTTGAGAATGAATACAAAATCAAAATATAAATACAAAACTTTATGGTATACATTAGGACGAATACGAAATCAAATCTAAATACAAACTTTATGATATACATTAGGATGAATACACAATCAAATCTAAATACAAATTATTTGGTATACAAAGTGATATTGAAAATAAGCAAAATAAAATACATTTGTAAGATGGATGAATACCTATACCATGAATATACATGAGTATTGTATTCTGAATACAGGAAAACTTCTTAAAGAAGATACATAAACTTCATAACCTTAACATGATAGCCAAATAACTTCATAAAATTTTGACATTTTTAAAGATAAATTATAATTTCATAACGTCGAAATGATGCCTTAGTAGAATAAACTGCTTCAAATATGATAATGTATGGTAAATAAACGTGTTTACAAACAAACAAAAAAATTAAGAAATTGAATATTGAATTTTTAGAACAATGGTGATAGGCGTGTTTTTTGAACATGGTGAAAGAATAAGAAAGAGATGGAAGTTGGTGTATTTTGATAAATTGTTAATTAGTTCTTTGTTTTTGAATTTTTGTAACTGATAAGACTTTTAAGCAATTGTCTCTTTTTAATATTTTTTTCTCCCCTTAATTTCTCCTTTCTGTTTTTAACAATTGTTTCTTTTTTGACATTTTTACTAAATATTAAAAGTATTGACATTGAGTCCTATTAAATGTCAAAATATTGACATTTTAAAAATTTTCTCTTTTTAAATTTATAAGCCAAACCAAACCCATAAAACTCGAATTTTTCAACTTCGGGTTTATTCGGATTTTCGGGGTTTTCGATAAAGTATTCATACAAACATATAATTTTTTTGTACTTTAAATATTTCTTTAGTCTTACCAAAATGCAACTATCTAAGTTATTTCTCAAGAAAATAACAAAAAATATGATATGATTAATGACACTAAAATATCCAACAAAATAATAATAATAAAATCGTGTAAAACAAATATTGCAAATTAATAATTCATAATGAAATTGATCATAATTTAAAGTACTAAATCCTGCTAAAATAAGTTTAGTAAGTATTAGTTACATGACTAAATATTAAAAGAAAGTAAAATTAGATCATGTATTTTAATTGTCTAAATCTATGTAAACTAAAAAACAAATATTTAATATTATTGTAATTCTTAGTGTTGAATTGATTTTCTTTTTTGCATTAGTATTAATTGGATTTTTATTTAAACTTTATTATAATTTCCAACACGTATCGACTATAATCTTTATTAGATCATTGAGAATTCTAACTTTCAAACATGAAATAAATATATTAAAAGATAAAAAATAAAAATATATGAGATGTTTAAAAATTACATCAAAGTAAGTATTTTTGCGTATAAAATAAAATTTTAAAATTATATATATAATGTCGGGTTGGTTTGGTCTCGGATTGATTTTTTTAAGTTGAAACCAAACCAATCCAAATATAGTTGGAGGTTTTTCCCAACACCAAACCAAGTCAAACCAAACCACTAATCGGGTTTTCTTCCAATTTGACTCGATTTACGGTTTGGTTCGATTTTCGATTCAATTTTGTACACCCCTAATGCTTACTGTGTGTAAGGTACCATATTCGTACTTGTTACTTTGAGGGCCATGATTGTTTTAATCATGTAAACTTATTAAAAGGATAGTTCGATGTATAAAGTATTTCATGCTCACGTAAGATTTAGAGAAGGATCGCACCCTAACGGGTAGCCGATGCGAGGTATACAGTCTACTTTAATACAAACATAAGTGATTGCTTACACAATTCAAATATGTGAATTATAGATTACACAAATTTAAAGTTGTGAAGATGGATTTAATTAAAGTTAATCATCACTTAATGATATTGAAGGTATAAAATTCATAAAATAGCTAATTTTTTAACCTTTGAAATTGAAAATTAGTCATTATTGCATAGCTTTAAATTTCACATGTGAAACTTCACGATTGCCGTGCAATTTCACCTATAGAGTTTAAAACTTTCATGACAATGACTATTGTATATATAAGAATATATATATTGTTATTTTAACAATTTTTTCATGCAAAGAAAATTGGTATAATTTTTTTTAAAAAGAGAGAGAATAGATAATTTACGAATTTCTAATATTTAACGTTATTTTTCCATTAATTAAGCTAGTATATGTGCTTGCTAAACATAAAATGAAGCTAATTAGCGTCTACTAAACATAAAAATGTAGCTAATTTGCTCCTACTAAACATAAAATAGAAGCTATTTTGCACATACTAAATTAAAAACTATGTTAATTCGTGCATATTAAATAAAAATATTTAGTGAGAAGTATTGAAAATACCCTGAACTTGGCACAAATAATAATTAGGTTTAACTTTCATAATCGAACTATTGACAGCCTTAAGTAGACTCTCTTTTACTTGACTAACTAAACTTAGATATACTCTCGATCACCTCCAATCTGCCACAGGACATCCAAGACGTTTCAAACTCTTGTAGAAGCATACAACTTTTAAAAGAAGTCGAGAGAAGTGTTGAAAACACCCTAAACTTGGCAAGAATTCAGGAGTGTATTTCACTCATGTTGCAAGATCGGGGTTGTATTTAAGTTTAATTAGACAAGTAAATTGGTGTTTTTAAGGCTGCCAATGATTCGGAAATGAAACGAGTAATTCACGCCTAGTTTAGATATGTTTTCAATACTTTCTCTAACACAATTATTAAAAATGAAAAGCACAATTAAATTAAGTAATATTTTGAGAATATTTTTTATAGGTCTATAATAATTAATAACACTTCCAATTGAAAAATGAAACGTGGTTTATAATTAAAAGAGTGAAAAGATGTGTTCTTTTCAAATTACACTGCAAAATGCCAATATTAGTACAATAAGCATAAATTATAAAATTATCCATTACATTCGATCTTTTCATTAGTACCTTTTTTCCTCATTTTTCTTTCTACTGTCAATTATATCATATATACATACACAAATATACATTAATAGAAAAGAACAAAAAAATCATCAATTATTTGACAAAAAGAAAAAAGAAGGAATTAAATATAATACTAGTAAATTTCTCTTATGGAAATTCACCTTCTCATATTATTTGATATGTGCGGAGTATGAAGAAGGGCTTCTTCAAATAATTTAAATTTTTGTTTATGCAAAATTTATAAAAATATTCTTTATTTGTAATTTTTTCATTAGTATAAAACTCAAAATTTCTAGTTAAAAGGAATTTTGTACATTTCATACCATCAGTAACAAGTTTTGTCACATAATTATAAAGAAGTAAAGCTTTCCGAGTTTCGATAGAGTAACATTATTTACGATTTAATCATGTGATACTGCATTTTAAATTGTGACACCTAATCACTCAGCAATAGAATTTATTTATACTCAATATTTATATCTAACTTAATAAATAACATAAGTTAACTTATTCTTATTTTTTCAAACCATATAAAGTCGACTTTAGAATAATGCATATAATTATGCTAGGTTAGATGGGATGTTGCATTTAGGGTATTTTTGCTAGTGATAAAGATGATAGATCAAGGTGTAACCACACAAATTGTGAAATGACCATTTTGAAAATGAAATCCATAACCAAAAATTGTGAATAGTATATTATTGTTGCTAGTGTTGGTATATGAAGAGACCATCATTCTTGAAAAGGACTACTTTTTAAAACTTTAATTCACACAAATTAAAAGTGTACACTTTGATGAATAAGGTAAGTTTTGGGCCCAAATATATATATGGACTTGACAAAGCCCATCACTTTCATGTAATAATGCTTAGTGTAAGTGTACCATATTCATACTTTTTGCTACTTTGGGGGCATGATTGTTTTAAATGTAACTTACTGAAATAACTACAATTTTAGGGTTATTAGATTGACACAGCTACAAGTATCATATTTAAAAAAATAGCTACACTTTGTGTTACAAAATGGCTATATCCTATGTCATTTTTTTTAATACAAAAATACATTCTAATTAATTTTCCCCTAAATAAGGTAAATTAGTTAATGTAACTGATAAGACTTTTTTTCAGCCCTTAAACACACTAATTTGACACTTTACATATGTAATTGACCACTACCTTTTAGGATTCTTATAAGTTTAAAAATAAAAATTATGTTTGCTCTTTCTTCTTCAATTGACGCCTAAGAAAATTAAAATACAATTCAATGACTACCATCACAGTTTTGATCTGGCATTTCGGAAAATGGAGTGAAGAAAATTATTATGTAAAATATAACAATGATGGGATAAAGTTGAAAGAATATGCTTCGTATTCTGATTTATGACAATATGTATGTTAATGAAAGATTATTTTTTTGTGAAAAAAGTAATATTTGTCGTATTCAGTTGATTATGTATTCATTTACTTAAGTATTTAATATATGTATAGTTTTGTATAGAATATATAAATGAAATTATGTATTGATTCTAGATTGTCTTTTCAACTGATTGCATTTATTCGGTAAGCGATGAAGGGAAGACTTATATCGTACGCTTGGAAAAGAAAACTTGCAATTGCAAGAGGTTTCAAGTTGACGGAATACCGTGCATACATGCGTGGAGGGTGTTGAACAAAAAAAACATTCTTCCAGATGAATATTGTTCAGACTTTTACAAGCCAGAAGCAATATTGAAAACATATGAAGTGTCTGTGTATCCCCTCCTTGACAAAAATGAATGGAGTATACTTGGTCACCAAAATACTATTGACCCCCGGGAAGGCCAATGAAGCAATGGGTGAAGTCATTTAGCGAGTTGAGTGAAAGGAAGGATACAAATTCTTGTAGTACATGTGGACAACGTGGTCATAATAGGCGTTCATGTCGAACATAGGACCTCATACACCCCACTATTGAAGTGTTCTTTTACTTAATTATCGTTATTATCGAATAAATGAATAAACATTTTCTTATTTTCCTTTTGAAATATTTGCTTCTTTGTTTGCTTGCTTAAATTATAAATTAACTTGAATATCGTCTCAATACTCAGTTTGATACTAATAATATGTAATGACACATCCAAACTGCTGATAATACATGAATATAGTTATTCTTGATAATAGGTTGGTGAATACATATATAAAACAATTATACTAGCGAAAAAAATGATTAATATAAAATAATCTATAAAAATACAAAAGGAACAATGTTCTCTGTATACACTTACTACTTTGATGTATGCTAAAAATTATAAAAATCACTTTAAAAACCTATTATCATGCAATACTATCAACATTTACGATATGCTTATCACTTTTAAGAATGTAAGTATCCAGATTTCTTTAAGCAATAACTGACAATAAATGAATGTAGTAAAACTTGTGTGTATTTTGGTATGAAAAAGACTCTAGCATACATTTATACTATTGAATATGTTGATAAAAAAAAAAAAC
This sequence comes from Solanum sitiens, assembly GCA_016801875.1. Lineage (NCBI taxonomy): Eukaryota > Viridiplantae > Streptophyta > Magnoliopsida > Solanales > Solanaceae > Solanum > Solanum sitiens. The sequence continues at coordinate 302,922 of JABWTJ010000178.1, read as the reverse complement.
ACAACTGAACAAATTGATTACCAAAAGTAGATATTCAGGTGTATATGTTTTCAGATGAACTGTACATTTATACAAACATACATCCATTTTTTTCGACCATCACACTGAATGCAACAACAATAAAAATTTAACAAAGTAGCTACCAAAACAGTAAAGTAACATGATTATATATAAATAGAAGAATTGATAATGTTTGACAAAAAACAAAAATATTAGTTTTAACCATAAGCTTTAAATAGAAGTTCAAAATGATAGCTAGGACAAGAAACTAATAGATCCTAATTGACTATTATCGATTCTTGCGGGTGGTCTGATCATTCTGGGTGGTGCCTCATTCTCGCTAACAACCCCTTCTTCCATCTTCTTCGTTGCATATTCCCACAATAGTGCATCGTATCTAATGCGGTGTAACTTAGAATCAATATATTGAACTAGAATACCTTCACCCTCACTTAGGTACTCTGCAAATGCTAGCAAATATATCCCACAGTCTCTAATAAACGAGAAAAATACATTACTTATTAAATAGGATACTGTTCTTTTTAAAAGTATATTAAGAGAATGACAACATTTACTACAGTCATATTCAGAAAATAGAATGACAACTTAACTCTAAATACACTAGAAGGTATTCAAAAATGTAAAGGTATTCAAATACAATAAAAGGTATTCAAAGTGTAATGGTATACCACACTATAAATATTCAATGATTATATGTATGCCAGGGTATACTAATTTGAAAGATATATCCTCCAAATAAACTTGTTCAACTTACAATACATTCATATGACTACACCTACTGTCCAACTTACATTGAATCTTATGAATATATGTTTAATATACGATCACTTACTGAAACAATATAGCCCAATTGAATACAACAACTAATATAAAAAGATGTAACAATTGTATTCCACATGATATAAATTCTTAAATAAAAGTATAAACACCACAATATTTTACATACCAATAAAAAAAAAAATATACATACCTCTATTTGTTCTTCCTTCCCTTTTCTTGTTCTTCATTAGGTACCTGTTTTCCACTAATGTTCGAAACAACATCTATTAGTATAATATGTAGTTTGACATTTTCTGTAGTTTTTCCTTGTTTTAATCATGTAAATTTATTAAAATAGCAGTTCGATGGACAAGGTATTCCGTGTTCACATAAGATTTTGGAGAAGGGTCACTCCCTAACAAGTGGCAAGTGCGATGAAAGATCTTAATGCAAACATAAATAACTACTTACACGATTTAAAGATTCCTATATGCAATGTTAATTTTTATTTATAAAGTTAATCATCACTTAACAAAATTGAAGGTAAAAAAAATTCACAAATTGCTAGGTTTTCAACTTTTGCAATTGAAAATTTGTCAATATTATATAGCTTTAAATTTCACAAGTGAAACTTCGTGAAAAAATATTTTTTTTCTTGAGCTAATTTACGAATTTTTAATATTTTAACATTATTTTCCCATTAATTAAGTTAAATATGTGCTTATACTAAACATAAAACGAAGCTAATTAGAGAGAGTACACAAATAGAGAAGAGAGAAGCCGCCGTTTAGCTTCACTACAAAACCTTCTTCCATTTTGCTCTTCTCCATTAGCTCCGCCGCCGAGATCCTCTGCACTACACTTTCAATGGGGAGAAAACGGAGCTTGAGCGAAGATGGTGGCGGGGAAGACGAAGAAGAGAGGCCGATGAAAGAGAGAAGAGTGAAAGAGAAGCAGGAGGGAAGAGAAAGTATGCGGCCTTCAATGATTAAGAATAAGGAGAAAAGAGCAGCTGTACATGCTAAGTTGAAGCAGCAGAAGAAGGTTGAGAAGAGGAAGAAGGTTAAAGCTCGTGAAGCTGCTGAGAAAAAAGCACTTGAGCTAGGGGAGGAGGTAAAGCTTCTACTGAAATTTACAATTTTTACGAATTTGGGGGTTTAGTGTTTTTATGGTTGATTTCGTGAATTGACATAATGGGGTTGTTTATTTGTGGGAATTGATTGATGGGTAGATGTTGTTTTTGCTTAAATTTCAAAAATATTTGGTTCTTAGGGTGTAGTGTTTTGATTCTTGATTGTGAGGTTGGGCATTGTGGGATTGTTTCTTAATGCTACTTAATTAATGGTTAAATGATGTTTTGGGATTGTTTAACAAACAACAACAACATATGGTTGTATTTAATTACCAGTAGCAAATCATTGCAATTCAAGCTGCCAACACAGCATGCTTGGTTCTTAGATGGATCACACAGTGTAGTAGAGCTCTAACATGTCTCTATTGCTCTTTACTTATAGCTAAGTAAAGCTTTTCTAATGCTAGGTTGGGCTCTAACAATAGTTATGTAGGCTAACTCTTTGGCCATACTTTCCACATGTCTACTCTTCTTCACAAATACTCTATTGTTCCTTTCAATCCACAACCCATACACACATTTGGCCAAAATAGTTTTAAAGATTTGAGGTTGCTGCGAATTCCCTTTCCCGTGTTGAATACTCCTTTGTAGAAACTGGGCCCAATCTGAAAATGAAAAGGCTTGCTGCTGGATCCACATGAGCAATTTGTTTCACAGATATATGGTGAATGGGCATTGCACAAATAAGTGCTCAATAGATTCTTCCTTACTCCGGCACAATACATATATTTTAGGTACATCTAGACCCCATTTAGTTAGTCGATCTGTTGTTGCCAACTTCCCACGGAGCATGAGCCACATAATAAAGCACGCTTTAGGTTTGGCTCCATTTTTAAACACAAGGCATTTCCATCCTACCCTGGGTTGGTCCACTACCAGAAATAAGTATATTTGTCTGATCAAGCTCCCCTTCCTGCTATCTCTTTGTTGCATTTGATCAACTATATTTTTCCGCCCATAATCTTTCTAGTCATCCAGCTCGCTTAACTATGGGGAGTCCATGGAGTCTGGGAAGGTGATGCAGCCGTACTCCTATCTTACCTTCACAACGTAAGGTTAAGTATGTGAAGCAAATACAGTACCAAAGGAACCATGTTGAAAATTATTAAGAAGAGAACAAGTAGCGACAACAAATAACACGATAACTGATGCAAAGGGGAACTAAACAATTCTCGACTGCCTATCAATTAAAAACCAAACTGCAGAGCAAAAAGTTAAAAACCTTACCTGTTAAGCAACTCAGTCATTTGGCCCATATAGTATTCATTATACTAAAGGGTCTCCCCATAACATTGCTGATGCCTATCCCATGGAGAAAGGTACAAACCCAATTCCAGACTATCATGGGAATTAATTAATGGGTGGATGTTGTTTTTTTGGAACCGTCACGTCTAAAATTTTAAAAATATTTGGTTCTTAAGGTGTAATGTTTTGATTATTGATTGTGCAGTTGAGAATTTTGGGATTGTTTGTTAAGGGTACTTAATTAATGGGTGAATGATATTTTTGTGAACAGGCTGACTAAATTTCCAATATTCAGTTCTTAGGTTTTAAGGTTTTTGATTGTTGATTGTCTGATTGAGCATTTTAGTTTTTTTTTCCAAACGGCTTAACGGGTCGATGCTCTTTTTGTGTACAGCCTCCACCGAAGATGGTACCCCGTACAATTGAGAATACAAGGGAGTCAGATGAGACTGTCTGTTTACCTGATGATGAAGAGGTTTGCTCTTATTCTTGTTTGATTCTTAAAGTTAACAGTGAAATATATGTAGTTTTATCATTGAAGGTTTGGCCATTAAATATTCTGGTGTTCGTCCTGATTTGTGTTTGAAGCTATTTGCTGGCAACGATGTTGATGAGTTTAGTGCAGTCCTGAAGAACGAGCGTAGTCCAAAAATATTGATTACAACATCCCGTTATAACTCTACAGTAAGCTTGTATAATTTGTGCTTCCCTATTGCTTTGATTATTGATTTGACTTTGAATTTAATTCCACAAATAATTTCGTTATTCCATTCTTCAGAGAGGACCAGCATTTATTTCCGATCTTATTTCTGTGATTCCTAATGCTCATTACTATAAACGAGGAACATATGACCTGAAAAAGGTTCTTTCTTGCCTTCTCTTTTCTCATTCCTTTTATGTTTCTTGGTGATATGAATGAATGCCCTTATATTATTCAAATTCAAGGAGTTTTTCCATTGTACTAGTTCGAAATGTTCATTGCTTTTCTAACTTTTGCAGATCGTCCAATATGCAAATGAGAAGGAATTTACTTCTGTTATTGTAGTCCACACCAATCGCCGTGAACCAGGTATATTCTTGAACACATTGCTTTTTTTGAGTCCTCTAATAATAGCTATGGATTGTGTTTGCATTCATTCACCTTTCCAGTTTCTTTGTTGGTCTGAATTGCCAGCTTGATCAAATTTTTTTTCATTTTCTTTCTTTAGATGCTCTTCTCGTCATTGGTTTACCTGATGGACCTACTGCTCATTTCAAGCTCTCTAAGCTCATGCTACGGAAGGATATCAAGGTTCGATAGTTCTCCTTCTAAATAGATCTTTCTCCCCCACCTTCACTGAAAAAATGAAGGAAAAGAATTGGAACATAGTAAGGGAACTTAAGAACTTATACTGTTGTCTAATTGCTTCGGGTTGATACATTTTACCCTATACATTACACTTTTATTAATTCCTGCAATCAAATGAGCATGAGGTTGTCTTGAAGATACTAGTCTGTAATTGATACTTTGACGTCAGCTGAGTGTATGAATTAAATCAACATTCAAAGTTATTTGGTCCTCTTAGAAATTAATGTTTTCAAATAGATGATGTTGTGCCTGACTTTCTTGTGGAAATTTCATCCTATTGCATTGCCTCGTGCCATATTAACAATTAGTTTGATTTTCGTTTACATTTTTTGTGAGTGATTTGTGCACGTATGTCATGCTGTCTTTGCACTATGATAATCAATCAGGTATCAAGAAGTTGTATTATGCAGGACAAGATTAAGTGCTACTCCCTACATTTCAAATTAATTGAAATCAGTGAAATGTTGATGTGTTTCAACTAAGGGAGTGAAGGTTGGGCTGCTAAAGTTGAGATATGAATGCTAAGATGGATGTACCGACATACGAGATTATATAAGATAAAAAATGATCACATTCGCCACAAAGTGCAAACAGCACACATTGAGGATACGATGAAAGAAAATCGTTTTGAGATGATTTGGTCATGTGCTGTGTTGACACCAGATACACCACAGTAAGTGAAGGTGATAAAATAGAAGAGATGGACCTAAACTTAAATGGAAGAAAGTTGTCTACAAAGACCTACGATCTCTTGGAATGAATGCTGAATTTGTGAAAGATAGGACACAACAGTAGAGAAATATTTATATAGGTGAATAATATCAATTAATTGAGAATATATATTCTTTCCTTGGGGCCAACACTTAGGACCATCTGCAGCCTTTGAACCTCGAGGATAATGGACTAAAATATGATCTCAACTAATAGCTTTTACGACTTGGTTCAAGTGGCGAAGGTTGAGTGACTTGTGACTTAGGTCAGAAGTTCAAGTCGCACGCCAATTCGAACTAAGCCTGGTACTTAAGTGGAGAAGGGTGGAAAAACATACTTAGTGTCAGCGGAATCATTAGGACATGCTCATTTTATTTTTTTGATACTAGACATGCTCATTTTAGCAAAAGTGAAGAAGTCTTTGGGATTTTACTGTTAAAAGGAGTCCACTTGAGAAGGTGAAATCTACGTGTGTTCTCTTCTTGGAGAGAAGCCTAATTTATTGCAAGTTAACCACCATTCAGAAAATTCCTTTTTCATAATGGTTCTAATGCTAACACTGCTGTGTGATTCATGAAAACATTAATGCTAACACTGCTGTGTGGATCTATGTATAACTCAGCATAAGATGTTGTAAGTTAAAGCAATCAATCAATGAGGTTAATATGACTAGTAGATATTCAACTAACGACTCCTTTTTTGCTTGCAGAATCATGGAAAGCCAACTAGTCACAAGCCTGAGCTGGTTTTGACCAACTTCACAACACGTTTGGGGCATCGAGTTGGGAGGTAGAGCCACTATGATTTTCCTGGATTACTATAGTTCTTGTAATTATTTCCAGCGACCAAGTATCTGAGACATTTTATACATTAATAAAAGTTTTGACACCATTTACTGATGAAGAGATAGAAATAAGATGATAATCTCTCTTTAACTTATAGCTCCTCTTTGGGAAACTTATGTTACAAGTGATTGTCTAAGCTAATCAATGTCTGCTGATTTTGTTTATGCAGGATGATACAGTCACTTTTTCCACAAGATCCCGAATTTCGTGGACGTCGAGTTGTGACCTTCCACAACCAACGTGATTTCATATTCTTTCGCCATCACCGGTATGCCCTCATTAACCCTTGTGTATTCTGCGTCTGTTTCTAATTTTGAATAGAAGACTCTTACTAACATGTTCTGCTGATGTACTTATTCACTTTTGTGAAGCTACATTTTTGAAACCAAAGAGAGCAAACAGAAAGAATCAAAAGGTAAAAAAAGCAAGGATGAGAAGAACCCACAAGAAAGGACAATTGCCCGTCTGCAGGTTTGTGGTTCTGATTCTACTGCATTGATTTAGGAATACAGGGTTATTTTCAAGATATCTAAGAGTCTTTTCAAACCTTGAATGAAGCGGGTTGCGTCTTATGGGGTTGTTGCTAGTTAAGGGAGGATAAATCTTTGATGTTGGATTGGAAAGAGAGGAACAAAACTATTTTCATGTAATACTGAATTTCTGCTGTTTTTAGACAAGTCTAGATGTCTATCTGGAACCTCTGAGAAAAATTCAGCTCTAAATGAAAAAACTTAATGGGAGTGGAAAACAACACAGCTCAAAGAAATTTGCATTGGCACAAAATTGTTCACCTTTTGCACTAGTATATTTACTCATCTGCAGCTAAAGACAAGCCTATATAAGCTTTAATCCAACAAGAAGGATTTCTAGTCTGTCCGAATCAAACTGAGTAAGATTCAAATAATATCTAATTAACTTGGAACCATAATTGAATATACGTGAAACAGCTCTGCAATTAGCTACAAGTGGAATCACAAGACAAAATCTTGTGTTTTTCCTTTCCATTTGGGGCGAGGGGAGGGAGGAGGGTGTGAACTGATTCATCTCTTATTTGGTCTTCGTTTTGTCCTTCCTATCTACGAGAGCTGTCATTATATTTGTCCTTAGTGGTCAATCAGTAACATTTTGGATGAATGAATAATGAATATGTAAGTTTTGTTGTTGTCCATAGCTATTATTTTTTTGTGCATGCCAGCTTCCGGCAATGGACATATAGCCTGACTTTTTGGTGTTTTCCAACTTACAGGAATGTGGGCCTCGATTTACTCTCAAATTAATCAGTCTCCAGCATGGTACTTTTGATACCAAGGGTGGGGAATATGAATGGGTTCACAAGGTAATTCATGTCGAAAAAATGATGTCGTTTGTATATACTTTTCAATTGGAGCTTATGCTTTCCATACTTTAAATGGATTCTGAACTTGTTTATCATTGGTGATAAATTCTCTGATCCATCCTGTTCTCTTTTAGCCGGAGATGGATACAAGTCGACGGAGATTTTTCTTGTGATAATGTTGGATGTTTCTGCTGATGGGATTTCAAGGTTTTGTACCCAAACCATGTTAAAGAAGAATACCAACTATCTGAGGCTGAAGTTCACTATGAAAATTTTGATCTTTTCTAATTTACTGCTTTTCTAGGGGTTGGGGTGGGGGCACTTTTGTAATGGACTATCTCCTGTAGTAATCTATTGAAGTAGAAAGGTTGGGTTATAGTCTTTGTTCTCAACTTCATAAAAGTTGTATGTGTAACCTTTAGTAACAAGATGATTAATTACTTAATTTAAGGTTGCTGATGTGAAAGCTATCGGGGTCTACGTACATACCACCCTCTCTAGGATTACACCATGTATGTTGTTGTTGATGTGAAAGTGTAGACCTTGTAGAGTAAGCTGCCAAAAGCTAACTCTATGCACGGTAGTTACTAGAAGTTGCTTTGCTCCTCGACTAATAAGATATGATTCAGTTGGAAGTCAAATGGAACTTACAATACCATATATCTTAAATAGAATAATCAAATGGTTTTTTTTTTTATAAAAGGCACGACATCGGTACAACAGAATAGTTCACGTTTTTGTAGTACAACAGCAAACATACAACAACAATAAACCTCGGGAGGATAGAGTGTACACATACCTTGCCCTATCTTGAGGTAGAGAGGCGATTTTCGAACTACATCAATCTTTCTTCACTACATAAGTGGGTCCTTATGTCATTCTCTGAATGTGACCTACATATATATAATATATTGATTGCTCCTATATCACCTTTAACATTACACATTAACTTTTGACCCTAAGTAAATAACCCATACAACAGGTATAAACCTTTCCAGTACATGCAAGTTCAAGAATAAGCTTCTGCTACCAATTTGTGATCATGCTTCAGTAATTAAAATTCTTTAATGGTGGCCGATAGGCTTTTTTCTACGAGCACCTGTCGAAAGAAAATCCATACACGTTAAAAAGAGAAACACAGTTGTGAGAGATCAAATACGTACTAAATTACCTGACTAAGGTAGTAAACAACTGCTAGGGGAGCCAGACATATTATACACATTGAAACATGAAGGGAATGGAAACAACAGATTAATCCAACAACAACAACATAGACAGTGTGACTCTTAGGAGTGTAGAGTATACAAAGACCTTACCTCTACCTTGACAGGTAAAGAGGTTGTTTCTGATAGACCCTTGGCTAAAGGAACAATCAAGAGAAGAATCTATGAAGAGGAAATGAAGAATATCTTGTAAACACACAGTTCAATTACACTTGGCAGATAATTAGCCGAAAACTAGTCTGTTTACATCATTACAATGGAGATCAAACAACACACTCTTAAAAAATCGACTCAACCCATTCAATACTTGACATTATATACACTATAGTCACTCTGATTTGAAATCTCTTCCACACTGAACATATCCTTTCTACTACCCAACACACAAACGCAAGGGGATTGTTTAGTTTACCGTACCTCATTAACAAACATAGTAAAATTTCTGATCATACAAGCAATATAGGCACTACATAACATAATACAACATTCACTGGCCTTGTTAAATCTGCTATCGTCAAAACCAACACAACATAAGGGGGAATTTATGTATTAGCAAATGCATGCAAAAGAGTAACTAAAGTCTAAAGATAAACAAAGCACTGCTCCACATAACAACACCTGCATTATTCTTCATCATGTAACAATTCCTACATGATTATATCACTGTATAAGCAATTCTTGCATTATAATCCCTACATAACTAGTTCACAAACTAAACAACCCCTAAACATACTAACATATCAAGATACTTCCGTTTGTAGACTAATCTAGAAGCTAAAATAATAGTCCTCTGAAGAAAGAATGGAAAAGTTTAATCATTTCACTTTAAGGAACTAAAGATGGGCTTATAAAACAAATCATTTCGCAAACTAGGGGCGTCGGTTTCCTGTATAGCAAACTCAATCTTCTGTGTTAATCAGACTATATCTAACAGTTAATACTTTAAATTTATTGTGGAAAACGTTAAAAATAAAAATCTGAGATTTCTATGTAATTTAGATAATACTAATAGACAACATACATAATAGCTCCTACTAAAACAAGAAGCTTTTCCAAGAAAAACCAAATACACCAATCATGCAGATGCTGCCTCCTCCTCTCACATTAAAAAAACAAATAGGACATGCTCGAATGCCAAAAGGTCACATGGTTAATTTAAACTAATTACTTGAATGAATTTCTGCTCTTTAATCCTTTGATAGCTACTGACTAATATACCTCTATGTATCAGTTTGGAAAATGGAAAATACAGATAGTCGACAAGAGCATATGCAGATACTCAGTTACTTTCATAGTTATATACATAGAGTCTGTCCTTATGTAAGGGTGGTGAGGAGCATATACAATGTTTATTGAACACAATTTCTTCACTATACCATGCAGCATACTAAAAGATCTAATGCTCAGTTTGCATTTAGAATATAGCTTCAGATGAAAGAGCAATAGAGAATATCAGCACACACTGACTGAACACCAGTACCAAACAGTTTTACATATCGATCCAAGTAAATTAACTGAAAAGTACCATTAGAATTATAACATTACTTGGGACAGACCAAAGCCTGAGATGAGAAGTTACATTCTCAGAACCTTACCCGCAGACCTCTTGCTCCAAAGCACCTGAGTATCGATGGTTGTAAGATGTTCATCATCAAGTCTCTTCCATGTTTTAATAGATTTGACATCTCCCCACCCTCCTTTCCCTGTTTTCTCCAAAGATGCGACTACCATCCTTGCCCTCCTTGACCATCCAGCCTTCCCATAAGCGTGATATCCAAATCCTCCAGCATAGCAAAGATTTATGTCCATCAACTTGCCACAAAAATCATTTACGTGATCATGGCCAGCGAATGCTGCCTTTACATCACCAGCTTCCACCATAGTGGTGAAGAAACCTGAATTTATTGAAGCAGAGCTTATGCCTTCTTGTCTAACCCCTGTGAAGTTTGATGAGTCAAAGCTCGCATATTCAGGAAGTGGAATATGAAAGTAAGCAAGGCCTGGAGCAGGAGCCTTCATAGCATTTGAATCGTGCAGGTAAGTTTTCTGCATTTGAAAGGGTAATTGAGTTAGTGCCAATGCTCACAGGAGATACAGTGACTAATATATATTTTTTGAACAAGAAGAGACGATTGAATAATATAACACCAAAACAGTAACTTCGTACCTTAAGCTTCCTAGAGGTGCGTTGAAACCAGAACTGTTGAGAGGGTTTAATCCAACCATAACCAGGGATGGATGGAACAGTAGAGTAATCTCCACTGTCAAGGAAATACAGATTGAGAACGGACTTATTAGTCAGCTCAGAACCCTCAGTCCCATGGACTTCCAGATTATAATTCCCAAAACCATCAATATCAGGAACGTCGGGAGGATTCAACTGAGATAAAGTACTTTTCATGCCAACGATATGTTTCATCACGCCTTCCCTTGAGAGTGTAGATTCCTGGTCATGATTTCCTAGTACTGCAGTCCATGGTATGTTTGAAGATATTGCAGGAGCAAAAGCAGCATCCATGGATTTTACAGGATCCGTAGCGTCAGATCCAAATATGTTGTCCCCTGCAATGATTAAATTGCTTTAATAAAAAGAAAGAAGGTTTTGACACGGTCAGTAAAGGGCAAAGCTTAGGGACGAAATTGTGATGTAAAATTACTGAGTAGCTATTAAGAGGATACTTTAAGTCCTTAGATTTTTCACAAAGAATTCAAACTGATAATTGTTCTTCTATTTAGTTGCTCAATAAGTGAACTCAAACCCGCAGTAAATCAAAATGCCAGGAACAAGTAATAGTATTGAGTTTTGAATTCAATTTGATTGTACGGAACATCTCAAAATGCACTTCAATCCCTTGCTCAGTTACTCAAAACAAATAATTAATCAATTTAATGCATCTAGTTCAGAAATTTTACAAACTTCTTGACAATAACCAAACTCAAACAACATCAAAATTCGACATAAGTGTAAATATTCACCCTCACTGCAACAAGCTACTGAGAAGCCAAAAGTGAATTTTCTTTTACAAACACATGTTTCAGAAAATCAAGGCGTTTGGCAGAGCTTTTAGAAAAACAACAAGTGTCTTCGAGAAGCTCAAAAAATCAGCATCTCTCGAAAAGCATTACTTATTTTGAATGCTCAACCGGAGTACCTTTTTTTTTTTTTTTAAAATCACTGCAGTGTCTGTGCCAGCTTTCGCACAACATGTACCTCATGACTCTCAACCACTACCTACATCCAATTCTCAGTCTGAGTACCTTTTCGATAATTACTTTTAACAAATGATCTATGTAGTACAAATCAGGTCTATCACGAAAAAAAAAAAAAACTCGACATCCATATTCAAGTCCATCAACAGCCAAACACAACGCTAATTATGAACATCAACTACAAAAATCGAAGAGATAGAACGAGAGCGAGAGAGAGTGTGTTTACCGGTGAACACAATGAGATGAGGTTTCTCGGCGTGAATCATCCTGAAAATGAAATCAGTAGTATTGAGATCGGAACACGAAGACATCTGCTGCGGCAACACATCTTCACACGGCGTCGTTTTTCCATCTCCGTAGTGCATATCCGCCACCTGCAAAATCCTAAATTCACCATTTTTTCCGTCGAATCTCAACTTCGCTAGCGGATTAACAACTCCTCCAAATGCTTTACACAGTTGAAATGAGCTGAGAAATAGAAGTATTAGGAATAATTTTCTCAAATTCGAAATTTCCATAGCTGTAGCAATCCTCACACTTCTAAGCTTTTTTTCTTTTTTGAAAACAAAAACAGAGAAGAAGCAATAATAACAGGAAGTAGTTCTTATGATGGCCCAATAATAAATAGATACCTTTCTCTGTGACATTTTTTTGTTTTTTGAACTTTGATCGGATATTTATTTATGAAACTTTAAAAAATTTTAAAATAAAATTTTTAAAATTTTAAAATTATAAAAAGAGTATTATAAATCATAATAATTGATAATTCAACATGTTGAAAGAATTTATGAAAAACTTACGATAAACAATAGATTTGTTTGTATCTCAAAATATTATAAATGCCAAATAAAATGAGACGAAAAGAATATCACTTGTTCGGATATAGTTTAATTATTTAATAGATAAATAATAATATAAACGATAAAATAGATATCTAAAATTAAATTATTATTTAAATAATATAAAAATGTGTTTTTTTTTATAAAAAAGAGCAATAATTTAGTATTTGTAATTTTTTACTGCTTTTCGTCATAATTTTCATTAAAATATTTAATATAAATACGCCGATATATGTATACAAGTGATAATATTAAGAAAAAGTAATTTTTCTTAATTATATAAATAACATAAAATTTTAAATTTTTTTTTATAAATCACGAGATGAGGTTTGTTTATTTTTTGTCGGGTTCTATGAAATTGTCCTTATTCTCAAATTCTCAATCTTGTCAGTTTACTCGTGTAGTATGTCTAATTTAATAATTTTGGTTAAAGTTGAATTGATTAATTGAAACAAAATTTGGTTCAAAAGTGGAATATCTTAACAAATTTAAGAAATCGATAATTTATAGTACTTCCTCCGTCGGTTTAATAATATTAAAAATAGATATCTAATAATATTTGAATATTTAATTAAATTTATAGATAATTTTATACTAATAGTTTTCCATGAATTTTTATCATTAATTATAGTTATTTTTTACTATATTTTTCAAGACATATATTTATTATATGGATAATTGTATATAATAGCAAACTAATAACCTAAAATAAATAAAGTAGCTAGGTTTTGATTTAATTGTGCTCCATAGCAAACGTTTGAAAAAAATTACCAGGCGCCTCTCTCCTAATATCTCGCTCGCCACTCTCCTCCAATCTCTCCCTCGCTTCCTCACTTTTTTATACAAACACAAGTGTATAAAAATTGTTTCGAATTGTATAAAGCAGAGGAAATTGTATAAATATATATATTTTTGTTCCCCTTTTTCAGATCTCGCTCGCCACTCTCCCAAATCTCGCTCGTCACCCTCGCCTTTCTCACTTATACAACAGAAGCGAATTGTATAAGTTGCGTTTTTGTTTGTATAAAGCGTGAGAAAATTATATATACACATGCAAGTACATATATTTTCGTCTTATACACTTATAATTATAAATAAAAATACTCCCCTGCCCAGTTTCTTTTGTCTTTCTCTCTTTCTCGTTTTATACAATTTTCAAATTGTATCTAATTTCTCTCTTTCTAGTTTTATACAATTCGATTCAATTGTATATTCCCTGCCAAGTATCTTTTGTCTTTCTCTCTTTCTCATTTTATACAAATTCAAATTGTATATAATCGTTCTATACACTTATAATCATACAATTCGTTTTATACACTTCGTTTTTATACAGTTTTCTGCCCAAGTGTCTTTCTCTTTCTCCTTTTATACACTTCGTTTTATACAATTTGCTTCAACTGTATATGTATAGCGAATTATACAGTTTCTATGTTTGCTATGGAGCGTAATTATGCAAACTTTGCTATAGCATACAAATAAGAATTTTTTATTTGCTATATGTGAAAGTTGCCCTTTATTATATTCAAAGAGTGATATAATAATTACTTTTCTATTTATAGTTTCTTAAGGGGTGTGTCAAATCAATAGTGAATAACTATTATTTGACAGAGAAAATACGTTTTTTAGTGTAATTATTTTCTTTTGGAACTATTATTCATTCGGTCAAGATTAGCAGCTGAATCAAAACTTTTAGGGAAAAAATTTGAAATATATTTAAACTTTAATCAAAATTATTATTAGAATACTAAACTTTGAAAAGGATATTTACCTTGTATTATTTGTATTATTTAATAGTGTATTTTTTATATATAAAAAAAAATTAATCACGAGACGGTTTGTTTAATTTTTGTCGGATTCTCTCATTATGAGGTGAGACTCACGGTGTCTGTCAATTCAGTGGAATTATCCTATTCTCAATCTTGTCAGTTTATTCGTTCTTAACTAGGAAAATTATTTCAATATACTTTCTCTGTTTAAAAAAAAATCTCTATTTTCTTTTCAATCTATTTTAAGTAAAAATTTTTCCTTTTTGATAATATTTTAATTTTAACTTTTCACGTGTTGTATTTAAGACCACAAGATTAAAGGGTGTTTTGATACATTTTGACATAACTTTAATTTAGAACCACAAGATTAAAAAGTCTTCTTTCTTTTCTTAAACAGTTCCAAATCAAATTAAGTTATCCTTTTTGAAACGGGGGAGTAACTTTTATTATTAGATAATAAATGTGAATAAGCAAACAGCATTCCGTCAATATTTACTTGCGTTTTACATTCATTTATGGCCCATTTCACTTGTCAGTTATGTTGCCAATTTTAAGTTTTATCACATACTCCCTTCACTCACAGAGGCGAACCAAGGATTAGAAGATAGGGTGTGCACTACTATGAGTGACTCAAGGATAAGGCTAGGAGTGACACAAGGGTAACGTTAGCATATTATGCAAAATACAACATCTTTCTTCATACTATACTCCAACCATCTAGAAAATAAACCTTAAACCATGTCTTACAAAATCGACGCATTTTCGTTCCGAATCTAGTTTGAAGATATTCATTATCATTAATATCCGATTAACAAGACGCTCGAATATAGTGTCTTCTCACTTCATCTCGTATTTTAGGGCTATATTTAGCAATGAATATTCTTTATCCAGGATCCGATTTAAGTGACTGAAAATCAAATTCATCTATAAAACGCGAGGAATTGTCTCTAAAACTGACACTTGGTTGAGAAGAACTATTTTTCGTCAAAAATTTATCCATCTCAAAGCACAAGAATCAACAACAAATTATTGTAAAAAAAATAGCTTATAAAGAAAAACTTATCAATTTACGCAGAGATAATAGGAGTATGACTTTAATTTTGGAGTCTTATATTTTATTTAGAATTGTGTTAGAGGAAATTATTTGTTTTTAAATTCAATTAGAAAGGAATGAAGCCGGATGATAAAAAAAGGTGGTTTAGAAAGGGGATGGGGTCTTATATTTTATTTAGAATTGTGTTAGAGGAAATTATTTATTTTTAAATTCAATTAGAAAGGAATGAAGCCGGATGACAAAAAAAAAGTTGGTTTAGAAAGGGGATGGGGCCAAATGAGACGGCAAAAATAAGTTTTAATACGGCGTTGATTCTTTGCCACAAATAATTTTTTTATATATATATATTTGGAATTTCTAAGAAAGTCTGAAATGTATTTTACTGATATTTGATTGAGATAAAGAAGGAGAAAATTGGACAAGCTTTTCGGTTATGGCTTAGAAGGGGAACATCCACTGGGGATCGAACTAGCGCAGTCACCCAATGAATTGACTCGCTCAACCTGTGCACCCAAAGCAACTTTTGGTTGTTAGGGTGCACAATTAAATATATGTTCATTTTATCAATTGTTTATACATATATATACGAGTTTTTTTAAAAAAGTTATCGGGGACACGTACACCCTCATGGTTGCACGTGGGTCCGCCCCTGTTCACTCATTTATATTTGTCATGATTTACTTTTTTAAATTTAAATTATTATAATTTTGATTAGTATTTTACGATGCATTTTTTTATCATATTGAATGCAAAAAATTATAATGCATAGTACTTTTCGTATGTTTTTAATTATTTAAATTCTATATACTAGCTCACTTATGAGCAAAATATATTATAACAATCTATACTAATTTTTAAAAGTACATAATATATAACAATAATATAACTTTATCCGTGTTGGACCTGGACAACGTCTGAACTTTTTTATATATCCACATTAGAGTCTGATTATCTTAAATCTGTGTCGCGTATGGTTTTATTCGGAGTGAAGTGCTCTCCATACTAGGGAATTTTCATATCCAAGATTAGAATCTAGGGAGGAAAAAGTCAAAAATATCTTTGAATTATTGGAAATGGATCAAATATACCCTCCGTATAATTTTGAGATAAAAAATATTTTTTCTGTTAATGTATTAGCTCATTTTTACCTCACCAAACTAACAGGTGCCATGTCAATCAATGCATAATTATTAATACATTTAATGTAATAAAATTGTACATTTGAATTATTTATAACCCATATCTCTTTATCTACTTGTAACTTCTAATCTTAAATGTTATTTATAACTTTTGTATGTTGCATTTTCATAATTTTTATAAATATTTAATTCGCGTTTTAAAAATTATAATATACAAATATAATAATAAAGACATAACTAAAATTTAAAAGTATTTTTACGATATCAACATTGTATAGAAATTAGTACCTGTACGAAAGATAGAGGAAATTCAAACATATAAAATATTTTCAACTTAATATAACATATTGTTATTTCAACATATTACCTCTTATTCAATTTATTTCGCTACGGTGAATATTTTATTCTATAATATACATATAAATAATTTGCACTTAAAAAGATCTAAAAAATATATTCTATTTTATATGTTTTAAAAAATCAAACAATTTATCATACCGTAAATGAAAAAAAATCAATATTATCTCATATTTTCGATACTAACCTAAATATAAATATTACATATAATTATCTTATAAATATTTCATATAACCACGCGAGGCGCGGATAATTTCACTAATAATATAAATGACGGAAGCATTCTCTATTATCTATATAAGTAGACAAATTTTGTTTGACATTAATGGATCATAACTTACCATTTAAAATAGTTTAAAATCTAAATAAATACAATTTCTATTAAGTAGATTAATTAAATTAATTATTTTATATTTTTAATATATTTGTAATTCTCTATTATTTTCACTTGTATAAATAAATATTAGAGTTTGTGATATTTATTAATGAAATTAATTTTCCTATTATGCTATTTTACTTCATTATCGAATATCATTAGCTTATATATTTAATTAATATTTGTCACTTTTTTTATTTAAAAGATAATGTTTATGCTTTTATGATCTTTTACATGAATTTAAAAAAAAACAGAATAGCATTATTTGTAAAGAAGTAAGAAAATATGATATTCCTTTCGTCCCACTTTATGTGACACCATTTTTTTTAGTTATTTTTAAAAAAAATGTGACATTTCTTTATATGGTAAGTATTTAAAGGAACAATTCCTCTTTTACCTTTATTG
Organism: Solanum sitiens; assembly: GCA_016801875.1. Lineage (NCBI taxonomy): Eukaryota > Viridiplantae > Streptophyta > Magnoliopsida > Solanales > Solanaceae > Solanum > Solanum sitiens. The sequence continues at coordinate 285,156 of JABWTJ010000178.1, read as the reverse complement.
GTCCCACTTAATTTTTAAAATAGTACTCTAATACATTTATGAAGAGAGAGAAAAGTGAGTCTACTTTTGAAGGGCAATTCGTTAAATATTTCAAAATCTTCATTTATTTTTAATTTCTGTGCCCGATTAAATGTTGTCACATAAAATAAAACGGAGGAAGTAATAAAATAGACATTTATAAGACTTAATAAGGATAAAAGGAGGAGTTTGGTTATTATTCAAAGTTAAAGGAGAATTTGATATCAAAGTAAATCGAGGAGAAAATAATTTCCCTCGTAAAAATAACAAAAAGTAATAGTAAGATCGAATAATACTTACTAATAGTAATAGTACTACCAATTAGGGAAATAATTAAATAACGATCGACTATCTACTAAACTCCCACCTCAATTCTCGACCCTCATATCCTCCAATTTAGAATCATGTCCCTTGTAAGTCATATATGTGTCATGTCCTCTCCAATCATCTCACTCAATACTTTTTGATCTATCTTTACCTCTCATAAAATTCTCCATAGCCAACCTTTTGTATCTCTTCACTAAGTATTCGTGCATCTTCTCTTCACGTGTTCATTCTTCATCTTATCTCTCCTAATGTACAAACAACCATCTCAACATCCTCATTTTAATTTCTTGTATCTTCTAGATGTACGACTTCTTACATAGACTGCGTATATAAAAAATATTATCCTAAGAAGTATCTACATAAATATTACGAGAGACGAGAATCTAGATGAGGCCAGTGTGGGATGACGGGAACGAAGGACCAAAGTAAAACAACTCCAAACCTTGAGGACCATTTTGTTCTTTTCTCAAAAAATCTCCTCTCCCAAAAAGATTTGCTCATCATCTCTTCCTTCCCTCTCTCATCTTTGCAACACAAAAAAACCAGAAAACACTTTGCTACTTCATCCTCTTCACCACCACCCACCCCCAACTACCCACCCCACCCACCCCACTCACTGTTTCATTGAACAACAAAGCTTTTTACTTTGCTCATACAATGACAATTCTAGCAATGTCACTACCAAAACCCAATCTTTTCTCTAATCTTCCCACTACCCCACCCCCTACCCACAACCACAACTCAACCCCACCACCTCAACCACCCATCCCCATACCCAAATACCCGAAGAAACAAAACCCCAATTCCTCAAAAACGGAAAAAAACCCGGTTCCAGCTTTCAAAACCCACCACCACAGCTCCAAATACCACAAACCGGTTAAACCGGGTCAAGTCATCACCGAAGACGGCGACCGTTCCGTCGTCGTTAAAGATTCCGGCGTCTCATATCGTCTCCCTGGTGCCCCTTTTGATTTCCAGTTCAGTTACTCTGAAACTCCGAAAGCTAAACCGTTGGCTATTCGTGAACCTGCTTTTTTACCGTTTGCTCCTCCGACTATGCCTAGACCGTGGACAGGGAAAGCACCCATGAAGAAAGCTAAGAGAAATATTAAGCTTTTTGAGCCATTGTATCCTCAAATGCAGAGTGATGATGATGGGGGTAAGCGTTATGAAATGTTGAGGGCGTATGACCTGGGGGTGTTTGAAGGAAAGCCAAAGAAAGTGTTGGGTGCTCCATTGACAAAGATGGAAATTCAAGAGCTTTTGAAAGATTGTATAGCTAGTAATCGACAGGTTAACATTGGTAAGTTTATTTGGATTTTTTAGGGAATGCACTTGTTCTGTATTTGTTTTACTTGAGCCAAGGGTAGAAGGTTAGTTAGATAGTTAAACGTTGTGTCGCTTATCCTTCCATACCATTAGTCGTAGTATTACTCTTGTAGTTTCTTGTTTGAGACTGTGTTTGGTTACTGTATGTTGTTTTTTGTACTTCAATTATTGTATTATGTTGTTTCGAATTACTGTTCAGGATGATTTGTGAGGCTGTCTATAGTATTTTGCTTTGGCTTCTTCATTTCCTTTATTTGATTTTTCTTTTTACTTCTTGGATTGTTTCTTTTCCTTGTGCTGAGGGTCTAAACAACCTCTATGCCTTCCAAGGTAGGGGTAAGGTGTGCGTACACTCTACCCCTCCCCATACGGCCATACCCCACTTTGTGGGATTACAATGGATTACACTGTATATTTGTTGTCGAACCGAGGGTCTATTAGAAATAAAATAAGCTCTCTACCTCTGAAGGTAGGGTAAGGTATGCGTACACAGTACCCTCTCCATACCCCACTCATGGGATTTCATTGGCTGTGTTGTTGTTCTTGTTGAACTAGCTTCTGTATTTGTTGCTGAATGACTCTCTATATAAGAATTGTTTAGTTCACAGACTAGTTCCTCTAAGATTATAATTTAGGGATTCTTTACTAATCAATTGTTTAGTTCACAAGACTAGTAATTATTATGTGTCAGTAATATGTAGGAATATTATGCAGCGAGTAATAGTACATGAATTGTTATGCAAAGATTGTCTGTTTTACAGGAACTTTTTTTTTTTTAGAAAATATCATCCATTTATTACTAACACACGTGTAATTATTCTACATTCTAATCTCGCATAAAATAATGCATAAATTCCGTGTAATTTGTGTGAATATTATTAATGTGGAGGTTATGCTAGGATTGATTCTGTTTATGTTGTTAACCGAATGACATGTTATTCTGCTAGCTTGATAACACTAGCTCATTCCAACTTTCAGCCCAGTTCATGTTGATTTATTGCATGTCCTTTATTCCCTCTGCCTTACATGGACTGGAGTCCCTACGGTAGATTAATGGTTTACTTGCATAACCGACTCAAAATTGATTTGGGATTGTGACATAGTAGATATTTGATTGATTGCTGTTGCAAAACCAACTGAAAACTGTCAAAGCTTCAATCTTGCTCATGTGTACTGTGGAATGTTGAGCCAATTTTGGTGAAATAAAAAATAGAATTAGGCAAAGTGTTCCCCCCCCCCCCTCTTTTGATGGGTCTTAGGGGGGAGGAGGGAAGGGGCTTCTGGTGAGTTGATTATTTATTGTTGATGGCATGTTATTTCAGCTTAGGAGTTCAGAACAAATTTTCTCCATTTTCCCATGCATTTGGTACTTTGTTTTTTCTCTCAAACTTTTGAGCTTGGGAGCTTTTACTATTGAATTTTTTAATTGAAGCTTTTGATTTCATAGGTCGGGATGGATTGGTACATAACATGTTAGAGTTAATACACACTCACTGGAGGAGGAATCCTGTTTGTAAAGTTCGATGCTTAGGAGTCCCTACTGTTGATATGAACAACCTATGCCAATGTCTCGAGGTTATCCATTGATTGAACTTTGTTGAATTGTTCCGTATTCTTTTTTTCTTTGATTAAATTTTGTGATATATTCTAAAATAGTTTACGTCTTGCCATCTACTGATCTACATTTTCAACATTATTAGGAGAAGACTGGCGGAAAGATCATACATAGAGTGGGTGGTGTAGTTTATCTCTTTCGGGGAAGGAACTATGACCAGCATACACGTCCAAAGTACCCACTGATGTTATGGAAACCAGCTACACCAGTTTACCCGAAACTTATACAGGAAGCACCAGAAGGATTGACCAAAGAAGAGGCTGATGAATTACGAATCAAGGGAAAGAAGCTACCCCCTATCTGTAAATTGGGTACTTGATCTTATATGCTTTTAGCTAATTTTACATTTGAGCTCTGTCTCTCATTCGGGTATTGCATGTAAATGAGGTTATAGACAGTAACATACGTGCAATATTTTTGGTCACGCGCAACTGATGGCAGAACATCTGAACATGTTGAATAATCTTTTTCCAGCTCCTTTTGCTTCTCAGTTCCTGACTACTAACTAATTGTGGTTGCTGGAGATAGTTTTGTAAAGCTTTTGTTTTTTCAGCAATTGAATATATGCCGAAACTATTTCTTATTTTTCAATCTGAGAACCTAAAAAGTAGAAAGACTCTGTATGTGGATTTTCTAAATCTAAATGATACATGTTTTTGTGATATAAACAAAGTAAAACGCAAGGTCCTCCAATTTCATCTGTGATCTGTCTGTTTAACTAGGAATGTTCACTGTGCAGTTTCTCTTTTCTCTTTTTCTTTTTAAAACCGACTTCATGTGCATTGTCTGTGGTAACGTTTTCACCTTTGTATATATGTAGAACATTAAACTCCAATTGCTCTGTTCTCTTTAGTTTTGAAGAACTTGGGTATCTTCCTCTGCAGCGAAAAATGGAGTCTACCTTACGCTAGTGAGAGACGTGAGAAGTGCCTTTGAAGCTTGTCCACTGGTGAAGATTGATTGCCGGGGTATGCATGCCAGTGATTATAAGAAGCTAGGAGCTAAGTTAAAGGTTTTACTTACTGTTCTTCTTATTCTCTAATAATTATAACAATTGCTTGATTCTTATATTGCAGTCTAGTTCCCTGCATAACTTTGGCTCTGTCAATTAGGTCTCAGCATATGCATCTTGAGCAATGAATCAGAAAAAAATTTTCTTAAGATCTCTCTTACACATATTGTTGCGCTACTTTAACAACCCTTCAGAGGTTTCATAATTATATTGCCAAGACAAGTAGCAAGATTAGTTGGATAGGAGCTTGCACTGTGTTTGGGCATGACTTCCAGTTTAGAAACATGTATCTGCCAATCACACAACACCTTGAAGCCTCTCAATACTCTGATTAAGATGAGCAATTTCTTGTAAATTAGAGATTAGCGACTTTCTTGTCTCGAAGCATAACAAAAAATGGTTACATGATTGATATCCACATTTCGGCATACTTGAACTGTTCAACTCCTCTTATATACTTCTTCTCTTTCTTTGTTTAAGTTCCAAATATGTTTAGTTACACAAGGTCTACACTAATTTATTGTTTCAATGACAGGAATTGGTTCCTTGTGTGCTATTGTCATTCGATGATGAACAGATATTGATGTGGAGAGGAAAAGACTGGAAACCTATGTACGGAAATGCCCCTCCGGCTGTGTCCTCCAGAATTGATGCTGTTGCAGATGAAATAAATACTTCAGGACGCTCAGGTATGCATGAAATACTGGCAAATCCAGGAGGTCGGTCTACTAGGCCACTTCTATTTTTTCTTGCAGTAACTTTATTTCTTGTCTTTTCACTGCTTCTTGCTCTCTTAGATGGGAAACAAATTGGAATTTGGTCCTCTCTAGCTCTGTAAACGGGAGAAAATTTGCTTGTGCGAAACATGTGTGCTTACTTTGAGTCAACTTATGCATGCAACCTGAGCAACTTGCCATGCGCTGATAGTTGTTTAATCACATTTGGGACAACAGACATCCTACATGTCATACATCTCAAATGCGGAATGTGATTATACTTCTTTTGCCTATTTTTGTTGCGTCTCATCAAGAGTTGCAAAACAAAGAAAAAGATATGAGATGCTGCCAGGTTTTGGCCATGGAATCTAATGATCACTTCTGTCTATATTGCCTAAAGTTGGCCTTTGTGCAATAGATAAACTGTACTTACTTATATTACATTCAAATTTATCGAACTTTAGACCGTCCTCTTCCTTGCAGACTAAACCAATTCGACAAGCTATAGTATTTATATGTTTTTGTTTAATCCGAAATGCAGGCACTGCCAAAGATTATTCCAACGCACACTCTAGAACACGGAGCACAAGCCCTAAAATGATGTCCCTGTGGAAGAACGCTATTGATTCAGGCAAGGCATTATTGCTAGACGACATTGATCTAAAACCTGATGATCTCTTGAATAAGGTGGAAGAATTCGCTAGCATTTCCCAGGCCATAGAGCACACATATCCCGCTCTGGTTTTAACCAATAAACGCGTCCCTGAACAGTCAGGACTGATGTGGAGAGGCAGTTCCGATGATGACAATGACAGCGACGATGAGATCAGTGATGATGATCATGAAGATAAATATTACATTAACACCTCATTTGAAGCATTAGAGTCAACAGATCCTAAAGGATTATTACCAGTTGACTTTATAGTAAAGGAGTTCAGTGATGATGAGTAAATAAGTTGAAAGGAAATGAAGGTGAAAATAGGAAATAATGTAACCAAAATAGGAAGTCTTGTTTAATATTTTTTTTCTGTTTATTTTGATATTTATATGTATAGTTGTACAATATAATCAATGAAATTAACAAGTTGAAAAAAAATAAAGGCTCAATAGCAGCATTCATGTTAAATATAGAGCCATGTGCCCTCAAGAGTGCAACTTAGCGATCAATGAGAAAGATCGATGATTCTCATAAGAGATTATGATTGAAATCTCAGCAAAAATAAAAATGGCAAATTATTTCTTTTTATTTATTAATTGAGGTGTGTATCGAATACCACCATGATAAAAGAAATTCATAATACTCGAAGTGAGTTGATAATACATAAATTTTATAATGGTAGGACTATAAATGACTATAGTTTCATAAAGTTAAAAACAGTGGTGGATGCAGGATTTAATGATTGTGGGTGCTCATTTCCTTTAATATAAATCTGTTAGTAATCACATAGTGCATACGTGTGCTAACTCAAACTCTCTACTAGTAATATTATCATTACAAAAAGAGATTTCTAGTCTTAAAGTCATAATTGTAGTCGACGACTTTTTCATATGATAAAAACGATAAATAATAGCATCATTGCTTACATTTGTGAATATCTTACGCTCTACACAGCAAACTAAACAACCATTCAGAAATTCATCATTAATACTATTACGAACTTCATTTTAATGTACTTCATGGGGATGAGAAAGCTCGTTCCACAGAAGCAGTAGCAACGGGAAGAATGAGAGTCAACTTGATAATCTCATAAAAGCGGGCAGTGGAAAATATTTTAAAGCATAGGAAAAGTTAGAGCCTGTTTGGCTCAGCTTAAAAGTTGGTCAAACTGACTTAAAAACTGGTTTTTGACTTATTTAGTTGTTTGGCAATTCTCAAAATAACTTATTTTAAGTTAAAAAAAACTTATTTTAAGCCAAAAGTTAAAAGTTAGAATAGGGGTGCTTTTTTTTTTTATAGCTTATAAGCTCTTTTAAGTTGACCAAATTTTTAACTTTTTGCCCTTATTTCTTTTATTTTTATTTTTATTATTATTATTATTATTAATATTATTATTATTATTATTATTATTATTTATTATTATTATTATTATTATTATTATAATTATTATTATTAATATTTTATTATTTTATTATTATTATTATTTATTTATTTTATTACTCTTTATTATTATTATTATTATTATTATTATATATTATTATTATTACTATTATTATTATTTTATTATTTTTATTATTATTATTATTTATTTTATTATTCTTTATTATTATTATTATTATATATTATATATTATATATTATTAAATATTATTATTATTGTTATTATTATTATTTTTTCTTATTATTTTCATATTATTTTATTATTATTATTATTATTTATGATTATTATATATTATTATTATTATTTATTATTAAGATTAATATTTTATATATTATTATTATTATTTATTTTATTATTATTATTTATTATTATTATTATTATTATTATTATTTTCATATTGTTATATTATTATTATTATTATTATTATTTATATTTAATTATTATTATTATTATTTTATGATTTTTTATTATTATTATTATATATTATTATATATTATTATTATTATTATATATTATTATTAATATTTTATTATTTTTATTCTTTATTATTATTATATACTATTATTATTCTTTATTATTATTATTATTATATATTATATATTATTATTATTATTCTTTTCATATTATTTTATTATTATTATTATTATTTATTATTATTATTATTATTATTTATTATTATTATTATTATTATATATTATTATTATTATTTATTATTATTAATATATATTATATATTATTATTATTATTATTATTATTAAATTAATCAACTCTTATTATGTTAACAGCTTTTAAGAGTATTTCAGACATTTTGATTCAAAAAAGTGTTTACTAGCACTTATTTGCCAAACACATCAACAACTTTTTTTTTTAACTTCAGCACTTTTATCCAAACACATAACTACTCATTTTAAAAATAAGTTTCAGCAACACTTTCAAAAGTATTTTTAAAAGCTACTTTTTTAAGCCCATCCAAACGGACTCTTAATAATAAAAAAGAAAGAAAAAGTTAATTAGACTAAACTAATTAAGAATAGAAAAAGTCAAAACATGTACAAAATTCGGAGTAAAATAAGCCTTAATTAAAAAAAGATTTTTTTTTTTTAAAAAAAGGGTGCAAAATTCGCTGAAAAAAATAAATAAAAAAAATAATGGGGCTGAATCGAACCCTCGCACGCCTTATATTTCAAGGCATAAATCAGTACCCCCGCGACTACTTTTGTTCTATAGGTGCTTATTTAATTCCAGTGGCGCATTTAACATAATATATATATATATATATATATACAAATTCGGAGTCATGGGTGTTCGAGCACCCGAAACTGACTATGTAGGTCCGCCCCTAGTTAAAGAAATGTAGCTATATCATGGAATTTTGTAGCAAGTACATAATATACACACACATCGATACAACTCGTTCGTGTGTTTTCAGTTAATATAATATCAGTTTGAGGTATATAACTAATATCCGCCCTGTGAATATAACTCGTTCACTGTTAATATCAGTATACGATATAACTAATTTCCGCTTCTAAATACAATTCTTTTGCTATATAACTAATACACGCTTCTAAAAATACAACTCTTTTGCTGACACCAACATGATATAACCTGATACAACAAGTTTCATGCTCTAAACTATAGCTAATGGGATAAATTTTCACTTTCAATTTCAATCGTGTCTTTTTTAAAATAGATTTAGAATAATCTCGCTATTATTATTCCACATAAAATAATCGAGCGATTTATCGAGAGATTATACACCAACCGCACCCCCAAACAACATCCAATTCCCATCATAGTCAAATTACTTGACTAATATTCTTATGCATAGTTGAATGGTTTAGAGAAAAAAAAGGTCCATCACTCGTAAGAGAAACAAGGAAGGGCCTTTGGTGCAACAAAGGGGGGGAACCAAGATGGAAACAAATCCCTTTCATTTAATCAAACCATTATTCTCCATCTTCAGGCCAATAAGGTACAATGTGAATCACCTTAAAGTTTAGATGTTTCTTCTTGTTTCTCTTTTTTCCTTTATTGTTTATCCCTAGTAATTTCAACAGAGAAACATAGAACAGAAATCTCCTTTTTTTTTTTTTTTTTTTTTTTTTTTTTTTTTAGCATTAGGTTTTAAGATTAACTTTTTTTGTGTGGGGGTTCTTGTTATACCTCCAATTTTGATTTCTGGGTTTCACCTCTTTTTGATCCTAGACGCTTCTTTAGGTGCAGCTCAGAAAAAAAAAAATTGAAAAAAAGATTAGATTTTTTTGATTGATTCATCAAGATTTTTTCTGGGTATGTTTTATTTTCTTGTCTAATGTTTGTGTAAATAGTCAATTTTTGTGTTTTGGGTGTTTGCTTTGTGCCTATGTATTTATTTACCTATAGAAAGGAATATAGCTTCACAAGAGTAAGGTTAACGTACATTCTATTCTCCTCGACCCTACTTGTTGGGTTACGCGGGGTATGTTGTTGTTGTTGATATGAGAGTCAAGAAAATATTCTCAGAATTGACACAACATTTTAATATTGTAGTCAATTTTAGTTGGTGGTTGGTTATGTGAGTTTATTCCAGATTTCCTTTTGAAGTATCTTTTAAGGTTTATGTTAAAAGTATTTATATTGGGCCACAATCTCGGAATCCAAGTTTGCCAAAAGTACCAGTAGATGCATGTATAAGTCGACTTTTGAACCAAACTTTTATATGGTAATATGACTGTCTACGGATTATGTGGTGTCTAGTGCTGGCATCATGGTGGATTTTCAGAAGATAGAGGCTGTGAAGAGTTGGCCTCGACCTACCACTCCGACAGAGGTTTAGCTTGATAAGCTAAATAAACCAATAATGATAATCAAAATGATGACATAACTTACCTTGTAAAAATTTCAACAAAGTAATGATTGAAAAGTTAATTTGATATTGTTATATCTTGTCAAAAGAAAGTTTGAGAATAGTTCAATGAAATTTGAATTGATTTTTAGAAGTTGTAAAGAAAAATAAGTTCCCAAAAGTAGCGATGGGTTGAAGGCTAGCTCACCCAGTCAGCTCGCTCTCTGCCTTCACGGTTGAGGCGTATTGGGCAATGCTTTTCTTTTCTTTTCTTGAATTCGAAACTCTCCCTCCTACTCTTAACCTGACACCTACCCGGTGACAATGTATTTTGCCATGCTTATCTTGTTCCGCTCTTGATATTGTTTGCTGGTTTGTTTTTAACAGTGTGAATGTCCTTTTTATGATAATGTAGCAATCTAGCCTACAATCTGTGTTAAGGAACTTCCGTCCTTGCTTTTTTGAGTGTTTCTTATTCTGTTCTAGGGTTCTGCAATCTGCATCTTGAATTTTTGTTTTGCTCAGTACATTATGGATATCAGGGGTGAAGGTACATGTAATGACGAGGGTTCAATTTGTTGGAAAATTATACTGTAAAAATAGGATAAAACTAAACCATTTTGTGTATAATATGTGTGTGTTGTTTTGTCTCAAAAAGATATATGTGTGTGCTGTTGAATCCTCTTAACATAAGGAAGCTTCTAGTTTAGTGGCTAAGTTGGTTCAAGAATTGTTTCAGGTCATACTTTCTAGTCCTGTGTTATGTTCTTGCATTTTTATTGAATTCCCTTTTATAGTATTTTTTGGCTCTGGCGTCGAGGATATCATAGTGAGTTATAAACCAAAATCATTCCTAAGTTTGTAACGAACTTCTGGTAGATTTCACTTTATACTAAAGATTAGACTGTTTTGACTCCTTTTTGTAAATTGTAAAGGAGCCTTTAAAAGTGGTTGGTGATCAATTTTTTCTTCTAGTTCTGCTGGATATAAAAAAGGAAAAAGTAATCTTCCATAAAAAAAATACCATTCTTCAATTTGAGATATCACATAGAGTCTAAAGTTCTTGAATTCTTGCTATAGCTGTAGGTTGTTCCACCTTTCAGATAAAAGAAATATAAACTCAAGCTTTGAACGATTAATACTTACAATGAGCTTCTTAACAGGATGTTCTAAACATACTTGGCGGCCAGTCATGAGAACAGCCACCGCAAGTTATTGGTTGACCTGGAATTTCTTATTCTTGGGTTTGGGGGTCATCGTACTTGTAGGAATTGCAGCACTCATAATATGGAAGTATGAAGGTTCGCCAAAGTTGGGAATCAAGGAAAGAGATAGTAAGAAAAAAAAGGTTGGGTTCTTGTACAAAGATGAAGCTTGGACCACATGTCACAAATCAATCAATCCTGCTTGGCTGCTTGCTTACAGGCTAATTGCTTTCAGTTTTCTTCTATCAATGCTCTCCTCAGATGCTTATATGAATAGTTCAGATATATTCTTTTTCTATACTCAGTAAGGCCATCTCCTTATTACTTCCTCCATATTTCTTCTAGGCTTGATTCTGTTTTGGGCGCTCTTGCTAACTTGTATCTTTGTTAATATCTTTGGATTCTGTGGGTTATCCTTCCCTAATGGAGTACTACTTCAATCCCTGATCAAGTTAAGGTTTATCTTAAAAATCGGAATAAATGTGTGCTGGAAATGTCCTCTTTAATGGTCATGCCATTGCTATCTTTTTAGCTTTTTCTTTTATTATTTGATGCTCATTCATGATTATTTAAAATCCTTAGCTTCTAAGGGATGTCTTATCGATCAAGTTTCCCCTTGATATTGATAGAGCTATACTAGAAGCCTAATTATCTCTTGAAGCTTTCAAAATTTAAGAGAATTGTGTTTAATGAATTTCAGTTTTACACGTTCATATACGATTTTACTTGCTCATAGCATGATACTTAGTCTTATATTTGCTTTTGATAATTCTTTTTGTACTGGACAGGTGGACATTCTCTTTGGTCACTATCTATTTTGGGGTATGTTACTCAGCAATTAAACCATATTTACCATGCATTTCAACATATGATCTGGAGGATGTGAATCTCTTGAGATCTGCCCTCTATTGTTATTTTTCATATAGATGCATATACAAAATGAAAATGTTTTTTCCTCATCCAAAGCATAGTAACTATCCCCCTAGCTATATAGCTCTGGGAATATTCTCTTATTACAACATTATCATCTCTACCCCTTGCGTATTTAGTATCAAATTTCCTTTGTTTCATTAACTTGGTTATGTTCTCAACGAAATTCTGTAGCTAGGGTCTTCACTCTCCATCTATGGCTGTATCCAATATCGAAAGGGTGTTACCAGTGCAAAAGTTTGTTGTATTGATGTAGAGAGAAACGATTCTCCAACTCTTGAGAAGAATGCAAGTTTACCTGGCGTATCCAAGGATTTGAGTTCCGTTGAGGAAACTGATGATAGAGAACCGGCTGGTTATTTGGGCTATCTCTTTCAGATAATTTTTCAGGCATGTTCTCTCAAGATTCACCTCATATTTGTTTTTATATTTTTCTGATTATGGAGTAAATCAGAATATTTAATTTTATTTTTCATTTCTTTCTTTCCTTATACTCATTTATGGCATATGTAACCTATTATGGCCATTTCCTCATTTGTTATAGATATTGAATTTAATATTTTTCAATCTAATTAGCTATATTAACATGTGTTAGGCCTCTAGTAGAAATGTGACTTTGTATTTGTTACTGGTTGATCCGGTTTTATGAGTCGTTTTGACATCACTTCTCATGTCTCGTTATGATCCTCTTTTTCCTAGTTTAAGTTGCTATCTGGAAGGGAAGCTGCACCCTTCAAAGAGGTTCAAGGACATTATCTTGGCTGATTTTCTTTTATTTTGATTTTGTTCAAAACTTTTAGGTCTGTGCTGGTGCCGTGGTGCTTACGGATTGCGTTTATTGGCTTCTTATCTACCCGTTTTTCTTGCCCAGTGGTTCCGGATTGCAATTTGTAAGTTCTAAGAACTGTAGTTTCCTTAGTTGAGTCTTATTTCATTATAGTTAACTGGCTTGACTCTATTTCCCTTTTACATTTTTCTTCAATTTGTGGCTTCTGTGTACTCCCTCTCCCTCTGTTACAATTTGTTTATCTTCCTTTTTTTTTGTCTATTTTAAAAAGAATGTCTCTTCCCTTTTTTGGCAACTCGTTGATTCCAACTTTCCACATGTCATGTTTAAGACACAAGATTAAAAGGTATTTTGGTACATTGTACATATCTTAAGTTTAGTTTAAGACCACAAGACTCAAAAGTCTTCTTTACTTTCGTAAACTCGATGCCAAGTCAAAACTAAACAAACATATTGAAACGGAGGGAGTATTTATTATGCAATACAGCCTGGTCATGCACTGTAGTGCTAAGTCCAGAGTGTTGTTCAGTTATGCGTTGCTACTCAACTTTTTCAATTTTGGGGTCATTAACGACTCACCTCTGGTTTAAAATTTGGCAATTTCTTTTACAATCAAGTATCACTTTTCCTTTCTTGATTGTGTGGTTGTTCTCACCCTCCTCGCCTTTGCTTTAGTTTCTGACTATTAACTGTGCCGAGTTCTGAAATTAAGGCAAAAGATGTATAATCTACCACATCTATAATTTACATGAAAAATTCACTGGAATGTTCTTGTACCGATACTTCCACTGCACACGATGATTGAAAAGAACAATTTTACATGGATTCCTTCATTAATTGTGTAACTTGTCGACATGGAAAGGCTTCTCTAATCTAGTGAACAGTTGAGCAGTGACATCCGCACGTATGTGTAGAGATCATGATTAGTATTTATTTCTGCTTTGCACATAGTTTAAATGATGTTTAACATGTTTTAATCACAAGTTGATTTCTTCCGATCTATGCAGCTAGTTATTGGTATGCATTCTATCAATGCTATTACCCTGCTCGGCGACGTGATTCTGAATTCTCTAGTAAGTTTGCATTCACAACTGGCTTAAGCTATAAACGTATCCCATGCCCAAACTGTGGCTAACATACTTTCTTGCTTCCTTCCAGCGGTTCCCTTTCTTCAGATTTGCATATTTTGTTCTTTATACATGCACATTTGTCTCATTCCAGTGGCTCGTCCATATGTGTGTCTCAAAGTGGTAATGTTTGCTTATGCCATGCTTGTCGTCATTGTTTTTTCAGAAAGTTAAGAGTCTATTCTGTTACTAATAAGAGTTAACTCTTGTTGCAACAGGTGGCCTTATCCCTTCCTGGATATTTCATACAAATACGCTCCCTTAGTGTACGTGTCCAATTGCTCTCATATATACAAAATTTACATCATGAAATGTCTTCTATCAACTAGTTAAGATTAAAACCTTCATTAAGTGCAACTACTGAGATCCGTATGATTAAGATTAAAACCTTCATTACGTGCAAATAAACGATCATAAGCTTATCGTTATGCCTCATGTGTAATTGTAGGTACTTGATGGTTGGTGTGGTTCATCTCCCTTGCTATGGTTTGTTTGCCTTGGTGATAGCATTGAAGTATTGGTTAGCAAGATTGTTCAAATGGACTATTAGAAAGCTATCTGGAGACAAACAATGAGTTCAAATACCATTAAACAAGAGTCAAAAAACCATTATTATACACTAGTAATTCTTAAACCAAATGTCTTTTTTTTTCTTTTAAATTGTTAGTGTTGCTCAGATTTATGAGCTAAGCAACACAAGCTATTCTATTTATACTTTTTACCCTCATCCCGAGTTCGAGATCATCATGTATATATATATATATATATATATATATATATATATGATTTTTTTTTCTTTTATATCCTCGAAACCAAACAAAACTAGAAAGAAAATGGGAATTGCTCCTCTCTTCCTTCACTTGCAGAACCAGTTATTTGAGTCTGGTTTGAAATGTTGATGTTGTTGATGTGTTACTCTCTTGTATAATTACTCCTTGAAGTGAAATCCGCTTCAGCATCAACAGATTCGGAAGAAATGGAAAGAGATTTTACTCCCACATTCTTGAATTTCGTTTGTATATCCTTTTCATATCTGATATGTTCTACTTGAGTCGAGGATCTATCGAAAAACAACCTCAGTAAGGTTAAGGTTGCATATACACCACCCTCTCCGAACTCCTTATGTAATTGTTGCTTGAATCTGCATGAGTAACTAACTACCTCCATATTGTCTACTATTCACAGCTTGTGTTGCAAAACACTAAAGTCTATAATTGTGGGGAGTTATTTCTCCCTTTTAACAGACATTACAATGCACAATTCAAATAGTCAAAACTCTAAAGCGAACATTGAATGCTGAGTGGGACACAACATTCTTAATATTCTTCTACATTATGGAGATATTAAGTACCCAATAGAATAATCGAGGTGTAGACAAACAACGAGTCCTACAACAATAACAAGATAAGCGTTCAATTGTCAAGAAATATTATCTTCACAAATCGCTCATCAATACATCGATGAAGCATCCAAATCTTGGCAGAAGTGATGCACTCTTTGGAACTCATTATCCACCAAGTTTCGAACCATATGCCAATAGTGTGAAGAGCATTTCTTGGTCTTTAAAAAAACACGCTATTTAACATTTCCATTAGTTCAAACATATCAGAAACACAGAAGAAAAATTATGCACAGGAAATTGTTTGGGTTTTATTTGTCCTAATTTTTATAGGTATTCCTTTTAGGAAAAGATTTTGGATTGGCTAGTCCTTTTTCTGGTAGGAAAAGGTTTAGGACTCTATAAATAGAGGCATGTTCCGTCTAACTTAATCAACATTCACAATGTAGTCTTAAGGGCTTTGAGAGTTTTGTTTAGGGGAAGAATTTGTGGGTCACAAGCTTGATACGTTATCACTTGTGTGAACCTCCCATGTATTCTGAGTGAATTGGTTGAGGTTGTTTCTCTCTATATTTTGTACTCTCATATTTATAGTGGATTGCTCATCTCCTTTGTGGATGTAGGTCGATTGACCGAACCACGTTAAATCTTTGTGTCTTTCGATGTATTTCTCGTTTGTCTTCTTACTTATGGTCTTTCGTGCTAGCTTCCGCATTACACCTGCTTATTTCGGTCCTAACAGGAAAGTCCTTTGCCATGAAAAGCAGCCAGCACAAAATAAAGGGAAGTAATCAAAATCCAATGACAAGATAATTCTAGGCACAACAAGAATAATGTTTAGGTGAGGATTGCCAATAGAACATAAATAAAACTCTTCATATTCCTATCCCTAATTTGAATATGTTTTCCAAGTTGCCCGTAACAAACGCTAAAATGGTTGTAGTGATTGTCTCAACTCAATAACCAAACAATAGAGAGAACAAATAAACAAAAAAACAAGCTTTGATTCATACAAAAACGAGAAATTACAATATGAAGACTTGAACAATAACAGTAATTATAAAGAAGAAGGGATGAGAGGGAACTAAGAGAGAATTGGGGATGAGAAGTATAATCTTTGCCTAAGCATAATCATAATTTGCATAACCCTGTTTTGCTCTCATTAATCTTTATTTATCAACCAGGATCTCACACATAGACACTTAATTTGGTGGTGGGTCGCTTTGCCAATTACTCTGTTATGACATTCAGAAAAAGCAAATGACTTTCACTATATGAAAGCATTTACAGTTGATTTGCTTGTATCAGTGTATTGTGTCAAATTGTTATAGAAGTGAGAAATTATATATTTATTTTATGAACATTTTCTTATTGGGAAAACTAAACAGTTAATACCTATAAATCGAAAACTGATAATGAATATCTTATTGGTTTAGCATATTTAAAATTTGATACACCGAACCAATAATACATAAAACTGAACCAACCGATACACACCACTAATAAAATGTGTGACATCAATTAAACTCTCCATCTCCTAGGATATAACTTGTGTATCAATGATGGTGAATGTGAATCGAAATTATAAACTTGATAAATATAGTTAGTGAATTTTTTTTCCCAAAATAAACTAAAATTAAAGAAAATTTGATTTTTGAATTAATAAATTAACATCAAGAATTCACTTTTAAAATAAAAAATAAAAAAAATAATCCGACCTGCCGGATTCGAACCAGCGACCTAAGGATAACAGCAACAACTACAGTCCTCCGCTCTACCAGCTGAGCTAAGGTCGGAACTTATTAAAACAACACAATTATTAATCCTATCACAATTTCAAAGTTGTAAAAGATGTTATCAATAATTGAATAACAAAAAATCGAGGATTATGACAAAAGGTTAGTCAGTAGTCGTTCTTGTTTTTATAATCTATTTTTATTTTTTATATTTGATTTTGATATAGTTTACTTGAGTCGAGGTCTATCGAAAACAGTCTCTCTAAGATTCACACGATAGGAATAAAGTTGTGTACGCATCATCTTTCTCTAGATATATTGTTATTGTAATTGTAATAACCAAAATTATTTAAAGATAAAGAGTCTTGTTATAACAATCTCTTATTTAAAGTACAAATTTTTATATCATAATTAATTAATTTAATATACTACCATAGGTTATTAGTGTGGTCATGTATATTTAATTAAGATTAGTTAACAGAAAGCACTACTTTTATTATTTAAACTAGAATTGCAAGACGTGTTTGGTTAAGGGCTATAAAAAAAATTAAAAAATTGTAACTTATCTTAGGTTATAAAATTTAATTTAATAAAATGTAAAAGGTTGTGGACCAAATCTACTTTATAAGTTTTCCTTAATCTATAAGTGAATGCATGAAAGAGACTTTCACTAAGATATCTAATATTCTCAATAATATATTTACCAATTTGAAGTTTAGTTACGCCACGTATATTCAATTTTTTAATCAATTGAAAAAAAAAATTCTAATATTAGACACATATTGATATTTTATTAATGTTAAATTTCACTTATTAGATATTTTTTATTGACGTAGAACTAAATTATCAACAAAAAAATATCTTGAAAGCAAAGTAATAAAGTTTTAAAGCACTCACAATATAAAGCAGATGCATCAATAAAGATGTTTGAAACATAAAAAAATACTCGAAGCATGAAGTAAGCACGTCAATGAAGAGGTATTCGCCTCTCATAATTAGTATTGAAATACCCTCGATATGAAATCGACAGGTTAATAAAATGTATTTACGTCTAGCCTCTTATTTATATTCAAATATCTTCGACATAAAGTAGGTATATCGGTGAAGAAGTATATGTTTTAGGGTCTTATGAATGTTAGATTGATTGATGATTGATAAATAATCTATTGAATATTAATTTAGTTGATTAATTTGCTTGGCATCATGTATATATTTGTAGTTGATGATAATTTAATTATACACAAATGGACAATTAATTGTCGTTGTCTATTTTCAATTCATTTATTTGAGTCCATTAGACGTAATTAATTAATTTTAAAGGATAATGTTTATCCAAAACAATTCACCGTCCTTGAATGACTTGTTCCAATAAATAATTAATCATATTATTTCCACTATAACCATTCAATTTTTGGATGCGATAAGAGAAGCTAACTTTTTTTAATTTATTTTTATCTGTTCGTTTAAAATTTATTGATCTGATTAATGACTTGAGTTTGTGATATAAAAATAAAATGATTTCATATATCTTATAAAATCATTTATATCAAATAATTTTTTGTATAAATATATGCAACAATAAATTTGGACAAATTCATGAATTTAAACTTAAAGATTTTCGATATCGAGCATATCTTTTTTACTATATAAAACTATGTTATACATACGATTCTACAAAAGATATATTTTAAACTTTGGCTTTTTCTTTGATTATTTATGCTTTTACGACTTTTAGGTACCTAAATTAAATTATTCTTGATACCACTATCACTTCAAACTTTAATTAATCAAAGATAAACTTTTTAAATTAACTTAAAAGTTATTCTTTATATAGAGAGAATTTATTGATGCTGTTTAGAACATTATCGTGACAAGGAATAAAATTGAAACAAAAAAAAGAAGAAGAAAAAAAAAAGATACGAATATTTTCTTTATCAATATCTCTACTTAATTATCGGTGATTTGATAATTGGTTAGGAGCTAAATTATTTTATATATTTTTAATTCAAAATCAGTAATATCATGTTGTTCGGTTTATAATTTTAAATGCATATAACTAAAGCAAATATATATTATGATAAAATTAATATATTGTATTTTATGCGTGATAAAGGATGAAATTAATACTCATATAATACGATATTAGGATTTAGGAGTAGTATATTACTAATGCAACTTTTTTTTTTTTTTGCAATTATAAAACTTAGTGTTATTTTTTTTTTCTTCCAAAAATTTTAAAATTTTGTATAGAGATTGAGTAAGTTAGACTTTTTAACTTTTTGGTCTCGAACTTTCTATCTTTAATTTAATTAGGAAGTTTATAATGTGAGTATCAAAAGTATTCTAGAATGTTGTTAGCCTAAACTAAAAGCAAGAAAATAATAATAATAATCTGCTTATTTGTTAAAACAATATTATGTGATAATAATTATGCTAATGAGAATTAGGCAATTCTTGTTATTTAGAAGTGTAATGTTTTTGAAAATCTAAGTGTTGCTATGATTTAATGTTTGATAAGATGCAATTCAATTTTATATAAAAAAAAATGAACCTCTTTGTTTTTTAAAATAATTTTATTGTTGGTAACTGAATTTCTTGTCATAGAAATTGTAATTCATTCTCATAGCTTAAAGCGTGCTAAAGATTTTTGCGATAAATATTAAACATATGAAAAATAAATCAATCATAAGTAAAACTTGAAGAAACCTAATTATTTTATGATAAATCAATAGTGCGGGTATAATTCTGTTCTTCCACTTAATTTTTTTTCCATATAATTTATCCATGATTTGAGGGTCATTAGTGATTTAGAGTTAGAGATGTCTCTCTTGGTACATATTTTTTCCTAATTACCTCCACTGTTCACGTAAATTTTACACTTTTCAAATTCTTTTAGGACACCAAAATATTCATAAGCATGAAAAAATCGCTTTAAAGATAAATACTAAGCGTTACATAGAAAATATTATGTCTTTCATTTGTTTATGGCCATGGAAGGCTCCAATTGACGTACCAATATTAATGTCAATAATAAAAGTTAATGAGATTATTAACAATATCAATAAAGAGGAGTAAGTACTTATCATTTATCAAGAGATAATTATGTTGCTAAACAACAAAGTAACATACGCAATAAGGGAGTAAACAACAAAAAAATTAAAGACGATTAATATAAAATGTTTAAGTAGCTACTTGTAAGAAAAATATTTTTTAATAATTAATGGGATAATCGTATATAATAGCAAACTAATAACCTAAAATAAATGGAGTAGCTACTGTTTGATTTAATTGTGCCACATAGCAAACGTTTGCCAAAGTTTGTCAGTCGCCTCTCTCCCAAAACTCTCGCTCGCCACTCTCCCATTCTCGCTCGCCACTCTCCATCTGCTCGCCTCTCTCGCTTTATACACAGAAGTGTATAAATTATGTTTCTGTTTTGTATAAAGCGAGAGAAAATTGTATATACACATGCAAAAATATATATCTTCGTGCTATAAACTTAATTATACAATTTACAAACATTTTACTTCGATTCAATTGCATACAAATGCAAATTTTATACAAATATTGCAGCGAAAAAGGCCAACGAATTATACAATTGCGAATTATACAATTGCAGTGAGATACAATTTTCTCTCGCTTTATACAACAGAAGTGTATAAATTGTGTTTCTGTTTTTGTATAAAGCGAGAAAAACATATAACTTCTTCCTATACACTTATAATTATACAATATACAAATATTTTACTTCGATTCAATTGTATGCAAAGCAAATTTTATACAGATATTGCAGCGAAATAGGCTAGCGAATTATACAATTGCGCATTATACAATTGCAGTGAAATAGGCCAGCGAATTATACAATTGCAGCGAAATAGGCCAGCGAATTATACAATTTAGGCCAGCGAATCATATAATTGTATATGTATAGCGAGGCCAGCGAATTATACAATTTAGGCTAGCGAATTATACAATTGTATATGTATAGCAAATTATACAGTTATATGTTTGCTATGGAGCACAATTATGCAAACTTTGCTATAGCATACAAATATGAATTTTTTGTTTGCTATATGTGAAAGTTGCCCATAATTAATTAGTGATTGAAATGTATTTTCTGAAATAATAAATTAATATTAACAAATGGAAGAGATTTTTGACGAGAGACTGATAATTTATCCTAATATTTATTAAAGTGAGTAATATAAAATTAAAAATTAAAAATACATGAAAAATGTCTCAATTTGCTTCTTTTGACGAAAAATATGTTCATCATAAATAACTTTTGTAGTATGAAAAATAGCATTAATTTGGAGAGAAAAGGGTTAAAATAGTCACTCATCTTTGAGTTAAAGCTCAAAGTGATCCTTGAATTTTAACATAGAGCACTAATAGTCCCTCATATTTGCAATATTGGTGCGTTTTTTGGTCCTCCCTAAAATTTTGTCTATTTTTTAAACGTTAATTTTGCCCAGAATTTTATATAAAGAATGTCCAATCGTCTTTTTATATATTTAGTAGAAATAATAACTCTATCTGAGAGAAGGTGATAAGAAAAACATCTTGTTCAGTTCACTAGAAATATTACTGCAGCTAAACTAAGAACATCTTAACATATTGCTTTGCAGAAAAGAAAAAATTCTACTATTGCACGTGAAATTATTGTGATAAATCTCTCGACTTTACCTGCAATACGATTTCTATAAAACAAAACAAAACAAAGTGTTTTTCTTCTCACATTTTTCATGTGGAGTTCTTATTTCTACTAAATATATAAAATAATGATTGCACATCCCATACATACGTTATGGATAAAATCAATGCTAAAAAATAGGTAAAAGTTTGGATGAGGACCAAAAATGCACCAATATTGCAAACATGAGGGACTATTAGTGCTCCATGTGAAAACTCAAGGATCAATTTGAGCCTTAATCAAAAGAAGAGTGACTATTTTGATCCTTTCCTCAATTCTGGACAACCTATATAAGACAACAACAAATACTCCTAAAAATTAAAATTTAAACAATAAATTCACGATGATAAATTTTATATTGAGAATAAAATACGTTCTATTAGAGGTGATTTAATATTTAAAAAGACTCAAATTTAAGATTTTTGAATAAAAATGAAACTCGTTACTTAGAAAATTTTTAATCCAACACTTTAAGGATGAAAAAATATTTACGATTCCACAATTTTCATAGTTGATAGCTACCCTCTTCTCATGTGCAGTGTTTCTGGGTATGGAATTATATCTACTTTTTAAGTACAATATTTTAAATATAAAATTAAAAAATTATTAAAAACTGACTTGTTTGTCTCTCAAATAAATCACTTTTCAGATGTACCACTTTTTCACACACACTAGACAAAATTGCTAGATTTTATAAGTACTTCAACTTTGAGTTTGTGGTATCATTGATAAAATTCTACTCTATTAATTTAAATAATGAATTTTGAATTCAAATCTTAGGTTTAAAAATAAATTTCGATTGAAAAATATTTCTTTAACATGACTTGAATGATATAATTAAAATTAATTGAAAATTTTAATTTTAATATCAATTATCAAAGGAAAAAATAATTAAGTATGTCAAACCTAACGACATAAATATGTTTAAATGAGGTGAAGTAGTACTTAATACTCCTTGCCTTAAAAAATAAGTAACAAATAGTATATCAGTAGGTACTCATTTGTTTTAACTTTGATGTTGAAAAAAATATAGGGTTCAAAAACCTTATATGATTATTTTATTTATTTGTATAAAAAAAAAGTATGTAATTCAAAGCTAGTCACATAATAATATATCAAGAAGATATAATCATAATTAAAAATTAATTTCTTGAATTGTTGACAACATCATACACACTTTTCACATATAATTTGAATAGATTGCTTTTATATATATATATATATATATATATATATATATAGATAGATAGATAGATAGATAGATATATAGATAGATAGATAGATAGATATATATATATAGATATATAGATAGATAGATAGATATAGTATAATTGTGGTGTTACTATTCGATAATGTGTATCTTAATTAATTTTATAAAAACTTAATTACATCTCACTAGATAACTTTATGTCTTTAACCATCAACGTTTAGAACAAATAAAAGGAAATTACATAATATTTTTATTTCTGGAATTTGAATATGAGTAACCTGTTAAATTTGACAAGATTCAAAAATGGATTAATGAGAAGATATGGTAGTTAGGAGGATAATTCTTCATTGGTAGAAAAGTCAAAGATAACATCTTTTGTAGGTGAAATTTAGGTGAACAATAAATTAGTTTCACAAGGTAAATCTTGACATTTTGACATATTGTGATGTCATGGATGACATCAATAGGAAGAATTCACTCCTACAAATAGGTAGCTCCTAATTCAATTGTAACACACCTCTCACTTGCCTTCTCATCTCCTAAGGCATTTGTTCTTCTTTCTCTCTTGTAGTATTTCACTTGTACTCTTTTGGAGTGAAATAAATATTGGTTGGTAGTGTCCGAGAAATAGGCAAAAGAAAACAAAAGTTTGTTGAACCTCGTTAATTTCTGGTGTTCCTTTTATTGTTGTCTCATTTACTATTTATTAGCTACCTTTAGATATAATAGTTGTGATTCCATCACTCTCTATATATTCGGCTTCCGCAACAATTGGTATCAGAGCCAAGGTATTATCTGAGTATGCTCTGTGGTTGCAGCATAGTCTGAACTTCCACATCAGAAAAAGATTTGCTTTGGTTCTTGCATTGTTAGCTAGTAAATAGTATTTATAGTAAAATGGGAGACAAGAAAAATGATGAGTCCACATCAAGTGTCAATAATACGTCATCATTGACATCTTCGCTTATGACAAGAATTGTGTCAAATGCGAAATTTGCAGTTGAAATTTTTGACGGGTCAGGACATTTCGGAATGTGGCAAGGCGAGGTCCTTGATGTTCTTTTTCAACGAAGGCTAGATATTGCCATTGAAGAAAAGAAACCAGACGGTGTAGGAGAAGAAGATTGGAAGATTATCAACCGTGTTGCTTGCGGTACCATTCGATCTTACCTTGCAAGAGAACAAAAGTATCCATACACGAAGGAAACATCTGCAAATAAATTATGAAATTCATTGGAGGAGAAATTCTTGACGAAAACAGTCAAAATAAACTTTACATGAAAAGAAGACTGTTACGCTTCACTTATATTCCTGGTAGCACAATGAATGATCATATCACCAGCTTTAATAAGTTAGCGACAGATTTGCGGAATATGGACGTGACTTTTACGAATGGAGATATGGACTTAATGTTGTTAAGTTCACTTCCCGATGAGTTCGAGCATCTTGAAACGACTCTACTGCATGGGAATGATGAAGTATCTCTCAAAGAAGTTTGTTCTGCCTTATAGAGTTATGAACAAAAAAAGAGAGAAAAACAAAAAGGCGGAGAAGCAGAAGCACTGGTTGCAAGAGGTCGTTCTTAAAATCATATGAGAACGAAGAAAGGGAGATCCAAGTCAAGATCGAGACTCAGCAAAGATGAATGTGCCTTTTGCCGAGAAAAAGGGCATTGGAAGAAAGACTGCCCAAAGTTGAATAGCAAAGCCAAACCAAATAATGGGAAGGCTGTCATGGATTCAAATGTGGCTGATTGTGATAACTCCGATTACTCACTAGTTACAACAGATCCATCAAAATCATCTGATGTATGGTTGATGGACTCAGCTTGTAGTTATCATATGTGTCCCAATCGGGACTGGTTTATTGATTTACAAGAAGGAGAATGTGGAGTTATTCACACTGCAAACAACAATCCTCTTACCGCATATGGTGTTGGTTTAATCCGATTAAGGAACCATGATGGATTAAGTAGAACATTAACATATGTTCGATATGTACCAGATTTGAAGAAAAATCTCATTTCTGTAGGAGCCCTAGAATCAAAGGGGTTCAAAGTCATTGCAGATAATGGCGTGATGAGAATATGCTCTGGTGCACTGGTGGTAATGAAGGCAATTCGAAGAAATAAATACATGTACCACTATCAAGGTAGTACAGTTATTGGGATAGCGGCAACAACATCCAATGACGAGAAGGAGGCAGAAATGACCAAGCTGTGGCATATGCGCTTGGGACATGCTGGAGGGAAATCCTTGAAAACTTTATCAGATCAAGGATTGCTAAAAGGAGTAAAAACTTGCAACTTGGAGTTTTGTGAGCATTGTATCAAGGGAAAGCAAACAAGGGTTAAATTTGGAACAGCTATCCATAATACTAAAGGTATTTTGGATTATGTTCATTCGGATGTTTGGGGTGCTTCCAAAACACCTTCATTAGGTGGGAAACACTATTTTGTAACCTTTGTTGATGACTTTTCTCGAAGATTGTAGGTGTATACGATGAAAACAAAAGATGAAGTTTTGGGAATTTTTCTCAAATGGAAGGCGATGATAGAAACTCAAAGTGGCAGAAAGATCAAGTGTCTTCGCACAGACAATGGTGGCGAATACAAAAATGATCTTTTTCAAAAGAATTGTGAGGAAAATGGCATCGTCAGACATTTCACCGTCAGAAATACACCACAACAGAATGGAGTGGCAGAACGCATGAACCGAACTTTGCTGGAGAAAGTTCGATGTATGTTGTCCAATGCTGGCTTGGGCAAAGAATTTTGGGCTGAGGCAATAACATATGCGTGCCACCTCATTAATCGTCTACCATCTGCTGCTATTGGTGGGAAGACACCATTTGAAAAATGGTATGGAAAACCTGCTGAAGATTATGGTTCTTTATATGTATTTGGCTCAATTGCATATTATCATGTAAGAGAGTCAAAATTGGACCCAAGAGCAAAAAAAGCTTTATTTATGAGAATTACTTTTGGAGTCAAAGGATACCGTTTATGGTGTCCTGAGACAAGAAAAGTTATTTTCAGCAGGGATGTTACCTTTCATGAATCTGCCTTGACAAATAAGGTAACACTTGAAGAAGCCAAACAAATTGATGGTGCTTCAAAGCAGGTGGAGTTTGAGGGAAAGATAATTTTCCCAACACAGGGATCAAACAAGAAAACAACAGAAGATTTTCCTCTTGAAGGAGAGCCAGTCGAAGAGGAGGTTCCATCTCAAGAACCTCAACTTGAATCAATAGCAACGAGCAAGCCAAAAAGGACAATAAGAATGTTGGAATTCTGACCCCCAAATTCGCCTTAGGAACAGGTTTGTTCTATATGTTCCTTTGCAGAATTACAGCAGTTACGTTTTGTGAAGCAAATAAAATAATGACACAATATTTTATCGCGGAAAACCCCAACTCACAAGGGTAAAAACCACGACCTACACCTCTGTAGGATGTAACTCCACTTTATTAAACTTCAAGTCTCAACAAAAGATTACAAAGCTATGTAACCTAAGGAATTATAAACTCTAATCCCTAGAGGAATTATAAACTCTAATTCCTAGCTAAGAAATTATAAACTCTAATTTCTAGCTACCCAAAGACACAAAAACCCCCGGTTTTATATCTTCTAATGTTCTTCAAGTTCTACAACTTGTCGAACAACTCCTACTCACAAAACTCAGATTGTAACCAAGACTCTTGAATACAATCTTACAATTTTTCCTCACAAATTGCAACACCCCCAATAAATCTTCAAAACTCTCTCAAACCTCTTGATTGTGTTTTGATCTTCTCTCTGTGTAAGTGCGCAATTTTTTCTGATGCAAATAGCTCCCTATTTATAGATCAGAACTTCACCAACTCCTTGTATAATTCAACTTGTATTTGCCTTCTACAAATCCTTGTTGACTTCTACTTGGACTCCTTTTCTACAGAATTTCCTTAAATAAATAAGAAAGCACAATTTCCTTAAATAAATAAGAAATCACAATTTCCTTAAATAAATAAGAAAACACAATTTCCTTAAATAGATTTTCTTAAATAGGAATTAGTTTTCCTTCTTTCACTTGGCTTTGAGCTCCTTTATAAAAGGAAACTCTTTGTACTGGTTGCTTGTCGAAAAAATAATAATTCCACAGCTTTATAACTTCTAATTCACGTGGTTGACGTTCTCCTTATCCAAGTCGGATTCGTTCTGTAAGGAACACGTCTGTACAACCTGTTTCTTTCATCTGTTCCTGTATTTGTCAATTATCAAAATCTTTCTCATTCTAACAAAGAAAACCTGCTCGACTCACAGATATAGTGGCTTGTGCTAACTCAATTGCAGCCGATGACATTCCTACCACTTATAAAGACGCAGTCCAAAGTTCACAAGAAGATAAGTGGAGGAATGCCATGGATGAAGAAATGCAATCCCTTCATCAGAATCATACATGGAGATTGGCCAATCTCTCAGAGGGCAAGAAAACAATTGGGTGCAAATGGGTATTTGCAAAGAAAAAGGGATTTCCTAACCAAGAAGATGCTCGCTACAAAGCAAGATTGGTGGCCAAAGGATATGCTCAAAAGGAGGGAATTGATTATAATGAGGTATTTTCTCCAGTTGTGAAACACTCCTCCATTAGAGTTTTGTTGGCTTTGGTAGCACAGTTGAAATTAGAACTAGTTCAGTTGGATGTAAAAACAACTTTTTTACATGGAGAGTTGGAAGAGGAAATCTATATGACTCAGCCAGAAGGATTCAAAGTTGATGGAAAAGAAAATATGGTGTGCAAACTTGAAAAATCATTGTACGGAGACAATGGTACAAACGATTTGACAAGTTTATGTTGCAGCAAAGGTACATAAGAAGCAAATACGATTATTGTGTGTATTTGCGCAAGCTTAAAGATAATTTCTTTATATATCTTCTCCTATATGTTGATGATATGTTGATAGCTTCTAAAAGTCAAGAGGAAATTGAGAAGCTAAAGATTCAACTAAGAAAGGAGTTTGAGATGAAGGATTTGGGTGAGGCAAAGAAGATTCTTGGCATGGATATAAAAAGAGATAGACATTCAAAGAAACTCTATTTATCGCAGAATGAATATTTCAAGAGAGTACTAAAGCGATTCGGTATGAATGAAAAAACGAAGTCGGTTAGCACTCTGTTTGCTCCTCATTTTAAGCTTAGTGATGCTATGTCACCTAAGAATGAAGTTGAACGAGAATATATGTCAAGAGTACCATACGCGAATGCTATTGGTAGCTTGATGTATGCAATGGTTTGCACAATGCCAGATATTTCACACGCTGTTGGAGTTGTAAGCAGGTACATGCACAATCCTGGAAAGGATCATTGGCAGTCTGTAAAATGGATTCTACGGTATATTCATAATACTGTAGATGTTGGTTTGGTTTTCGAGCAGAAAGATAGTCAATATCTTGTTGGATATTATGACTCAGATTATGCAGGTGATTCGGACAAACGAAGATCAACTACTGGTTATGTTTTCACTATTGCAAATGCACCAGTTAGTTGGAAGTCTACTTTGCAGTCAACAGTTGCTTTGTCTACCACTGATGCAGAGTACATGGCAATTACAGAGGCTGCGAAGGAAGCAATTTGGCTTCAAGGATTGCTTAGAGAACTTGGTATTGGACAAGAAGGAATCACAATATTTTGTGATAGTCAGAGTGCTATTCAATTAGCAAAGAACCAAGTTTATCATGCAAGGACGAAGCATATTGACGTCCGATATCATTTCATACGAGAGATCATAGAAGATGGTGGAGTCATAATGCAGAAAATTCATACTACGGATAATCCTGCCGATATGTTGACAAAAGTGGTGACTGCGGTCAAGTTTCAACATTGTTTGAACTTGATCAACATTGAAGATTGAGGTTGAAGACACAATCAAAATTGTTGTTGAGAGAAAGTTGAAAATGGAGAATCTTGCCAAGGTGGAGATTTGTTAAATTTGACAAGATTCAAAAATGGATTAATGAGAAGATATGGTAGTTAGGAGGATAATTCTTCATTGGTAGAAAAGTCAAAGCTAGCACCTTTTGTAGGTGAAATTTAGGTGAACAATAAATTAGTTTCACAAGGTAAATCTTGACATTTTGACATATTGTGATGTCATGGATGACATCAATAGGAAGAATTCACTCCTACAAATAGGTAGCTCCTAATTCATTTGTAACACACCTCTCACTTGCCTTCTCATCTCCTAAGGCATTTGTTCTTCTTTCTCTCTTGTAGTATTTCACTTGTACTCTTTTGGAGTGAAATAAATATTGGTTGGTAGTGTCCGAGGAATAGGCAAAAGAAAACAAAAGTTTGCTGAACCTCGTTAATTTCTGGTGTTCCTTTTATTGTTGTCTCATTTACTATTTATTAGCTACCTTTAGATATAGTAGTTGTGATTCCATCACTCTCTATATATTCGACTTCCACAACATAACCAACTTCATTTACTACTATACGACACTCTTGAATTAAATAAATCAATTTTATATATAGTAAAATGAATTATTCAAGTTGATTGTTGATATAAATAGAACACATTTTAGAAATATTTTTCTTTGTTTTAGAAAATATGACGAATTTAGAACCCTAGACTTTAGACTAAATTTTAGAAAATATGACGAATAATTTTTCAAAGCCCTTGAATTTAGACTTTGAATAAAACGGTTTACATAACATTTTCACACACTTTATATCATATGTGAAAATGCACGAGGAAACAAGTTGACAATTTTGACCAAAGTAAAATGTAGAAACATTCAAAGTGGGAATTTTCAATTTATAAATTTGTATTTTGAGATTAATAATTAATTTATAAAATAAATATATAATTTAAATTGAAAATATTAAATCAAATCAAATTCATATATCATACTCTAGCTCTGCTCTTTATTGTAGAACTATGGAGTCGTTTAGTAAAGTGTATAAAAATAATGTTAAATAAAATAGATTAGTGGTGATTACACTAAGAATACGGGTGTTTGGTTGCAGAGAGCATGTTATTCATGTATAAAATATTATACTATTAGTTTTACTATGTTTGTTAAAAAAATTTTAGTAGTTATGTATTCTTGTATTAATTATACATATATTATTTTTATGCATTGTTTGATTTGGTGCATATAAAAATAGAATACATGACATTCAAAAAATTATTTATAAAAATACCTTTCATTATTATGATAGAAAAGATTAAAAAAAGAATATTGAACAATTAAGTCTTTAATTAAGTTAATGCATACACTAAAATCATTCTATTATATAAAACTAATACATGTATTATTTTTTTTAATATACTCAACCGAACAATCCCTTGTCAAAAAAAAATATCACACATACACAAATCTAAATCTCACCATCCAACTATTTAAAATATGATTTTATCAAGAATTTAGCATTAATTCCAAACTTTATAAAAGTGGTAAAATTAATGAGATTATAAATACTCCATTTAACAATACTTATCTACTAAAAACAAAGTATTTAACCTTTCATCTCGTAAATGAGACATTAATTACTTTCGTATTAGAAAATTTAACGTTAATAAATAAGTTGTTTTTGGTATCTAATATAATAACTATCTTATTCAGATCATTCAATAATCAATATTTAATTCAAGTCTTAATCTATTTAAATTTGAGGTTAAATAAAATTATATTAATTATATACTTAATAACTTTCTTATACCGAAAAAGGTTTGAATCTAGTGGGTAAAGTAAATCACTCATTTTCAAAAATAATTCTAACAAAACTTGAACTCAAAATACAACGATAACAATAACAATAACATATCTAATATAATTTTACTAATAAAATTTTAAAAATATGTAATATATAACAACAATTACACTTACATATCCCGATAAAGTTCTTCAAGTAAAATCCAAAAAAAGTAACAGACACACACTTAACGCTATTTTGTAATACGTTATATATTTTAAACGAACTTAATATATTCATTAATATTTAAATTTTATCTTTATTTTTATAATTAAAAAGACATATTTTCGATATATATATCAATTCTTTTAAATATATTTTAAAAATTCCACCTTAGAAACCATGAACAATGCCGCTATTCATTCTGCTCCATTTACAATACAATGTGACCTTTCTGTAACACTTTCTCTCTCCTAATTTTCTCTCTCATCTCTGCAACTCCATGACCTTCATGATTATTTTACATTGGGAAAACAAAACTCAACCAAACCCCATTACAAAATTAGCATTTTCTTGAAGAATCAGCAAAAAATTAGGTGTTAAAACGAACTCTTAACAAACACAAGTCTTTATCATTCATCAATCACCTGTTTTTTTTCCACCAACAACGAAAACCCCATTTCATCTTCTTTGGGTTTTATAAAGATGATAGAACCCAAAAAACAGAGCAAAAACAGAGGTTTTTATGTAAGAATGAAGCTTTTAAACCATAACAATGGCGGAAATAGAAACAGAGGATTGTTTTGTTACAGATATTTCAAATGGATTCTTTGGTTTTCACTTTCTTTTTATTTTTTTGCTTCGTTTTTATTCAATCATAAGCCTAATACCATTTCTAAAACTACCGTTCCTCAATATTCTAAAGCTTCTCGTGCTCTTATTGAATACCCTGAAACTCAACACCATCGAGGTAATAAACATCTTAATTTTATCTTCTTTTTTTTTGTGTTATTACTTGCATTTATCTCATCTTTATTGTGATTTTTTTTCTCATTCAGATTCATTGAATGGATTGAAGATTTACGTTTACGATTTGCCGAGTAAATACAACAGCGATTGGTTATCAAACGAAAGATGTAGTAATCATCTATTTGCATCAGAAGTAGCCATACATAAAGCTCTGTTAAACAGCGATGTTCGAACATTTGATCCATATGAAGCTGATTTCTTCTTCGTCCCTGTTTACGTATCGTGTAATTTCAGCACTGTTAATGGATTCCCTGCTATTGGACATGCTCGTTCTTTAATTTCTTCAGCTATTAAACTCATTTCATCGGAATTTAATTTTTGGAATCGAAGTTCAGGTTCTGACCATATCTTCGTTGCTTCTCATGATTTTGGGTCTTGTTTTCACACATTAGTAAGTTCAAAAAACATTGAATTTTTTTTTCTTCAATTTCTGAAACAAATCAACAGAGTTTTGAATGTTTATGTGATTTTAATTACAGGAAGATGTAGCTATGGCAGATGGGGTACCGGAGTTTTTGAGAAAATCGATTATATTACAAACATTTGGTGTTAAATACGATCATCCATGTCAAAAAACAGAGCATATAGTAATTCCGCCGTATATTTCACCGGAAACTGTACGGAAAACACTAGCTACATCGGACGTTAATGGCCGCCGTGATATTTTCGCGTTTTTCAGGGGTAAAATGGAAGTTCACCCCAAAAATGTCAGCGGACGTTTTTACAGCAAGTAAGTTTTTGTTATAATTAAATCGTTTAATTCTCGAAAAATTTAAGAAAAAGACGAAAATAACCTTTGTGTATTTATATTTTTTTTTCAGGAAAGTCCGTACTGTTATATTGAAAAAATATGGTAACGATCGGAGATTTTACCTAAGACGTAATCGGTTTATCGGTTATCAATCGGAGATTTTACGATCAACGTTTTGTTTATGTCCGTTAGGATGGGCACAGTGGAGTCCGAGATTAGTAGAATCAGTTGTTTTAGGCTGCGTACCGGTAATTATCGCCGATGGCATTGATCTTCCGTTTTCCTCCGCCGTGCCGTGGTCGGAAATCTCCGTCACGGTGGCGGAGAAAGACGTCGGAAAACTCGGCACGATTCTCGAGAGCGTGGCAGCAACCAATCTGAGCACAATACAACAGAAGCTGTGGGACCCAAGAATTTCCAGGGCCCTACTATTTCATGATCGGACGGTGGAGGGTGACGCCACGTGGCAGGTTTTGCATGCCTTGACGGAGAAATTAAGTAGGTCCCATCACACTCAAGAATATTGAACGAATGAGATCATGACACGTGTTGTTGTTTGGTCGGATAGATTCGAGTGCCAGCTAAGAAAAAAAATGTGTAAATGTGGGAAACAGCTAAACAATGTATACGCGGATTTGAATTAACTGACTATCTGAATTTTCATCTTATTATCGAGGATCGAAGATCATAAGTGGGGTCTTGGTGTGTTGAGTTGTCGAGGTGTGATTGGACGACGAAGCGGCATGGGTTTGACAGGAGCTTGTTATTGTTGTACATGTGAAAAGGAATATTATTTTATTAATTTGGAGAGAAATAAGAAGAGACAGGATGCTTATGCTTTGTTGTACAATTCCTTTGTTTTCTTCTTTACAAAATACATTTTTGAATCATCGAGGGTCTATCGAAAACAATCATACTAATTATTAAAGAATGACAAAAGTTCTACATCGGTGATTAATAAGATGGGTGAACTTCTTATAAAACTTGAGCAATTTTTCTCTTTTAGAGTTAACTTTTGGAGTATAAGTTAGGCTTAAGACTTAATTTTTTACAGTAATATACGAACTCAATATAAAATGAGAGGTAGTAATATTTTTGTAATCATATTCTAAAATTTATTTTATTTTTACTCGAGAAAACATAAAGTGGACCAGCAAGGAGACAGCGGGGATGTGTCAGAAACTTTAATGTTTGTATTTTTTAAATTTAATTAATTAATGTAGAAACGTTAGAAAAGACAGTGAAGTTGTACTACTATTAAATTAATTCAACTGGTCACGGGTTACAATATTTAAAATATAATCCTTTCTATTTCAAGGTAAGTTCAATATAGTCCAAGTAGTGAATAAATTTAATTTAAGGAAAAAAAACGTTTTGATATATTCCTTGTTATAAAAATTGTTTATATATACTTCTATTGTTATATGAATGACCTCATACCAAGGACACAATTTTCGATGCTAACTTAAAACCTAATTTTGACCTATGATCCTAAATTGAGATTGAAGTTTAGACTCAGAATTGGGATCTGACTTTGAGCTCGAGTTGGGATCGGGTGTGGATTAGGAGCGGGAGTTAGGTAGTCGAATCCCAAATCACGATCAAGAGTCGACAGTCATGCTCGAGGTTGGAGGGTAGCAAAATAGATCCTTGGAAGGGTCGAAGTTGAATCCTAATTCGAGAGTTGGATCATTGTTTGGGTTGAGATTGTGTCTAAATTAGGAGTCGAATCTCAAATTGAGGTTGGAAGTCTAGTTTAGGGTTGAGCTCCGAGTAACTTATTGAGATTGAGAATCGAGTCTTGATAAAGATAATAAGGTTGAAAGAGAATTTTTTGAAAATATTTATTTTTTCTTAAATTATACTCAAACATAAAGTATTATTTTTTGTTATTTTCTTGGTCACGGGTTGTAGAATGAAATAAAACAAGAATGCTGACCAAAAGGTAATTTTTTTTAGTACCAACCAAAGTAACACTGTTTTTAAGATAATTTTTTTGAACCTTTTTGGCCTCCATATTTGTCTCCTACGCCACCCTTCTTATTCTTTTCCATGTTCTTTTGTGTATTTCGGATGAAAATTTTGGAATAACGATAAAATTATGTTTTAATCAGTATATGATCGGATTGTGAATTGATAATACTATAGTATATAATTTTTTCTCTGTATAATCTTTTCTTTAGGCGGGAGTAGCCCGTATAGTAATGGAAGAACGAAATTTGATATTTGAATAAGACACAATATATAAAATGTTCGTTTAACTTGACTACAGCTAGTCTTACATGACGTCCTATGTATATTATGTCACGTGTGACACGTGTGTCTACTTATTTAATTCTATACTAGTTTAAGTGTCAACCTTGTGCACATCCAAAATTAAAGAACATATATGTCAATTAAAATCAAATTAAAGAGTACATTTATATATTATACCTTTAAATAAGTAAGATCGACCTAAGATTTGGGGTTTACGAATTTTTATTAATAACTGAGCTAACAATGTTACTATATTATATAGGTTTAATAAATATCTTATTATGTTTTGAAACTGAGGTGTATAGATACATCATACATGTACAACAGAAAAGTAAAATGCTCATAAATATAAGAGTAGAAGTAAAGAAAAATTAGGCAGATAATTAATTTGATAATAAATTCAATAGCTTCATCGTTCAACGCAAAATTTAATGTATAGTGTGTTTGTCACGTTTCCATGGAATATTAATATTAATATTAATATAAATAAAAGAAATCCACTTTTAATCAGAGATTAATTTCGCGTTTAGACTCATTTTTTTAAAATAAATTCTATAATGAATAAATTCGAATTATTGCTATATCTAATATTAGATGAATATATAACACATAAAATAGAAGGTAAAAATTAGTTTCTCCTATCTTATTATGAAAAAATGGAATGATTATAGTGAGAAATATAATGATTAATTATTGGAACAAGGATATGCATTATCCTTTAAAATAATTAATAAAATTACGCTAATTGTGCATTGAATTATCATCAAAATTAATTGTCCATTGGTGCATTGGATTATAGTCAAGCACAACTAATTATGGATAATCATTAGTCAATTAATTTAAATTCAAATTAGAAAGTTTGGATTATGAGAGGCAAAACACTTCTATAATTAAAACTTAAACTCGAAACATCTGATCAAGAATAATTAAAAAATATTTATTAATCCATCACAACTTAAATTTAATGCCTAGCAACATCGTACAATTTTTTTCCAGTCCCCCACACCCCCACCCACCCCAAAAGTGTTCCGCAAATTTATATTATAAATAATTTTATGAAACTAAAATTCGAATCTTCTAATTGAAAAATAACTATAAAAGTACTTATCAATCCATTGTAATTTTTAATTTAATTAGTGCCTAACAAATACAATAAACAACTGGAATTAGGTAATATACGTGACGTAACTAAACTTAAATTTAATTAATATATATTGTTATATTAGTTGAAGCCATGTCTCTTTCATTTATTCACTTAGAGATTAAGGAAACTTCTAAAGTAGATTTGGTGCATAACTTCTACTATTTATTTAATTAATTAATTAATTTGATTAGTTGCTAGTAAGTAGTAGACTAGGTAAGTTACCATATGTTTAGGGATATATGAAAAGTAGTTATGTCAACTTATCTTAATAAATTCAGTCATGAAAATTTTAAATCATTTAAATCAGTCATTAATATTTTCATCGAAATACGTAGTTATGCGTCTATGCTTTATATCTACATTAAGGCCTCGACAATTTTAATCTCATTGTATAAAGTTTATTTTAAAATATATTTCTCACTAATGCATTTATTTTTTCAAATTTGAAATTTAAAGTCTAAATTTCTGACTAAAATGAAGAGATATTATTATCTCACCACAATCATTGATCGCGTTGAGTATTTAAGCTATATTAATATTGATGATACATAATCATGTAGCAAACTAGTCATACAAGAATATTGATATAATTTATTTGTGTGTGCATGTGTGTTTTTAACATCTCTTTTTTTGCAAATAAAAAGAAGAGATTTATTCATTAGTAAAAAAAAGACAAATTCGAACAAAAAATGAGTTGAGTTGAGTTGAATTGAGTCACAAACTAATGACGATTCAATTGATAACAAATAAAGTGAATTCTTGGTTTATATAGACTCGTAAGTGACGAGGGAAGGAAGATAAATAATTTAATTCACATATTTAAACGAAGCAGAACTATAATAACAATACTATATTCACTATAATCTCATAAGTGAAGTCTACTGGTCATCGTGCGGAATGCCCTCTAAGCCAGTCAGTCAATGGAGGGACCGGGGCGCTAGGTATTTTCTTTCTTCTGGCCGTAGGTGTGATCAATGCCATTGAGCTTCGGTACTCTAAAATAATAGTCGAAATTCGCTTCTGAGTGAGCTTCCTTCCTTATGCTCTGGCCTGACCTTCACGAACAGCTTTCTTTCAGCTACCAACTTCAAAGCTTGATCTCATCTCTCTTCTTTTGAAAGTTTAGTACTATTATTGTTGGCATGGAAGGAGTTCATCTTGAATTGTCAGTACAGTGATTGGAGGCCTTCCTCACCTGTTCTACAAGAGATTATATATATATATATATATATATATATATATATATATATATATATATATATATATATATATATATATTTATGATTTTGAAAAGAATTGGAGTTTGGAATTTAATTTTGTACTAACAAACTACATGCCAAAATTATTATATTTGAAAACCAATTGTACTACAAAACCAAAAAAGTAAGATGCATCATCAATATAAGAGTGGAAATTCTAAAAATTAGGTAGTTGTCAATTAAATAAATTCAATAGCATTGTACAAAGTAGTAGTAAAATTTAATATGGTATGTGTACATCACTTCTCAACTTATCCAATAATAATAACACTATAAAAAAGCCACTTTTCATATTTTTTCAACTTATGTTTCTTAAATTGATCTTAATTAATAATTCATAGAAGAATCACCAAAAAGAGAAGTCACTTGTTAACAAAAATTGTTGTACTATCAAATTATTAAATTATGTTATATAAGTTAGGTCATTAAGAAAAAATTCATTTTTTTTTAAAAAAAAAAAGGAATTTTGACCTCACAAACTAAGTAAAAACATGAATTGATTGGAAACACATCAATAAAAATGAATATGTTGAATCTCTTTTTAACTTTTTTTTTTAATTTAATATATTTTAATGATAAAATTTTTGACTCTACCAGTGATTCCAGTCATCTATTTGATCCACATTATTTTTCTTGGAAACTAAGAAAGTGAAGAGAAAAGAAATGTTGCTTCTAAGCAAGAAAAAAAAATATACTAAAAGGAATGGTCCACACTTATGACAATTTAAACTATATATTATATACCAAGGTCCAAAATATATACCCTACAAGCACAATAACCTAAAAACATTGATGTGCCCTACTCATTTCAACTCACATTTTGCCCTTTTCAGATTGCTGGACCATATTATATACACTTTTTTAGGTTCAAATCAAAATCATGAACCCATCAAGGCCCTAGGTGATGTGCTGCATAATTACTCTGATCATATTAGTAATCATATATATTATACTTTGATTATTGAGTAATCACCTTGTTGATTATTACTCAATGGATAAATCAATTGACCAACTTTTTTTTTGTGTGTGAGTTACATGGATCAGTTTCATGTATGTTTACAGGTCAACTTATATTGAATTGAGACGTTTAAACTTTAAATGTGACGTCTTTTTTATTTTCTAAAGGCCAAAAATATCTTAAGAGACTTCATTTTTTCTTTTTGATTTTCTAAAATCAACTAGGTCTCACTAATTTGGATTCATACTGAATAGATTTACTAAAGAATATATAACCTTTATCACAGAAAGATTTTTATTTCTCTCGACGACTTGAACTCAAGATGTTTAGTTAAAATTAAAGGAATCTTAATCGTGCTATAGGTAGTAGTAGTAGAGAAAAGACTTCCAAAGGAATTATAAACTTTAAAGAACTATTCTTTTGTTTCTCACCAAATTTGGTTTAACTAATTCAAATTTATGTTGCATAAAACCTATTAAAAGTGAAAACATTTCTTAATAATTAGCACGATTTTTTTTTCATTTACAAGTCTCTAACTCAAAACTTTTAATCGAGAATTAGTAGATGAATTCTACCCTACCACAATTCTTGATGATAAAATTTTACTTTTGGACAAATTAGTTTTGTGCATTAGAAATAAATTTATATCATTATTGGATTTGATCACAACACAATTTAATTGGTTTGGCTTATCCAAAAAAGAAAAAAGATAGAAACATGAGAAACTCATAAATTGAAATGGGACCTTTATGTACCTTCAAAACTCTAAAAAGTCATCATAAAGCCATATGACAATTGAAAGGTTTGTAGATTCCCTTCCCTTCTGTTAAGTCAATAATAGTATATCATCATGAGCTACTAGGTAACGAATAAGATTCTTTCATCTTTAATTAATAATTTTAATTTAAAATTTTTGAGATTAAAAAAGTTCAAGTGAAAAGATTATTTTTCCCTTTTACAAAACTTACAAAATAAATATTTAATCTGATGAGATAGACTGAATTTCTTCATCTGTAATCCTAAATTTTGAATTTGATTTCTAAAATAACAAAATATCTTTATAGGAATTGGTTTTCACTTTCATAGGTTTTACACAACACAAATTTGATTCATCTTAATTTAATGTATAACATATGAGAGTTGGTTTAACTGTCCTAATTATGTCAGAACATTTTTCAGGATGATAATAAGCAAGATGTACTTCAATTGATTGATAATATGTTTCGTTTTGTTCGAACAGAATTGATCTAACTTAAAATGAATACCAAACATCAGACGAAAGAAAAATTAAAAGTAGTAATCCTTTAGCTTTGAGACATATAATTGAGCATATGACAGTGTATATAGAGACCCTACTGGATGTGAAGTGTGAGCTGTGTTAGCACATGTAATGCTACCTCTACATAACAAAAGAAAACTCAAAACTTAAAAGAGGAAAGCCATGTGATGAATTATTAGTTAGAGAATATTTTTGCATTCAGTGTTGTCTTCTTTAATGGAAACAACTAATGATATGTTTTGAATTGTGTAATCACATTGCCTAGATATATTTATGATACTTGTATTAAATTAATTATTGACATAATGATTTCTTTCTAATATCAAAAGAAAAACAAGTCAAATATCAATGAAAATGTTATCAAGAATATACAGATTAAAATGTGAACTCGTCAAATAATGTTATATATACATACTTATAAAGCTTTGCTAATGGTTCTTTCATATTTAGTTCATTCCTAACTTGAAACACTCAAAGATCTGGTTTGGACCCTTGTTAATACTTAATGAAAAATATATATAGAGTGAAAAATATGTCAAGTTGTATGACAAAATTTGATGAACTTGTTATACAAAAATTTAAGTTCTTGGCTGTTATATTTAAAATATAACTGGTATTGTATGTTTTTTAAGTCAATAAAGAAAACTGAATTCCAATTTCGTTTTAAAAAATAAATAAATTGTTTTTCCATATTTTCTATTTTTCTGTTTTTATCTTCATTTTCGTTGTTTGATTATCAAATTTGTTATTTGTGTCTTGTTCATCTGAATTAATTTATCGATCATTCAATCACTTATATATAGCAATACAACGAATCAATTTAGAAAACATGACATTTTTTCATATGTAGCAACATGATCATCATTTTCTTTGTAATAATCTTCTTAATTTTCACATTCTTATTTTGTTAAATTAAATATAAATTGGGAGCTTCACATTTGAAAATAAATAAATTTACATCACATCATCTGGAGTAGAAATTATATGCATAAATATGTCTTAGTGTGATACTTTATAAAGAAAAAACTATTTATCCAAGTTCCATATTTCGACATTTATAATACATTTACAGCGTAAGATTAACTTGGATAAATTATATATATCTTTTCCAAACATTTCATGAATTGAAAAAAAAAAAACATTCGAAAGCCTTTTAGAACAATTTTGTGTTTCTTTAGAGTTTCTACAAGAATCAAATTTCTAGAAATTTAAAATAACTAATTGCACCACAATGTTAATGGATAGTGGAAATATGTTTATCGATTAAATAAATGTATAATATACCGACACTGATTATATATTAAAATTTAAAAGAATATTAGTGAGTAGTACCATAACAATCCCAACTATTTAAGTGGATCATCACAATTTGTTTCTTGGACCTCACTATTACTTCAAGAAAAAATTGAAAGTTATTTTTCATGTTTGGGCCAAAAGTACCCCATGAATTTGGGTCATTTGCATCTTTAATCTTTGTTTTTCGAGATAAAAAGACATAAGTTTATATTTCACATCATAATATTCTTCTAGTATATCACATACACTATTGAGAAACATATATAAGCAATACATAAATTCAAGTTCTAAGATCAAAATTAAGGCGAACTCATTTAAAGGAAAAATCGTGTAATTAAATGCATGAATTTTCATCTAAATGCAAATTTACATTTTTTTTCCACCCAAAATGCGTCTAGTAATCTCATGTGTGTTTGGTACAAAAGAAATATTTTTTCATGTTGGTCAATTTAAATTTTTCTAGGTAAACATATTTCTTAAAAATAAGAAAAATAATTTCTCTAATAAAATCAGTGTAAAGAAATTCCTTTAAGTGACATTTCTTATTTTCTTCTTTTATACAAACACACCAAGTCCCCCATAATCTAAACTTATTTTATAATTGTAATGAAAAGCCCAAAGGTAATTCTCAAGAATTTCTATGGCCCTTAAGCCCAAAATCAAACAGAAATGTGTGAAAATTAAGTGTATAAATTTTAGGAATCACATAGTTTTAATATATGAAATTACAATCTATTTTATTTTAGTTTGTAATTACATTAATACCTTAAAAAGTAACACAAATCGAATACATAATATGTAGCTCGGATACATTAAAGAATATCTCGCATACATTATAACATAAATCGGATACATAATATGTAGCTCGAATAAATTAAAAACTAGCTCGGATACATAATATATAGTTCGGATACATTATAAAATAAACCGATATATAATATGTAGCTCGGATACATTAGGAGAGAAATAAGAAATTTTAGAGATTTTTTAGAAATAGAAGGGGATATTGAAAATAAGAAAAATATAAGACGTATATTTCAGTAATTTTTCCAAATTAAATGAGCTGGCCAGTTGTTGGGTCTGCTTTTAAGTTTTTAGCCACCGTTTGAAAAGTACTATGAAAATAGCCACACTTTAATATATAAATAAAATAATACTCATTCCGTTTTTAAAAAAGAATGACCTAATTTGATTTGGAGGAGTTTAAGAAAAAGAAAAGACTTTTTAATCTTATGGTTCTAAATAAAAGTTATGTCAAATGTACCAAAATATCCTTTAATCTTGTGACCTTAAATATGTCACGTGAAAAGTTAAAATTAAATTATTGTCAAAAAAGAAAAAGGATCATTTTTTTTAAACATACTTAAAAAGAAAATTGAGACATTTTTTTTTGAACACAGAGAGTATCCCGTAGTTAAAACGTGGACGAATTTATAAAGGCTTGAACCATATGAATCTTTTAGTTTTGAACTTATAAAGATTCGAAATCAAAGAATGATTAATTGGGTACTAAACTTGAAGAAATTTTTAAACCCCACCTTTTCAATTATATAAATATCTTAATTTTATTAATAACCAGATAATCATCTCTAATTAACATATTTGTATATCATAAGGGCCCGTTTGGTTACTGGTTAGAGTTATGCAAGTATTAGTTATGCAGAATTAAGTTATGCAGGTATTAGTTATGCAGGATTTAGTTATGTAGGTATTAGTTATACAGGGTTTAGTTATGCAGGTTTTAGTTATGTTGAGTTTAATTGTGCGGATATTAGCTATGCGAATATTAGTTATGTAGATATTATTTTTTTATGTAGAGATTATAATACATGAATTATTTACTATTGAATATTAAACTTGTTGTAAATTATTAATATATATTATTTACAAAATAATAATACATGCTAATAAAATGTGGAATATATTGAATAATATATAATGCTAATATTTGATTAGCATATGTACCGTCAAAATATATATAATCAAATTTTTAATATTAAAAAATGTTTATATTTGCATAAATAAATAAAAATGGTAAGTATATAAAAATAAATGAAAATAGTCTATATATAATAGGATAACAGTAAAGTTTCCAATTAAAAAATTTTAAAAGAAATGAAAATAGTCTATATATAATAGGATAACAATGAAATTTCCAATTGAAAAAATTTAAAAGAAATGAAAATAGTCTATATATAAAAAAAAAAAAAAAAAAACATATATAGGAAAACAGTAAAGTTGCCAATTAAAAAAATAAAATAAATTTATAGGGTAAATCTATAATTTATCATTTTAATACATGTACAACTAATACCCACATAACTTATTACATCTTCTACCCTGCATAACTTTATACATAGATTCTCTCATAAGTTATGGTATTAATTATGTAGGACTACAAAAAATGCAACCAAACACCATATAAATTAATATATGAATAACTTTTATACAACATTTAAATTCTTATCAACCAAACATAATATAAGTTATATTAACTTTTATACCTATTACAAAACTTTTATCAAATATTATAAAACTAATATAACTTTTAATACATGTATAATATATTTCTTATATAATAACCACACGGCTCATAAGTATACAAGTCCACTAAACCTCATATGTGAAGAACAAATATTTTATCACGTCAGCATAAGATATTCACGAGATATACCTACT
The DNA here is from genome assembly GCA_016801875.1 of Solanum sitiens. NCBI lineage: Eukaryota > Viridiplantae > Streptophyta > Magnoliopsida > Solanales > Solanaceae > Solanum > Solanum sitiens. The sequence goes on along the minus strand of JABWTJ010000178.1, from coordinate 241,861 downwards.
ATACTAAATAAATAGTCATGAGAAAATGGATTAAATATTCTCTAGTGGATTTTACTTTTTTCTGTCTCTGTCCTTGCATTATTTTATTTATATATATATATATATCACATGAATGTTTTTGGTAAGTGGGGTTTTGATATTTTGTCAACAAGTCTCATTAGTCATTATTGCCTTTACTATTCACATTTAAAAATTTTATGTATCATGTGACCTATTTCACATGCAACTTTTGACTATTTCTAAATGTTAATAATATTCGCGTAACAAAATCAGAATTTTTATTTAAAAAAATTTAAAATATAATAAATTAACGAGTCCATTTTTAATTTTATGTTTAGAGATTCAAACATATACTCTCTCTATATATAATAAAAATATATCATCTTATATATTAAATATAATATTTTGTTAATTAAATTTGAACGAATATTTTGACAGCTCTTACATCTGCCTATAGAAGAAAGATATATAGAGATATATAAAAATGATAGGACTTGTACCATCATTTCGTTGACCTTTAAAAATGATATTCATCGATATTAAATTTTTAAAAATTACCTACTTAATAATGTTTGGAAAAAAGGTTATATTTGTTTCTCCTAGAAAAAAAAAGCCCACTTCTTTTCTATATTGTACTTTTTTTAATTATAAAAAAAAATATTCAATATTACTAAAAGTAGCTCGAATAAACGAGAAAAAGGTAAAATAGATTTGGATGAGAATATAACAGAGGATAAAATTAATCCTTTTATTCCATAATAAAAGAGTAAATATAAAAAATTTCCTAATATTTTAAAGAGTGCCAACAAATATAATAAAATATAAAGAAATATGACTCTTTTGAGATCTAGGATTCACCAGGGAGGTTTTTACTTGCACTTAATACATAGATATATGGTTAGTTTTTTTAATTATACATATATATAATATAATATTAAATTTTCTCAATTCTTTTAAAATATTTTTTTAAATGAAAATTTTATTTCCGTCACAATTTGTTATTGTTATATCAAACTCCTTTTATGTAGTGGCATCCAACCCTTACCTTTCATTTTAGTCCCAAAGTGCATTAATTACAAATCATATAATCATATCCCCTTTTTATATTAAAAAATATATTTTGGATGTGTGGATAATTGTTGTTACTTGAGTATATAATAATTAGGAAATTGCTTAGTATGTCATTAGTCAATAAACAGTGACAATTTTTTTATTCATATATTAATGGATTTGAACTAGAAAAAATTTGCTTGTATAGCAAATCCAATATTAGTTATGGAACTTTAATGTTTTACCACAAATAAACAGAATTTAAAGAACAAAAAATTAACTTATTTTCCTATTATCCCACTTAAAAAAAAAAAGAAAAGGAAAACACAATTAATAACCCAATAAATTCATGTCAAAGGTTATGTTATTCATTTTCTTTAAAAATGTAGTTATAAATTGTGAAAAAGATCTGTAAAATATTTTAATTTTAGTCGAAATTATTGTTGTGATATCAAACTTTATAAAAGATCTTTTACCCTCCTGAATTATTTAATAGTGTATTTTAAAGGTATATATGCGCGCCCACGCGGACACATTATTATTTATAATTATGCAATATTTTTTATGTCCATATGGGCACATATACACCTTTAAAATATACTATTAAATAGTGTAGATAGGTAAAAAGTCCTTCAAAGTTTAATATCGTAACATAAATTTCGGTTAAAGTTCGGATATATATATATATATATATATATATATATATATATATATATATATATATATATATATATATATATATATATATATCTTTCAAAATGCACTACTTTTGGAGGATGCAAAATACATACTGTGACATTTTTGAGGATTCTAAACAATATATCGAAAACACTCACTATGATATTTTCTAAAAGTCTGGACAACATTATCAATCGAAGTAACATTTAAATCTCCAATTTAGTTAGTTACTAGTGTCATTACATTTTGTAGGAGCTTGATTTAATCTGATTATAGTAAACAACCAAAAAAAAGTTATATCATGTAATTTTCACCACTAGAAAGAAAGAAATCATTTTCTTTTTTCCTCAAAGGATAAGTTCAATTTTTTTAGTAATCATTTCTTCAATATAGCCAAAAAAAAGTCTCCTAGATTTTTGGCTCATTGATTATTTTAGTCATTATTTTGTCTTAGTCTTTTTTTATATTACTATATTGTTCTCAATCATGTTTCTTTGACCTCTCAAGTTGTCATTGATTAGTTTGATATTTCCATCAACTATCTGCCCCACTAACTTACCAACAAGTGCTAATTGTATCTTATCCACCTAGTCTTTTGATCCAAAATTTAGAGTTTATAAGTTTTGAATTACATACAATCAGAATAAATATAGAGTTTCTATCAAAGCTGCTATTTCATTATACACAAAGTCAAATTCAAGATTTTATGTTTATGATTTCCAAAATAGTTGGTTTCTTACCACAAATACATTATCTATATCAAACCTACTGAGTTTGACAAAACTATATTATAGATCCGCCTCTATTCACTAACCAACACAAGCTAGCACACATTTTATACACATTATCGGATTTAAGATTTTAATTTTTTTAGGTTTTGATTTTCACAATAATTAATTTTCTTAATACAAATACAGAGTCTATATCAAAATTACTGAGTCCAACAAAACTATATCGTAGATCCACCAACTCACTAACCAAACTTACATGAGCTAGTATATATTTCACACACATAGTCAAAGTCAGATTCAAGATTTTAAGCTTACAAATTCGAGTTAATTCCAAGGACACTTTGTTTCTTAACACAAATACAGAATCTAAATCAAAGCTACTGAGTCCAACAAAACTATATCGTAGATCCACCCAACTCACTAACCAAAACCAACATGAGCTAATATACATTTTATCCACATAGTCAAGTAAGATCCAAGATTTTAAGTTTACAAATTTAAGTTAATTCCAATGTCACTTGGTTTCTTAACACAAACACAGAGTCTGTATCAAAGCTACTGAGTCCAATAAAACAATATCGTAGATCCACCCAACTCACTAACCAAATCAACACGAGCTAATATATATTTCACACACATAATCCAATCAGATCCAAGATTTTTTAACTTTACAAATTTGAGTTAATTTCAATGACACTTGGTTTCTTAACACAAATACAGAGTCTGTATCAAAGCTTCTGAGTTCGATAGAAAAACAAAGATAAAGTTTATAGTACTTTAGAGAATAGAGATTACCTTTCTCTTATTTTTGTTGTTTACTTCACATAGAGGAAGAGAGAGAGAGATAGATAGAGAGATGGGAGAGATGCCAATGAGCAAAATCCATGAAATTTTGCAATTCACCAATCATGTTATACAAGGTAGGTGGTTCTCTCTTTTTGCTTCATTTCTCATCATGGCTGGTGCTGGTGCTACTTATCTATTTGGTACTTACTCTAAAGAAATAAAATCTTCACTTGGATATGACCAAACAACACTTAATCTCTTAGGTTTCTTTAAAGATGTTGGTGCTAATGTTGGTGTTTTCTCTGGTTTACTTGCTGAAATTACTCCAACATGGTTTGTTTTACTTGTTGGTGCATCAATGAATTTCATTGGCTATTTCATGATATGGTTATCTGTTACTGGCAAAATCCAAAAACCAAATGTTTGGCTTATGTCTATGTACATATGTCTTGGTGCTAATTCACAAAATTTCGCGAATACTGGTGCTCTTGTTACCTCTGTTAGAAACTTCCCTGAGAGCAGAGGAAATATGATTGGGTTGTTAAAAGGTTTTACTGGATTAAGTGGTGCTATATTGACACAATTATACTTAGCTCTATATGGAAATGATGCTACTTCACTTGTTTTGCTTATAGCTTGGTTACCTGCTGCAATATCTATCGTTTTTGTGTATACCATTCGTGAGATGAGAGTCGTTAACCAGCCGAATCAGTTGAAAGTTTTTAACTATTGTTTGGCTATAGCAATCGTGCTCGCGTTGTTTCTTATGGTTATGACATTGGTTGAAAGGGCAGTAGTTACATTTACTCAGGCTGCTTATGTTGGTACTGCTACTATAGCTTGTGCTTTGTTGTTTACACCTCTTTTGGTTTTCGTTAGAGAAGAGTGGAGTGTTTTTCGTAAAGATCCTCCACGAGTACCAGTAGTTGTGGTAGTAGTAGTAGTAGAGAAAGAAGATACTAAAAATTTGAAGTGTTTGTCATTCAATGACATTTTCTTGAATAAACCAGAAAGAGGGGAAGATTATAGTATATTGCAAGCAATTTTGAGTAATGATATGTTGATTTTATTCGTTGCTACGTTCTGTGGACTTGGGACGAGTTTGACTGCTGTCGATAACTTAGGACAGATCGGAGAGTCTTTGGGATATCCAACAACAACAATCAAGTCCTTTGTGTCACTTCTTAGTATATGGAACTTTTTTGGGAGAATTTTCTCAGGATTTGTATCTGAGGCGCTGCTCGTTAAGTACAAAATCCCTAGAACACTTATGATGACATTAGTCCTGTTGTTATCCTGCATTGGACTACTTCTCATCGCGTTTCCATTCAACGGATCAGTATACGTTGCATCAGTGATCATCGGGTTCTCATTTGGTGCACAATTGCCTTTACTATTCTCAATCATTTCTGAACTTTTCGGATTGAAGTACTATTCCACATTGTTCAATTGTGGTCAATTGGCTAGCCCTCTTGGCTCATACATATTGAATGTGAAGGTAACGGGACCTCTATACGATAGAGAGGCATTGAAGGATCTCGCGAGAAAAGGCTTAACTAGATCATCTGTTAAAGAATTGACTTGTATTGGGAACCAATGTTATCGACAGGCTTTTATTATCTTGGCTAGTGTCGCGTTTTTTGGCGCGCTAGCCTCGTTGGTTTTGGTTGCAAGAACTAGAAAATTTTATAAAGGTGATATATACAAGAAGTTCAGAGAGCAAGCTGAGGCAACTGAGGCAGAAATGGCTTCAACAAACAATAAATAGGCAGATATATATACACTAATAAGAACATTACACAATTTAAAAGCCAATTTTTGGCCTATTTAAGTAATTTTTTTTTTCTTGATCATTTATGTATCCATTAATTATGTATTAATCCCTTGACAAGAAAATTGTCATTTGATATATGTTTGTGTATGCATTCATAGCAACATAGTAAATTGTTGAACTAGGAAGCTACTGCTTTGGTAATATCTCGTTGTGCTAAGGGTCTATCAGAAACAACATTTCTATTCCTCATAGTATCCTAAGGTCTGTGTACATCTTACCCTCCCGTGACTTCATTCGTGAGATTATATTGAGTATGTTGTTATAGTTCAAAAAAGTGAACATTAGAATAAAACACTAAAAATGTGAGATTTTTGCAACTTGGAATTAAGAACTAGAGAGTTGGCTAGAAATTGAAAGATAGGCTAGTTTTGTCTGTTTTTCTGGTGGCACACAAGTTAAAATAATCAGGCTAAAAGACAGTATTTTAGACTAGTAGTAGATCATATTCTTGGCTGTCTCCCTTTTTCTTTTTCCTTTTGTTTCCCATTCAATGTTGGGTACGATGGACTAATTCGAATATACGTCACGTAAGGTTCATTAAAGGCGGGAAAGTGTTTTTTAAAATCCTATGAAAAAGTTTTCTTTTCATTTCAGTGCTAAAAGTAGAAATTTATAATTAAGAATGAAAATTTTATCTATTCTAGCGCGAGCTTTGATGGTCCTTGACATGACATTGTATTTTAATATGACTTAGTGGTAGGTAAAATAAAAAGAAAATTGTGTATTTTAGCAAAGTATTAATTCAAAATAAATATTATAGCTACAGTTTCATTTAAGAATTTTAATTTGTAGCAAACATATCGTCATTCTTGCCCTCTACCCTGGTCTTGCTATCCACTCTCTATTCTCTTCCTCGCCTCTCTCGCTTTTATATAAATATAAATGTATAAATTGTGTTTGTGTTTGTATAAAGCGAGAGAGACTGTACACATTTTTTCCATTCCGTACACTTGTAATTATACTAATATAAATCTTTCATGCCAGCTCTGTTTTGTCTTTCTCTCTTTCTCTCCTTTATACAAACACAAATAATATAAATGCAATGTACAATTTGTGTTTATATAAAGCGAGAAAGATTTAATATACAAGTACAAATGTTTTAACTCGATTCAATTGTATACAAATATAAATTTTATGCAGCCATACAACACAATCATTGATACATGTATATAGTAGTTACATATATACAATTATCTAATCGATATACATATACAATTCACCTCTTTCTACCCTCTGCCCTTTGTCATTCGCCTCTCTCCTTTCTCTTCTAGTCTTGCTCGCCACTCTAGCCTATCACAAAGAACATATACAAATATAAACACAATTTTCAAAGACATGGACGTCTTATTTATACAAATCACCCAGATTTATGCAAATCAGATGCTCGATAGCAAATAGAAAAACTGTAGCTATAAATCACTAAAATTATTTTGTTTGCTATTCCTAAAATTTATTCTAAAAAAGATATTCGCTTTCAATGAGCGAAGTTTTGAGCTAGAGTTTTAGACACAATCGAACACTAATTTGATGCATATTAACCCGATCGATTTGTATCTTTTTCCATTGAATAAATACCGAGCTAATATCACAGAAAGCCATCAAATTATAGCATTATCGCAGAAAAGTCATTGAATTAATTTTTCTAATTATAAAATCACTCAACTTTCGTTAATTTTTTTAAAAAACATCATTTTGGTAAATTTCTCGATGAAAATAGGTTGGAAAATTCATATTTTCGTTTTAATAAAAAATCAATTTCAAACTCCCGCCATATAGATTATTAATGACTCATTCCGTCCCTAACATTTTAAATTTTCTATAAACAGGCAGTTAAAAATCTTTCATTCTATTAATGCATTTGAGGTTCACGCACAATCAGAAACATTTAAAGTAATTATTTTGATAACGTTGAAATACCTGAATTAAAACGGTGCAACTACAAATGTCTATTATACTACTCTAGTATTTAACCAAAATAGCAAAATCCTCAACTCCTAATCTCAAATAGTACTACCAAAAATAGGAGAAAAAAGGAAAATTAGCAAGCCAAAAGTGCAATTCATCCAAAAAGAAAGGATGAAAATGAAAAAGAAACCACATTTTTTCGTTTTCCCGGGCAAACCCGAGGCTATAAAATAAGCCGAAGAGTCCATTTTTAGCTTTTTGCTGTTCATAATCTCTATTATTATCGAAGAATTACTGTGTTTTTCAGCGATTTTTAGATTTTTGTTTGTTAGATTTGTGTTTAATTTTGTTGTTGTTGAAGCAATTCAGTTGATGGTGGAGATGGATGAGCCTCTGGATTTTGAATTTGAAGAACCCTCCATTGTTAGCCCTATTGTTACTAAGCACAAAAAGTGAGTTTTTTTTCTCTCTTCTTCTTTAACAATTGTTTTGTTTTGTTGATTAGATTGCAAAATTCGATGTTTTTTTAATTAGAATGCAAAATTAGATGCTAGGTATCTAGGGTTTGAGTTGTGGGCGGTTTAATTTTATTTTTTAAAATTAACTTTGATGTCGTGGTCAACTTTTGCGCACCTGGACTATTGTCATGATTAATTTCACGGGATACCTGCAAGGCTGCAACCTCCCACCAATGCTCCACCACCAACATGTTTCGGAGATAAAACTTGAGATGTCATTGTTTATTGAAGTACCTTAGAGTAGAGTTGGAGTTGGGATTTGATGCTTATGAGTTTGGGATTTTTAGTCATTTTGAGTTACTGAGTTTTAAATTAATAATTTTTCACTTACGGAGATTAGGATAAGCTTTGATGAATAACACTTTGTTTGGATGGTTGTTACCTATTGTTTCATAGTGTATTGCATCGTCAACAACGCATCTAGGACTTAAAGGTTATGAGTGCTCACTTTCTTTAACGTAAAGTTGCTTTCCAAGAAGGGTTTCCTTCTTAAAGCTTACTAATATTTTTATAGTTAAGTTAGTAAATGAAATGCTAAAAATAGAAACGTGAAAAAACAATAAATTGAAAAGAAACAAAAGCAAGCAAATAATTGTGAAAAGGTATAAAAAGAAGAGTTAAAATGTAAAAAGAAATTCAGTTTGCCTTTTTTCCAATTAAAAAATAGATGGATTTACCTGGATTCGAACCTCGCACTCGAGGGCATCAACGCAAGCTTTAACTTTGATCTGAGAGCCAAAGCACCCATAAGACCTTTTGGTTGATGGGTGCTCAAGAGTTGATTATATTAATATTTCAATATTTTCTATAAACATATACCAATTTTTGTCAGAGTCAATGGGTGCTTGAGCACCCGTACTCTCTGTGGGTCCGCCCCTATGTTTTGTATTGTTTGAATAATTAAGACAACGTTTGGACATATTGTATCATTCTCCCTTGTTACATAATATCACACACCCATAACACCTATAATTTGAATGATTAACCTACGAGGAAACTAGGGTATGAGGTAAAACTACTATCAAAAGGTGGGTGAAGCCGTGAAGGATAAAATAGAAGTATTGAATAATAAGTAAAGATAAAATAAGAAGAAAATATTAAGGTAGCGGCGCGATCATACCAAATTGGTCATTACACAAAATGGGTCTTTTTGTTGTTACCTAACGACGGATTTAAACGATACGATATAATCAAGTTTGAGTTATTATCAAAAGAAACGTTGTATTTAAACTAGCAATACGATACAACTCAACGTGTAACAACCATCCAAATAAGGTGTAAAAGAAGAATTGGTAGAAATTCACACATGAGAAGCAAATCAAACCTTTAGCTTAAAAGACCAAGGAAGAGTAATATAGATTTAGAGACGGTAGGTGGGTGTCTAGAATAGATTCTCAAATGGGTCCTGACTTTTCAACACTTGCTCTTTCAAGTCCATATGGCTGTGATCTGTCATTACGTGCGACTATCTCCATTATGGAAAGAGAAAAAAAATTTAGTGTCAAGGGTGGTTGATTTCATCCTCCTGAAGATAGGAATCAAACGTGAGTTGTTGTGTGTTCATAATCTGCTGCTGAATGGGGTAACCAAAACTATGGAGTTTTCTGTATCCGCTTCCTACAGTCAGTTCTACCCTGCCTTACAGAGTCTTCTCTAACATTTTAATATAAATTCAAGTTATAAGCACTAGGTAAAATTTGTAAGATAGCAGTGTAGTTTAATAGGTTGTTGCAGGTTTTATTATTTTTTAAGGTTGTCAGTCCATGTTGTAGTTACTTTGGTGGTGTTTAAGTTCTTAGTGTATGGCAATTGAACTTTTTTATCATGTATTTATGTATTTATTTTAGAATTCTCACTTGAACCAAGTCTTAAGGTTATAATTCTAATTGAGATACCCACCATGCTGTTTGTTTTGTATCAGTTTGGTGAGAGGATAAGGTGTAAGAATTAGCCTTATGACCTTAAGAGAGCTTAAGCATAGTATATAGAATCACTATCGTCAGTTAGTGCTTTTATGATGGTAGACATGTCACATGTGAGGTTAATCGTTCACCTCCATGATAGCAACTGCCATTGTTATTGGTGCTTAATCCTGAGACAAACTTTTACAACAATCAGTTACCACGCTGTATTAACGCTGGAAGAATTGATTTTGTTGAATCGTTAATAATTACATATCTACACTCTAGAAAATGAAATACAATTAGGATGATTCCTATGGTACCTGAGGAAGGAAGTTAGCCACATCGCCTACTCATGATAAGAAGTTACTTTTGGAGATATGATGGGAGCCCTCTAACTGGTTGAAATTAATCAGGATATATTTAAAATCTCATGTGTCATTTCCAGGAAATATGAATTTACTAGAAACATCTGAGACATAAAATGTAAGCTAAAGGCATGGATAAGTATATGTGGAAAGCTTTCCCTCTTATTTAATTTCTGCTTAGAGACTAGAAAAAGGGGGGAGTGGGGAAAGAAAAATGAAGAAAGAAGTTGATAATTGATTAATCAAAGGATGCTTATGGAACTCTTGATGGGATCGACATGTACTTGTGGAAATTTACTTAGGATACGATTGAGTTTTTTTTTTGTGTATTTACAAGATTAAACACTCCTCATAAAGAAAAGAGAAAGGGAAGGGAAAAGAAAATAGTGGTGTAAGTTTTGGTAAAGAGGAGGGCTAAAGGTTTTTCCTACTGCCAATGAAGTTTACTTTTATATCTGCAACTTAAGTAGGTACACGGTGCTAGATGCAATTAGAATACAGGTTTTTGGTTTATTGTATTATACTACTGTTTACTTTATCACTCCTTGCCAAAGTTTCATCATATGTCTCATAAGTTCAAGGCAAGATAGGTTCCTGAACCTTTTAATATCTTATTATTGCTCTGATATATAGAAGTCGAGGTGTTTTTCTTCAGTTGCTTGGCATCTTTCCATTCCTAAACAGTTAGGTAAGCCATGTTGCTCCAACCTCTTCAAAACACTTCCATACCTCTATATGGATATCATATGGATCACATGCTTTGATGACCTCTAACTTTTTTATGGCATCATTTACTTAAGTAGACCAATGATATACGTGTAGCCAAAATTTCTGTGATAGTGTTAGGAGATCTGTAAAATTATCCTTGACCTCTTTTATTATTTAGAAAAAAGCTGTTTGGACTGAAGTACACCTTTAGTTTGTTATGTTATGCGAAAAATACCAATTTGATTACTTATACAAACTAAAAAAGAACTATTACCATTTGAATATGTAGAGATGGTGGAGAGAGTTGCTGATGTCTACCATTTAGAGCCATTTTCTCAGTTAATTTGAGTGGTGTCTAGGCTAGTCTCTTGTTCATTTCTCCCATTGTTTTTTATTCAGCCAATTGAATGGTCTTAACAGTGTAGTACTGTTTATGTTTTCTTATTTCTACTAATATTTTCTAGGAAGAAGGTAATCGGCATAGATGATCTTCTCAGTGACTTCTACCAAGAGAAGAGCGACATACCTAAGAAGGAATCTAAACGTGCAAAGATCCACAAGTCTTATGAGTCAGATGATGATTTGGATTCCAGAGAAGCAGAGCTTAATAACTATGTTAACAAATGCGAACAACAAGTAGCATTTTTATTTCTTTTTTTCCCAAGTTGGTATGGTTCTCAATTTGATCCTAATGTTTGACAACATTGTATTTTGTTTCATTTTGTAGATGAATGAAATAAGCAGTGATGATCAGATGCCATTATGGGGTCTTCAAGTTTTTGGGGACCAGGTTTTATCTATGAACTAAGACAAGCCTAGCGTTCACTTTACACTGATGGTATCTTGGGTTTGAGTGAATTATAACGTTTATCTTTTCCTGTCTGACTGCAGAAAGCTATGCCCACACTTACTTTTCCCCAGCTTAGTAGTTGTGCCCTTTTGCAGTCCTTTATGGAGAATGAAGCTAATTCATTGTTAGGAATCAAAACAGAAGAAGGTGTTATCTCCTCCTCTCCCTCTTTTTTATTTCCTTCCTATTTTTACTTATTTTGTCACAATTATGCTTTGTTAGTGACAGCTCTATCTTCAGATTTAGCTCTCTGTTATCTGAGCTATAAGTACTAGTGCTGGGAAAATGGATAAAATACTCAAGTATCTGTCCAACCTGCCCATCTAGAAATGGTTGGATAAGTGATTTCTTAAAACTGGATTAAGTATGGATCAAGCCGTGTAACTTGTGGTAAAAATAAAATAAAACCACCGATCTAAATGGGTAAATCGGAATTCCCAACATGACTGGCTTACAGTCCATAAGTTCCGCTTTGCTGCTACTGAACTAATCTGGGATGTGTAAAGCACAATTTTATTTTTGGTTTTGGTGAGAGGGGTGTGGAGGGGCTTCTTCTCCTTTGAACAAAACATATTATTTTCTTTTGTCAGACTGTAAAAGTAAAGCAGATTCATACCTGGTTTAAGAATCTTTTCTCATTTCTGCAATCAATTACACAGAATAATATATACAACTCAAATTCTAGTAGCTTTGTGAAGTATTTTGCCACAGTGCGTTTTATTTTGTTTCAGTTTAAATAGCTGAATACCCAATTAGAGTATTAAATAGTTCTTAGTTTGACGTAAATCCATCTAAGAGTCCGTTTGGATTGGCTTAAAAAAGTAGCTTTTAAAAAGTAACTTTTTAAAGTCAAACTTAAATGATTTTAAGTCAAAAAATAAAAAGTTGCATTTTGCTTTTCTGTTTTTGGTGCACTAAATTGTATTCTAGTAAACACTGAATCAATCTTAGATGTCCTAGGCACCATTTAGGATTGGTTTCATATCTGGTATATTCTGTATCTATTACATTTGTAAATTGTTTTTTTCAGTACTACCTAAGTACTTGTTTTAATACAAAGTTACCTTACTTAATTTTTTTAAATCAAATTCAAAAAGAAAGAGCACTCTTCATTATATAAGCTTCCACTGAATATATATTTACTATAATTGTGATATTTATGAAAAAAAAGTATTAATATCTAATTTTTCGTTTGCATGGAGACAAAAAGTAATATCACTATGGTTAAAAGAGGGGGATAAGAACACTAAGTTCTTCCACAAAATGGTCAACGCACACAAGAGGTACAACAACATTGATGAACTAGTGATCCAAGGAGAACTAACCCAAGATCCTGCAAAAATTGAAGGAGAGATTGTAGACTTCTACAAGAAGCTATATACTGAAACTACTAATTGGAGACTTGCCTATACTGATGCAAATTGCCCCGGGTTAACAGAGGAGGAAAAGAAGAATTTGGAAAGGAACTTTGAGGAGAGTGAAGTCCTAAATGTCTGAAAATGTGTGCAATTGATAAAGCACCTGGGCCTGATGGATTCACCATGGGTTTTTTCTTAAAATGTTGGGAGGTGGTAAAGGAGGACGTCATGAAAGCTTTCCAAAACTTCTATGAGCAGGAAGTGTTTGAAAGAAGTTTGAATGCAACATTTATTATTCTCATCCCAAAGAAGAAGGGTGCAAAGGAATTGAGAGATTTCAGACCCATCAGCTTAATAGGCAGCATCTATGAGCTTTTTGCTAAAGTTCTGACAGAGGGAATGAAAAGGGTAATGGCTAAACTTGTGGATTCCCGACATATGACTTTTATCCAAGGAAGACAAATCATGGATGCAGTGTTGATAGCTAATGAGGCAGTGGATTCCAGACAAAAGCAAAAGAAACCAGGAATACTTTGTAAGTTAGACATGGAGAAAGCCTATGACCATGTTAATTGAGAATATCTTTTGACCACAATAGGGAGATTGGGATTCGGGAGGAAGTGGATCCAATGGATCAGACATTGTATCACTACTGTGAGATTCTCAGTACTTGTGAATGGATCCCCTGTTGGTTTCTTTAGTGCAGAGAGGGGACTAAGGCAGGGAGACCCTTTGTCTCCTTTCCTTTTCCTACTTGCTATGGAAGGGCTGAACAATATGATCAAATCAGCTAACGTGAGGGGATGGCTTAGAGGTTTTGAAGTTAGCAGACCGGAAGTTGATAATGTGGAAATTACCCATCTACAATACGCGGATGACACATTGATATTATGTGATGCTGATGAAGGCCAACTAAAGATGTTGAGGGTGATCCTAGTGTTGTTTGAAGGGTTCTCTGGTCTACACATTAATTGGAGGAAAAGTCACCTCTATCCAATTAATGAAGTACCCAACATGGAAGCATTAAATGCGGTTCTGGGAGTGGAAATTGGAGCACTGCCTACATCATATCTTGGGATGCCTTTGGGGGCCAAATCTCACTCATATGAAATCTGGAAAAGTCATATGAAATCTGGAACAATGTGGTTGAGAAATGTGAAATGAAGTTAGCAAGATGGAAATCACAATATCTCTCCAGGGGTGGCAGGTTGACCTTGATTAATTCTGTTCTTGATTCACTACCAACCTATATGATGTCAGTATTTCCAATTCCCAAAAGTGTAATCACTAGGTTGGATAAAATCAGAAGAAAATTCTTTGGCAAGGAAACAGAGAGAGGAAAGGCTACAACTTGGTTAAATGGGATGTTGTGATAGCGGGAAAGAAGCATGGAGGTCTCGGAATAAAGAATTTGTTGAATCAAAGCAAAGCCCTTGTGATGAAATGGTTATGGAAGTTCAACAATGGAGAGCAGACCTACTTGAAGGAAGTCATTAAAGCTAAATATGAAAAGGAAGATAACTGGATGACCAAAGAAGTGACTACAGCATATGGGGTTAGTGTGTGGAGATCCATTAGATCTCTGTGGTCCGAATTTAAGGCTAACACACAGATCAAAGTGAGGAATGGAGAGAAAACAGAATTCTGGAAAGATGCTTGGCATGAGGCAGGTAGGCTAGAGGCCTTGTATCCTGATATATACTCTCTGGTATCTCACCAACAGAAGACTATAGCAGATCACTGGACTCTACAAGGGTGGAACTTCATCTTTAGAAGACAATTAAATGATTGGGAGATTCAAAGGGTAGCAGATTTTTTCAACACCATTGGGCAATTTAATGGACTCGAAGGAGGTCAGGACATTTTGTGGTGGAAAGGCAATCGAAAGGGTAGCTTTAAGGTGGGTGGTGCATACAACTGGTTGAACCACACCAATCAGCCTCAAAGTCACTGGCAATGGAGAGGAATCTGGAAGTCAAAAATTCCACTCAAAGTGGCATGTTTTGTTTGGTTGTTAGCCAAGGAGGCTGTACTGACTCAAGACAACTTAAAGAAAAGGGGATACCATTATGTTCTAGATGTTTCTTTTGTGGGGAAACTGCTGAGACAGTTAACCATCTCTTTCTACACTGCAAGATGATAAGTCAACTATGGAGGTTATTCCTGAGCCTTAAGGGTATGTCATGGACCATGCCTGCCAAGATCACAGAAGCAATTCAGAGTTGGGAGGAAGCAGGAAAGCAGTCCAAGAATAGAGACAGATGGAGAATTGTCCCAGCTAGCATATGGTGGGCAATATGGAAGGAAAGGAACTCTAGAGCTTTCGATAGTGTTGAGAATAGTATGCAAAAAGTCAAACTTAAATTGTCTTATGCTACTATGTTTTTGGTGTAATCAATTATACTCGAAGGATACTATCTCCTTAATTGATGTACTAGACTCAATTTAGTTAAAGATAGTAGAATTGAAGTACATGTTGTAAATACTGATCAGTGTATTGACTTTTGAGGAATAGACAAAGTTACCATTTTCAAAAAAAAAAAAATTGAATTTTTCGTTGGACTTTTAGTAAATTATGAATGCATACCTGCATTGTGATTTCATTGTGCAATATAATTTTCTTTTTACAAAATCATGTGACAATGGATATGGGATACACGTGCGAAGCACATACCCAAAGACTAGTATATATATAAAGAGAGATTTTTTTTTGCATTTCTTGACTAATTACACGGGGTACTTGCTACCTCCCACCAATACAATATCGGTACCGGGTAATTTTATCCATTAGGAGTTGGACAGAAGGGAATAAGTCACCTAGTGTTTTGGGTGTTTCCATTGGGATTTGAACTTGAGACCTCATGGTTCTCAATCCACTTCATTGACTAACTAAGCTACACCCTTGGGTGCAGCAAAAAAATTAATAGTTCGTCAAACTATTCCATTGATCTTGATATAAATATGTTTGTGAATTTTAATCTTGTAAATTATATAAATAGAACATATGGATCCATATTATCTATCACTCGGTACGTTTTTTTGTCTGTAAATACGCTCGGGACAGATATTTTATATGTTTTTGTCTAACTTGTTTTTAACCCACCCATATCTGATCTTGACCATCCCATTTTCCAGCACTACGTATAACTCAAGAACAAGTTCTTAGAACATTCAAATGAGTTGTTTAATCAATTTTATTGGGGATTAACTGTGGGGTTCCGTATCCATGATGCTATTGCAGGAGAAGCATTTCTGGAAGGATTGCTTGTGAACGGTTGGCTTTTGAAATTGGTTACAGATCATGGTCGAGTTGAAAAGTGCATAGGAGCATGGACATTTAGTCTCAGTGAGTAGTAGTTCTTTCCAATTATTGATGCTGAGGCATTCTGTAGTTACAATTGCATTATGCCCTCTCAGTGTTATATTCACCAAAAGAAGAATTGAGGGCAGCAGCATGTGAATTTTGGTGTTCCATTCTTTTACCTAAAAATCAGGTTTTCATCTCTGCTCCGGAATGAATAATATATTATCTGTCTATTCATGCAAATTTCTTTAGTTATTTTCTCTCCTCATGTTTTGTAAGGTTGATACTGTAAAGTTTGAGATGAAATGGTTGCCAAACCATTCAGAACTAAGACGAGCGCTTGAAGTATATGGCTTTCTGTTGGATTCCCCTTCCAAATCTTCATCCAGCATGGAAATTGTGGATGGAGGTACACAAATTCCACCATAGGCTAATTTTTCCTGATAGCAATAATTGTCCCCTGCAAATCAAGTTTCTAGTCTATGTATATCTTATTTGCTTCAATCCATACTTCTATATATTTTTGTGATGACCTTGGTGTCCGGGCCATCTTTTGCGCACCTTGACCATCTATATAGTAACCATAAATTCTTGGCTTGCAAGAAAGTTGCCAAAAAAACTACAGGCAGAAGAGCAGTGGGGAAAGGGTATATCAGTGTCAGTCTTTCTTGTCTATAGGGTACTAAATCATGCACAAATCATTGTGCATGCATATTCTTCAAATAAGGTTTTAGTTATTCACTTTACGTATTTGTTGCTAAATTTCCATAATATATGGATTAAACTGGAAATGTGATAAAATTGGAGCTAAGGCTTCTATAGTGGATAAGGGTGTGCAACGTAATTTATTAATTAGTAAGAGTCTTTATGTTAGTCTTTTAACATTAACAAACTTGGCGTTAGACCTTTAAGAAGGACGTACTTAGTTTCTTAGGGTCTTGGGATTTCATTACTAGTATAGTGTTATTCAGTATTTACAAGGGCCATATTTCTTACTTGTGTATTACAAATTCTCACAACTTCATATGTTGTTTCTTAGATTCTGATTCTGCTGGGCCGCCTCAAAATATCAAATACTGGATAAAATATGTTTCTGTTTGTTGCCAAGCAAGGTATGTGATGTGCTGTTCTACTTTTGGAGTTTTATTTGTGTTTATGATATTGTAAACATTCATTTAACTGTGTCAATTGTTAGAAAGTAGAAAAAATTAATACTTGATGTAGAGCCGTGTTTAATATAAACTACTCTGGAACCTACTTTTGATCAGAATCATGTAGGTTCTATTGATCCAGAATCATGGCATTATATTAAGTCTCAATCTTTGCTTTTTAATTTTTCTTATAGGGCCAAACATTCAGTTTTCTCAACAGCGGAGGTAGAAGATTTGATTACCTCAGTGATTTATCTCTTCTTAGATCGGCAATTTATTGGCCTATCTTCAGCGTTGAAGGATTGCTTGCACTCACTTATTAGCTTCTTTAGTGATGATGCATTCCATTCAAGCTGTCAGAAAATAGCAAAATCCCTCACCTGCAGGTTCTTTGTAATAGCTTTCATTGATTTCTACAATTAGTTTGACTGTGTTCTAAAGTAATTTAGTACCTCTGATCTTCAATATTTCTGCACATGGATGGATCCTACTCCTCCCCCACTTAGTAGAGAGAGAGAAGTGGAAAGAGGAGACAAATTTAGTGGAAGAATCAGACAAGTTGCATATGAATACAAACTTGGAACATACTCCTTTCAGCTTAAAAGATGCATTTTGAATCGCATTTTTATTGTTGCTGTAGAGGGTGCATTTTTTTTTATATTACTACTGTTGTTTGTTTCTTTAACTTTGGTTGCGTTTACTCTTTTTACTGTTTGTACTTCTCTTTCTTCAATATTTTCATCATAGCTTTTTACACCGTGCACTTTATTTTCCAAACGTGTCTTGAAAAACAATTTTCTATCAGAAACAACCTCTCTACTCCACAAAGGTAGGGGTAAGGTCTGTGTAACCCCCTCCCAAGATCCCACCTGTGCGACTACACTGGGTATGTTGTTATTTGTCCCGGTGATTAATTTTCAAATCATGTTCAAAGTTGAAATTGTTCTGTTCTGCCCCTTTTGCATCGTAAGTATTAGTAATTGTTAATTGTTATGCATTCATCTCCGTTTTTCCTTAGAGCTTTATGTTTTAGATACCTGTTTTTATGGATCTGTAGATTTAGAAGTTTTATATTCTTTCAATGCTCCTTGCGTTAAAGTTATATGACGGGACAAGCCATTTCTTCAGAGTTCCTACTGATGTCAACTGCTTGAGATCTGTGGAGAGCGTAGCTGGCCTGGATGCTCGTTCCAAGCATCTGAGGAGTGTGCTGGCCTTTCAATTTCTTGTAGCATGTATTGACGACAAGGTAGCTTTGACGAACTTTTACTATCACTACTACCATTTAAGTATCCTTTCTGCCCCTCATCATGTTTGTCATCGTCATATAATTGTCATGCCAGGTCTTGAAATGTGTTTTCTTCTGCGAAGCTAACAATCTTTGGCATACATTACCTAAATACTCGTGCAGGTACACGATGAAGAACAGATCTTGAGATCTCTAATCTCCATCAATCTGAAGGATAAGAATTGTGATCTTTTCAAAATGTATATTCGACTAGTTCTGGCTGAGAACTGGCTGTTGTGCAACTCATTGTTAAAAGATAAACCAATAATCAGTGAGACGTGGAGCGCGTGCCTTAGAAACTGTTCCTGCCAAATCACTAGCACAGATTTGAGGTCTTATGCTTCCAAGGTAAACATAATCTAATTCGTCTTCAACTTTTATCATCTTAGCTACGTTTCAAACTCCTCCTGATGTTTCATCGTTTTTGTTAGGTTCGTAGTAAAGCATCATATCTTCTTCAAGGCAACGCCACAAGATGACTCTATCCTAGCGCAGAAAATTCTTCCTGAAGTAAATCAGGCTAGTGACAAAGTAACTGACTCTGAGCATAAGAGATCGATATATTTTTTGTGTAATCTACAGATTTGGATGCTTCATTGACTCGCGATGGAACCAGAAGATTCATCATAGCATCTACAGAAAGTTGACAGTGAGATGGCTGGCCATCTTCAACTGACAATTTTCTGGTAAATAATGCTGTTTTTGTTAAAGATTGATCGATCCGCCGGGTTCTTTTGTCATTTTGGCTCCTAACTAGATAGGCACTGTTTTTGCCCTTTCAAAAATTTGTGCAAATGCCCTTTTTTACTTGTGCAAGTATAACCTGGATAAAGGTTAGATATGAGTTTAATGTTTGCTCGTATATTTTTCAACTTTATACCCCAAAAATTTCTAAATAATACTTTGTTAAAAGAAGCATAATTGTTGGTGTCACTACTTCAAAATATGAGTTTTTGAGGACTTGCACACACTGCTAAATTGTAAGCACAAGATGGAAGACAACAATCGAAAAATCAAATCGAGTAATAAATTCAATTTCATATAGTAATTTCAACTAGTGTTTTAAAAGATATGAATGTAAGGCGAGACGTGCTTTAAATAACACGGGGTGAAACGTAAGATGGGGTGCACGACTCATATGTCTTATGGATATTTAATTTTTAATATTTTATAAATAAATAAAAGATGAAATACAAGAAAAAAAGACAACTTTGTTTTCATATAGACGAAACTTTTAAGAAATATATGAAGATATGAAAGAGGACTATATAAGTTAAGCACATTTGAGAAAGAAAATTCCCATATAATTAATTAATCCACACGACACGAGAAAACCACAATAACTACGCATTAATCTCAGATAAGTTTGGGTCAGTTATATAAATTTTTACGACTTCATTTAAACTCGACTTATATCATCATCGTACCAAATAATTATTTTTAGGCTTATTTTTAAGGGATAATTGTATCATTTGACAAATTAATAATATAAAATAAATATAATAGCTACCGTTTGATTTATTTGTGTTTCATAGTAAACTGTTTGTCAGTCCCTCTCTCCCTCATATCTCGCTAGCCACTCTCCCTCTCTCGCTCGCTTCCTTTGCACGTCTCTCTCGTTTTATACAATAGAATTGTATAAACTGTGTTTCTAATTGTATAAAGCGAAAGAAAATTGTATATACACATGCAAATACATATATCTCCATCTTATACACTTATAATTATACAATAAAAATACTTTCCTGCCCAAGTTTCTTTTGTCTTTCTCTCGTTCTAGTTTTATACAAATTCAAATTGTATATAATTTCTCTCATTCTCGTTTTATACAATTCGATTCAATTGTATATTCCCTGCCTAAGTCTCTTTTGCCTTTCTCCCTTTCTCGTTTTATACAAATTCAAATTGTACATAATCGTTCTATACACTTATAATTATATACTTTGTTTTATACAATTCTCTGCCCAAATCTTTTTCTCTTTCTCATTTTATACACTTCGTTTTATACAATTCGCTTCAATTGTATATGTATAGCGAATTATACATATATATGTTTGCTATGGAGCGCAATTATATAAACTTTGCTATAACATACAAATATAAATTTTATATTTGTTATGTGTGAAAGTTGCCCTACTTTTAACTACTAACAGTAAAATCAAAAAGTTCACTTAAGAATTCCACCAACAATAAATAGTATAATTATACAAGTGAAGTCTAGGAAATGTGGTGTATACTTAGTCATAACCAGAAATTGTTTTCAATAGACCTTGGGCTCAAGTAAAGCTCACTTACGATAATTTTAAAAATTAATCACCAACCACACACGTATTTAAAAAGAAAAATATCTTCCAAAAAAAATGTATGAAATTTTGCCATGATTTTCAAAATTCAAAAACATATTCTTTCTACATTTTTACTAAAGAAAAAAGAGAAGGAATATGAAAAAAGAAAAGAAAAAGAAAGAAAAAAGAAAAAAGAAATGAAAAAAAAAATGGAATCAAGAATAAAGGCCTTCGAAATTTGAAATCTAGGTTCGGAACTCAGTCAAAACCAGTTAAGTGTTAGCTTCGGAAAGCCGTTAGTCCGAACCTAAAAATTCTTTATCTTTTTTTTCTCTCTTCTTTTTATCTTTTACTTCTCATTTCTTCTTACAGATTTCCCTCCTTCAACCAAATCCAAATCAAAACCCTTTTTCTCAGGGAAAAAAAAGTCAAAGATTAAATCTTTACTTCAAAAAAAACAAAAAAAAACTAACAAAGTTTTCACCTTTATGTTGAATTTGGGTATATGAAGGTTTGTTTCATAGAAAAAAAAAATTGTGGGGTTTGAGTTTTGAAGTCATTTCTTGATTACCCAACTTGGGTTTCTTGAATTTTTGTTAAAAAAAGAGCTTTCTTGATTGGTTTTAGCCATAAGAAGAAATGAAAGGGGATAGAATGGCAAAAAGATCATCTCTTGGAAGTATTGTGAGGAAGAGGTTATCAGATATAACAAATTCTCTTCCACAAACACAGCAAAAATCTCCTATTGATGTCGATAAGGTTTCGCCTGATGTTTCTTCAATGAAGGACTACATTAATCATCTTGCCAAAGTATGGTTCTTTTTTACTTGATGGGGTTTTTCTGAATTTTATTTTTTGTGATTTGTTTTAGCTTAATGAGGACATGACGTTAGATATGAGGTTGTGGATGTTATAGAGATTAGAATAGAAGAATAGTAGTCGTAGAATTACTATATGTTGATTCCTTGTACTTCCACTATCGTATTGTTTTGTTGTAGTTTCGTTAACTGTATGTTGTTTTTGTTATTATAT
Source organism: Solanum sitiens (assembly GCA_016801875.1). NCBI lineage: Eukaryota > Viridiplantae > Streptophyta > Magnoliopsida > Solanales > Solanaceae > Solanum > Solanum sitiens. Next base: position 220,114 of record JABWTJ010000178.1, on the reverse strand, counting down.
GTTGTTTATTGTGCTTCCTTTACTACTTTAGGACCGTTTTTCCTTGGTCCAAGGGTCTATAGGAAACAATCTCTCTAGCTTTGAGGTAGGGGTAAGGTGTGCGTGCATTATACCCTCTCTATACCCCGGGTTTTGGAACTACATTGGGTATGTTGTTGTATTTTTTGTGATTTGTATGTGATTTTCTGATTTTTGTGTTGTTCTTTGGTTGCTTGATACAGGAAAATGTTGCATTGGTCAAAATTGTTCAAGAAAAGAAGTATGTAATCGTATACACTAGTACACAATCTTGAACATGCCATTTTTATTTTCTTGAAAACATTGTTACTATCAAGTTGTTTGATGTTTTTCTTATATGATTTGATTGTGTTAACAGCAAGATTATAGAGCTGAGTGGACTTGAGCTACAAAAAATGAGGATTCATCTACAAAAAATGCAGCTACAAAACTGGAATCTTGCTCAATCGAATAGTCATATGTTGGCCGTTAGTTTCTTCTTTCTCTTCATAGTAGTGTTCTTGCATTGAGGATAAACTACTCAAAATTAATTTACGATCCTTTACCGATTAATTTTGCAGGAACTCAATTTGAGCAGAGACAAGGTAAAAAATACTTTCTTTAAGATTGTTACTTTTAGGGGAAACTAGAGTTTTTTGTTAAACAGGAACTATTAATTTGTTTTGTACCAGATGAAATCGCTACAACATGAGCTGGTTTGCAAAGAAGTACTACTTAAATCGCGGAAGTTAGAAGAGGTAAAGATTTTGTACTCTCTTAAATTTGTGAAAACTTGCTCAAAGAAATATTGATGTATCAAATTTAAGGTGCATACAATCTTGGTCATGCCTAAGTTCATTCTGGCAATAGAATGAAGTTTCATCATTTTGTGTTTCAGTGGAATAATTTGCTTTTAAATGTTCAATTTGGTCATGCCTAAGTTCATTTTGGCAATAGCATGAAGTCTGATCTTGTTCTTATAATGAATTTAGGAGTAGTGTGGTAGCTTTCTCCTCTTAACATGTTTGTAGGGATTGAGATGTTAGTATATGTTTGGTTTTACTTGTCTGGATGTGTGAAGGGAAGGTTGATAGTTCAATGTAGGCCGCCACATCAACTAATGTGTGCTTAGATAGATAGTTTAGATTTCATGCGACATAACGTGACACCTCCATTACTGTTATATCATCTTCGTTACCAGTAGTAGTAGCACCATTCTCATAGTTTCTTGTGCGTTGAATGCTGTTATCATCTGCTTTTCCTATGCTTCGGTTATTGCATTAGTTCGTTGTTGTTACTGTTCTTTCTCTATATGTTATGTACTGCTTTCCATAGCGCTCTTTTTTGTTGTTGTTACTGCTTTCATTTTCATACTCTCTTTTGTTAATTGGTTTACTTATGCATACACTTAAACCTCCCTAGACTCCACTTGTGGGATTGCACTAGGTATCTTCTTCGTCTTGTTGTAATGTGACATGTTCATTTACCTCTTGGATGTGTTGATAAGCTTCTAGCTTCAAATAGTGTTGAACAGAGAAAGCATTGTTGGATAATCTCAGAACCAATTAATTACACTTTGGTTCGGAACACGCCTTGGGCCATTGTAGAATGAATAATTTCAAGCTGCAAATTTAAAGCCTTTTTTTGAGATTGTCACATAGTCTTTAGATGTAAATAGTTAGATGCACCTAGTGCTGCTTTTCGATATTGATCAGTAGTAGAGGCATAAACTAGTGTCTTCTTGTAGTTGCAGGAACAAGAACAACAAAAGGACAAGCCAACTAATGACTTGCAGGTGTGGTACTTGAACTTCCAATTTGTTCTCCATTACAATTATCAACATTCCTCTAACTTCTCTCACTAAGTAAATTTTTGCATTTTTAACACTAGGATGAAGAGTTTATGGATATCGACTCTCAGTTGAGCAAACATAGCAAGCCTAAAAATGGTAACAGACGCCAGCGTGCTACAAGAAGTCAATGTAAATGCTAGTTTATCAACTAGTGCATTCTTGATTTTCCAATTTATCTTTGTTGTTAATCCCCCTTAACCGTAAAAGTTATCTTTCACAGCTATAGGCCATTCAACAACTTCTCAACAAGCTGCAGAAAAAGAAGCAGCAGAAAACAAAAGGTTAGTTCCACATTGGCTTCTACATACGAACGTTGAATAGGCGGAGTTGTCTAAGGAAAACTCAGCATTGTCATTGTATGTTACTCCGAAAATGAGTGTTTCCTCATCCAGAATTAGCAAATAAAGAACTTGTTCAATAAAATATATTGACGCGGGGAGGAAGAACGTATTTTTACTAGCTATATCCAGCAACAACTCTTATATGTATGCAAAAAAAATCATTTTTTCTCTATCTGTACGGTGTGATTTTTCAACGAATGGTGTTATATCATTCGCTATTGCTTGAGTTTTAACACATTTTTTTGAACTAATCATATCCTTTACAGGCGATGTTTGAGAAGGAAGTCTACTAATTTCAAAATCCAACAGCCAGAACCAGCAGCAGAGGACTTGTTTGAATTAGAAGGCCTTGCTGTACCCTTTAACAGCCCGGTTCACATAGACGGTTTTGTTCCATCGCCTTTATCTGGCGTTGAGGAAGTGAAACATGACAAGGAAAATGTAGCTCAACTTTCGCGAAGGTCTTCTATTGGAAGACCATCGCGTAAAGCAGCCGAAAAGGTCCAGTCCTACAAAGAGATTCCAGTTAACATCAAAATGAGAAGAGTTGCATGAGCTTCTTATAGAGCTTCAAGAGAATATTTAACTCCATATATGTAATGTAAGCTGTTTTTATTCTATGTTAACCTGTTTTGTTCTGTATATGGATGTATTTAAAACAGTTAACTGTCTCCATGGCTAAAAACTAGTTCAATCATTTAACTTGGGATCATATGGTTCTAAAGAGTTGCAAAGTTTTCCTTCATTTTATATAAGTTTGGAAATGATATCCTCTCCGTTTCAATTTGTTTATCTGTTATGATTTGACACGGAGTTTAAGAAAAAGTAAAGGAAACTCCCGAGTTTTGTGGCTTTTAAATCAAGAATATGTAAGATATACCAAAATGCTCTTTAATCTTGTGGTATTAATCATGTTAGTCGCAGACGGACTAACAGAGAAAGTAAGACAAAGCATAACCAAGTTCACTAGTCATTTACTTCCACCTTGGACTATGGAAGTCGATCATTACGGATAGATGATTAGTAGTAGGTTGTCGAGCATTGTCTAATTTTCTTTGTTTTGTTATTATTATTCATATACTATCTTATCCTTCGACTTTACTATCACTTTCTTTTTCCTTTGCTTCGATAATGTGTATTTAACTATGTTTTATCGTGAAATCTTCCTTTTATTATGCTTTATTTGAGCGGGAGGGTCAACCGAAAATAACATCATTATCTTTATAAAATAAACATAAAATTACGTATACACCGCCATCAAATAACACTGAGTATGTTATTGTTGTTGTATTCTCTCGACCTTGGCTTGCTAGGCCAGGGTCATGCATAAGATTTGATTTCTTGAAGGCCCATGGACTTGTTTGAAGAATAGTTAACCACGTCCTTAGTTTTCTACTTCTTCTTTCTTGATTGGTTGTTTTTTAATTGGATATTCAATTTTCATATTAAAATTCGATGAAGTATAAATTTACTTTAAAAAAATTCATATCTAAGGTAAAGGCTCCTTAAAGAATTGATTTTTTTTATATATAGAGCTCAGATCGAGATTAGAGCTAATGATAAAAAAAAATATCTATCATAAAATTCGACTAAATTTGAATTCACACAAAAAATTTAATAAAAAATAAAATATTTCTTAACAAATCCAACTTTCATAAAAAAAAAAACTTAAATCAAATCTTCCAATTAAAAATAAATAATATTTGCCACTTAATCATAATGGTTGTTGATTCTAGTTTTAACTTTCAATGTAAACTTTTTGTTCACAACAACTTTTATTTTTTCCTTAAAATGATTCAATAATTAGCTAGTCTTATAATTAAGACTTGTGCTGACTTCTCTTGCTTCTTGACCCCATAAAATTAAAGTATCATAATGACTTGTCTGATGGCTCATTATAATGACACAAATGATTATTTAAATGTAGTGGATATCGCGTGAAATTAGTTAAAATATGGGCAAATTAATACATAAAATATCACAATTATTAAAAAAATAATAGTTTAAATAGTTGTTCACCAATCATTTAAATTTTACCCATTTCAATTTGTTTGTTTTATTTTTTAAAAATCCATTTCAAAGAATATGTCGCTTTCTCTTTCACACAAGAATTTAAGATTACCTGATTAAAATCATATTTTTGAATTTAAGATGACAAGATACAAATATTCTTTTAATTTTTTAAATTTCTTATAAAATTAAAATAAAACAAATAAATTAAAATGAAACGCGATTAATATCCTTATGGTGTGTCAAATCAATGCCACTACCTAAACTAGGTGGTGGTTGTTTTTTAATGGTTTTAGCGGCAACTACCACTTGGGATTCCAAGTTAAAGTGTAGTTTTTGGGCCCTACTTTTGTGGAACCCAATAACATAATAATGGGCCCACTCACACAACATCGAGTTACGCATTAAGAATCATTTTAAATATATTTGGTTATCCGCATCGTTTGATAGCTAATTAAAGTTATACAAGTATTATTAAAATAATGATTAGTTATGAGAGAATTTATATATTATTTTATGTATAAATGTAAAGGAATTGTAATATCAACTACAAGGTGCGATTACCTAAGCTTAGTAAAATATGGATGGTAATATATATCAAAAGTTAAAGACGATATGAGTGGGTTAATACCACAACAAACATGGCGATCAAGACTAACGTTAAGCCTAAGATTACTTGAATATGCTAATACTAAGACAATTTTCGGACTATCTACTAACCTTCTACTCTTATTCACGACCTCTATTTGCTCATATCTAATGTCATGTTCTCGGCAAGCTGAAGATATGTCATATCCTGTCTATCACCTCTCCCCAATACTTCATCAATTTACGTCTGCTTCTCCCCGTCCTCACTATATCTAACCTCTCACAACTCCGAATTGGGGCATACACACATCTCATTTTTACATGTGCAAACCATTTCGATAGACCTCTTTTAACTCCAACTTTATTTCGAATATCCTTATTCTTAATTCTATCACTAGCTCCTAGTAATTAAAAAAAACACTACTACTTTAGTAAATATTTATTGGGGTATTCTATTTGGACAAAACTATTTAATTTGTACTCTTATTTTAGCCCTTTTAGCACATCTATTCATTTTTGCACAATTTCAAACATGTGATGTTTAAAATTATACAAGACTAAATAAAGTTTTGACATTTTTTAACTAAAGTTCAGACATAAATGTTATATATGCATGAACTTCAAGCAAAATTATCTGAGCATAAGGCAACAGTGATTGACTTTAGTCATATATGCCTGAAATTCAAAGTCAAATGATAAAACTTCAACTATATCTATCCGGATTATAATATTTAGTCTAATTTTAGATATTGCATCTCTAAAGTTATTTTGAATTTGATAGATTTGTAAATCTTTATCCACGCAAAAAATGATTTCTTATCCAGTTTTTTTTAAGAATTGTTTGGTTGAGTGTATAAGAATAATGTTAGTTAACAGAGTGTATTGGTAATGATTATATTAATAATGCTTGTATTATTAATGCTTACATTAATAATACATAGACTGTTTCTATGCATTGTTTGGTTTGGTGTATTAAAAATTGTATGCATTACATTAAAATATTTATTTAAAAAAATACATTTCACAATTATGGTGGAAAAAATGTAAAAATTTTTTTTAGGGGCAATGAAGTCCTTAACCATACTAATGTATGCATTAAATTCCACTGCATTACTATACTTAGAAATATATGGTATTAATACACACCTAAAAAAATATACCAAACAAAATATTATTAACTCACAAAGTTAATGTACACATTATTTTTGCTAATATACGATACCAAACGACCCCTTGGTGGACCTATATCAAGGCTTTTTGAACAAATTCTCCTGCTCCCAATGAAATTGGGCTTTGCCTTGTGAAATTGGCCCATAAGTGATGGACTTAAAGTATTTACAAAAGAAACCCATTAATCGATTTAATTTTGCACTTTTAATATATGATAAAATGTTTTTATTATATACTTTCGATTCAAATTTTAAAAAAGGTTATATGCGGTATTTTCAAACGCTCATTACATTAATAAGTAAATCATTTAAAATATGTCATATTTTTCAACTATGTGTATTCGCCTTAATAAGTCGTAAAATCTCAGGTCTGTTTCAATTAAGATTGATGTATATAATCATAAGAAATGACATATTTTATATGATTAACTTATCTACATAATACACGTTTGAAAATATGCACAAAAACTATTTCAAAAATTCAAGTCCAAAGTGTTTAATAGAAGTACTATTTCATGTACTCAGATACTCAATTAAAACAATATATAATTTGAATATTCAAATAAAATTTATTGATAAATTTAACAAATTTTCGACATATTCCGCCAATAGTTTTTTACATTTATAGTGATTAAATCTCTAACATCTTGAAAAGAAAGAACCCACCAAATCTACTACAAGATACTGTGGGGTCCATCCCCATGTATCAAACTTTGAATTGTTTTCTGCCAATTTCAAAGTTTGGCAGAGTTGGTAAAGAAAAAAAGATTGTTTTTTCTTCAATTTCAAAGTTTGGCAAAGTTGGTAAAGAAAAAATTGTTTTCTGCCAATTTCAAAGTTTGGTAGAGTAGGTAAGCTATGAAGAAGAAAAAATTGTTTTTCTTCTGTAGCACATTTGGAGGGTAGTGTATTTGTTCTCTATAAAAGGGAGGACAATTCTTCATTCTAAATACACCAAAAAGGAAATTACAAAGGAGAGAAAAGAAGAGTGAGGCATCACAGAGGAAAATAATCTGTGAGGAAAAATAGAGAGTGTGAGCGATATTATAGTGAGGTGAAAAAATCAAAAGAGGGTTATTTCTTTTGAGTGTGTAGTGATCTTTGGAGTTTTGCTCGGATCTACAAGTGTAAAATCCTTACTATAGTGATATTCGTTGCTCCTCTCGGGTCGTGGTTTTTTCCCTTATTTAGGAGGGTTTCCACGTAAAATCTTGGTGTCATTATTTCTCTTTTATTCTCGTTGATTAACCGTATTATTGTGTTCCGCATTTATTGCCTTTATTACCGCAAATATTATTTCTGTTACGGATTTATTCCCAACAATTGGTATCAGAGCACAGGTTCTGCTCATTTACATAAATATTTTTGCAGCTTATTGTACTATACTCAGTGGAAAAAAAAATGTCTGGAGTAAAATACGAGGTAGAAAAATTCAACGGTGATAGCGGTTTCTCAATGTGGCAGAGAAGGATGAGAGACTTGCTCATCCAACAGGGTTTGCACAAGGCACTAGGCGGCAAATCCAAAAAGTCCGAATCCATGAAACTTGAGGATTGGGAAGAAATGGATGAAAAGGCTGCCAGTGCAATCAGATTGCACTTAACAGATGATGTAGTTAATAACATCATCGATGAAGAGAGTGCATGTGGCATTTGGACAAAGTTAGAAAATCTATACATGTCCAAAACGCTGACAAATAAATTGTACCTAAAGAAGCAGTTATATGCGCTACATATGGGTGAAGGTACAAATTTTTTGTCTCATTTAAATGTACTTAATGGACTAATCACGCAGCTAGCAAACCTCGGAGTAAAGATCGAGGATGAAGATAAAGCCATAGTGCTCCTAAACTCGCTGCCATCTTCCTACGATACTTTAGCAACAACCATTTTACATGGTAAGGACTCTATTGAGTTGAAGGATGTCACATCAACCCTTTTGCTTAATGAAAAGATGAGAAAAAGGCCTGAAAATCACGGACAGGCTCTCATCACGGAAAGTAGAGGCAGAAGTTACCAAAGGAGCTCAAGTAACTATGGTAGATCCGGAGTTCGTGGAAAGTCCAAAGTCCGATCAAAATCAAAGGCCAGAAATTGCTACAATTGCGATCAACCAGGACACTTCAAAAGAGATTGTCCAAATCTAAAAAGGGGCAAAGGGGAAAGCAGCGGCCAGAAGAATGATGACAACACAGCTGCCATGGTGCAAAATAATGACAATGTTGTTCTCTTCATAAATGAGGAAGAAGAATGCATGCACTTGGCAAGTGTAGAGTCGGAATGGGTGATCGACACAGCAGCATCTTATCATGCCACACCGGTAAGAGATTTTTTTTGCAGATATGTAGCCGGTGATTTTGGCAATGTGAAAATGGGTAACACAAGTTACTCAAAGATTGCGGAAATCAGAGACATTTGCTTAAAAACAAATGTTGGATGCACATTAGTGTTGAAAGATGTGCGCCACGTACCTGATTTGCGGATGAACTTAATCTCGGGAGTTGATTTGGACCGAGATGGATATGAGAACTACTTTGCAAATCAAAAATGGAGACTCACCAAAGGGGCATTGGTGATTGCAAAAAGAGTTGCTCGTGGCACGTTGTACAGGACAAATGCAGAAATATGCCAAGGTGAATTAAATGCGGCTTAGGAAGAGAATTCTGCAGATTTATGGCATAAAAGAATGGGTCATATGAGCGAGAAAGGATTGCAAATTCTTTCCAAAAAAATCACTCATCTCTTTTGCCAAAGGTATAACGATAAAACCTTGTAACTACTGTTTATTTGGTAAACAACATAGTATTTCATTTCAGACATCATCTGAAAGAAAGTCGAATATACTTGATTTGGTATATTCTGATGTTTGTGGTCCAATGGAGATAGAATCGATAGGAGGTAATAAATACTTTGTTACCTTTATTGATGACGCTTCTCGAAAATTGTGGGTTTATATCTTGAGAACCAAAGATCAGGTGTTTCAAGTATTTCAAAAGTTTCATGCTCTGATAGAAAGAGAGACGGGTCGAAAGCTAAAACGTCTCCGAACCGACAATGGAGGTGAGTACACTTCAAGGGAATTTGAAGAGTACTGTTCAAACCATGGAATCAGACATAAAGAGACAGTTCCTGGAACCCCACAACATAATGGTGTAGCTGAAAGAATGAATCGCACCATTTTGAGAAGGTGAGAAGTATGCTCAGAATGGCTAAATTACCTAAGACATTCTGGGGTGAAGCAGTTCGGACAGCGTGTTATCTTATCAATCGTAGTCCATCAGTTCCGTTGGAGTTTGACATTCCGGAGAGAGTTTGAACTTACAAAGAGATGTCTTACTCGCACCTAAAGGTGTTCGGTTGCAAAGCTTTTGCACAAGTACCGAAGGAGCAGAGAACCAAGCTAGATGATAAATCAGTTCCCTGCATATTCATCGGATATGGAGATGACGAGTTCGGGTACAGACTATGGGATCTTGTAAAGAAGAAGGTCATCAGAAGCAGAGACGTAATCTTTCGAGAAAGTGAAGTTGGAACTGCTGATGATCTATCCGAGAAGGCCAAGAAAAAGAATGAAGTTGCTGAGCATGAAGAGCAACCTGATGAGATTGTTAAGCAGGGGGAGCAACTCGGTGATAATACCGAGCAAATGGAGTACCCAGAAGAAGAAGAACAATCTCAAGCTCTGAGTAGATCAGAAAGACAAAGGGTAGAGTCATCCAAATGCCCTACCTCAGAGTATGTCCTCATCAATGATGAAGGGGAGCCAGAAAATCTTAAGGAGGTGTTGTCTCATCCAGAAAAGAGCCAATGGATGAAAGCCATGCACGAAGAGATGGGATCTCTACAGAAAAATGGCACATACCAGCTAGTTGAACTTCCAAAAGTCAAAAGACCGCTTAAGTGCAAGTGGGTCTTTAAACTCAAGAAAGATGGAATGGCAAGTTGGTCAGGTACAAAGCTCGATTGGTTGTAAAAGGCTTCGAACAAAAGAAAGGTATTGATTTTGATGAAATTTTTTCACCTGTTGTCAAAATGACTTCGATTCGAACTATTTTGAGCATGGCAGCTAGTCTAGATCTTGAAGTGGAGCAATTGGACGTGAAAACTGCATTTCTTCACGGAGATTTGGAAGAAGAGATTTATATGGAGCAACCAATGGGATTTGAAGTATCTGGAAAGAAACACATGGTGTGCAAATTGAATAAGAGTCTTTATGGGTTGAAACAGGCCCCAAGGCAATGGTAAAAAAAGTTTGACTCTTTCATGAAAAGTCAAACATACACAAAGACCTATTCTGATCCATGTGTATACTTCAAAAGATTTTCTGACAACAATTTTATTATTTTGTTGTTGTATGTGGATGACATGTTAATTGTAGGACAAGACAAAGAGCTGATTGCAAAGTTGAAGAAAGATTTGTCCAAGTCATTTGATATGAAAGACTTGGGCCCAGCACAACAAATTCTAGGGATGAAGATTGTTCGAGAATGAACAAAAAGAAAGTTGTGGCTATCTCAAGAGAAGTACATTGAACGTGTACTAGAACGCTTCAACATGAAGAGTGCTAAACCTGTTAGCACGTCTCTTGCGAGTCATCTGAAGTTGAGCAAACAGATGTGTCCTACAACAAAAGAGGAGAAAGAGGGAATGACTAAAGTTCCTTATTCTTCAGCAGTGGGGAGTTTGATGTATGCAATGGTGTGTACAAGACCTGATATTGCTCATGCAGTTGGTGTTGTTAGCAGATTCCTTGAAAATCCTGGAAAAGAACACTGGGAGGCAGTTAAGTGGATACTCAGGTACCTAAGAGGTACCACAAAAGATTGCTTGTGTTTTGAAGGATCTGATCCAATCTTGAAGGGCTATACTGATGCTGATATGGCAGGTGACCTCGATAATAGAAAATCCACTACTGGATATTTGTTTACATTTTCAGGGGGAGCTATATCATGGCAGTCAAAGTTGCAGAAGTGTGTCGCACTCTCTACAACTGAGGCAGAATACATTGCAGCTACTGAAGCTGGCAAAGAGATGGTATGGCTGAAACGATTTCTTCAAGAACTTGGATTGTATCAGAAGGAGTATGTCGTCTATTGTGACAGTCAGAGTGCAATAGACTTGAGCAAGAACACCATGTATCATGCAAGGACGAAGCATATCGACGTGAGATATCACTGGATTCGTGAAAAGATAGAGGACGGATCTATGCAGGTCATGAAGATCCCTACTAGTGAAAACCCTTCAGATATGCTGACCAAGGTGGTATCAAAAGACAAGTTCGAGCTATGCAAAGAACTTGTCGGCATGCACTCAAGCTAGAAACCTAGAGCTACCTCCTTCAGGTGAATGGGTCTGGAGGGGGAGATTGTGGGATCCATCCCCATGTACCAAACTTTGAATTGTTTTCTGCCAATTTCAAAGTTTGGCAGAGTTGGTAAAGAAAAAAAGATTGTTTTTTCTTCAATTTCAAAGTTTGGCAAAGTTGGTAAAGAAAAAATTGTTTTCTGCCAATTTCAAAGTTTGGTAGAGTAGGTAAGCTATGAAGAAGAAAAAATTGTTTTTCTTCTGTAGCACATTTGGAGGGTAGTGTATTTGTTCTCTATAAAAGGGAGGACAATTTTTCATTCTAAATACAGCAAAAGGAAATTACAAAGGAGAGAAAAGAAGAGTGAGGCATCACAGAGGAAAATAATCTGTGAGGAAAAATAGAGAGTGTGAGCGATATTATAGTGAGGTGGAAAAATCAAAAGAGGGTTATTTCTTTTGAGTGTGTAGTGATCTTTGGAGTTTTGCTCGGATCTACAAGTGTAAAATCCTCACTATAGTGATATTCGTTGCTCCTCTCGGGTCGTGGTTTTTTCCCTTATTTAGGAGGGTTTCCACGTAAAATTTTGGTGTCATTATTTCTCTTTTATTCTCGTTGATTAACCGTATTATTGTGTTCCGCATTTATTGCCTTTATTACCGCAAATATTATTTCTGTTACGAATTTATTCCCAACAGATACTAATATTTATATTTTATTTAAAAAATATAAAATATTTACGAAGCAATATCTCGTGACATCCAAATATACATATACCTATGGAAGGGATGAGTCAAAGGTTCATTTACTTCCCACAACAATTTCTATGATAAACAACCAACAAAACTTATTGTAGCACACCTGAATTTAATGTGCACAAATAATTTGTATACCAAAAATGCATTTAATGTTTCAATCCTTCAGTAATAAATAAAGTTAGCTTAGAATAACTACTTATAAAATGATCTATTTATACACATCAATAAATTACTCCTTTTCCACTTATTTATTTACAATTTTTATTTTTCTAATTATTAGTTTACTTTTTTTTTTTAGTTTTCTATAATTACTTGTCTATTTTGATAATTTTTACCTATTATATTCTCAATTAATTACTTTAAAAAATTTAAAACTTTTTGAAAATTTTAAACTTTTAATCCATCTACTTCATAATTAATAGAGATTAAATGGTTAACTCACTATGTCAATCATTGTTTTTTTAGTAGATGTGTCAATTCAAAAGTGGACAAGTAATTTGGGACGGAGGGAGTATATTAAAATAAATACTCCCTCCATCATCTTTTAGTTGTTGTATTGTGCTTTTCGGAAGTCAATTTGACTAATTTTTAAAGTTAAATTAAATTACATTAATTTGATATTTTAAGCTATAAAATTTGATATTAAAAAACTATACAAAAAGTACTATAACTTATAATTTTATACGTAATAATATGATAAAAAAATAAATCGTAAAATACTAGTCAAAGTTTCTATTCTAAAAAAGGAAACCATGACACCTAATCAGGGAGGGAGGGAGTATCTATTTTTATATGTCTAGCTTGAGAAAATAAGAAATAATTTATCAATTATAATTTTTAATCTATCCTTATTAATAGTTATAGTCATTTCACTAAACTTTTTCAAAAAATTTCATTCATTTTAAGAGCGATATAGTAAAATTATCTTTCTATTATTTCTCCCTAGACTTAATTCAGGTATGCTTAATACAAATAGAGTGATAATTGAAGTACGAATTCGCAAAAAAGTTATAATTTAGATTGGGAAATATGAATAATTAAGATATGAACTAAGGCTAAATAAGAGTAATAGTTTAAGTGCAGATTTTAATCATTAACTCTTTTTGTTTATTGCATATATACATCTTTAAACTCATAATCTCACATTAGTTGTCACTATAACTTGACAATTGATTTTAATCATGATAATAAACAATTGGCAATTCTCCTCACACATGCAAACATCCAATATCTATTCTTCTCTTTTTGACCACAAATCATTTTTTAAAAATCTTTTTTCTTTATTATAAAACCTTTCTTATTTTTGAAAATGATTTCATCAATCATATATACATCCAAAAGAAAAGAAAAGGGTTAAATTTGAAAGATGGTGTTAGAATTAATAATCACCAACACCAATTTATGACATTTATTTTCTTAGTAGTACTAATAATTGTGAATAGCTTTTATTGAATCATCAAAGAAATTAAATTTCTCAAATCTTCACATTATGACGAATGTCATCAATGTTGAATTAGTACATGTAGATTTTTCTCAATTGAATTGATGGACTTTGATTGGTTTGAAATTTGATCAGTTCATTACAATGGTTTTATGATCAACGTACTCCCCATAATAAACATTTTTATGGCGTTTCAAAGTTCATAAAACACAAATTCATTATTATGAGCATATTTGGTGTATTAATACATATATTGATTTTCTTGAATTTGATAGACGAACTCTGATTGGCTTGAAATTTAACAGGTAATATTCCGAGTTATGAAACTTCAATTCACATTTATGCACATTTTTCTTAATATTTATACATGTTGATTTCTCTGAAATTGATTGACGAGCTTCAATTGATCTGAATTTGATTATCATATTTAAAACGTCTTGATGATCGATATTCACCACAATAAATGTCATTTTATTTAGTTCTGAAATGATAGAAACACAAATACATAATTACAAATATTTTTTTGTGTATTTTTTTAATTTTATTATATTTGACGAACTTCGATTGACTCGAAACCCTATATATTTTGAGATACCATTCTTTTATAATCGGTGGACATAATATAAAGTTTTACCTCAAAGATAAGCATCCATGATTTCATTAATGGTGGGGCAATTTTTATCTTTTACTCTACTAAGTACCACAAAGAGTTTAAAATTTTTCAATCAATGATTTGATTGAATTATATAGTAATGTTGGTTAAAGCAATAATTAATTATAATTGATGTCCCATATCCTTTTTGCATGTGAAATTAAAGTAGTCATAGTTTTATTCTCTTGTAATCATATGTTTTCTCAATTTTATTATCTCTAAATTGCACATAAAAATATTATATTATAAATTACAATAAATATTAATTTAAAATATATGAAAGATCACTCTTATATATATAAAAAAGATTCATTTAACCTTCGAAAATCATATATGACCATATGAAGTAATCATTCAGTAGTGAGGTGTTCATAGGCAGGAAATAAATGTGGTGGAGACTCAAGTCAAGGCGATGTATCATTATCACTATATATAAATACTTCCTCTGGACTGTGTTCAATGGCACTTGATATGCCAACAAGGGCTTACTAAGAGATCTTGCATGTTTTATAGGGTGCTTCTTACGTCTTTTCATAAGCATAAAGTATGAGTAGAACTGCTCTTTTCCTATTCTGTAGCCCAGTCCCTGGTTCAATCGATAGATAGGCCAAAAATATATTTCTGGACAAATGAACAAATCATTTCTTTTGTCAATAAACCGGTCAAATCAGTAACCAAGTTCATGCGTCATTACCACGTCCAGGATCTTAGGATTAAAACAAATTAAGTAAGATTATTTTAAAGGTAAGTGAAGATAATTTTATTTAATAAAATATGATTTGTAAAAAAAAAAAAGCAGTTTGATATAATAAAGCATCTCGTGGTCATATAGGGGATTTGAGAAAGACTTGCACTTTAAAGAGTGTGATGTTGACAACTTATTCTAATATAAATATTAATAATTGTCTCCACGACTCAAACTCATTACCTACCATTCAAATGAAGATTATAACTTTATCATTAATCGCATACCGAATATAATAAATTATATTAGAAGAACATGCATGGTAGGGTGAGGTGCTCCCTTGATACATTCAACTCTTTAGACATTTTATTAAACCATGCCACATGATGACATGATTTTGGAATTCTTGTTATAGACAAAATTTAGACACGAACACATTTTAATTGAAAAAGAAAATGGATATCAACATGTGACGTTTGAGTACATATCGATATATGTGAGAATTTATATATATATATTATTAAATTAACTTCCTATTTGACTT
The DNA here is from genome assembly GCA_016801875.1 of Solanum sitiens. Taxonomy (NCBI): domain Eukaryota; kingdom Viridiplantae; phylum Streptophyta; class Magnoliopsida; order Solanales; family Solanaceae; genus Solanum; species Solanum sitiens. The sequence goes on along the minus strand of JABWTJ010000178.1, from coordinate 204,773 downwards.
AGGTTGCTGTAAAAAGTTTTATCTTTTTTCCTATTTGACTTAGGTTAATATGAAATTACTAGACATTTTTTTTAACCATATGCTCCAATCATTGATACATTTATAAACAGTTTTTAGGTTATTTGTTAATAATGGAATAATAATTAGTAAAAAGAAAATAGAATTATGTAAACAGTATATAAATTTCTTAGGAATTACTTTAGGAGAAGGAAAAGTTAAACTACAACCTCATATAGCTAAAAAAGCTTTAGACATGCCAGATAAATTAAACAATTTAAAGGATTTACAAAAATTCTTAGGTATAATTAATTATGCAAGACTATTTATTAAAGATTTAGGAAAATTAGCAGAACCATTATACTCTAAGACCGGATCTAAGGGACAAAGAAATTTTAATATCGAAGATATAAAATTAGTACAAAACATAAAAGAAAAAATAAAAAAATATTCCTGATCTTAATATGCCATTAGAATCAGATTATTTAATAATAGAGACAGATGGGAGTTTTGATGGATGGGTGCAGTATTAAAATCAAAACCACATAAATATAGTTCTAAAAAAGAAGAAAAAATATGTGCTTATCAAAGTGGAAAATTCAAAGAAAAAAGTAATATAGCTAGCATAGATGTTGAAATTTTATATATATATATATATAAAAAAAAATATATATATATATTAGGGAAGAAAACTAGAAACTAAAATGATAATTACATAATAGAACAAGAGAGTGAAGGAGTACTGAGTAGGATTCTATAATTTATTGAAATATTTATTGAAATATACCCCCTCCTCTTATTTGGTATCAGAGCTAGTGATCTTGAATAGACCAAAAAATTATATGAAAAAAGATTATTATTCTAGAAAAACATTTGCATATCATAGGACTTTATTTTATAATAGACAACATCTGAAAATAGTTAAATTATATAAAAAATCGTTAGAAAGTCATCTATCTACCTTAGATTTAAGATTATCTTTAACATATACCTATAAATATTCTGTAAAGACTCTTAGGAAGACTATTAGACAATCCCAAAAACAAATACAAGAAGAATTAAATCAGGTAAATTTTGAGATTAAAGAAGTAATAGAAAGAATAAAAATTATTAAAAATAATCCTTATTATTATAATTCTGTAGGATAATATATGAGAAGACCCTATAAAAATACTAAAGAATATAAAAAAGTGAAAAGAGAATTATTAAGTTTATATTTAGACTCAGATATATTGTTAAAAGATCTAAAAACAACAAGCTCAACAAGTTCTAAAAAGGAAATTAGTAATAAATTAGATCATATATTTTTCTTAGCTAAAATATTAGAACAAAAATTAGTAAGACATCTTATATCTAGAAAAATTGTAATTAAAAAATATACATGAGAAATCTTCCTTTTGCTAAAAGTATAAGATTTGATTATTGGATATTATATAGAGATATAAAGGAAAAACAAATATTAAAAAGAGCAGAAAAAGCAATAGAAGCATATATCTATATATACGAAAATGAATTCTTTAAACCAAAAACTTTCTATTTTGAATATGATATAAACAATGAAGAATATATAAATGCTTTAAAATGGGAATTACAAGGACATAGGAGTGATATTGATAAGTATACTCAAAGAATAAATTTTTTTAGTGAATATTATAAACCAACTACTTTAGGATAAAATAATAATAGTAAAAATAGCTTCATTAAATAAGCTAGAATATTTAGATCTACAAATAACTATAGAAAAGAGATTTAAAAGATTAAAAGGAGAAAGCATTATAAAGTGTAATTTCGATAGTGGAGACCATAGTTTACATACAGAAGATCCTCAATATAATACTTTAATAGATTTAATAATAAACCTTAGTGAAAAAATTAGAGAACATAATAGTAAAATTATAAAAATATTAGGTGAACAAGAAGAAACCCAAAATAGACAAAAACAAACTTTTAATAAGATAGAAGAAAATTTAGACTATTTAAAAGAACAAGGAGTAGAAATAACTAAAAAATTAAATAACAGATTAAGAGAAGAATTTAATAATACTTTAATCATAAAATTACAAGAAATAAAGACAGAATTATCATCAATAAAAGAAATAGTTCTTTCATGATAGATTTAATAGAAACAGAGACATATAAAGAAGCAATAACATTAATAGAAAAAAGAATAACTCTTCCATTAGATTATAAAAAATTTAATCCCCCTTCAAAATCAGATCAAATTATCATAAAACAAAACAATATAATAATATCACTTTTATTACAGTTACATAATAAGATAGATAAAAAAGAAAAATTAGAAGGTAAAAACATCACAACTGGAGTAGAAGAATTAATAGAAAAGTTAAATAAGATAGAAATTACTCCTCAAACAGAAAAAATAATTAAAAAACAGCAAAAATGGACATTTTTCCAACTAGATCAAGAGACAAAAGAAAAGAAAGACAAGGACCAAGTTACACCCAAAATAGTATAAGTAATAACTTTTTGTCAAGAATACTAAATAGAAAGACAAAAGAAGACAATAATCAACAATTAGATGAAATAATAGATACAGACAAAGATATACAAATATTTCAGCAAAATCAATTAAATTTATTAAACCCAAAAGTTTTATACAATACAAATTCAAAATCTCAACTATATAGACATTATAGAGAAGAACAATTGTCAGTATTGGGAAAAACTTCTGTATCCTTACCACTCATAAACTCCGAATCTGTAAAAGAAATAGAACATGTTAAAAAAGATTTAATGCATATGGGATTAATAGTTATAGGAATTAAAGGATTAACTAGAAAAAACTTAGGAACAAAGACATTAATTACAATATATGATAAAAGATGGTCAGACATAAAAAAGGCAATTATAGGATTAACAGAAGTAGATATGACCAATAATGGAGGAATTTTTTATATAAGCCCAGATTTTATGATGAATTTAAATGAATTCGGAACTCACATTAGAATAGGAATACAAACTAAAGGATATGAAGAAATGCATAGTGGAAAGAATTTATTAATGTGTGTAGGATTTTTAGGTAAAATGACAAATAGTAGTAATACTAGATTTAAATTACAAATAAAAGATGTAGTAGAAGTAATGGGAAATAAAGGGATAAAATTAATAAAACCCATAAAAATAAATCCTGAAGAATATGCAGGATTAGAATGAAAATTAGGTGATTTTAAAGAAAAAGAATCTTTAACACCAGAATCTCATTTAATATACACAAATTCTAAAGGAGAACCTTCAATTAGATTTACAGACTATAATTATGAAGCTCAAAAAGACATTGAAGAAGAAAGTGTTATAGAAGAAATGCCTTTAGAAGGTATGAACATAGAAATAATATTAGAAGACGATTATGAAGTCGATTTAGCTATAGAGAAAGCAAAAGAAATATGTAAAAAGAATAGAAATAGATTATTTACATGTAAGGGATGTAAATTAAAAGACTTAAACTTAGATCAAGTAACATTGCATTTTAAAACTTGTGAAAAAAGAATAGATAATAAAGGTTATAGATTAGAAAAAAGTTTACAAGAAAAATTAGAAAAAGCTAATAATATAATGACAGAAATACAAGAAAATGATAGTGAAACATCTGAATTAGAATCTATACTTAGTCAAAAAGAATTAATGGAAACAGCAAGTTCCAGTAGTCCATTCCAAAGAACAAATGAACAAGGTTATACTGCAGATAATAGTACAGGAAATATACCACGTAGAAGAGTATATAGACAAGGAGATGTTCCAATAACAAAAGTTAAACCTATGGGAAAAAGAATGCCTATAGAAGAACCAATAATACTCCAAGAAGGAGGAAGTAAAGGAAAAATTTTAAATATAGCTGCACATGATCCACAAAGATGGAATTCAGTAATAGACTTATGGAAAGGAATAGTAGTAGCAGACTTTATAAAAAACTATACAGAAACTGATGCTGAAACAATGTATAAATACTTAGAAACATTTTTAGGAGAATCAACAAAAGCTCTATGGGAAGCTTATAAAGTAGAATTCCCATCAGAATTTCAGTATTTAGTATCATTAGGACCTAACCCATATAATTTTATAAATAAAATACATACATTAATAACTGGAGAAGATCCAAATAGTGGATTAGTAGCTTTACAAAGAAATGCAGTAATAAAACTAGAACAATTAAGTATAAGTAATTGGTATTATATAAAAAAAAATTTAAATGATTATTTCTATTATTGTACAATTAGTGGAAATGCATTTGATCAAGATTTAGGTAAAAAATTATTTAATAAATTAACTGGAGCTTTAGGAAGAGAAATAGAAGATAGATGGACTAAAAGAGAAGGAGTAGCACAAAACCCTCTAGCAAAATGGTCTATAGGACATCGAATACAACATATAATGGAAATATTACAAGAAAAATGTACTAATTTACAAATACAAAAACAATTAAAACAAAATAAAATGAATTTTTGTAAAGATATAATATATACAACTCAAAATTATGATAAAAATCACTATAAAAAGAAAAAATATAAAAAATACAATCCATAATATAATAAGAGATATAATAAAAAAGGATATTTTCTTAGAAAATCTTCAGCTAGAAAACCATATTTAAATAGGGATAGACATGTTAGAAAATATAGAACAGATAGAAATTATAAGAATAAATTAGAATGTTTTACATGTGGAAGTATAGAACATTTAGCAAACACTTGTCCTAAAAGATATAATGCAAAGACTAGAAATGCTGAATTAGTAGAAGAATTTAACGAAGCATTATTAAATGTAAATGAATATATGTCAGATAATGAAAGTATTTACTCTATAGTAAGTATTGATATAGATGAAAATAATAAAGAAGAGGATTCTTCTAATTCAGAAGGAGAAGAATTAATTAATGAAATAGGAATAGAAAATTTAAATATAGATGATTTACAAATTAATTTTATGAATATAATAGAATGTGAACATAATTTTGAAAAAGATACGGGATTAGATAGTAATCCATGTAATTGGTGTAAATGGTATCCAAGTAAATATAAAAGAGCTAAATGTAATAAATGTTTTATAGAAGGATGTATAAGTTGTATAGAAACACAGTTAGGAATAATAACTCAAAAAAGGAAAGAAGTACATACAAATGAACCTTTAATAAATTTAAAAGTATCAGTATTAGAGGCAAAAGTTAAAGAATTAGAAGAAAGAATAGTAAGGTTAGAAAAAGGAAAAAATATTGAACAAGAAATATCTTTAGACAATCAGGAATTAATGAATGAAGAATCTAATACTTTAATATGTAATCAAGATAAAAATATAAATACAGTTAAAGTATTAGCAAGACTTCAAATAGGAAAATATGAACTAGAAACTTTAGCACTAATAGATTCGGGATGTACAAAAAGTATTTTAAATAAGAAAATAGTACCACCAGAATTAATAAAGACTTTAGAGAAACCACTTGCAGCCATGCAAATGGATGGAACACATAATATATATAAATATTACATAGATAAAGCACAAGTTAGTTTTTTAAATACTTGTTCAGAATTCTATAAACCTACCTATAAAATGGATAAAATATGGGTAAGAGATCTAGATATAAGAGTAGATTTTGTTTTAGGACTAGATTTTATACTATATAATAAAGGAGGAACTTTAATAACAAATGACGGAATACTTTTCATGAAAAATATTACTTATACTTCTGTTTTAACTAATAAAATTAATACTCAAATAAGACATAAAGAAAAATATTGTGAGAATTGTGAAAATAATATACAATGTACTAAAACAGGATGTAATATATTATATGAAGATATACTTGAATTAAATGAAGAAGATATAGTCAGTAAAAACTATGTTCTAATAGAAATGGAAACAGAATTATATAATTTTAAGACAGGAATTCAAAAAATAGGACAAATAAGAAATAAACAAGATCTAGATAATATATTAAAATTTTTAGATGAAATAGAAATAATAGGAGAAAAACCTTTAAAACATTGGGAGAATAATCACATAGTATGCAAGTTAGATATAATAAATCCAGATTATATAATAAAAACAGCCTCAATAGAAGCTACAAACCAAGATTTAGAAGATTTTAGAATACAAATTAAAGAACTATTAGAATTAGGAGTCATAAGAAGATCTACTTCAAAACATAGATCAGCAGCATTAATGGTAAGAAATCATAGTGAAATAGTTAGAGGAAAAGCTAAAATGGTTATCAATTACAAAAGACTCAATGATAATACTAGAACAGATGGATATAAATTACCAGACAAAACAGAATTAATAAATAGAATTCAAGGAAAAATAATTTTTAGTAAATTTGATTGTAAGTCAGGATATTGGCAAATAAAAATGCATCCAGATAGTATAGAATGGACAGCTTTTACATGTCCTGAAGGACATTTTGAATGGTTAGTTATGCCATTCGGATTAAAAACAGCACCTCCAATTTTCCAAAGAAAAATGGATCAAATATTTGGGGAATATAAAAGATTTGTGTTAGTATATGTAGATGATATTTTAGTATTTAGTAAAGATATAAAAGAACACTTAGGACATTTACAAACAGTTTTTAGGTTATTTGTTAATAATGGAATAATAATTAGTAAAAAGAAAATAGAATTATGTAAACAGTATATAAATTTCTTAGGAATAAGGAAAAGTTAAACTACAACCTCATATAGCTAAAAAAGCTTTAGACATGCCAGATAAATTAAACAATTTAAAGGATTTACAAAAATTCTTAGGTATAATTAATTATGCAAGACCATTTATTAAAGATTTAGGAAAATTAGCAGGACCATTATACTCTAAGACCGGATCTAAGGGACAAAGAAATTTTAATATCGAAGATATAAAATTAGTACAAAACATAAAAGAAAAAAGAAAAAATATTCCTGATCTTAATATGCCATTAGAATCAGATTATTTAATAATAGAGACAGATGGGAGTTTTGATGGATGGGGTGCAGTATTAAAATCAAAACCACATAAATATAGTTCTAAAAAAGAAGAAAAAATATGTGCTTATCAAAGTGGAAAATTCAAAGAAAAAGGTAATATAGCTAGCATATATGTTGAAATTTTAGCCATAATATATGGATTAAATAGCTTTAGAATTTATATTTTAAATAAACTAGAAATATTAATAAGAACAGATTGTGAAGCTATAGTAAAATTTCACCAGAAAATTAATGATAAAACTAGTAGTAGAAGAAGATGGTTAAATTTTTTAGATACTATATCAATTTATAATTCTATAATTTTTGAGCATATTAAAGGAAATGATAATAGTATTGCAGATCAATTAAGTAGATTATTGATTAAAATTTAAATTTTAAATTTTACAGAATGAGACCATCTTTCCAAGACAAGGGCAAAGGAGTTCAACCTCCAACCCCAGATTTTTCAGACTTATATAAACAGACAGTATTATCTAATTTATATTTTAGACCACTAAATAAAATGGATGATAATAGAATAGAAAGGTTACAATTTGGACAACATAATTTAATAGCATATGAATAATCTAATTTGACTTTTAGACACTTGCCTATATACCAGTTAGATAAACAACAGAAATATTTAATAGACAATATTTGGATAGCTCATAATAAAAAAGACACTAAATATATAATTGTTGTATTAAATGCTTTAGGATATTACTTTTCTACTAAAATAAAGAAAATAAGTTTAAATATTATGTTGTAATACATGGTAAGACAAATGGAGTTTTTCAAACTTGGATAGAAGTATTAGACTCTATTAAAGGATTTTCTAAACCACTTTTTAAAATATTTAATGATTTTACTGAAGCATTAGACTATGCTAGGGGAGTCTTAGGTCCAAACTATTATATCTCTCCCTCTCTTAAACAGAATCCAGACAAAATTCCTCAATACCATATTCAAAAAGACACAGACAAAATTATTTTTTGTGATCATTATTCTTCAATGACCGAAGCCTTCAAAAGATTAAATTATAAGAACGAGGTATTGTTACAAGAAAATCTTCAGCTTAAAGAAAGAATTGCAAAAATGGAGAATGATCTAAAGACTAAAGACATCCAGACCAATATACAGGGTTTTCCATCCCCAAGAAAAATGGATGAGATGGGTGTACATTCCCCTCTGAATGTAAATAAATCCACTGTATCGGATAAAGATACAGCTAGTCCGGTTCAAACGGTAACCGGTAAAGACTTCTCAAACCCGTTAATGGCTGTCACTTTGCCAAAAAGTGAAAAAGATGAAGGCTCATCTTCCAGAAGACGTTTACCCCTTTCTTTTACCCAGACTCTTAGACAGAAAACCAAAAAATCCCAGAAAAATAAAGACCTAGAATCTATTATAACCAAAACTGTAGAAAAATTACTTAAAGAACAACAAGAAAAAGACAAACATATAAACCCAAGCCCAATACAAAGTCCAAGACAAAACTCAGTTTCAAGCCCAAATAATTCAGATGATTTTTCAGACCCAATACACTTTGCTCAAGACCCAAACGATGATGACTCTGGTATGAGTTTTGATTCTATTGCCTTACACAACTTGGACACATAAATATATATATATATATATATATATATATATATATATATATATATATATATATATATATATATATATATATATATATATATATATATATATATATATATATATATATATATATATATGTGTGTGTGTAATATTTGTAGTGGTTTTGTGTTAAAGAGGAATGCCTCTTTTGTTAAAAAATGTGAGTCCCACTTTACTCACTACCACACATGTGTGGAAAAGTTGTTGGGACGCGTCTCCACTTTATTTTAAAATAGATAGGCACTAAGTAAGAGATAAGGATAAGTGTTAGACTTTTTGTATAGGAAAGCTAATAAGTGATAATGGTATAGTAATAAATTAGACAAAGGACGAATAATAATGCAAAAGAAGGAATCATTTCACGTGCGATGGGGCCCAATGCGCACCCGGCGGAAAAGATAAGATTCTTTTTCATTTTGAAGTCCGGAGTTTGAAGTCCATAATTGAGTATATAAAGAAGACATTATCAGAAGAAGGAGTAGAGGGGAAAATACACAACCAGCAAATCCAAAAGTTTTCCAAAGATCCTTCCTCTTCCTACTTAGTAAAAAAAAAAAAAAAAATCTTTTAGTTCTTTGTTTCAAGTTTGTTTTAAACTTTTTTGTAAAGGTCTTTGGAAGTCGTTCGGGTTTCCCGAAAGGGAAACTTCACTCTGTTCTAATAATGTAAGTTTTCATATTTATGTTTCTAGTAAAACTTCCCATTTATGTAAATTATGTGTTTTTTCTTTTTAATTATATGTGATATGTTAATTATTTGTATATGAATTTATCAATTTTATCATGAATCTATGTTACCTAGTATATGGTTAGTCTCTTAGCCTCTTAAAAGTATCGATGGATTAACCTGTAAATTCCTAGGACATTGTTCGGTCAGTTTGAATGTTCTTAAAAGAACGATGAATGACCAAATCCGAGGTGTGGTTAAAGAAGACTACTTTTAAGAACAAAAGCTAAGGGAAAGAGATGAACAGTAATAATAGATTCATGAATGGACAAAGTCCATAAAATATATATATATATATATATATATATATATATATATATATATATATATATATTAGGGAAGAAAACTAGAAACTAAAATGATAATTACATATAGAACAAGAGAGTGAAGGAGTACTGAGTAGGATTCTACAATTTATTGAAATATTTATTGAAATATACCCCCATCCTCTTATTTGAATATATATATATATATATATATATATAATCCAGAGCTTTTCTGATCCACCTTCTTATCAAATCTTCTAAAATTGACATCTTAATTACCATACATTCACTCTTAATTATAGTCGACAAAAAAGTGTTATTTTATTTGTTGTTCTATTATTTTTAAATATTAAAAATTAAAATTATGTACGCATTATTCTTTTCGAATTTTAATTGTGTGACGGTAGGGGTGTATATATATATATATATATATTAAGTTTTTATAAGAGTAATTTATGGTGATTGAAGGGAAGTTTTGAAGCAACAATAAAAGTTAGTGATTCGACCAATGAGACGATCACTAATGCTCGTATTAGAATGCACTACGGCACACCCCTTTGGGGTTGACCCTTTTCCGAACCCTTCTTATACAAAATATTTTATATATTAAACTACTCTTTTACTATAAATTTATGATGAAATGTTTTCTTTTTTTTACTAAGCTATGTGAAATGTAAGTTCTCCAAATCTATAAATTTTAAAGAAGCAAAAACAAGAAGGAAACGTAACAAAAGAGTTTGAATTGTGATCCATGGCTAAGTTATATAGATCAAAGGATAATGACCAATGAAATATCTTTTATCAAAAAGTTATATATATATATATATATGTAACTCTATGTTATGAAAAAAGAAAAAAGTTAAATTGGGGTTACTAAAGTCATACCTATCTCTTTTTTGAAATTATTTTGAGTTTATATGTTTATATATACATTAATACCATTAATATATCTATATATATATATACACGCGCGATCAGATCGCATATTAAATAATTATATATAATTATTTTATGATAATTACATTACATCAAAAATGAGTTTTAGCAGCAATTAATTAGCAATTGTCGCTAAATATGTATTTTTTGCGGCAATCAACACTTTTTGTATATGTTCGTAAAAGCTTTAGCAACATTGGATCTAATGGCACTTAACTAATGTCGGTAAAAACTATAGCACTCTTTATTAATGTGTCTATTTATTGCTGGTAAAAGTTGTTTTTGTTACGATGTTATTAATTAATAAATTCATAAAATAATAACTATAATTAATATATATATATATATATATATATATATAAAATTAAAGACCTCATTTTCTTGTTTGTGGAATGGAAGTTTAACTCTTTCCTATCAAACAAGAATTTATCAACATTTTTCTGCTTCTTTTTCTGACTTACTTATAATAAAAACTATTTTAAAGTTGACTCCATCAATAATAAAACAAAATTCATTAAGAAACTAGAAAAAATTGTGAAAAAGATGTGCACATGCAAATTCATCTTTTTAGTCAAATATATATATGTAATTGTCATTATAGGTGATGGCTACTAACTTGTAAAATTAGATAAAGTTATTCTTTCGATATAAATCATAAATAACCATTTTTCCTGTTATCATAATTGAAAAATATCTATTTATTATCATGTAATTCATAAATAACATTTTTCTATGCTAGTACATAACTATTAGAGTTTCACATGTAAAATCTACAATCCTCTGATAATGGCTATTTTTTAAAGACATGATCGAAAAATGATTAATGGATGTTATTTTTAGCATTTTTCATTTTCTTGCTTATGTTCTTAGTGTCTCTTTTTTTTTGTCTTTATAATTATCATTCGATGTCCATATACATGTATCGGAGATCGACTTGATCCAAATGCGCATGGTAGGATTTATTATCGGAAGTGATAGTGCTTTCGATAGATTTTTTTCATTCCCACATATATAAATTTGAGACATTCAATTAAGAATTTATTATTAATCAAATAATGTTAAATGAGAGGGATGAAAAAATATCGTTTTAGAATATAATATTCAGTATATCTATCATTCCCTCTTTGAATATTTCTATTATTTGCTAAATTGTCTATAATTTATTACTTTTAGTTTATATATAAAAAATTCTTATATGCAGAGTGAATATAGAATGATTTGTTAGTTAATTTGAGAATTTAATAAGTTTACTTCCACGAGTCTACTTATTAATGATATAATAATTAAGAATAAATCGTATAATTTTTTAATGGATAAAGCAAGATTGATTTTATTTTATTTATTTAGAAAAAAAGAAGATTATTTTATTATGTGTACACACTATTAAGAACAAGATGGATAAAGTCCGACATATATATATATATGTATATATATTTACAAAAATAAAATAAAATAATAATATGACTATCAAATTTCAAAAGTAACAAAAAGTAATTTTTACTTTATTTTTTGGTTTCTCATTATCGTTTTAAAGTCTGACTAAATTTTAATTTGCTTTGAAGATTCAGAATGATTACAAAATTTAATTATAATTTTTCGATCTAACATCGATTCATAAATCACTATATCCCATATATGGTTATTCCCATGTACTTTCAATAATGTGAAATAAGGTGATTTCATCATAATTTAAACTTAAATTTTTTAATTAAAAATAAAAAAATTACTCTATCACAATCGTTATCGGTAGAAAAAACAGCCTCGACATTAAAGCAAAAGTAAAAGATCCTTCACCTAATTTGCATTGTTGGTATATTATAATTATGACTTTTGATTTAATATTTAATATAACATAATAGTGCATGGTATATGTTTAATTTGCAGACATATAACAGTCTTTTAAGACTGTTAATTCAGTCGTAATTTTATTATTATTAAAATTTTTGAAATAAAATAATGCATGATTTTTTTTTATAATCACACCATTGTCAAAGATGAAAAAAATGAAAAGTATGACAGAGTCAAACCAATTCAACGATCAAATCTGATTTATTTTTTAAAAAAGATGTGAAGAAAAATAAGAATTTTAAATGTCAAAATTATAAACACTGCCTAACAAATAAGTGATGGGTAAACTATTGGAAAAATTACATAAATTGATACATTTTAATAAATAATTACTGATTTTAGCAATATTTTTTATTTATTACCATTTATAGCAATATTATATTAAATCTGCAATATGTATTAAAAGTGAATTATATATGCAATATATTTGAATTATATATGAATTATAATTGTTTCTTAAAATATATTATGTTTGTTTGGTAAAAATTTGAAACATTGTATTAAAATGTGTGATAAATAAATTATCAATCATTAAAATTTGAATTATATGTGAATAAACAATTGCTCTTTGTAATATGAATTAAACTTGTATTATAAATGAATTAAAAGTGATCAAGTGAAAAAGAAATATTATTGCTATAAATGGTAAATATTTTTTTTACTATAGTATATTTATGTAAGTTTCCCTAAACTATTTAGACATCGCTATTTAAAATTTAGTTATTTATTAATAAAAATTAAATGTTTATATACTACATAAAAATTGAATTTTATCGGCAATTAATTAACAATTGCCGCTAAATATGTATTTTTAGCGACAATTAGCACTTTTTGTATATGTCCCTAAAGGTTAAAGTCTCTTTATTAATGTGTCTATTCATTGCTGTAACGACCTGATTTTCGTCATTAGGGAAAAGCCAATGAAGAATGAATTGGGACCTATAAACTTTTTCTTAGTAATTAACTTGAGAGTTCCTAGCCTAGTCTAGATTTGGACGAAATCAGAGTCAGTAAGGTCTGGAAATTTGATAACAAATGAGAGATGTATTAATGAATTTGATTATATGAGTGGATAGCTAAGATGTTAATGAATCCGTACGAAATTATGGAATTGAATTTGGGTGAGTAAAACTCCTGAAATTGATCTTAGCTTGAACGGGTATTTTCTGAGTGTCATGGGATGATGGTGTGTTGTGAAATGGGGGTTTGGAATTCTTAAATTTGCTCACTGTTTCCCTACAAGCCGCAGTGGTGAGATTATTCCCGCCAGAGCGGGATCGCTGTGGCGGGTTGAGATCACCATAATGGGACATACACGACTTGAGTCGAAAATAAAATTTTAAAAATATTTTATTCTGCACGTTTTCACTTTGAGAGCTAAGGAACGACTCTAGGTGTGTTCTTGACGGGTTTACACCATTTTTGAGGTTAAAGGTAAGGTTTTTACTCCCCGAATTCATGTTTCGATTTGTATAACTTATTTTGGATAATTATCGATAGGGGAGGGTTTTGATATGAGAATTATGGTAAAAAAAAAGTCCTAATTTGGGTATGGGAATCATGGGTTTGATCTAGGGTTATTGAGTTCGTTATAATCCGAATAATAGACCTTTGATTGTTGATCCTTGCGTATAAATTATTGTTTGCAGACTTAGAACAAGCAAAAAGAATTTGGAAAGGAAAGATTCAAGTGCCGTAGGGGATTCAAGCTTGGAATCGAGGTAGGTGATGGTTGTGATTTCATGTTTTGCGTGATGTATGTTAGTAATTGCTTCATTGTAATGCATGCATATGAATGAAGCCTATTGATCACACCTAATGTATATAAGTATGAACGAAGAACTACATGTTATGAATTACCTCTTGTTGTATGATTGTGACAATATACATTGTGATTGTGATTGTGATTGTGATTCTGGTTTGTTGAATGGATCGAGTGTTGCTTCCGACACACTAACTAGGATCGGTTGCCACGTTCCTGCATAAATATGGGATTGGTTGCCACATTCCGACATAAATATGGGATCGATTATCACGTTCTGACATAAATATGAGATAGATTATGACGTTATGGCATAAACATTAGATCGGATACCACGTATCGATATGCTAACAGTTTAGGTATGGGTTCCATGAGAGACCATTAAATTGGGTTCCATAAGAGAACATGGGTTCCATATGTGTGTGTATATATATATATATGCATGTATGTGTTTATCTTGTTGGAATTCTGATATATGTTGTGCTTATTGCAAAAGCCGGGTGATCCTATCAGTACACGATGGGTGTGTACTGATACTACACTTGATTGTTCTTTGTTGAATACAGGGCATCTTCAGGCGGTTATTGATAAACCTCAGACAGGTGACTATTGAGCATGATATGATTCAAGGGTGAATCAATTCTTTCAGGCTGCCATGTATCTTTCTTATTTAAGTCCATTTTCTTCGGACTCAGACTATTTGTTAGGGTGTTGTTTAGTTTCGATGTTGTACCCCTTTTTCTTAGACTTGTCATTAGTAAAGTTTTGGTAAAATAACTTTAGGGTCTAGGGATCGTTCTTCCGCATTAGTTTGGTTAGTTTATTTAAATTTGGAGTTTATGGGGACTATATAATTTCTGCATTTAAATCTACTTCCATATCTTTAAATGTCTTAGTTTCATAAAATTTTGTTAGTTTGGGTTGTAGTAATGGTTCTCCCACCGGAGAGTTAGTGTGAGTGTCAATCACAATGATCTGGATCGTGACAATTGCCGCTAAAAAATATTTTTATTATAGTGATATATCATTTTCTGAATTTTTTTATTAGGCTTGACAATCTCTAATTTCACATATGTTATGGTTGTATTACAATGTTCATACATATCTACTTGAACATCACGCAAAAAATGACTGAAATACAGGCATAACAAATTTGAATTTAGCCGCATATGATTGAAATTCAAGCAAAAATGAAAAACTTTTTCGTGTATTCAATTATATATGATTGAAATCCAAGTGAAAATAACTGAATTTCAATCATATAAATTTAATTCATATACAATATATTTAAAGTTTTTTCTCAAGTTAGCTGGACTTGTAAACTTTTACGCGTTAAGAATATAACTTAGATGATGATTCCAAAATCGGATACGTATGCACTTCAGCCTATAAAAAAAAAAATTCATATTTGATAATCATATTAAATCTTAATTTTTAAAAAGAAGCTTCCATTGCAAAACTAAAGTCACCAAAAAGGCAATTTTTTCTCAAATTTTCATCTTATATTGAATATATTCTGTCTGTCATAAGGTATTCAAACTTGTGAGTTGTCTTTCATATGGAAAAATATAGGACACACTATTTCTAATTTTTAATAAATTACGAGTTCGAACTGTGAAATAAGTTATTAATACTTATATTAAGTTATATTATTCACATTTTCACCCCTTGAGACTTGAGATGAGGCTTATTTCGAACTTTATGTATAATTACGAAATGTTTTGTGCATCTGATTATTTATCTTATTTTTTTATTTTTAAACTAGCACATGTCAAAGTTTGTCAAGTGAGTGTGCGACTTTGAGCAAAAAATGGATGTCATTTTCAAAAAAAAAAAAAAAGTAGATATTCTTAAAATTAGTTAATTAACACAAATTGTTAAAAAAAAAAGTTCTTGCTTTTACATTAGAATTATGTTAAATTATTTCTTATATTCCAAAGACTTACTATACAATATATATGTGGTTATGTTTTAGCTTTTCTTTTGGTTTCTACTAGTAGAGTAAAAATAGGTTCAACAATGATTACTAGTTACTAGGTTAATTAAATAGATTAGTGTGGACTAATGATTATGATTAATATTAATTAAAAGTTAAACCATGATTTTACTTTTACCAAATATAGATTATAGTCATCACTTCCGTAGAATGTTCGATGCTACAGAAAAAAATTGAAATAAATTATGAACTTTATTGTTAGTTATTTGATTCATTACTAAAATTGCTAACTAATACAATTTTTTTGATAACTAGTTTGCAAGAGACAAATCTACAATTTATATTTAGTGAAACTAATATTAGTTTTTTACTATTAAATCGGTTGCAATATCAAAATCATGAATTCATAGTTTAATAGTTATCTTTTGTGAATTTCTCATATATTTTATATTATATGTCAAAAATACTCGGTTCAATTAAATATGTTACTTCTGCGATTCATTTTTCGGATCGTGTTACTAGAGAAAACATCATAGGCCACCATCTTCCAGTTCAGAAAAAAACATACATATTTAGCTGGATTCAATAGTTTTAATTAAAATTTTATAATTATTTTAAAATATATATTTTCAATTCCTTTATTATTTTTTATTTTTTATTTTTTATTTTTTTATTAAAGCCAACGTGTTTTCCCTTTTGTCCACAAAGTTTACAGTAGAAAAAACATATTGGACCCACACGGCATGGTAGATAATTTAAACATTATCTGTTGGTTGTGTTGCAATAATAACTATATTTCTTTGACAATTGGCCACTTAAGAGTATTTTTTATACATAATGTTTTTGTTTTTTTCCAATTACTTTAATATAAAAATATAATAATCATTGTGACCGTTTAGAGATTCCCTCAAAGAATGACATATTCATAATTGTCATTATATGTTCTAAAAACTTTAAATCTAACCGTAGAAAATATTAAAATTGCCTTCATTGACAAGTACACGATACCTTACACGGTAGAGCATATGTAAAACTTATGTTTAACTTGTGAGGTAGAGTGATTGTTTTCGATAAATTATCCATTCAAAATAAATATAAATTAATGTATTTTATGAGCATGACGTTTTAAGTGTGCGACAAAGCACGTGAATATCGCGCTGAAGGCTTGGAAATTCTTCTCTCCGCCATCGAGACATACCTATAGTTGATTTTCAGATCTAAAGTAAAACTTCTTGATTTATCCACCTAAACTATATTTTGTATACAATAATTTATTCTATACTGCGCTTGATTTCTCAGAAGATCTAGGTCAGGGGAACAACAACGCATGTCCCTTTACCACGGTGCAAAACCTTATAGTATAACATTGCGCTAGAGGTTTTAATTTTCTGGTTTTGCTTAATTCCCAATAATCAACCCTTATTTTTCTTTTAATAAATCTAAATCATGGTATTAAAATTTTAAACATGTTATAAAATACTGTTTGGCACTAATTTGAGGTGTGAAGCACTATATATAGTATCCTTTTTTGTCAAAATGGAAGCCTAACTCTTTTCCATCCAACATGACTTTGTAAACCTACCCCAAAAAATAAAATCTATCTCTTATTTTTTCAAAGACTAATTTTAATCGATTTCTCATTCGATGTTCGATACTTATATTAAAGTTTGATAAATTGAAATTTAGTTATGCGTAGGATTTATTCGGAGGAAATGCTCCCTACCAAACATATTTTCATATTCAAGACTCAAAACTGAAATCTCTTATTTTAAAAATACAGACTTATCCACTATACTATATCCTTATCAGTATTTAATTATTATTATTATTATTATTATTATTGAAAGTATATTAAGTTGACTCCTTCCCCAATATAACAAAATTCAGTACAAGTTTGAAGAGTATAAATTGGGGAAAATGAGTACATGTTGGGTTTAAAAAAGCAGCATGTTGTGAAAAATAATGAAGTTCAATATTCTTCTATTTGAGTCAAAATATAAGTGCCATTCTTTGTACGTGGTGTTTGCTTACTATATACTTCCTTCGTACTAAATTATTTATCGTTTTTCATTTCTCGAGATTTAAGTAATGAAAATTGGATTTACATTTTTTTTAAAAATATCGTATTAATATAAAAAGAGTTAAAACTTTATAATATTTGTATATTTTAATTTTAATTTAAGATCCTTCATTATTTAATTTTAATATGATTTACTTGAGTTGAAAGTCTATCATAATTCAGAAACAACAATCTACCTCTACAAAATAGGAATAAGATTGCGTACACATTAACCAAACACTGAGTATATTATTGTTGTTGAATTGATTAATTTTAATCAATTTAGTCTTGAAAAATATAGTCAACTTGACTCTCAAGAAAAGAAAAATGCAGCAATTTTGGGATTGGAGGAAGTAAGATTGCAAGCAACCTCGACAAAGAAAAGACAATGGTGGAAGTATTCCGATAACCTTGCTCAACCAAGCCTCCCTTCCTTCATTCAATGCTTGGATGCGACGTGACACATCTATCTTTGAAACTCACCAATAAGTTGTAGTAAAACTAACACATTCAAAGTCCATGTTTTGGAATGTTCATTTGCCAATAAAAATGTTCCCTTTGCTTGAGGGTATATTTTTTAAAATTTCAAAGATAGAAAATTCTACTGATTAATTAATACATGATTTGAGATATTGATGTGTATAGTATAAAGTAATTTTAATAGTACTTCAAAATTGTTCTTATAATTGTCTAATATGTACTTTATAATTTGGAAAGTTCACTTCCCTTTGCTTTAGGCTAATTAACTTCTTACTTTCAACAACAAAATTCTACTTACCAATTATTAAATGCATGTCAAATATTGACACTAATGGTACGTAAATGTAACTCGTTCAAACAATTATTCAAAGCTAATGGAGCTCCTCACAATTTAGGCTTCAAAAGAATATACGATTTTCAGTAATTTAAAAAGTTTGAAGTAATTAAGACAAATTCAGGATTTTAATAAATTTTTAAAAAATTGAAGTAAAGACGAATTTATGATTCTACAATTCTAAATGATGGTCTCGAGTGTTGATATAAATGAGTTCAGAATTTAATATTTGTTCATATTTTCTGAATTTAACATATATACAGAGTTTGAATATAATTAATAGCAAACAATTTCTTTAAAATTAAAAAAATAATTTTGATTGTCCAAGAAAAACATGTACATTAGTCAGACAATAAATTTTCAAAACTCGTGTTACACAAATGAAAAAAATACACACAAAAAAACAAAGTAAGAGTAAACAATTGTCTTTTAGTAGATTTATATTTTCATTTTTGAGTGGCGTAAAATATTTCTTATTAAAAATGATTTCGTATCCATTATTCAATAATACTTAAAGACGAGATCTCTGATTAAGGTTATATGAAAGAGAGTACTTCTCATTATATCACATTTTTACCGATGACAATAAATAAATTAAGTCATTTTAAATAAAAATAATTAAATAAAGTTGTAAGCATGCTATTTTGACAAATTCAAATACAAATAATACTATTTACAAAATTTACCTTTTTTCTAAAAAATATTTTCCACTCAGTAATCATATTTACATTTAATTCGATTAAATTTAAATTTATGTATTATTTATATCCTAACAATATCCACAAGACTATGGCCTTATAATTTCATTATTTTATTTTTTCCCCTCCACAATTTGAGTTATTTATATTCACACACTACATTCCAAATAGGATAAAGTCCGATATATTAATACAATTAAAATATCAAAAGGGAATAAAAGGCTCTCTCAAATTTCAAAGCAAAAGTAAAAGATCCCTTTACCTAATTCTCATTAATATATTATAGTGTATTTAATTATGAATTTTAATTTAATAGTTGATTATCACGATTATGCATATGATAATTTTTTATACATGGATATTACATTCCTAAGAAAACTTCTATACATAATTATATCATTTAAACTTTACAATAATAGTATATCCAATAAAACCTCATAAATGTGATTTGATTGGAAAGATAAATCGTATGCAGACTTTATCACTATCTCATAAAGGTGTAGATGTCGTTTCTGAAAGACTCTCGATACAAGTGCATCAATTTCAGGTATAAAGAAAGAAGAAAACAATGATAAAAATATAACAACTAATAAGAGAGTTAGTATAAGACCTTAAAAAAAAGAATACAAACAACAATAAAATAGTGCAGCAGACAAAACCTAGTAAACAAATTATGATAGATATCAAAAAGTAAACCTACAGGAATATGGCTAATACAACGACAAACACTAATAAGCAAATCAATATTCCACTATCTACTAACCTTCTACTCTAATATACGATCTCCGCACCTTCCTATCTAAGATCATATCCTCTGCAATTTGAGATCACATCATGTCCTGTCTAATCAGCTATTTTCAATATTTTTTCAGCCTACGTAACTCTACCTCTCCTCGAACATATTATTTAAACTTTGGTACATTAAATAACATAATGCATGAATTCTTTTATAATAAAAAATAAACCCCATTTTTGTCAAAGGTGAAATACATGACTGAGTCAAATTAATTCAACCATCTACTCAAAAAGTTTGTTTTTAATTATTTTTTCAAAAAATAAATTCTAGAAAATTACAATTTAGTGTCTAACTTTTCCTACCTTGGATAATAATATAATTTCTCTAAATTGTATAGAAAAATTACACTAAGTCAAAAAAACTAATTTTTTTTTTAAAGGAAAGAGACTGATTTTGATTACTTTTATTTCTTCAAACTTAATTTTTTACATCTTTTAATAACACAACAGAAAAAAACAAATTGAAAGATAACAACGTTTTGTATTACATTGAGAAAATTACATTCCAAAATTCTTGTGGATCAGCAGCCCATGTGATTTTTTCTTAAGCATAACTTTTTTTCTAAAAAAAATCATAATCAATTAATTAAGTTACAAAAAATTCTCAACTTATCAATAATTAAATGATTTAATAAAATGAAAAAATATATTATTTTATACTAGGTAGATTTTGACGCATGTATTTATTAGAGATCGACACAATAATATATATCCTAACATCTGTATTCACGTTATATATATAAGATTCATTAAAAAAGAAAACACTCTATATATAATAATAAAAAGAATAACATTCTCAAGAATAGTCTAGCACAAAATATGGGCTAAATTATTTAATTTTTCCATTAGTGTTAAGTTTGAGTCTTTTTAAAATTCTTTTTTTCTACTCTAATGACTTACAAGTCCACACAATATTGCTCATGTCTTGCTTTTTTTTCCTTAGGATTCTACTTGGTTAGGATAAACTCGATGATTTCGATCGTTAAGGTTTTTATTGTTATTTTCGTAATATTTTTAAAATTATACTTATATTTTTAAATTTTAATTTTATCCTCGAATTCTTTTTATAATTATATAATAGATCTTACCATATATTTAAGACTATAAGTTTAAAAAAAAATTATAATTGCACAAATCTTGCAACATATTTAAAATATCAAGTTCGTATAAATTTTTTCTAAAAAATATATATGTCAATTCAAACTACGTCACGTGAATTGAAATGAAAGAAGTAGTACACCATCACTAAAAGGTTATTATTGTTAATTTCATTATACATTTGAAATTATATATTACTTTGTGTAGAAAATATTGTTAGAGTTATTTTTTAAAATATTTTATTTTAATTTGCATAATCTATATATAATTCTGTGGAGAAATATTTTTAAGTTAAAACTCATTAAACTATGTTCCATCTTCTATGTAAGCAGTACTTTTCAACCCAATAATAAATCCAAGATAAAATAATATTTTATTGTGGGAAAGCTCTTTATATTATAATATAATAATTGGAGTAATAATAATAATAATGATAATTAATTCTAAAACAAACCAGTGGAACTAATGATTAGCAGTTAAACTTCGAGATTACTTTTACCATACGTATATAATCATATTTTTCTTTCAATTGCATGTGGTGTTTTATAGCCAATAATTAAACTCATCGAGATTAGTGAAATGTGGAAAATGTCTAAATATATTTATGTATTATTATACTATTCAGAGCTAATATATATTTGTTAAAAATACAAAATCTATTTATACTTCTATTATTACACAAATTATTCGAAATACGCCTTTTTCGCAATATAATAGAGTATGTATTTGTGTATCTAAGAAATTTTAATTATCACTAAACACACGTACATAAGTAAATAACTATTCACTCATTCGTTCAACTTCTACTTTAAAAACATACACATGCATATGCAATCGATCACAAATGTTACATAACCATATTCATACGATATTCAGTTAAGATAGATAATATTATATACGTCAAAATACATATATTTTATTTTCAGTTAAGATAGATAATATTGTATACGCCAAAATACATATATTTTAAGTAATATGAAGAAGATATAATTCTTTTCAACAACGATGGAATTGGAAACACCCCTTTTCCCAAAGAGAGAAGGATAGGGTTTTTCACATTTCATTTATGACCCGAACTGCATCGAAAGTTAAGCGGTTAGAGACTCTAAAGATTCATTCAGTTAAAAAAAAAAAAAAATATCTCCTATGTTATTTATAATATGTGAAACCATCGATATAATTTCGTAAAATCATTCGAAGAATTTTCAACTTAAATAAAATATAATTACGATAAAAAAAATACAGTAATAAAGAAGTCGTAACTATGAGTAGAGAGTAGACATGGAGTTGTCTTTACTCCCGCATTTGGCGCTGATTTGTAAAGTCTCAAAAACAGCCATCAGCCAACTTGGATTTTTCTGCATTTTGTCTTTTAACCCTATCTATACCTTCTTTTCTTTTGGAAATTCAAGCATTATATTGTGGACAACTTAGGTACTTGTGTTACTTTCTACTCTAGAGTCTTACACTTATATATTTTTTCCCCTTTTTTACAAAAACATTTTACACGTATCTCAATTAATTCGTAAAAATTTATATTATTTAATAAGTATTAGTAGTACTTATTATTATGTACATAGTTCGAGTCAAAAAATTTACTTAGAAATATCAATATTTACTATCACTTGTTTCCTTTTTTTGTCTCATCTATTACGAAGTATTTAGATTTATTCTGAATCTCAGTCGATTATTTTAATAATAGAGTCAGAAATTTTACATAGGGGGTTCGAGAAGCGCAACAATGCGATACTTGAATTAGGACATGTTAAAGCAATTTTTGAGATACCTCGACTACTAGACAGAGGAATTCTATTATGTCGAGGGAATTCGATAATTTATTTGTATATAAACCATGATTAGCTACGAAGGAGGTCTTTCGAAAGAATCTATAATCTAGTCTCATTAAACAAAAGAGAAACAAATTTGCTTCAACTAACTCATTAGAAACTTGTTTATTATGTACAATCACATGTATCAGTATGAATCTCATTGATTAATTTAATGATGGAGTCAGAAATTTCTTTTATGAGAATCGAGAGATACAAAAATGCAATACTTTTTTGAATATGCTCAAGCAATTTTTGAGATACCTCGACCACTAGACTAAAGAATCATATCACGTCAAGAGGTCTTTCGAATGAACCACGATCAACTACAAATGAGAGGTCTTTCGAAAGAACTATATTCTAGTCTCATTATACATAATCATATATATTTGTTGAAGCGATTTGGATAATCAATATCTAATCTTAACAATCCCCTAATCTTAGACTAAAGAAATGTCTTGTTCTTAAATCTTTAACCTTTGTCATGAAAAGGATGTCATAGAAGTAGGAACCAATTTTTCACAAAGACTTGGAAAAGCAAAGAAGGTTGCAACTTTCAAGTTGCTCTAACAAGTGCATAAATCATTTTTTAACCAAGTCAAAATTTGTAGAAATAGTTTGTGAGCTTTTTAAAAATATATTCTTTAATCGAAAATCTATCAGAAATAATCTTTATTCAACAAAGATACTATATTTTATTTTTTCTAAATCGTACTTACGTGATTACACTGAATAATAATATAAGGTCGTTGTTATCGTCGTTGTAGGTTGTGAGTTTTTCTGTACCCAAAGTGTCAAGTTCCAAAACTTATTGTCCTTTATTGTTAATTACACAAAGAAAAATGTCCCCTTAGAAAAACATAGTGCCAAGTGAGAAAATGAGCTAACACAGTGTCAAAAAGTAGTCCTTATAAGGGAGCAAATCAGAGCAATCAAACAAAGTAACAATACTACTTTCCTTTTATCCTTTCTCTCTTCACACCACTTTTGCCTTTTTTTTTTTTATAAAATAAAAATATTTCTTCCTTCTATAGATTATAAAAAAAAATAAAAAATCTTCATAAATTTAACTAAATTTACTAGACTTTAGTTTATGGATAACCAAAGAAGTACTCTTCTTAATTGGACTTACTTCTGCCAAGGCAAGGTTAGCATAGTTTCTCACTACTCTACATTTTTATGCATTTTCAATCATCTTGTTTTTGTGGGTAATGTATGGCCACTTGGAATTTTGAGAATAAAATCTTGATGGGGGTTTTCTTTTCTTGGAATTTGAGAACAAAATGTTAAAAGAGCTTTCTTTTCTAGAAATTTTAGAGCAAAAATGTTAAAAGTGTTGTCTTTTCTTGCATTTTGGGAGCTAAATGTTGATGGGGTTTTGTTTTCTTGAAATTTAATAGCATAATCTTGTA
Source organism: Solanum sitiens (assembly GCA_016801875.1). Taxonomy (NCBI): domain Eukaryota; kingdom Viridiplantae; phylum Streptophyta; class Magnoliopsida; order Solanales; family Solanaceae; genus Solanum; species Solanum sitiens. Next base: position 180,012 of record JABWTJ010000178.1, on the reverse strand, counting down.
AAAGGGTTCCCTTTTCTTGGAATTTGGGAGCAAAATGTTGATGGGGTTCTGTTTTCTTGAAATTTGATAGCGTAGTCTTGTAAAAGGGTTCTCTTTTCTTGTATTTGGGAGCAAAATGTTGATGGGGTTTTGATTTCTTGAAATTTTAGAGCAAAATCTATAAAGGGGTCTCTTTTCTTAGAATTTGGGAGCAAAGTGTTGATGGGGTTTTGTTTTCTTGAAATGTGATTGCAAAATCTTGAAAGTGGTTCTCTTTTCTTGGAATTTGAGTTCAAAATCTTGAAAAGGGGTCTCTTTTTTTGGAATTTGTGAGCTAAATGTTGATGGGATTTTGTTTTTCTTGAAAAAAAAAATCAGGGCATGGATGAGCTAAGTCAGACACTGTTGCTGACAACAATGGAGCTGGAGAACACAAGGTTGAAAGCTCAAGAAGAGCTAAAAATCAGAGAAGATGAAATAAACCAGCTTAAAGATTTGTTAAACAGAACCATCAATGAGAAAAATGAAGCTCAAGAGAAATGCCAAAAACTAATCTTGGAAAAACTTGTGTTTCAACAGCAGCAACAACACCACCACCTGGTGTTTCCACAAACAGGTCCATTATCTGGTGTTTCAAGCATTGAAGATGAACCAATACTAAACAGATCATTTTCATCTTCAGATTGTGATGAAAGCATTGTTTCATCTCCACAAGAAAAAGATCAACAACATCAACAGCATCAACAAGATTTGCCTATTCTTATAGACAAACCATTACCTGAAAATGGAAAATTTTTACGAGCTGTTATGCAAGCAGGACCACTTTTACAAACACTCCTTCTTGCTGGTCCTTTACCTCAATGGCGCCACCCCCCACCCCCAATGGACTCTTATGAAATCCCACCACCCCCTCTGGTTATTCCATGTCAAGATCCAATTTTTAATGTTTTTAACAACTGTGGAAGACTAAACAAGAAAAGGGGTAGTGGTGTTCTTTTTGATGATTCTAACATTGGAAACAAATACCAAAGGGTTGTGCTTTGAGTTTCCAAATGAAAAAAAGATACAATTTTAGTACTAGTAAGAAACAAAAGAACTGATTTTTAGAAATTTTTGTACAAAATTGAAGAGGTTTGGTTTAGAGGAAAGAGTGAGTGAGGGGAAAGAAAAAAAAGATTATTGTTTTGAGCAATTTTTAGTTTTTTTTTTTTTTTGGTTTGGTTAGTAATAGTATGTTGGTTGGATTGTCTCTTTCCTTCAATATTATTATAATCATTTAGAGTTTGATGAGTAATCTGTTTTCTCTCCATCATGATTCTTGATATTAATTTGCTTAGTTGCATTGTCTAGTGAGTTTCACTCTCTTTCTTTAGTTCTTTAGATAGTTTGGTAAAAGAGAGCTAGAGCTAGAGAAGTGAAATCCTAAATCTCTAAGATTTTTCGATCAATAATGTTCTCATTTATCTTTTAATATGACTCGATTCTTCGAAAAGTGAGGATCAATAATGTTCAACCTATTGATTGATTGGTAGTGAACCCTCCTCCTCCTTGCATTTTCTTGGTTTTTTTCTCTTATGTTCTTTAGATAATTTGGAAAAGGGAGAAGGGAAATTCAGTCTCAAGATTTTTGACCTTACCTTTCTCGAGAGTCAATAATGTTTTCACTTATTTTTTATCCATCACGAGTTTAACCTTCAATCAAAGAGAATCAGTAGTGTCTATCCTTGAACTTTTGACCTATCGATTGATGATGAAGGTGTTCAATAACTTGAACAAATCAATAATGTACTCAATTCCAAGATTCTTTAATACATTCTTGGTTCTTTTACTATAACCACCAATTCCTAGGGACTCTTTTTTAAAAAGAGAGGCAACACGAGAAGTAACTTCCCGTTAATAGGTTATTTATTTTAATACTATTCTTATTTCAAATACGCTTAACTTCAAAGTTCCCTTTCTCACTCTTTTAAGAGAATCACCAATAGTCACTTACCTTTCAACTCCAACCTTTAATCTATCGATCTACAAAAATGTTTAATCACCATAAACAAACCTCATTCGACTAAACGAAAATACTAGCTTTTATATTTTTTTTCTTTGGGGGTGGGGGTGGGGGTGGAGGATTTTTGGGGTGTGGACTATGGAGTTGTTAGAGAAGGGTCTAAGGTCTCAACCTTGTCTGGTGAGTGAGTAATTGAGTGGGAACCCACAAATCAAAATTAGGATCTACTACTCAAATATAATGTTAAAAACTAATTATTTAAATTTGATTTGATGTATCTCTCTTAATCATTCTTTCTCTCTCTTTCTACCTTTTCTCTTAAATTATTTAATTTATTAAGAGAATCTTTTCTTTTTCACAAGATTATGATCTTAAACACAACAATTATGAGGGGGGGGGGTTATCATACCAAACCCCCCACAAGAAGATATTTAACTTTTTTTCTTGTGTTTATAATAGTAATAGTGTTTGTACATATTTATGTGTGTGTCTAGACACATCTATCAATATAATAGTACTTGTAAACTCATACCAGCATTATTATCGAATAACTCTAGTAATTGAAAATTACGCACAGGAAAGAGACGATTACTAAGCAAAGAGATGTAAATTTACTCCAGTAAAATCCAAAAGTAATAGTTCCAAGTTTTAATTGTTTTAAAGTCGAGAGATAACCTGCAAGTCGCTATAATCTCTGTCACATCCTCTATCTTTCGAATGACCTCAAATACCAAATTATTTGCTTTCTTATCATACATAGGGTGTGATTTGTATGGAGAATAATATTTTTTTTTAATACATGCATATTCACATTTGACAACATTAATTGAATCATCTTAATAATGTTTTATTTCTTGTAAAAGTAACAAAATGTGGACAAAAAGAGAAGCAAGTTTGAAGAAGATTAAATTGATCATTTTAAAAGACCAAATTACGTAGAGGAAATTTATTTTCTTTGTTCAGGTAGACTCCCATAAATCTAACATATCTTGTGTAAAGCTTATACACAAAGTGCTTACAACTTGCAAGTGTGAAAATGATTGATATCTACATGAACCGTGGGATGGTTCACGAATTCGAACTTTTAGGAATGAAAAATATCTTATCAAAAAACGATCGCAAATATAGACTCTAAAATGCGCGAATCTCAATTTAATCGAGCCTCAATGTGGATATTCAATATTCTTGGACAACATTAATTGAATCAATCATAATCACAAGACATGTTAAAGAAATCTAACAACAAGATGGGGGTTTTCTAGTTTGAAAATGATGGCGATATTTCGAGACACCTACGCATCGCGTAAATATCCCTTTTTTTCTTGTGTGACAGCGGTGTCTAAGCTAGTTTCAGCACGTCTCAATTATTTTACACTAGATACTATTACTTTCCGCCAACAAAAAAAAATTAGAAAAAAAATAAAGAAGACCAAATTCTAGTATACATCAAGGACCATCTTTACGTTAAACGATATAATATCACTATCGCATAACTTTGTCAATCAAACGCTTAAATAATCCCATGGGCTTTTAGAGTCAAAAGACCAAACTTTTTTATGAAAAACATGTCAACCATACTATCCTTTTGTTGCACTTTGCATGTTCTTTGTTGTTAAGACGCCCATATGGTTCACAAACATCTAACAATCACATGGAAATTAGAATATTAATAATACCAACAAAAATTAGATTGAACTCTTTTTAAGAATAAAATTTGAGCTTTTAACAAGTATTTTTCTGATTTTTCGATGGCATGATATGTATAACATGTTATCACCTTTAAAATATTAATTATTATATTAGATAGTTATGTCATGTATAGAATATTATATAACGAAAGGTAAATTTAGATTAATCAAGAAAATGGGAATTTAATAGAAGAAATTGTGTGCTAAAAAATAGAAATTACTCTGTATAATAGATCTTAAGTTCATAAAGTGTACATTTTATTTCATTTGCCATCATTTCATTAAATTTTCTCACATAAACTAAAAAAAAGAAAAAGTTATAATGATATGCTGAAAAATTGAAAGTTATAATAAACTCTTTTGTCTCAATTTATGAGATATTTTTTGTAATTAATCTCAACAGAATGACACATTTTTATATTTTATAATAATTTAATTTTAAGCTTCTTATTTTACCTTTAAGAGATGATTTATAAACACATAATATTTAGAAAAAATTACACAACAAGGTAAACATATAAACATATATTATGTATTTACGATAAACCTCTATAGTTTACTGTTAATAGCAAATTTTTTGATAGTAACCATTCTGTCAAAACTTTTGGGGCATTATTACTTCCTAAATCCTAATCTGTATAAGTATAAGTGGATTAATAATCGACTCATTTATTAACTTAATATGTTTTGATCCGTTCAATTCAATCAATTTAAAAGTTGGCATCATGATATCTAATTTAAACGGACTCATAATATACTTTGTTAGAAGATTTTTAAAAAGTAATTTTTAGGAATAACTTCTTAGCCCTTCTTATCAAATATATAATCAGCTAACTCAAACAGACTCAACGTCACAAAAGTAAGAAAGGAGTAATTCTTTTAAAACCAAATCGAATTCCCAATTAAAATACTATAAAACTGGTCGTTACTTCTAATTATATTCATAAAAAAACTTTGTTACTCATCAAATAATTCTAAAAAATCCTCAAATATTCGCATCGACATCAAATTTTATGTCTTCGACTAAAAGTATTTAGCATAGCTAGCTAATATAAATAACATTATACCATAAATATACACTTATTATAAATAAGTTGGACGATTATTTAAGTTAATTTTTCAAATATAAAAAAACACTCCCACACATGTCGGGAGAAAACAAATCTCGTTGGTTCACATAATTATAGAAATAAAAAGGAAACTTTCACATATAGTCATTTAAAAATAATTAATTACTCTCCATAGTTATAGTTTGATAATTACAATTTGTAGCTACATGTTATATGGAGGAGAGAGGCGAGCGAGACTGGGAGAGAGAGGAGAGAGGCGATAGAAATCGAGAAAGGGAGGAGAGAGACGATCGAGAGAGGGCAGAGAGTGGGAGAGAGGTGAATTGTATATGTATATAATTGTATATTGTACATATACATTTGTATATAGGGCAAGTGAGATTGGGAGAGGAAGGAGAGACGCGAGCGAGAGAGGGCAGAGAATGGGAGAGAGGTGAATTGTATATGTATACAGGTTAAATAATTGTATATTATACATATGTATTTGTATATTCTGGCGAATTATACATATACAAACATGACTAATTATACAAATTCAAAGTCAGCCCACATAATTAATGTATAATATTAGTCGTGAGTGGTAATTATAGCAAACTATAGCTATGATGAGTAATTTAATAGTATAAGTTTGCTTTGTTGCGTAATTCTATCGAAATAACCTCTCTTTGTTTTTAAAATTTTTGTTCTTTGGTCTTTTGGGTTGATTGTCGAGATTCTATCGGAAATCAACCTCTCTTGTTCATTATACAACGTATGTTGTTGTTGTTGGTCTCTTGATTAATTATTGAGAATTTATCGAAAACAACCTTTCTATTAAAGTGTGTGACTCTGTATATACATTACCAGTCTAAACTCTATTTGTGGGATTACACTTTTAGTTGTAAAATTTGATTATTCTAACTGTACATGCATATTTTACTAGTTAATTATTGGTTTCTAATGGATTAAGATTGTGATTACATAGTAAAATATGTATATACATCATATATTTTATCCTTGTAGCCTCTTTTTATGTTTACTTGTTTATATTTTGGCATCTCGTGGTTAGTACATAAGCCATAGATATAGAGTCGCCAATGATAGGGAGCGGTTTTGCGTAGGACTTTCTAATGCACATTCAGATTAGTCGAGTCCCAAAATAGGTAGGTGGGAAACTAATTTTTTTTTTTTTGAAAAGAATGTGTCTTTAATGTATACCTCTTGATGTAGGTTCAAAAAGGTAACTAAATTTAACTGAAAATTTCAAAAAATAAACTGTTCTAGTCCAACCTAAGGTAAATTGAGGATAGGTGTAACAGTGTGTTTTTGGCAGTGAAGATCAAAGATTTGCTCTTTTATATATATTTCACCTCTTATCTTGTGACAGCTAAGAGGGAATAGATCCTCGACTCAAGTAAAGCAAAATAGAACAGGTTCAAAAAGGAAATACAAATCTAGGATTGTGAACAGACTTCACCCTTATCTTGAGACAGTAAAGACGGTACTAATAGACCCTCGGCTCAAGTAAAGCAAAATAAAAAAGCAGAGCACTTGAAAATTTTCTTTTAAACTGATCAAATCATACATACAAGTGTTGACAGTTGACACATTGACTAATAGATCAACTTTCACAAAATTGGTTTGAGGCAACTTACATCTGCCAAGGACATCAATCTGTAGTCTGTTGTAAAATGGACATGATCATTCATTCAGTTAAGAGATGTGAACGAGATGTTTGATCATTTTTTTTACACGTGACATGATCTTTGAGTAGTCTTCTTCATCGTCATCCTGATCATTTTTAGACGAAGCGATCTTTGATTATTTGTCTTCATTCCCTTGCCTTCCTGATCACTTTTAGACGCGCAAGTGCTCTTTGATTAATCTTCATCGTTGTCATCATGATTGCTTTTTTGATTGTGTTTCTGAGCGTTATACATATCCGCTACCTGAGAAGCAAAGCATGAGGAGATTAAGAGTTCAAACCAACAAGGTCATGAGTAAATAGAATATAAACCAGCAAAAGCTGAGATGACGAAAAATTTAAGAAAAGATCACCATCTCTGCTGATGAGGCCTCCTCAGGCTTCTTATCTTCTCGTACACGGCTCAGACGTGGAAATCGTAAAGAAATTCCCTGTGACAAGAAAGAGTAAATGATATAATTATCCTTAACTTGCCACTAATCAACACTATATTGGCATTTATTCTTCACATTAGAATAAGAGAATGTCCCAACTGTTTCGGGTTCGATATATAAAGGCACTAGTAACTTTTGTTAAATGCTTTGGCATGATAAGCCAAGCAATGAAGAACGGCTTACGCAGGCGTAGATGTGCAAGATTCACTTTTCTCATTGCATGTTATATTCATACCTTCGCGGGATCCACGATACCTTGGGCAGCACGGTGGACAGGGCTGATAGTAAGATCAGCAGCTTTAACTTCCCAGACCTGATATTAACAAAGATTTATGGTAAAATCAGTGTTATCAAGGGCAAAAAGTGTGAAATTAAAAGCGTTGAGCTCAATCGAGATTTTAAGCGCAAAACGCAATTAAAGCACAGCTTCAAAGAAGGTACAAATGAAGAATAAAATAAAATAGTTCATATGTCATTCAAGAATATAACACTTATATGCACAACAATTCTATGGATAAAGAGCTTGAAAATTTTGCAATTAGGTGAAAATTTATGTTTACTGTTGCCTCGTTGCTGAGGCATTAGCCCTAGTGCCTTGGTGACTGCACTGAAGTTCCAGCTAAGCCAAGCGAAGTGTTCAGCCTGCTTTGAACCTACTTTCAGGGTCTAACGCACCTTTGACAGCACGAGATAAAATCCACAACCTATATCTACATGAAAAGGCTATTGACCCTTTTTTCCAAATAGAAGTTTGAAAAGGCAGAAAAATGTCAGTTCAACAGTTTATCAAATTAGTGGACTTCATAAGATCTCGAATCCTACAATGACATCCAAGGGGTACTGCTTTTAAAAGCAAATAGCTGCCAAGAAAAAAAAAAGGTAACAAGGCCTGTAGGGCTTGAGGCGAAGCCCATCCCTTTCCAGTACCATTCAAAACTATAACCCCAATAACAGATTCATGAGTAATCAACATACACGAATCCCATAAGATAGTAACGTAAAACAGGAAACGCAGAAGATATGGATGTTTCCCATAAGATAGTTACGTAAAACAGGAAACGCAGAAAATATGGATGTTATGCTCACATTATGCACCAAAGAAGAATATAAACAGAACTAACTTCCTTTCACTAGTTTCAAATGTGTGAAATGTAAAAGCTATTACCTCGGTAGGTTCAAACCAAACATCTGGATTGATGGTTTCCCCATACCTGTAATATGACTGCATATCGAACATATGTTAGAGGGGCACAAGAATCCCACTATCTGAAAGCAAAGTGCTTCCACACAACTTGAGAAAGGTGAAAAATGCAACCTTTGGTTTAGGAATAACTTTAGAACGAAGGCTGGAAGAGCGTTCCTCAAGCTGTAATTCAGAAAACCCAGTTCCTAACCATAAAAAAGCATGGCATGTAAACACCCAAGTATATAAGTAGGATAAATTGTTGTCACTTAGTGTTTACAGGAGTAGACAGCTTACCGATTTTACAGATGCTCTGAAACTCCTCGTTGTTGCTATCATAACAAGCTAGGAGAAAGGCTCCGTAAACACCTGTCCGAAAACGAGTGCATTAGCCAAATAAACCAAAAAAATAGTAAGACCCAGTTTAGCCGCGTAAAAGTAGATAAAGTTACCAGTACGTTTCCCCCGACCATGAAAGGCACCAATTGGTACCAGATCCAGTGAGTCGCCAATACTGAAACTCAAATTGTTAAGACTGAAAATTTTCCACAAGTTCAAGCAAAAACATATCCAAAGAAGTACTCCTGACACATACCTCTCCATGTAGTCCTTCTTCAGTTTTAGCCAGTTATTTGACCGCTTTGAAGGCTCATATGTAGCATCTTTAGTTAGTGTTTTGATAATCAATCCCTCACAACTGCAGAAATGAACAAAATTGAAGTGATTAAAATTACTTTTCTAATTTTCCTCTACTACAAGTAAAGACGGGAAGTCCTGTTTTCTTTTTTCTTTTTGGATCAAGTGTAGTGTAATACAAGATTAAAGGATCTCACTAACTGGCTAAATCACAAAATGAATGTCTAGTCACTGCTGCAAAAATAAACATATGGAAGGTCGGCCCTTGAGAGGTAGCTATTAAGGCATAAAGCTATCAATCATTCAACCAGTGAAGTGGATGAAACAACAATAAAGAGCCACACATGCTCTACTTATTGCAGGGTTTTTTTCCTTCCCTGTTACCTCTTTACCCATAAGGATTAGAACACACCAAGAAGTTACTAAATAGACCAGAGTAGGAAATGAAGACTTCCAAATTTATGAACTTCTATTCTGGCGTTATTTGCTTACTCTGCCCACCAATGCCATTCCACCCCTTAACTCCCTTCTCTGTTTAGTACTAAGTTCACCTTAACAGAGCTGGTTTATTCTCTGGAGAGACAAATTTGACAATGGAAAGCTTACCGAATGTCTCATGGAAGAAACATATCTTTGAATCCTAAATTACCAGACATTTTTAAATGGACATGTTCACTTTGCATAACAAGTGAAGGCAAAGCAAAAGACCTCTCTTTGTTTACACAATTCAAATATTTTTAGTTTCAGTTACTAAGGTGCCAATTGTTCAATTCACTTGGCATTTCCTCTCATCCACCATCACCTTAGCACTCGTAATAGCTATAACCAGATCTGGAACCAACTTCATAGACAACGAAAAAACATCTAAAGTTTTATGATTGTACCTAAGTCCTTCCCCTTCGACAGGGTAAATGGAAAAGGGACTTGAAGAACGGAGTGAGGAGAAAAGATAGTGGAGATGGAATGGGTGTTTGAGTATGCTATGTATGTCAGTGGGACCCATGGAGTTCATCCGTCCAAAATCAAAAGGTCTCACCAGAAGTTTTGTTGGTTATGTGTAGACAATGTCGAATTTCTCCAGATGATTTTATTTCATGTGGATTGCTACAACTTTTCCTTAAAAGCAGAAGCAGGAAAGTAGATCTTGTGTGCTGCAAGAGCAGCAATTTGGCTACAAAATAAGAAGTTGTATGTCCCTTTCGAGGTTTTCAAACATTGCCGCCAACCTTTATAGAAAACCCACTTCGCAAACTTAGTAAACCCTCCATAGACATATAACAGTGAAACAGTGTTATCAAATGTGAAGAGTACGAAAAAGAACCAATATTTTCTGGAGCTTTATCTGCAAACTAAAATTAAGCCACAGGATTTGGCTAAGAAAGGTGCGATCGAAAAGAAAAACTAACAATGCAGATGCAACATAAAAAATAAAGTGAAACATATAAAATGATAATCATATAGTTTAGTTTTTTTTTAATTCAGATGCAACAATGCAGTTTTGAATTCTGATAATTTTATAATTTCTATTCTAATTAGTAACATATGTACTTCATAATGTTTCCTTTTGGTATATTTAGGGTGTGTTTGGTATGAAGGAAAATGTTTTCCAATTTTCCCATGTTTGGTTGGCTTAAATGTTTTCCAAATAAACTCATTTTCCTCAAATTTAAGGATAATGACTTCCCTTCAAAAAATTTAGAAATTTTTTACCAAAACTCTACTTCATCCTTCAATATCTTTTTCTTACCCTACCCCAAACACCGTACTCAACCCTCACTGTCCAAAAAAAAAGATTAAATTTTTAAATCTCCTTATTTTTTAAATTTCAAATATACTTTTACCCCTACCCCCAAACCAAACATTAAAAAATATTTTCTACTCACCAACCAAACATGAGAAAATAAGTTAGAATTCCACTTGTTTTCCAAGAAAAAATTTTCTGTTATACCAAGCACACCCTTAGTGTTGTCTTTTTCAAGACAGGAGATGGTGTGAAGCAAGCTCTAGCATCTAACACCACTTAAGTGACACAAGGCACCCAAACTTATGTCAGCGGGTTTCAAGGCACCCAATTTGTGAGCCTCAAGCGAGCTTTTAACACACAACCGAGAGTGGAATTACACATGAAGCATCTCTCCAGATCTTTTAAAAGAGAAGACAGAGAAGGCAGAAACCAAGAAAAGAACATTTCAGAAATCTCCACTAACTTAACTTTACTCCTTTTAACAAATTAAGAAGCAATATTGGGTTCGAGTTCAAACAAACCAAACGTACAATTTTTTCTATCATAAATAACAGATAACTAATCAAGTAACAGCAGCAAGGACCAAAGAATAAGGAAAGGTCATTACATGAACTAGCTCTTCAAATGCTTGACATAAAGCATCTTGTGACCTACTTTCCAGAAGTTCATGTCACAACCATTACGAATGTACGTGAACTTCACCAAAAAGATATTTTAAAATATATAAAACTAACAAAAAATGCATTTGAATTACCAGAAAAGCAGAAGTAGATTTCTTAGATATATCAGTATCAAACCATTACCTGCCGTTGACCGCATCTTCAAGAAATTTTGTTATTTCCTCAAGATCATTTGAGGTTACAGCTGTAGCAAACTGGAAATATCCAGGTTCTTCTTCAAATGACTTGTAAAGATGCTGCTTGAAGGCAGAAGTCACAGTATTAGCGCTAAATTTTGTAAAGGATGTGTTCGAGCTATAAACTGATCGTTCAGATAATGTTAATATTGGAGAAAAGGATCTAGCTATAAATTGATTGTTCACACAATGTTAATATGAGAGAACAGTTTAATATACTAAGAATCCATTGAGCAAAAGCCCATTTACGTACTAAAAGTAAAAATGACCAGATATCAATATGAGAGAACAGTTTAACATATTAAGAAAGAGAATGGGATATTAGAAGCCCACGCCCTGCCAAAGAAACTAAAACCTTAAGTTCCACTTAAGAACCCTATATAAATGTTGACAAACAATCAAACCTATAGATAGGCAAGAATCTTCTTTTTTGTCCACATAAAAATCTAAGCACATGGAACTAGTTGTGTTAATTGCTCCAGCCCTCCCGATTTAGAATTAAACCTGAAAGAGCATCTAAAATTGACTGGAATAGAATACTTCATTTATTTACTAATTGAAAACCTTTTCTTGAAGATCTTAATACATAAAGAGTCCTGCACATTTCATCCCCAAATAGATGTCCTCCTTTTTGGTTAGCATGGAGATCAAGTGGAGAAAAAGGTTTAACAGATCATTAAATTATAGTATTAAAAGGAAAGCAGATACAGTAGATCAGAGGAAAATAGTTATCAGAGATACTAATTGATCTCTCAATATGAGATTAGATCAAACAAAATGGGCCACAACAAAAAAACGCAGCAAGCTTGCACCTCAGCATCTAGTTAATAAAGACATCTGCAGATGCATATTTTCCCAGACGTAAACAACTTCACTATTTTTGCTAACTAAGCCATACATGACTCTTAATCCTGCAGTCTTCTCACGTAAATGATTATTAGCTATATCAGATTCAGGTCCATGGAAGAAAGAGAAAAATCATTCCAAATGATATGAAACACAAACAACTGCCACATCACTGGATTTTAAGAGAGGTCAAGAGACTTGGGAAAATTGAACAAATCAGAACAAAGTTCACTTCACCTGTCCCTTTCCTATAGTGCAACCTATGAAAATAAAGGAAGAAGGCTTACTCATGAGGGAGTGAACCTACTTGTGTAATTTACATGGGTCCATTGGTAGGAAGAAGAGGTAAATGCATCTTTTCACTGAAGAGAAATCTCAAAGCAGCAGCAAGAGTTTACGAATATAGAATTTTCATGGAAATAAAAATCTGTTGAACAGATATATCAACTAGAACGAGATGTTAAGGACCCAATTTTAAGCAGATACAATGCTTAGTCCAAGGGGCACCAGCAAATGGGAGCGGCAAAATTTCACAAATGCATGCTTACGTTTTTCCTTTTTTGGTTCGGGCAGGGGGTGTGGGACTAAGTATGTACATGCTAAGATTTTTGTAACAAATTATGTCACAATCACATCAGCATAAGACATCAGTAAATGCTTAAAATATGTGGTTCAAGGATAAGACATTTCACTGATAGACAGTTCATTTGGTACCAATTACCATCAAGACAAATGCTACTTGGTTTCCGCAGAAGCACAAAAGGATACAAATTGCATAAGAATTCATTGGAGCAAAAGAAGAAAATATAATCATGAGAATTCCAGGCGAATTTTCAACCACAAAAATGGAAATACCTCTCTGCGAACATTAAGTTGCTCTTGAAGAAGTGGTTGTCCATTAAGATACAAGATATCAAAAGCATATATGCACACGTTGACCTTGATTTCACTAATGACAACATTTTTACGAGCACGTGTAGTAAGGACCTGTCATAAGCATATATCTGTAAGTATCACCTCATCTTACACCAAAATTACACATAAATGTAGCAAAATGACTCTCCAAGCAAATAATGAGCATTTATCGGAGAAGAAATATTGGCAGCTGAAGCTTGCTTGCGAAATGAACACAAGATAAAAAGACTAAAAATATAAACTTGACGGAGTTCAGACAGAACTCGCTTGATAAACTAACTCTATATGACCTGGACAGAATAAGTTATATTATAGTTGATAAAGAGCCTAACTAGGTTAGCTACTGATCCAACATATACTGAGTTATAGGCTTATAGCAGCATACGCGTTAATGCAATTATACATCTACTTTGCTATGGGAAGAAGTTGTTCCTGTCAAGGTTCATATCTGTTGGATTTCCTCTATAATCCAATTTATCACCTTTGAAGCCCCGCCGGATGGATCTACAAGACTACAACTGCAAAGTATATATAGACTAGGTGAAGATTGTTAACCTGAAAGGGCAGGATCTTCTGTTTCTCACGGTCGTATGCGACCAGTTCACAGTCAAGAACAAATGAAGTTGCAGATGATTTCTTCAATCTGCAACAAATTACAAGAATTAGCTAATAGATTAGCAACAGATTTCAGATAATGTACTACTCTGGTATACAAGGTACAGATTATTGTGGAGAACACAAATCTTGTATCAATAATTTAGATACCATATAATACATTAGCTACAAAGAATTTAATTTTGTTATCTACCAGGGATCATATTCACAAAGTAAGAAGCATAAACTAGAAAATTATCCAGGCTCCTGTCCCAAAAAGTGTCAGAAATGTTCTGCATGTAGAACTCATAATCTAATTGTACATAAGTCATGTGTTCCATAGTTACACTTCGGAAAATGAAATAGTTGTTTAATTTTCAGAATTATTCGTGCAAGGAGCGACTACCTTTTCAGACATACACTATAGTTGGTTAATCGAGTCACTCAGTCATCAAGTTTGAAGTCTTGGTTTCACATATTTCTTACAAGTTGTAGCTATCCAAAAATCCACTATCACGTAAGTCCTTGATACTTTTTGATATATTCAGATTCAATTTTACCTTTTCTACCCAATAGCAGTCAACTAAAAAGAATTTGATCCTGGGTTTGCAAATTATAAGATTCAATTCCAGAGTCAAAGTTCCGAGCAAACACAGTGCCCAAAGTCATCAACTTGATCATGCAGACATTCCCATCTCTTTTTCCGATTGTTTCATGCAGATTGTCCTTTGTAAGCAGCATATTGTGAAACTATAGAGAGCCAAGCTTTTAATGTCTTCACTATAATGTAGCTAATAGCTAATAAATGGGAAGCTTTTAGCATCTGAAGACAACATTGAGATAAGAGGAAGTGCTTGCATACGACAACTTCAGAAACAGAAAATCGAGACAAATAAAGTAACTACCTTGAGATAGCAGTAACAACGTCAGGAAACTTTCCAGTATTTCTTTCTGCATTTCGGCTATATATCTCAATGGAACCATCTTCCATGTAGTGTATCTAGATTTAAAAACAACAATTAACAAAAATTAAAATGCAAATAATAAATTTCTTTTAAAAGGATTGAGAAGATCTGGAAATGTTCAGAGAACAATGTTTTAGACCGATCTCAGTTCACTTTTTACATTAAAGATGTGCAACTTCGATTCCGTTAATCAGAAGGTAGAGGCGGGGAGGAAAAAAGAGGCAAATAGAAGCAAAACATGAATGACTTTACTAATCGACACTGCAATAAACATCAAAAAGAGAACTAAAGGGAAGTTATCAATAGCAAGAAAGAGCATGTAATGCAATAAATTAAGACTGTGTATGATGTCGCAAGATCTATATCAGCTGGTTAGCCATAAGTCGGTGAAAGAAGCAGGCTCATTTAGTCTCTAGATTGCTTCTAAAACTTTCCACTCTGTTCCCAAACATCCAGAGACTCAATATTAGAGAAAAGTAGACATCCACGAGGCTCCAGAAAGTTTGAAAATGTACGGGAAGTAGTTTTTAGGAGGACAATTGCGGCCAAGAATTAACAAGGCAGAAAAGACAACTAAGAATTTTTGAGGGGAGAATCCAAAGTAACTAGGATTGAAACTGAAAGTTCTGTTCATGATATTGCAAGAAAGAGTAGGAAGCAATATATGGGCCCCCAGAATACGGAAATCTGTAAATCAAAGAGGACAAGGGAAACCAAGTACACTTATCCAGCAGGGCCCAGTAAATGAAATTACAACCTTAATCAAGTCAGAAGACCAGCTGAGGAGAAATTTCCCCTCTCTAAATAAAAGGAATGCAGCAATGCTAAAGACAAAGCTCTAACTAACAAGAACAAGATTGGCACTCCTGACTTTTCACGGGAAAAAACATAACATATCCAAAAGAGAAAGGAAGGCGTCAAGTTCCAAGAGCTACTTAGCAAAAAAAATGTAAAGGGCTACGATCGAAAAAATAAAAGCTCTTCTAACTCTTAAGGCTTTTACTACCTGCCATTTCCTCCTCCAAATGGGTTCACTAGTTTCAATTCAAATGTCTATGATGAAAATGAACCTTGAATGGGAACTGAGTACATTTAAAGGCATATTATTCTTCTTTTAGAAAATAAATAGCCCAAATCTTTCATTGAATTGTGGCAAAGAATCTGATATGAGGAAGAATCAACTTCACATGATTCAATAGGATAAGATGTGATTTCCTTTGCATTGTATTCTTTTGCATTAATAAAAAGCCCCTTCCTCTACTAGAATAAAATAAGATTTAACCAAGAAACAAACAACTCTGATAGCTAAGATGGAAAAAGGCAAAAACGAAATCAGCTTGCATGGAGGCAGCATAAATACTACACCCAAAAAAAAAGTAACCATGCGACAACATTTCATTCAGTTGGGTAAATGGTTTATTCATTCAAGATCACTTATATTTGCATATGATTTTAGCTCCCATTCATTTTGTGTTCAGTTCCTGGAGAGAGTATATGAATTAGTAGTAATTTATAATAAAAATTACTAATAAGACAAGATTATAAGAACACCTGGGCACGTTCACCATCATACTTGTATTCACATGTGAACTCCATATCCTGAAACTTATCAAGAATTTCAGATACTCCTTTGGTTGGCTTAGCTAGCATAGGTCCAACAGGAACACCAGGTGAGAAACCGCATGTTTCTGAAAGCTTCCAAACACCATCAGCTAGAAGAGCAGGGATAATTTTTTCATAAACTGGAATCACAGAGTACACTTGCTTAACAATCTTGGCGGCCTGCCAAACACAAAAGTCAAATGAAATAAGGAACCAATGAGATATGCATTCAAGAGCAATGGAAATGCAGCAGACAGCTTGTCTAATGGACTTGCATCATATACAAAATGAAAAGGGATTAAAATTTGATGAATCAATTAATTTGCAAGGTAACACTGATCCACTTCTGCTAATTCTTGTAGTGGAAACAAGCTTTATATTGTCATATATAGTCAAGCTATGCAGACCCTTTTCCCCCTTTCTGAAAGATAAAAATACTTATTCAAACTGATTAGTCTCCATCTGCCTAAGCCTAGGTGGACAGAGATATCCGGGCTCAATTGTTGACAGGAGGTAACCTGTACCTGCTGGAAGATCAAGATGCGTGATGTTGGCCCAGACACCACCATTATAAAAAACATACTTAGTGAAGGTGAGCCAAGTGAAGAAACTCCATCAATTTTTTTTATATAAAACCCAACCTATACGAAAGATAAAAGATTGTTCGTGCAACATGAAATATATTTAGTTCACTCTACAAAAACAAGTTTCCATAAAAAAAATTATTAGAATTATGAGGGCTAGATGGCGCACGGTTCAAAATTCACTGAAAATGGACTCACCCCTCTACCCTTCTCATCATACATTACACTTTTATGAAGCCTTAAGAACTTGTCAAAGCACCTTGTTCTAATGGTGCCTTCATCGAATCACTTATATTCCACCAAAAGAGTGAAATCATGGGCTACCAGAACAGTCCTCTACATACAAGCAATTACGCTATTCAGATCTCTGAGACAACAAAAGGTTCTAGTGGCAGTCACTGGGCAATGGCTCCTTTCGACTTTTATTATTAACCAGTAAGTAATGTTCCAATCTTTGCAGAGGAAGAGAATACACAGCAAAGGGAAAGTCGAGGTGATAACACCAAACAAAGAGAAGTGTTTTCTTTGACACCAAACAAATGCAAATGCAAATGCAAACGCAAATGTTGGGGTCAATTAAAGAGTTAAGAAGGAAACAAGATACTTTTATCCCTAAATTAATAGTAATATCACAGTTCATACAAGTTCACAGAAAGGAAAATCTAATGGAAAACTCCTCCAACTAGAGAACAATGCACCTCTTCCAAAGGAGAATCTACACCTGCAGGAGGTGATGAATGCTTATCTGAGTACACAAAAGCATGAGCGATTGCGACTAACAGTGTTTGTTCAGCCAAACCAATGCGTAGCTTTGTCTGCAAGAAAGAGAAATCAACTGAACAACGGTCCAATGATCGATGCAACAGCTAAATAGTTCCATGAAAAAAAGAAAAAATTCCTCTAACCTGGAGAAGACGAATCAAATATTGGGGTTCACAATCAGTGGCTGCAACAAGCAGTGATTTAATGTAATTCTTTTTCTTTTCCTGACTATCCTTTCCAGATTCCTAAAGAAATTCCCTCATAAGAAAAGACAACATAATCATAGTACAAATACTAGAAATCATACTGCAAGATCGAAAACTATATCGGATAAAACAAAAATAAGCAACTAAAAAGAGGATCATCTGCACCACAAATAGGAGAAACTTATTTTGTAGCTTCCATGACAAAAATCAGTTCAGTGCGCAACGCACAGAACTGACTTCGATTGAAGGCTTCTATAGGCACTTCAAATATGTGGTATGGTAGCTATGTCACTTAACATCTTAATCCCACTTCATGAAGTATCTAAAAGAAAGTGAACAATGAAACTGGAATACCTTGGCAATGATCCGAAATGTGTCGAAAACTTTGGCAACAGTCAGTGCTTCTGGTTTATGCATCAGAGGCTGTGATGAACGACTTGCTTTTGCAACAAGGCCCAAATCTCCAAGCTCCTGTGTGTTTAACAATGAAAAACAGACATTTGGACGAGTCAAAACTGAACAGGAGAAAAGTTGGATCTCCTGGATGGCAAATATTACAGGATAACCATAAAAATTTCTGGTCAGTCCCTTATGTATACAATTAATCATGCCAACTATGCATGTGATCAAACACATAATTATCAAGATGCTACTCTAAATGTGATGGTCCAATGTTAGGCTCCTAAATCAAGTACATGCCAAAGCCATACAGCATTTCATCCCCACTAACTCCTCGTGGCCTCCACCCCCACCCTCTCCAAAAAAGTCTCTCAATTTCTTCAATCTCCCAACAACATGAAAGCTGAATTTCACTAGTGTCTAGCAGAGTACCAACTACTAGTTTTCTACAAATTCAAAGACAACAAAGAGAGAAAAGAGGAAAAATGAAAACAGAAACAGTGACATAAAGTGTTATGTAGTTATTAACAGAATCTGGCATAGTTCTGTGAACTGCACTAAAGTTGTCATATAGCTAGACATATATGACACTAGGCATTTTCTAAAGACATGGCTTAGGCAATTACACTAGATTAAGAAAAAGTTAAGTTTCACTTTTTATCTCCTCTTGGGAGCGAGCCTCTTTCACACAATGTGTTGTCTTTCAATCAGACAAAATATTCAGGTCATCCTTGTTTTTCCCATTAGAACCCATAAGGAATTAGTCAAAACAACTTACACTAGATAGCATTATCAATTCAGCAATTGGTCATGTTTGAACGTAATTATTCCCAATTAACAAATGTATTACCTTGTATTGCTTCTTGATATGTGCTTCTTTAGCACCACAGGCTTCAGCAAGTGCCTTGATAATGGAAGCATCACCAATACCAAGCTCCATCCCGTCGTGTGCAGCTGCAATCTTATTAGCAGCAAGGTACACAACAGGCAACAAATCCTCAGGCGTTGTCTCAATCACAGTCCTCAACATATTAGTCACAATTTCAGTAATCACAATCCGGCCTGACTCCTTCGAAATTGCATCAAACGCCTTAACTACAAACATGAACGGCACTCTCTGACCATCCCCCCAATATACAGCCTTTCTTGGATCAAAGTTTGCAGCTTTTTTCTTTATTTCCACAATGCTCTCATCTGGACTAATCATTTTCCGTTTCTTCACCACACACTCCTCACTTTTCGACTCATTAACCAAATGGGTGTCCTCAGTTGGCTTCAAAGTTGAGTCTTGACTCCGTTTCTTCACCTCCAACTCCTCACTTTTCGACTCATTGACCAAATGGGTGTCCTTAATTGGCTTCAAAACTGAATCTTGATTAACAACAGGGGTTTTACTTGAAGTTTCAACATCTGGGGTTTTACGTTTCTTAGGTGAGGAGGTTGTTTTCTTCTTGGAATTTGCCATAAGTACAGCAAACGCAGAGCGAGGAGGAGCAGGAGGAGAATCAGACATGGTTCTTGAATTTGAATTAGGGTTTACAGAGAAGAAAAGGGGTTTGAGAGGAAACTGCTTCTTCTTGTAGAAATGAAGAAAGATTAAAGAAGGTTTAACGGAGAAATTGTAAAGAAGAGTAGTTTGAGTGAAACGATATGAACTCAAACACAACATTCAATTTGAAAAAAAAAAAAGAATGTGTAAAGGAAGAAAGGGAAGGAAATAAGAGAGAGGTGGCGGGAAAGGAAGAAGATGCATTTTTGTTATCAATATGGAGTACGTGTTATTCGAGTATGATACATCTAAATACATACATTTTTTGTTAGAAATATAAGAGATGAGAAGTAAAGAACGAGAAGTGAGGACGATAATCTATGTATCTCATAAATATATAGAGTTATTAGAATGAGTTTAGCTCGTAAAGCTAACCCAACTCAACCCTTCATTGGAATTCACAACGGTACGATTAGGGCTGGGCGTTCGGTCGGTTCGGTTCAGTTCGTAAATATCGGTTCGGTTTTTCGGTTTTCGGTTTGGCCAAACGTAAAACCAAATCAAACCAAAATAAATTTGATTTGGTTCGGTTATTATAATTTTGGTTCGGTTTATTTCGGTTTGGTTTCGGTTTAACCAAATTTAATACAAATTTAGCAAGACTCAAACAATTATTTATCTCGTACAATTTGGTTGAAAAAATTGGCAAGCACAATTTCTGAAATTAGGGATTTATCATCAATGATAGGAAATTAGAAATTAGGAAGTGGGAAATGGGAATGGGTAATTCATAATTGGGTTAGGAATTTGGGTAGTTGGGCTGAGACTTAGGAATTTGGGTAGTTGGGCTGAGAATAATAGTTTGTGGGCTATTGGGAATTTGGGATGGATGGGCCGACTGGGAGTGGGAATGGGTAACATATTACATATATACGTAATACGTTAATACGTATACATAATTTCGGTTTTTCGGTTAACCAAATTTTTATATCTAAAAACCAAAAACCGAACCGAAAAACTGAAATATCAAAATTCAAAACCGAAACCGACCGAAATAACCGAAAAACCGAAACCGAAATAAAAAAAAAAACGGTTCGGTCGGTTTTTTCGGTTTGAACCATATTATGCCCAGCCCTAGGTACGATTGATGTTTTGAAGAATTTAACTAGCTAAAATGTTTACTTTATGTATATTTTTACTTCTAATTAATTAGTAATATATATATATATATATAATTGATCCATGCAACTCTATTAATTCTTCGAATCATTTAGAAATGAAAAAGTACACACAATGTTGGATTAATGTGTAAATTGTAAAGGGTTGCATTAAAGTAGTACCGATAATAATAGATAAATATGGAAAAGGGTTATTTTGTCCTTATATTTTTAGAAAAAGGTTATATTTATTCTTTGTGATACTTTTTTAATGTATTTGCCCCTATCATGCAATTTTGAGTACATATTTGTCCTTACAAGGTTAACTTATCATGTCATTAATAACTACTACCATAAAAAATAAAAATCGCTCTTTCATGCTCACAGAACCATCACCAATTAAGTGATTTATCTTTCCTTCAGGATAGGCGAATAAATCTACTACATCCAAGTGCGTGATGTCAACTTGATTTTTAGTGACAAAATTTGCCTCAAGATTTTTCTCTTTCTTCTTTATCGATTCTTGATAAAGCTCAACAAGTGTTTAGGAGTACAACAATCACGTGCATAAAGACCTCTTCCACCACATCGAAAACAACTCCTTAGTTGCTTCACGTTTCTCATCCTTTATTTTTTCCTTTTGATTGTGATTTTTATTTGATGAATGATTAACACCGGGAAAAGAATTACGTTCTTGACCATAATCATGACCACGTCCACTTCCATGTCCACGTTCACGACCACGATTAGGGCCTCGATCTTTTCCACGCCTAGCATGGTGGGCGTACACCTCATTCACTTCAGGAAGTGATTCAGATCCAGTAGGCCAATTCTAATGATTTTTCATTAATAAATCATTATTTTGCTCAGCCACAAGAAGATGAGAAATTAGTTCAGAATACTTTTTGAAACCTTTCTCTCGATATTGTTGTTGCAAGAGCACATTCGAGGCATGAAAAGTGGAGAATGTATTTTCCATCGTATCAATCTCACTAACAATTTCTCCACATAATTTCAACCGAGAAGTGATTCTGAACATGGCAGAACTATTCTTATGTATAGACTTAAAGTCTTGTAGCCTTAGATGCATCTAATCATATTGTACCTTTGGATGTATGACCATCTTCAAGTGGTCATATCTTTCTTTTAGGTTTTCCACAAAACAAGTGGATCCTTAACTTTTAGATATTCGATTTTCAGAATCTCGTCAAGATGATGACACAAAAATATCATTGCCCGTGCATAATTTTGTTTTGATGTCTTATTTTCTTCTTTTATGGTGTCTCCAAGACCCATTACATCAAGATGGATTTCAGCATCCAACACCCATGAGAGGTAGTTCCTGCCCGAACTTTGAAGGGCAATGAACTCTAGTTTCGTAAGATTAGCCATTAAAATTAAAAACAAAAGAATAAATAGTACCTTATTAATTCTTCAAACCGAACTTTCACTTTTTGAGAAAGTAGAGTCTCGTGCTGGTAACGTGTTACGAAATTATAGAATAAGAAGAAGAATAGTAGAGAGAAGAGAAGACTTATTATTTCTCTTGATGGATGATTTTACAATGAAGAGGAGCCCTCTATTTATAGTGGAAATCTAACTTGGTTCCCATGTATGACTCTTAACCATATCCAAAAGGACTCCACATGATAGACATTCACTATAATACATATACTTTATAACATAAATAAATAAATAAACAATTTAACTTTGCTAACTAACAATCTACTTATTATATATAACATATAAGGTCAACAAATTCTGTCACATTTTTCTCCAAACAAAATATACTTGCTGCTCCAAAAGTTCATATCCATCCCTGCAAAAAAAAAAATATACTTGCTGCTTCAAAAGTAATGTATCTTTATCTTTCTATTCAATTCTGAAATTCTTATCATTTTTACTAGTTTTCTTACCATGTAGTGGTTTTGATTGTTTGTTTTTCGTAGTTTCTTGAAAATGATGCATTCTTAACTTCAATTTTTTTTTTTTGTCTTATGTGTATGAGTCAGGAAAAGAATAACACTAAATATACTAGTTTTCTTACCATCTAGTGGTTTTGATTGTATGTTTTTCTTCTATTATCTGTAGTTTTTTTAAAAATGATGCATTCTTAATTTCAAAATTCTATCTTTTTTCTTATGTGTATAAATCAGGAAAAGAATAACACTAAATTTACTAGTTTTCTTACTATCTAGTGGTTCTGATTCTATGTTTTTCTTCTATTATCTGCAGTTCCTTGAAAATGATGCATTCTTAATTTCAAAATTCTCTTTTTTTTTCTTATGTGTATGAATCAGGAAAAGAACAACACTTAATCTACTAATTTTCTTACCATCTAGTGGTTCTGATTGTATGTTTTTCTTCTATTATTTGCAGTTTCTTAAAATGATGCATTATTAACTTCAAGATTCTATCTTTTTCTTATGTGTATGAATCAAGAAAAGAATAACACTAAATCTACTAGTTTTCTTACCATCTAGTAGTTCTGATTGTATGTTTTTCTTTTATTATCTGCAGTTTCTTGAAAATAATGCATTCTTAACTTCAAGATTTTATTTTTTTCTTATGTGTATGAATCAGGAAAAGAATAACACTAAATTTACCAGTTTTCTTACCATCTAGTTATCCTGATTGTATGTTTTTCTTCTATTATCTGCAATTTCTTAAAAATAATGCATTTTTACTTCAAGCGGTGCATTGTTTTATAGTTTGAGGAGTTACCATTAGATTTCTCCTTGAACCGTTGTTCAGTTGATTTCTCTCTCTTGCAGACAAAGTTTTGGTTAGCCGCAATCGTTCATGATTTTGTGTTGTTTTCTAGTTTGAGGAGTTTCCATTAGATTTTTCTTTCTGTGAAATGTGATATTACTATTGATTTAGGGTAAAAGTATAATGTTTCCTTCTTAACTCTTTAATCGATCTCAAAATTTGCGTTTGCATTTGCATTTGTCTGGTGTAAGAAAAAAACACTTCTCTTTGTTTGGAGTTATCACCTCGACTTTCCCTTTTGTTGTGTATTTTCTTCCTCTGCAATGATTGAAACATTACGTACTGGTTAATATCAAAAGTTGAAAGGTGCCATTGCCCACTGACTGCCACTAATGGTATGCATTGTAATTGCCACAAGAACATCTGTAGTCTTGTAGATCCATCCTTGGGGGTTCAAAGGTGATAAATTGAATTATAAAGGAAATCCAACATATATTAACCTTGACAGGAACAACTCCTTCCCATAGAAAAGTAGATGTATATTTACATTAACACGTATGTTGCTATAACTCAGTATATGTTTGGATCAGTAGCTAACCTATGTAGGCTCTTAATGATCAACTATAATATAACTTATTCTGTCCAGGTTATATAGAGTTCATCAATCGAGTTATGTCTGAACTTCGTCAAGTACTTTATATTTTTAGTCATTTTATCTTGTGTTCATATCGCAAGCAAGCTTCATCTGTCAACATTTTTTCTCCGATAAATGCTCATACTTTGTTTTGTTCTGGCAGTTGACAATGTCAAAGGAGGTCACCACCAAGACTTTGAGATGGCTCAGACAGCCCAACTTAACGAGCGACAAAAAAGCTATACGAAACTAGTCAACAAGATTAGAAAGCTCGTTAATGTTGCTTCAGAATTGAAAATTGAAGATGGAAACGACCTAGTGCAAGCACTAAAGATAATTTATTGGGGATCTTGAAAGGGGGCAACTTGGAAAGGATTTCAGTCCGTATTAAGCGGACAGCCAGAAAAGATTTATAAATAAACTAATCCATCAGCTGCAAGAACTTATTGAGAAGGCAGGCCAATTGCACATGAATCACACCCGGGACTATTATCCCCTGATGGCTGCTCTTATGGAAGATGTCCAGGCAATATGAAATTAATTTTTGTTTCCTATCTTTACAATATGAAATTAATTTTTGTTTCTAGACAATATCTTTAAAATCCAAATTTCTAGTTCTTGAAAACAATATTTTATTAAAGTTTTGTGTTCCAATGTGTTAGGTCCCAATGAAATCATCTTTTTCTGGGATTTGTTTACGGTAAGAGAATAATGATTTTGCATAACTTTCTTAGAAATTTAAAAATACAGTGAGTCATATATATGTGAATACACATTTACAAGGATAGTTTAAATATATTTTAAAAATAGTATCACATTGTTTCATATTTGTTGTCTATGATGTAGCATTTTTTATAAGACATGGTCTTAAAGTTCAAATTAATAAATGTTAGACATGTATTAGTAATGCATAATTTTGGATTATGTTGCAAAAAACTTTGTTTTCTAATATAAAAAAATTGAGTAGTTTAATTCAAGGTCTAAACTGTTGATACTATTGTTTAAAAAGAAGAGAATGTTTTCCCCTTTCTTTTATTATAAAGATTTTATACACTTAATGTAGAATAATTATTTTTTTGTCTTTTTTATTTGTCATATTTCACTTTTTGAGAATCAATTATATGAATTTTGGTCAATATTTTTTACTTCTAATTGCTTAGAAATTAAAATTGATTGATAATTTTGTTGCCTTCAGGGGAGTGTGCTTTTGTTGGAGATTCGCTTCCACTAGGGAAAAATTTACCAGAATTATCCAACTTGCTTGTGTAGTACACACTCGCAAACTTGTCCCCCTCTCAAAAGCCGTCATCTACCACTTGCACCATCGCTCACTAACACCAATACCAACACCAACAAGTGACCTTAATTTATTGTAATTAATTTAAAGATCGATATTTTGCATCGAAGTAATGATTATTTGGAATATTTATTGACATAATTGACTTTTTGGAGAGGTAAAAGGATGTTTTCACTGCACTAGATAATTACAAACCTGTATTTAAATGATATGTTATTACTAGCTGCAAAAAATGATCAACTTCATACTTTGGACGGAGTTGACACTTTTGTAATTTGAAACACAAAGGTTAACGATGTTCCCATCATGCAACTAGGAGTTAATATCTGAGACGGTCGCTCAACGAATAGTATTTCTCAGAGAATATTATTTAACTTTGTTTTATAACTCAAAAATCACTCAATTAATAGTATTTCACTTCTAAAGTCACTCAACTATTGATATTTCACTTAGAATGTCACGACCCAAAAATGGATGTGATGACACTCGTCTTATCCCACCAAGACAAGTCAGCCTAAAACTCATCCATTACAATACAATGTGGAAATTTCATAATCAACTCAAAAATATCCCCAAAATTTGATTATCACGGGTACAAGCCTCTAAAGTGTTACAATTGATTTAAAAGAAACGTAACCAAGTTTTTCTTTCTCACCCCTTATGTACTTTTTTTTACTTCATCCATACTTTTTTACTTTTTCTCTTTCTTATGCTCGTAGGTCAGTCTATTTGACTTTTTCTTACAAATCCTCTCTTTTCCGCTTTTGACTATGATTGGGCCCTGCAGTGGTAGAACCTGGTGAACCAGGTGAAGGAGAGAAAGTTTGACAAGTTAAGAAAGTCTCGTTGAAAGCAGGAACTAAACCTGCGTGCAGTCGAACTGCTTTATTCAACTTGGCAAAGACAAAGCATGACCTCTGGAACCAAATCGTTCTTGTCTCTGGATTGCCTTCACAACTCGAGGATGAACCTACCTCACTCTTTTTTTTCCTATCTCAAGGGAGTTCAGTTACCCGAAGATGAACAAGCAAGACTACAAGGCTACTTCTCCGCCTATAAATGGCCCAAAAATGGGATGGGGGTCAAGACGTTGTCGGGCGTCGGCGGCTGACTCAAGTACCCCCAGAATCGCGCGAAATGGTCACCTATTACACGGCTCACTAACTCTGCCTGGGTGTGGGTAACACAAGTCTCAAATGACCTTGATTCTAGAATAGAACAAGATCATAAATATGAGTAAGAAGGTTTGATGAGATGACAAACAACTACCTCACAAATCTCCAAGAAGCCTCGAAAAATAAGAGAATGGAAAGATCACAAAATCTAGGCTCGTAACCTATAAAAAATTGTAGAAGCAAGGGGTGAGTACCAAACCACACGGTACTCAGCAAGTAAACCTCTAAACACAAGCTAAGGGGATAGAATACGTATACTCCTTACACCCTAACCGAACCTCCACAATTACAACTTGCATAAAACCAGTCCAACCTAACAGTTCACAATTTACAAGCACATATCTCAACAACAACATTTTAACAATCACATATTCTGAATAACAAGATCAATATTCATCAATCACAACCTCCACAACTATAACTTGCATAAAACCAACCTAACCTAATAGTTCATAATTCACACAACACGCAGCTCAACAACAACACTCTAACAATTACATATCCTTAACAACAAGCTCAATATTCATCAATCAAAGTTCTACGGTAAGACACTCACAAGATTAGCAAAACACAATATCAAGTTCACTAATGATAAATATGTGCAAGGCAATGCAATGCAATGTCAAGTATAGTGATGCATGTCTGACCTAGTGATACACACTCGCTGCCACTCAGTCTTGTACCTATGGGAGACATATCTGTCCATGCATCCATCGTGGCGTGCTACGACCCTCGATAATAGTAACCATCGCGGCCCGCGATACGTCCCTCAAAATATAGTATCCATCGCGGCACGCGATACGTCCCTTGAAATGGTACAACATCTTTAATTTCTTATATATTCTCAATTCACATAACATTTGTCGCAACCATGTCTCTATTCAATACAAATGACATGTTCACACAAATAATGAGGACATGACCATTTTCATAACATTGCACAATCCACAACAACACAATCATGATACAACATCAACAATGATTCAATATGCCTTTCAAACCATTCTGAACACATCACAAACAAATAATTAATCATACTGTCTTTTGTTACCCCTTTTTCATCATTAGAATTAATCAATATGGACAAGTGAACTCATCATCAAGTCTCATTACCCCCAAACACATTACAAGGAAATACACGAATTTCATACACTTAACAAGAGTTTAGAAATCCACTTGCCTCAAATAGTCGAACAATCACTTCGGGACTTGAGTCTTTCCCCTTTCGTTGAACTTCCAACTC
This sequence comes from Solanum sitiens, assembly GCA_016801875.1. Classification (NCBI taxonomy): domain Eukaryota; kingdom Viridiplantae; phylum Streptophyta; class Magnoliopsida; order Solanales; family Solanaceae; genus Solanum; species Solanum sitiens. The sequence goes on along the minus strand of JABWTJ010000178.1, from coordinate 152,156 downwards.
AAAGTAATCTGTTCAAATAAATCACCACGATAAGATTTCGAAATTAACAACATTCATATTGATATATGTAGATCTTAGATCCAAAACTCATCCGAATTTATAATAAAGTTTCTAATTCTTGATTCCAATCAATAAGTCAAATCTCATATTTTCTTAATTTCAAGTCTAGAATTAAATTTTGATTCTTTCAAATATTATAAATATATTAAAATTTGCATAATACAATACACCTAATATTTAATTACTTACATTAATATATCAAAAACTTGAATTATAATTTGATAACTATAAGAAAATTGTGAAACCAAAATTAAGGTAATAACCACTAAACTTAACTATAAACCACCGTATAAAAATCTAAAGCAAAATCCTCAAATCATCATCATAATTACTTTACAATCATGTGGCCGATCATTAATATGGCCACCAAGGTCTTTCTGTCCAACTCTAATTGCACGTATATTAGCTATTATAACATTAAGTTTTGGAACATTCAAATTCCTAAAAACATTATAATAAACAACTAATAATAATATAACCTCTATGAATATATTTCAACTAATAATGTATATTATAGCTACTATAACATTAAGTTCTTAATTATTTGATGCATATTGGCCGCCACTCTGTTAATTATTTAATGTATATTAGTTACCCTTTTCTTCTCTCAATTCTAATAGTTTATTTTCATATGGGTCAACGGATGCAGGATACTAAATAATCTAAGAGAAACTTTCACATATAGCCACTTAAAAATAATTAATTACTCTCTATAGCTATAGTTTGATAATTACAATTTGTAACTACATGTTATATAAAGGAGAGAGGCGAGCGAGACTGGGAGAGACAGGAGAGAGGAGAGAGAGAGGGGGAAAAGAGTGGGAGAAAAGTGAATTATATATGTATATTGGTTAGATAATTGTATATTATACATATGTATTTGTATATATGGCAAGAGAGATTGAGAGAGGGAGGAGAGAGGTGAGCGAGATCGAGAGAGGGAGGACAGAGGGCAGATAGCAGGAGAGAGGTGAATTATATATGTATATAATTGTATATTATACATATGCATTTGTATATATGGCAAGCGAGATTGGGAGAGGGAGGAGAGAGGCGAGCGAGAGGACAGAGAGTGTGAGAGGGATGAATTGTATATGTATATAGGTTAAATGAATTGTATATATTGTATATATATATTATATATATATATATATATATATATATATATATATATATATATATATATATATATATATATTTGTATATCCTGATGAATTATACATATACAAACGTGACTAATTATACAAACTCAAAATTAGCCCACGTAAATAATGTATAATGTTAGTCGCAAGTGATAATTATAGCAAACTATAACTATGATGAGTAATTGAATAATATAAGTTTGCTTAGCTGCGTAACTTTCCTATAATCATCTAAAGACATGACCCATTAACCCACCAACTAAATAAATAAATTATTCAATAAATGTATATCAATTAAGTAACCGTAGTTATCGAATAGTTTAAAATTCTCAAATCAACTAATAAAAAATAACTCGGAGCAACTATCGAGAGGGATAAAATAATATTTTTATAAAAATTTACGAAAATAATCTTTCAGGTCATTACATAGAAAGTCACACGATCAATTTAAATGATTTTTTCATTGTATTTTTGTTGATATATGATTTTTATTTCAAACTATTTTAAGAAAATATTAATAAAATGCTCATTTTAATTATTGCATTAATTATTATTGAAATACAAATCATATATATTAATTCAAAGGATTCATCCTAATTAGTCTATAGGACCAAATAAAATTAATTGCATCAACATAAAGAAATAGAGCACCACAATATAGTGCGAGTAAGAAAATAACAAAAGACATTTTTAATTTTTTCTCAATTATAATAAGTATATCCTATTATTTTGTTGGACCAAATAAAGAAAAATAGAAAAAGAGAAAGTGAGAAAGCAACATAATTATGAGGTCTGCACAAATAATTCTCTTGATACTATCAATAATATTCACATCTAACCACTAAATTAAAACTATAGCAATTATAAAAATTTACTAGAAATCCTTAAGCAAGATCCGAAATTAGTGGTTGATACAAATTACAAATAATTGTTTATTTAAAATTCTAAAAGTCTAGCATATGTTTGCAACTAATTTTAAAGTGACGAAAATAAATTATAATTACAAATAAAATCTAAAGAAATATGATTTTATTAATAAAATGCGAGTACAATTCTGTTTCTCCCTTGATTCTACTCTCCTAAGATTTGTCCATGATTCGAGGACCGTTAGTGGTGTATTTCTCGAACTATGATAATTTAGATTTGACTTATGAATATTCCGTGAATTTGCGGAACATTCGAGATCTTAATCTTTAAAAATATCCAAAAGTTTATGGGATATTTAAGATGTCTTTTAAGGTGTGAACTAGGTTTTAGGTTTGAGTAGCCTCCAAGAATCTTAATTTGAGTTGAACACAATTTGTAGAGTCCCTACTCGAATTGAATGCATCTTGTAAGGTTCAACAAGATTTCAATGTCTACACCATGATTTACCTTACTTGAAACAAATTTAAAAAGAATTTTAATTTTTTCAATATTAATTGTGACATTTGTAATGGAGGGTACGATAAATAAATAAGGGCGAGTCAAAAATAAGGATGAATAAGTTTCTAAGCTGACAAAACTTAAAAAAAAGGTGTATGTTATATCTAATTAAGGTGAATTCACACATTCATAATGAAGAGTTGGTTGAAGAGAAAGATTGACAAATTAACTTTTAAAAAGTTTGCATGTAATATCTTAGATGAATCTCTTAAAAACAAGAAAAGAACGTCAATTACTTTATAAGACACAATACAAATTCAAATGATTAGCAAACTTTTGATCTCTACGATAATATAACCTAAAAAGGATTCACAAAATTTATTGAATCAAAGTTAACTATACCTATCATCACCACAACAACACTAACTTCACAACAACTTTTTTAATGCCCAAACCAGAATTATCACTATTGAAGGCATGTCTACTTGTAAAAATACAAACAAAAATAAAATAAAATGAAGAGAATATTCTATAGTTTGAAAAAATGAAAAGAAAAAGAAAACCTTTTTTTTTTCTTCATATAAGTGAAAGGAATAAATGTTTGATTAATTAAGAGGGTATCCAAATTGGGTTCCCTTATCATGAAGCAATTAAACAAAGTGTCACTTAAACTTTAAACACATTAATTAGTAGTCTATTTCAAAATATATATCATCTTAATAAAAATCACATATCACTTTTATTTGATAAATGTTTATTAAAAATCAAAAAGATGGAATATAAAAAATATATTGAAAAAATATTAATTTTTATCCTAAATTCCTAAAATATAACATTTATTTTAATTTTTTTAAATATGAAAAACACTTATTTTGAAACAAAACAATATCATTAATTAGTTATTAATAGATTACTTAATCCACTACTGTCTGAGTCAGCTACTTGTTATTAGAGTGGACAAGAATATTATTGTGTCTTTTGTCCGTTTCTATTCTTTATTTATTATACATTTGTTTATGTACCAACAATTTTATATCATATTGAGCTACCAATTCTTGATTAAGTAAAATTAATATTCAATATGACTATATATGTCATTTTAGCACCTTCTCATATAGAGTGGTGTTAATAATACTCTGAGAGAAATCTCAAATTTAAAATCTCAAAATATTTCTTAATCAAATTAATTAATTGAAAGATGTTGTGATTATTTAAACTGATTGAAGCTGGATATAATTTCACCTTATAACTATTTTATTATATGATGAGAAGTCTTGAAATTATTAAATAAAACTAATGATATGTGACGAAGAGATCACAAATTTAAATAACTTTCCGTAAAAATATAAAATAAAATTAAATATAATAAATCATTATGATTTGATTCTCTCTTAAATTTAATATATAATTAAAATATAATGCATGGGACTGCCCTTTCATCGATTTCATTATATTCTATTCATATTATGGTTAGGTAGGTGTGTCCCATTGAATTTATCATTTTAAGTAATAATTTATCATAGTTAGATTACTTTTACTTAATTATCTACCTACTTTTCCCTTTCAAACTTTTTAAAAACAAAAAAAAGGCTATGAAGCTTACCTAAGTAAAGGTATTTTTCTTATTATTAAAGTTAATTTGACTTTGATTAATTAAATAGTCTAAATTATTTAATAGAATAGAACTGCCACCTAATCTACTACTATTATTCTCTAAAAATAGTCTCATGTTACATTCCTTTTTGACTCCAGTGTGTTAATTGATAAATTTTAGGAATCACCTCATTTTAATATGAAATTATAATCTATTTTTTTTTAGTTTGTAATTACATTAATTTATTAAAAAGTAACACAAACTGAATACATTAATATGTAGCTCGGATACATTAAAGAATATCTTGGATACGTTATAAAATAAACTGAACACATAATATGTAGTTTAGATACACAATATGTAGCTCGGATATATTATAAATTAAAAATCGAGTACATAATATGTAGCTCGGATACATTAAATACTGGCTCAAATACATTAATATGTAGTTCGGATACATTAAAGAAATAAGAAATTTTAGAGGTTTTTAGAAATAGAAGAAAATATTGAAAATAAGGGGAAACATAAGACGTGTATTTCAGTAATTTTTTCTTAATTTATCTATTGTATTTTTCAAAGTAAATTAAATAATCAAGAATACAAAATTGTTTTGCTCTTAATTAAAGATTTTGCCTCCAAATTACGAGAATAGAAAAATCCTCTAATAGAGAGAATTTTTGTTTTTAATAAACTTTGATAGAAATATAAATTATTTGAATTAATAAATTTCAGATATTAGATAATCATATCAAGAAATATAAGAATTATGAAATGAGAGGAATATGACCTTTCCTTTTAATAGATCCTAACACAAATCAAATTGTGAAGTGAAATGCTATTTCTCCTTTAATTTCAACACGAATTAAATTATTCAAATCAGTAAATTTTAACTATCAAATAATTATGTCAAGAAAAAAGGAAAGGCTAAACAATTCAAATAAAATATAAAAAGGAAAATAGTTTCCTCTTTAATAAGTTTCGACAACAATCTAAATTAATCAAATTAACAATTTTTTAATTTTAATTGAATTGTGAAATGTGAAAATAGAGTAGGGTGGGTGTTTGTATGTTTATGTTTCTTTTCCACATTAGAGTTTGGAGAAAGGTAAATAAAAAAGAAAAATTATGAAGCGAAAATTCAAGCTCTCACCAATATAATAAAAATTTAAATAACTAATTAACTTAACTACTAAAATTTTCGAAGCTTCAATATAAAGGCGCATCGAATAGATAAAGAGAAAAGTATTGAAACACACATAAACTTCGTGTAAATTATTTATTTCATCGCGTTAAAAAACACTCATTTACTTAATTAACTGAACTTAAACACATTCGATCTTACAAACATGAGTGAAATACAATTTTAAATTCTCGTCAAATTTAAAAGTGTTTTCAATACTTCTCTCCACTTTTTTATTAAGAGTCACAAACTCCTAATAGCCAGAGACCACTTGCTATGTCATGTGGTAAATCGAAAATGTATCTAAATTTAGTTAGTTAAATGATGTACATAAGACTGTCAATTATTTAAAATTAAAACTAATATTTTGCAATAAATTTAGAAGCGTTTTGAATACTTTTGGAAACATCACAAAGAGGGGAAGAAGATAACAAAATGTACAAGAAAGGGACCAAAAAAACAAAACCAAATCAAAACAAAAGAAAAGAAAGTAAAGGCAGAAACCCCCATTAGAATACTCTTTCACAAGCAAACATAACCAGAGCAAAATGAGGAAAAAGCCATAGAAAAAGTTAGGGGAAAAAGCAACAGAGAAGAAAAACCCTCAAAGAACTCATAAACACACAGTCACACAGAGTCACACAGTAGTAGTAACACTACAGTTCAAGAAAAAGCTCGTATCTTACCAGTCCCTTTCAATTCTTCTCTGTCTTTTCGATAAATCCTTCTGTTTTTTTTACCTGTCAGTTCAATCCATTTTTCCTCTCAATGCTACTCTGTATGGTCCCCTTTATCATGCATTAAACACTATCCATGTTACCTCTCAGGTTGGGAAAAAATGGTGGTCTCTGTCTTTCATAATTACTGTGCAAAAATTGGGTGTTTTAACACATTTATGTATGTGGGTACTTGTCAAGATTCAATTTTTTTATCTTTGTTATCCATATCTGTGCTTAAGTTTGTTGTTTTGACACATTTTTGTTTGTGGGTACTTATCAAGATTCCATTTTTTGATCTATGTCTTTCATAATCTGTGCGAAAATTGGTTGTTTTAACACATTTCTGTATGTGGGTACTTATCAAGATTCCTTATTTTGATCTTTGTTTTCCATATCTGTGCTTAAGTTGGTTGTGTTAACACATTTCTGTATGTGGGTACTTATCAAGATTCCATTTTTTGATCTCTGTCTTTCATAATGTGTGCTATAAAGTTGGTTGTTTTAACACATTTCTGTATGTGGGTACTTATCAAGATTCCATTTTTTTATCTTTGTTTTTCATAATGTGTGCAAAATTTGGTTGTTTTAAGACATTTCTGTAAGTGGGTACTTATCAAGATTCCATTTTTTGACTAATTTAACTCTTTTCTGGACTAAATAAGCAAATGGGTGTTCAGTATTTGTCATGTCTGAAAAAGGAAATGGTAATTTGTCTTTTTTTGTATGTTTCTACTGTGTGATTTCTTGCTGTTTTTGGGTTTTCAATCTACAGATCTAATTGTAGCTTATTAGAGGTAATTTCAATGGAAATGTTTGGTGCTGAGTTGATTGATGATGTTGAACTGATTCACTAGGTATTTGTTGAGAGCAAGTTGAGGATGGTGGTTTACTTTGTGAGTTAGGGCTTGTTTCTTGGTGTGAAATTAATTGTTTCAATGGACGGGCGTATGAAGAAATACGGGCAGTTGAGTCCAGAGAGAGCAAAAGTTTGGACTGAGAAATCACCTAAGTATCAGCAGCAGCAGCCGGCACGGTTGAGTAATGGCAAAGTGCCTGTTGTATATTATCTCTGTAGAAATCGACAGCTCGAACATCCTCATTTCATTGAAGTGCCCCTGTCTTCCACTGATGGTCTCCACTTAAGGGGTAAAGGAATGTTTGATTGTAGAATCTAAGTTAGTACTAAATTGTTTTTGTTTTGCTTTGGAAAATTTATTTGTGTTGTACTACTTTTGAAGATGTAATTGAGAGGCTTAACGTGTTGAGAGGTCGAGGAATGGCTTCATTGTACTCATGGTCTTGCAAGAGGTAGAAATTATTCAACAATTTTGGTTTGTTGTCAAATTTGGTTTTAAATGGAAGATATCAATGTAGTCCGTGTGCTTAATGTATTGTTTTGATTATGAAAACAGAAGCTACAAGAACGGTTTTGTCTGGCATGATCTTTGTGAAGATGACCTCATTCTTCCTGCTCATGGTAATGAATATGTTCTTAAAGGCTCGGAGCTTTTTGATGAATCCGATGCAGGTATATTAGACCTTCTTTGTAGAAATGTACAATTTGAACCACATGATTTTTTAGTGTAATACAGTCGGACCTCTCTATAAACAACATTTCACTATAACATGTTATATTTTCTGTGGAACCAATCTTTTGTGTTGTGTTGTATTATATGTTCTCTATAACATCATTTCGCTATAGATGCCAAAAAATTATTGAGACAAACGTTTTATTTAGCTGCATATCTCTTGCTACTCGAGTTCCCTTTTACTGTGAATGGTTACAGTTTTGGGATCATTAGTACTTATAGACCAACTATAAGTAACCTGGCCCTTTGATTCCAGGTCGCTTCAGTCCGGCTGGAAATGTTAGATTGTCTAACCAAAAGCTGCTGCCGGAACCACAATCCTCTAGAAGCCAAGATGACACTTCTTCTTCTTCTAGCATGAATGAAAAAGGTACAAAGAATTCTCAAGATGATGAATCATCACCTCCTGTTCAACGATCAGGTTCTTCAGCGGTATCTCCTCAATCGTCCAGTGCTGATAAAAGCTCTTCATGGAATGGCTCATTAAGCTTGGCAGAGTACAAGATCTATAAGAATGAAGGTCTCGCCGATGCTTCAACTCAGACTGATGAAAATGGAAGCAAAGCTACACTTCCAGAGACTTGCACAAGAGGTGTTTCAACAGATGATGGGTCTATAGAGCTTGGAAATAATGAAATTCAAGAGGTTCAGGTTCAGGTTCAACCAACAAATGAATCTGCGCAGATTTGCCGGGAGACAGTATCGCCTGCTCCGTCCTCGTCAAGTGCATCGTCATCAGGTGGTAGAACAGATACCTTGGAATCCCTCATCAGAGCTGATATTAATAAGCTCAACAGCTTTAGAATAATTGAAGGAGAGGAATTTCGGGTTCCAAAAACTAAGCTAAAGCCCTCAAATGTGCTGATGCAACTAATTTCTTGTGGATCGATTTCAGTGAAGGATCATAGTTTTGGTCTTATTCCTACCTACAGGCCGAGGTTTTCACATTCAAAGTTCCCGTCTCCTCTGTTCTCAACCTCGTTAACTTTAGGAGATCTTGATTGCCTGGCAGAGAATCCTACGTTTATGAGTTTGAGGTTGGAAGATAAGGAATACTTTAGTGGAAGCCTTCTCGAGACGAATATGCCCAAGGAACCTACCCTTCTAAAGCGGTCGTCGTCCTACAATGCTGACAGGTTGATGTTTTTATCTGTTATTCTACACTAATTCAGTAGAAACACTTGTGAAGTAATTAATAAATGCTTTACCAGTATGATATTTCAGACTTCTTGCCTATTAGATAATAGCTGCTTAATTTTGCTCATCTGATTTCCTTCAGTTTTAGTCATGTCAACATTCACAGTGCAAATCATATTTTGGCTCTCATGTTTAATTATTTTGTCCTTTCTCATGATGATTGTCGTAAAGTATCTTCGCATTATTGGGGAAAAAAGCATCAATATTTTTGACAATGGTTAAGGGGAAAACTGGCACTTAAAGGTAGTTTTATAAAGTGGTTGTTAGATCATATGGGGAGGAGTATTGGTTGGTCAAGAACTCACACGTCCAGCAGATGAAAGTTGCAAAAATGAGCTTATTGAGATTGGATGTGTGAGGGCACACTAGGGGAGATAGATATAGGAACTAAGATAGTCGGGACAAGGTCGGGGTGGCCCTGGTGGAGGACAAGATGAGGGAAGTGAGAATGAGATGGTTCGGCATTGATAATTTGACGTTATATGAGTGATACAACTAGCTTGAGTAATATTGTGTGGATGGCTGATAGAACTACTTCCTATTGAAGAAAAATTGTAGCTATTGACCAAGAATTCTTTGTCCGATTTTGCATGTCATTCTAAATGTTGAGTTGGAAACCGAATTTGTTGATGCAGGACAAATAAAGAACATGTAGATTCAGTTGAAGACAAAGAGGAGAAAAGCTCAGTCGTGAAGTGCATTCCACGTTCCATCAAGGCGACACTGAATAAGCAGCAAGCAAGAAGCGAGTCAATGAAATCTCCTCTTTCCGAAGGTCCTAGAATCTCATCAGATGGAATAGGCAGTTCACGGACCATTACATCCGACAGATCCTGTGGAGGAAGCAAGCGAATTACAGAGCCGTCTGATAAGAGACACTCAAATAGAATAGACTCTTTCAGAGAGGAGAAAGACAATGTGATCAAAATTGAAGTTAAGTTAAGTTTTACTCAACTAAAGATATGTTATGTTCCTTGTTATCGAATTACGTTAGTTGAAATGTCTTCCTTGTTTCTTTCAACAGGCTTGCATCAGGAGCTCGGGTTATAATACAGTCGAAAGGAGCTTTTGACAACGATGAACATTAGGCGAACCAAAAGCCTTCGGTTAACTAAGTGGAGAATTTTGTTAATCTTGTAACTACTTGTCCTACTTTTACCTGTCCAAACATGTTATGTAAATGCCAAATAGGGAAAATCATGAAGCAAATTGAGTATTTGCTGAATAGGGACAAGTTGTTAGAGTTTTGAGCTGGTTCTATTGTACCTACCATTGATTTTTTTTTTTCTGGTGTATAATTGCCATTGAAAAATGATCGAAGTGTTCCACTTTCAATTTAGTATGTCTGAGCAATCATTTGTCTTGCTGTCCTTTATTGTCTTGTAGTTTAATTTGTTTGTGTCAAAAAGATGTAGGGATGATAGAACTCAAAAGCGTGCACAAAATATTTCGCATTAGCTAAGTTTTACGAAGGGTCGCAACTCAAAAAGTGTTATGTAGACAGCATAATACAATGCAAGCAGTAGAGATTATCTTCACGCTTCAAACTTAGTGACCTATAGGTCACACGAAGTTGATTTTATGGTTGTTTTTGAACTTCTATGCCTTTTAGCAAGAGAGTTTGAACCTCGTGTGTTTACTTATATCAATACAAATACATTTTCAAAGTGAATTGTGTTTTATCCTTCGATACTATAAATTTGAAATTATGACAGCTAAGAAGAAACGGAAACGGAGGGAATATATTTGAAAAACTCTTTTGTCTTGATGCAATTAAATAAGGTCAATTAGGACACAATACTTTGAATTTTGAAATGATATTTTAAAGAGTAAAAAGACAAAAAACAATGACCAAGAAACATGGGATTCCACTGCCCAATTGAACTCTTTTTAGTACTGTTGACTAAACTCATTGACATTTTGAACTTTTTGAAAAGGTCAAAATAGAACTTTTTTTACTTTTGGTTAATTTTTTCAAAATATTATATTTGACTTTACTCATGTAATTACAGTTCATTATTATTATTTGTTGTAATAATTGTTTTAAAAAAATATTTTAAAAATTTTGAAATAGCAATTAGCTAGTACTCTATAAAGTTGTTTGTGTTTAAATTAAAGTGCAGTGAATTTGTTGCCAAAAAGGTTGATTTAGTCACGTGTAAACCAAAGACAACTTTAAGACAGAAATTAATGAAATCTTTCCTTAGGTCCCATTTGTTACTTTTAAGAATATTTGTCTCAAATTATTTATTATTTTAAAATTTTCAGAAAAAATAATTAATTTTATATTTTACTTTATAAAAATAAGATAGTCGAAGCTCTTTTTAATTACGTATAAAAAATAAAATATAATAGATAATTTAAAATGAAGAGTATATTATCTCCCTAGTTAATGCAAAATACATACATTTTCTTTGTTTGTAAGGAGTCCGTTGTTTAATCATAAATTTTGAAATTGAAATTTGATATATAAATTTTGAAAGTTGTTTTTATTTTACCATTTTTATTAACAACCTTCTTCTCTTTTTACTTTTAAAATATTAGCATGCAAATATTTAAAATTAAATATTAATAAGTATAGAATATAATAAATTATGAACATACATTGATGGAGAGCCAGCAGAGAAAATAAAATTACGCAAAGTAGCAAAATTGATAAAAAGGGGAATTTTATAAAGGCCATGAAAATATAATTTAATGTTCAAACTCAAAAGATAGTGAAAAATATGTATGAAATTGTCCAAAATATATAGCCATTGCAAGTACTTGATTTTGGTAAATGATGCAAACTAATAATTAATTAATCAAGTTATTTCCTAATCTATACATCCATAGAATCAAGGATATAAAATAAGTTGGGGAAAAAATTAAATATATTTTATTAACTCATTCATCATTTTTATAAATTATTTCATTTCCTAAAATGACTCTTCCATTTCATTTTACTACTAACCTCATTAATATCTTTTAATTTTTTTGCTTAATTAATTGCAAGGTGTATTTTATTTTATTTTTTTTTATGAAAAATGAATAAATGTGTGTTTGAATATGTGTTTGAATTTTTTTTCCTTTTTTAAATTAAGTAATTAGTGAATAAGGTAAATAATACAAAAAATAAATTAGATTCATAGAACCTACATAGTTTAGATATGAAAATTTGAAAACTTTATTATGATTTAAGTGTGTTGCAATGCCTTAATATTCCTAGTTTTTATGAAGCTTCAATTCAATTCAAATCTTAATTTTTTGGATTAAAACAAGAGAAAATTTGTAAAACTGAAAAACTATATAACTGGTAATTCTTGTTCATGAGAGGTGTCACATCATTATTTTTATGATCTGAATATACAAATGATATAAGTTTCAATTTATTTCGTTCGATGTGTTTGTAATCGATCAACAATTTATTTATGCTTTTGTTCTAATTTCATTAAAAACATGAGTCAAAATCATTTGTCACATTTATAACTACCTAGTATGCTTAACGTTATTGTTGAATATGAGAATAATTAGTAGTGTTAAGGATTTAATATATTGAATCAAATAACATTTAAATAGTAACATTTTGTCTTCAGTTTTGGAGAAATAAATCAACTTTCAATTAGTAAAGATGAAATTATTTCCACATTTTATTAGATTTTAAAAGATTTATTTTGTAGAGAAATTAATCAATTAATTGATTGATGTGCAAGAACTTTTTTAAAAGAAGATTTGAACAACTCATTTGGTTGTTTTTGCAAGTATTTGACTCATTTCGATTATGAATTATAAAATCTTGGGTTATGAAAAAACTAATGCACACATTAAATTTTAAATAAATAATGTACACATTGAATTTCAAATAAATGAAATATGTAAGATAAATATAATCAAAATATATAAATCTGAAGTAAAAAATTAAAATACACCTTGCAATTAATTAGATTGTACACTTTCACACACCAAGTAGTAAAAACCAAAAAAAAAAATAATTTAGGAAATGGATTAAATGATATTAATGAGGAATTGTCTTTTTGAATTGACTTATTTAAAATGTTTTAAGTTAAAAAAAAATTAAACCCTTTTTTAATATTTAGGTAAAATATAAAGGCACTTTTAAGTTACCATAATAAAAATAAGCCAAAAATCGTAAATTAAAATTTCTTTATAATTTTTGGTTAATAATTTTTAAATTTTTGACTTTTGACTTATAAATAAAAAATCAAAAGTCAATTCAAACAGTGATAAAAAATAGACAAAAAGTATTTTAGGAAATGAAATAAATTATAATAATGAGATTATTAGGATAGATTTAATTTTCCCCCATTTTTCACATGTATGAAATAAGAAAAGGGTATCAAAATTGAAAAATAAAGAAAAATAGAAATTTTGATCTCTAAAAACTCAGAATTCTATGAATATACAAATTAAGAAATAATATCATTAATAATTAACAGATAATTTGTGTCACTTACCAAAATCAAGTATTTTCAATGAATATATATATTATTCTAAAATATTTCATTATACAAATTAAGAAATAGTATTATTAATTAACTAATAATTTGTGTCACTTACCAAAATCAAGTATTTTCAATGGCTACAAATTAAGAAATAATATGATTAATTAACAAATAAAATTTGTGTCACTTACCAAAATCAAGTATTTTCAATGGCTATATATTCTTAAATATTTCATTATACAAATTAAGAAATAATATGATTAATTAACTAATAATTTGTGTCACTTACCAAAATTAAGTATTTTTAATGGCTATATATTCTAAGCAATTTCATACATATTCCTCATTATCTTTTGAGTTTTGAGCACTAAATTATATTTTTCATGGCTACTATGAAATTCTCCCTTCACTCAATTTTGCTACTTTGCATAGTTTTGTTTTCTATCTTGGCTATTCATCAATGTACGTTCATATCCATTCTTTCATATTTATTATTATTTCTATGAAGATTTTTCAATGAAATACGAGCGATGAATGTATGTAAGAGAATAACTTTTATGCTATGTCAGATCTTATATATTTTTTGTTTTCATGAAATGCAGGTGATGCACGTATAGGGTTTGAAACAAAATCAATCGATCCATGTGTCGAAAATGATGAAACCAACCCACCCCAATGGTGTTGCAAGTTGTTTGAACCACCCAAATGCTATGATTCTATTGGTGCATGTCATGCAGAATGTTCTTAAAGTTAATTTAATTAAGAAATGCTTAAGTATGTTTATTCTAAATAATCTTTATATTGCTAGTTTGGTTGATGTGTAATGCAAATAAAAGAACTTGATTATTATTAATGAAGTTCTAGTTTCAATTATCAATATTTTCGGATGAAAGAATAAATAATCATGTGTTTGCGTATATGTTTTAACTTATTTTTCTATCAAATAAAATGAAGGGGTAAATAATATGAAAAAAATAAGTTCAAGATGCTCGTAAAATCTCACATAGTTTTGTTGATGTGTAACGCAAATAACAGAACTTGATTATCATTAATAAAATTCTGGTTTCGATTATCAATATTTACTTTAAATTTATCTATCTTGATTATACTTATTTTGAGAAATCATTAGGTAAATTCTCAATTATTGATACGATACATGAGTTTTATATTGCTAGTTTTGTTGATGTGTAACGCAAATAAAAAAAACTTGATTATCATTAATAAAATTTTGATTTCAATTATCAATATTTACTTTAAATTTATCTATCTTGATTATACTTATCTTACATATTTTGTCTATATGAAATTAAATATGTGCATTATTTTTCTCATAACACAAAAACTTATAATTCATTTGCAATTGAAAAATGAGTCAAATACTTATCAAAACAACGAAATTAATTGTCCAATTTTTTTTTAATATTTATGAATTTATATAGACTACTTTACCATTAGACCAAATGAATTTATGTATTCTCCTAATCTTCATTAATATTAATTAGTTATTTTATTTTTCTAAAGACTTAGCAACTTAGCAATTCTAAAAACTAATCGAGTAATATGGAATTAATTTCACCTTTGACCTTTTTTATTACATATTAATGGCCTTAACAATTTGAAATATGATTTTTCTTAAATATCTAAAGGGATCTCATGAGATAGAAATTTTATTTAATTAAAATAAATAAAACATGTAAGAGTTCACAAAAAAATCAGCTTTTGTACATGAGATAGAAATTTTATTTTATTTATTCTCATATCTTTATATAGAATAGATTCATTGGCGGTTTAAAAATATGACACATCTTATAATTCAAAAAAAATATTTTTTAATATCGTGTGATAAAGTTGTCACAATTTTATCAAAAAATCCGCATACTACTAATTATTCTTGTATTCAAAGATAATATTAAGCAAATTAAATAATTATAAATATCACGAAGGACACTTAATTTGGCATTGCTGCTAAAAATAATTTATTTTTAAAATTGTTTTAAAGTGCTTTTGAAAAAAAAAAGGCTGAAATCTTTAATTATTATTTTTTTCCTATTCCTAATCGTAAAAATATTATTGTTACGTTTTTTCTTATTCTGCAAAATAATATATAATATATAAAATGATAATCTATAAATGCAAAACAAATTATAAATTTATTATATAAAAATAAAAAATAAAAAATAAAATTATTAATGAAATTTAGCCAAACTTATCAAATATGTTAATTAGTTAATAAAAAATATATTGATAATTATGTATGTATGAAAAAGATAATTCAGTCTTGAGATTTTTTTTTTTTTTTTGCTTCTGCTTTTTTTTTGGAAAACATAAATATTTAGCTTCTTCCCAATAATAAAAAAACTACTTCTGCTTAGATTTAAAAACATTTTTACTGATTTATCGAAATTTATTTTTTTAATAAAAATATTTTTTTCTTAAAATAAGTGCTTCTGGCCTCCTAACAACAATGTTAAACAGATTCAACTCATGTTTTAATGGAAATAAACAAAAGCAATAAAGAATTTAGTGATATATTACATCGAATGAAATAAACTAAAATTTTATATTACTTATATATAATTTAGGATATAAAAATGATGATTGACATCTCTTATGAGTTATGAATAAGGATTACTAGTAATCTAATTTCTGTTCTTCTTTTCTCTTGTTTTAATTCAAAATTAAGGTTTTAATTGAATTGAAATCTCATAAAAATTAAAGATTAGACATTGCTATACACTTGAATCATGACAAAGTACTTCAAAATTTCATATCTAAATTATGCGGTTTTTACTTAGGGATGTGAAAAATCAAATCGACTGATAAATTGAATTAAAAAAAGTGTTATTGATTTATTATTGTTGAGTTATTGTGTCAACATTTTTTTGGAAAAAATTATCGAGTTATCGATTTGATTTTGATTTTTGAATATTAAGTTATTGGTAAGCTGATAACACAAGAAGATGGTAGTAATTACTACTTTATCCGTACATAAATATTACTAAATATTAATCTCAATACCTTACTAGTTATTGTCTTTGTCCTTTAGCCTTCAATTTACACTTCACAGATGTTATACAAAACGTCAAAACTTAAAAGTAAGAACCCTATTCCTATTTGTGTTACACTTGTATAGCTCTTTTTATGTTGGTTATTATTGTTTCTATTTTGTGAGTATTTGTAAAGTTATATTATTGTCTTATCGTGTCAAATTATTGGAAAAATTATATATCTTTTTGTAAGCATTTTCTTATTGGTTACATAAAAAATCGAACCGTTAAAGACCAAAATCGAAAATCAATAAAATATCATATTAATTTAACATAGTTATGAATCAAAAATCAATAAACCAAACTGATCGATAAACACCCCTAGTTCTATGAACCCAAACTTTTTTTTTCTTCATATTATTTACCTCATTCACTATTACTTGATTGAAAAATAAAATAAAATTAAAACACGGACAAACAAACACATTATTCATTTTTGCATCCCAAACTAAAATACATCTTAAAATTAATTAGGAATTTAGGATCATATACCATAAAACAAAATAGAAATGAAATTTAGGAAAATAGATTAAAAGATATTAATGAGTTATTACTAATAGGAAACGGAAGAGTTGTTTTAGGGAAATGAAATAGTTTATAAAATTGATGAATGAATTGTTAGGATATATTTAACTTTTGGCGAAACTACCTAATTAGACATATATTTATTATTTAAACAATATTTTCAAATAATTAATTATCATCCCATCAGTTAATAATTTGTGCCATATTTGGAATAAAATACATTAAAATCAATCGCTCATCAAAATTAACCTAAAAGAGAGTCCTCAATTATCTATTCATAAATATCCATAAATCACAACTATGATTAATTCATAAATATCCAAAAATCCAGCCATAACAACCAATACAATTGACTTCATTGCCTTCCTTATTTAGATAGAGTGATGTATATATAATTAACATATATTCGAGATACATGTATTTGAACAGATACGTGTATATCTCCCTAACCTAAAAGATGACACATCAGCTTTTTTATATTCAGAATTATATGAATATACAAATTAAGCAATAATATGATTAATTAACATATAATTTGTATCACTTATCAAAATCAAGTGTTTTAAATGGCTATATATTTATTCTAAAGTATTTCATTGTACAATTATTCAAATTAAGAAAAAATATGATTAATTAATTCATAATTTGTGTCACTTACCAAAATTAAGTATGTCAAATGGCTATATATTCTAAGCATTTTCATACATATTCCTCATTATCTTTTGAGTTTTGAGCACTAAATTATATTTTTCATGGCCACTATGAAATTCTCCCTTCACTCAATTTTGCTACTTTGCATAGTTTTGTTTTCTATCTTGGCTATTCATCAATGTACGTTCATATCTATTCTTTCATATTTATTATTATTTTTATGAACATATTTGAAGAAAAAGGAATGAAATATGAGTAATGAACGTATGTAAGAGAATAACTTTTATGCTATGTCAGATCTTATATATATTTTTTGTTTTTGTGAATTGCAGGTGATGCACGTATAAGGTTTGAAATAAAATCGATCGATCCATGTGTCGAAAATGATCAAACCAACCCACCCCAATGGTGTTGCAAGTTGTTTAAACCACTCAAATGCTATGATTCTATTGGTGCATGTCATGCAGAATGTTCTTAAAGTTAATTTAAGAAATGCTTAAGTATGTTTACTCTAAATAATGAGTAAACATGAGTTTTATATTGCTAGTTTGGTTGATGTGTAATGCAAATAAAAGAACATGACTATTATTAATAAAGTTCTAGTTTCAATTATCAATATTTTCGGATGAAAGAATAAATAATCATGTGTTTGCATATATGTTTTAACTTATTTTTCAATCAAATAAAATGAAGGGGTAAATAATATGAAAAAAATAAGTTTAAGAGGTTTGTAAAATCTCACATAGTTTAGATTTTGATAATTTCGTAGTGAGTTATTTTTGAAAAAAATGCAAATAAAGCTTCATTTAGAAGTATATTTGTAAAATCTATTCTATTTTGCATTATTTAGAGGCAAATCTGACACCCAACTAATAATGATGAATTATATTTGACCCAACTATTAATAAAGGACAAATTTACTTCATTTCACATAGTTTAGAAGTAAATTGACCTTAACTAGTAGCGACAAACGCATATTTGACTCCAACTACTAGTAAAAGACAAATTTATTTAACAAATTTGACCGTTTACGTTACTTCTTTTATAAAGTTAGAGTAACTAGCTGGTGTTGGTGACACTTGCACTTTGAACCTTTCGTATCCCAAAACATCAATATGTGTTTGTGAAATATATTTTACAAATAACCATATATGAGTTCAAATTGATATGATGGGATCTTTACGTAAATAGTCAATTAGATTAACAATTTATTATTTTTTGTCGGTATATTTAAATTTATATAAAATCATACACATTGTACATCTTTCAGCTTATAATAAATTGAATCAATTTGAAGTAGCAACTTATATTGGTGTACCTTAATATGGTTAGCACTACCTTAGGATGGTAACAATTTTTTCTACTATTTTGCAGAAATAAAGAGGTAAGTAACAAGAAATAATGATATATTCGCGCTAAGAATATTATTATTGGAAATTTATGGCAAAAAAGGAAGAAAGACCTATACATGATGTTATTGACCTAAAAAAACATATCATAATGTCGAAAGTTAATTATATTATTTTTACGTCAACCAAAATGGACCAACATTATATGTTTGTTTGGGTCCAATTGGTACTATTTGTTATATGATATACTGAGTAGTATAAGTTTTTGGATAGATTGTCTTATTTAGGAGTGATTTTTAATTTTTATTTCTCAAATTCGTGAAATCAAGTATATATGCTTGTTTGAGGGATGTATAAAAGAGGGGGATAGAGATGTATCAGAGAGGGCGTAGGATAACTAGATACATATAGAGGAATGCATCCGAGAGGGAGATCGGGATGTACCATCGAGAGGGGAGTGATGTATCCGAGAGTTTTAAAGATTATTATAAAATAAAATGTGTATTTAGGTCATTTTTTTCTAAATAGTAGTATATGTAGAGAAAGTCTTATACGTAATGTATCAACCTTGTATAAAAGTATATGTGTATGATAGTGAATTGAAAAATATCTATACACAAGTATAAGCTAAACTGGAATAACAAACTCAAACTATGAGCTATAGGTGTAAGACCTTGAAAATAGCTTAGGTGCTCTAGAGCCTAACATGTTGGTCTTAATGTTCTAAGGTCCTAATTATGTTTAATATGTGGTATAGAGGCAGTAGCTAAAATATTAGAGGTGTTGAAAGTCAAACGTCAAAGGACGACTAAGACGTTTGACGACTAAGTCACCTAAATGTCTAAAATGTGGTTCTATGTGTTTATGTGTGTTTCATGGTGTTTTAAGGTTCTTAATAGAGTTATTATAGCATGTATAGGCAGTGGTTAAAGTTTTGTGAAGTTTGGAGGTCAAACGGCCAAGAACGTCCAAGGCATTCGAAAGATATGCCTTGAGTCGACCTTGTACGTCTAGGCGAGTTTCGTCGAGTTTTATGTGTTCGTTTTGGATGAAATTCATGTGAGAGGTGTTAAACTCATAGATGGTCGTATTTGGGTTGGAAACGTCCTGGAAATTATCCCAAAGGACCATCAAAGGGTCCTTGAGGAAAGACCCAAAAGTCTGTGAGCAGGCTGTCCCAGGCAGCCTTGGCACGGAGCTGTCAACGGCCAGTAGTGGCTGTGACGCCCCGTCACAAGGGTTTCGTCGTGGGGGCCTTGTCCAAGGGTGTAGGGGGAACCCTTGGCAAGCCACTGGAGCTTGCAACGGATGGTCATGACGCCCCGTTGCACCCGTGACGCCCCGTCATGGGCAGGTCGTCGCAGCCAAGTTCACCTGCGCAGATTTTTCTGCCAAGTTAGGGGTGAACTTGTAAATTCACTCCATGTCTAAATAAGAGTTTAGGCGGTTGTTTAGGGGTCTTATGGGTATTTTAATTAACTATTTAAGTGGTTAAGACCCTAGAGACTTCATTATTCTTCTAAAATCAAAACCCAAAGTCTCTTAGAAATCCCAAAACCTCCATTGAAGTCCAACTTGAAGGATCAGCTTGGTGTGGCATTTTGAAGGAGAATTCTTCATCAAAGTGAAGAATTATCATCCTTGAGGTATGGCTTTTGATCCTTGAAACTTATTTCATCAAGGAGCCCAATTCTCAAGATGTTTTTCAAAGTTTTCTAAAGTGAATTGTCTAATTTCTACTCTAAATCATGGGTTCTTGCATGAAACGTTTTCAATTGTTAAGATATGATATTATTGAAGTTTAATTGATGTTTTCCAATGAAATTCTCCATGAACCCTTGATCTTCTCAAATCTCTAAATTTCACTAAAATATGGGTTATGTGATTATGTCTTGAGATTGATGAATTCATGTGTATATTGCTATGGGCTTTTGATTCATGTATATATATTATGTATGAATGATGTATAGGCTGTTTCAATTTGATTAATTGAGTAATGAATACTCTTAGATCTATTGCATGTTAAGCTTGTTGAATCGATGTGAACTTAATGCTTACAAATTCTAGTGTAGTTTTCTATGGGTTTTCTATTGATGTAAGTATTGTACTCCATTGATGTATATTTGGTCTTAGATTGGTAAATCTATATTGAATTGACTTAGATTCATTGAGTATTATGGTTTATGCTTTGAATTGATGTTTATGGCCATGGGTAAGGGCCTTATGGTATTGAATTGAATGGTTTGGCTTTGGATTGAAGTGATGGGATCAAGTTGGTGGTATGCTGCCCTAACTCTTTTATTATTGTGTATAGTTAATGTAATTTAGCTCTTGAATTATGTGTGATTGGTATGGTCCACTTATGGTGGCGGTGTTATGTGAATTGATGTGGCCTTGTCGGCGTTACTTTATGCAATATGATGATCATGGCCTTGTCGGCATTACTTGAAGTATATGATGATTATGTGATATATGATAATGTCTATCTATATGTGAAAGTATATGTATTCTTATATGAAGTTATGTTAGGTTATAAGATGTTATTCCTAAGTACTTCTAGAATGACTTGTATTGTATGTTAAAGTGAAATATGTGGTGTCTTGTTTAGGTAGACTTATGTCCCTTGCTTGATGCTTATATGAATATTATTATGTGATGATTTGACTTAGTATGTTAAGAGTCTTGAATAATATTATAAGTGAGACTTTAATGATAAGAAGGTCAATGTTATGTGGAACCTTGAACCTAGTGGCGAGGTTATGAATTGTGAAGTAGTTAGCCATAATGGTATCCTTCATGTTATGAGTGATGGACTTAGGAATGGTTGGCTGGAACGGCATCATATCATACCTTAGGTAAATCGCTATGAACTTCTTGTCGCTAAAGTGAGATATGCCCTAGTGGAACTTGCTTTGGTAGGGTGAATGTAAAGGGGGTCATGAACTAGATAAGGGACCTATTTATATGAACCTTAATGTGAACTAATCTATGAGAACAAAGGCTAGCACCGAGTGAGTATGAGTAAGGGGGAAGTGGATTCAATTAAATAAGAGATTGAATGCTTCGAACACTCTTCATATTCCTTAACCATGTGCCTACATGGGATGTGTCCAAGTTCTACCATTGGCAAGTAGAACAACCTCATCGAAGTAGGATAGAACTTCGGATTCCATGTCTTGCTACCATGGTCTATGTCGGTTATTGCCTATTCTCATCATGTGGAATACCTATTAGCATTAGATAAGTTTATAAGGTTTAGGTGGTGGTATGGGACGCTATCTAGACATTGCACAATAGACTTTGAAGGTGTTATATGGAGTTCCTAGGTCTTGTCCAAAGACCATTATGTGATCTATTGTGTGAGTGTCTTATGTGATTCTTTATGTGAGTGTCTTAGGTGATGTGTAAGTCTTAATGAACTAATGACCTATGTAGTAACTATGTAAATGATTGAGTACCTAATCTAAAGTGACTTAAGCATTCCTTAGTTAAAGTGTGAGGAGGACATGAAAGGATGGTCTCTTCATGTCTTATCTTTGGAAGTCTTGAGGATGACTCTAGTTAGGGAAGTTGCTTAATCTTGTTAACATGATCTAAACCTTAGGAAGTCTTAAGGACTATTTAGGTAATCTTGAAGAGGTTATTGCACTATGGACTTTATCTTCTCGATTTACTTAAGTAGGTCTTTTGATAGGCTTTGGAAGGAGAATGTCTTCTAATCTAAGTGTTGGTGTGTTTAGTGAGAATGATTCTATTATAGGGAGTCTATAGGATCTCTTGTGTGTGTGATAGAGATTGTATGGGCGGTCGCTCCACACTCACTCAAGTGAGACTTAGAATCACCTTTGGTAGAAGAATCTTACATAAATATTTATGATTGTTTTCTAAGTATGTATGTGACTCATCGTAGGTAATCTTAAGGGTCGTTTAGGCACATCTAGAGAGGGTGTATGGGCGGTCTCTCTTTGTGTGACTTAAGTGAATCTTAGGATGACTTTAAGTGAGGGAATTACATGCTAGGAAATGTTGAAAGGAAGGTTGGGACTTCACTGTAACAGTGAAGGGACTTCACTGTACAGTGAAGTGAACTCACTGTAAAGTGAGTCTTTAAATGCTATCTTTGGTTAATTGTTATCTTATGTGTTTCTTAATTGACAAATGATGTTCTTATGTTTAATCTATGATTTCTTAAATGAAAAGATGCATATTTCCAATAAAGTCCGTTTCCATGATTTTATGCATATAGCCATACTTAGTACATGTGGTTGTACTAATTCCATGCTTTATTTTCTATCTATAGTCCTTGGTAGGTAAGGAGCTTTTGGAGAAGAAGACTTGGGCTTAGAAGAATCGTCCGAGTAGAAGAATTGAAGTATGTCCTCATTTGTATCGAGGGCATATATGTCATTTTATGTTTCTTTTATGAAGTATTGTAATAAGACTATGTTATTTCTATTTTCGTATTAAAGTACTCTTGTGTCTTAAGATGATGAGATTGAGACTTAGCATTTCTATTACTTTTATATGAAAGAGGTTTTTAAAAGACTATATTATGTTTTAGTGAAAAGTTTTAATTCCGCATTACTTTTCACTATGTATATGCAATGAATGATATGAATGAGGCTTGTCTTAGAACTCTGAGAGTTCGACGACGCCGGTCGCAATCCAAGATTGCACCCTATCTTCTAGGGTATGGTCTCGGGTTGTGACAATAGGACATAAATATTTTCTTTCTAACAGACAAACATAATTTTTCCTTATTTTTAATGTGGTAGAAAAATTGTTCAATAATTTTTTTTAATGGAACCATTACGCGAATAAGCAAACATATACTAGTTAATTAGCTAACATAGTTATTGTTTGAATGAATTAGGGCTGACAACTAAATTTTAGTTGTAATTACGTCTACTTTTAAATATACACATACAAATTATACAAATATATATATATATATATATATATATATGACAAATATACAAATACAATTAGTCTCTCTCCACTCTCTGCCCTCTCTCCTCCCTCTCCTAATATCGCTCGCCAGATATACACAAATATATATGTATATTAGTTACATATATACAATTATCCGACATATATAAATATACAGTTTGCCTTTCTCCATTCTCTGTCCTCTCTCACTCTCCTCTCTCCTCCCCCTCCCAATCTTGCTCACCAAATATACAAATACATATGTATACAAGTTATATATATACAATTGTTTGACACATATACATATACACTTCACCTCTCTCACTCACCTCTCTCTTCTCTCTAACATGTAGCTAACGTAAATAGAAAACTATAACTATGAAGCATAATTAAGTATTTTTGAGTGGCTATATGCCAAAATTTTTTTTTTTTTATTGCTCTTGTCTAGTTTAGCAACAACGTCATCAAAAAATCCAAATCACTCGATATATATAGAGAGTTAATTATGATAAATATATATAAATAAATTTGATTTTTTTGTGAGTTTCTCATCCTAACTATTATTTGTTTTTTCCCCCTCAACTTTCACCATTTATATATCAAATTAGATTTTACCTAACTATGACAAATATACATATATTACTGCGAGTTTACGCCGCAAATAATTCACATATCTTTGTGTCTCCTATTATAATTAAATGCATATAATTATATGTTATCATAAACTTTAAAACAACTATAATTTTACAAATATTCACTAGTCCAATCAATTACTATTAGTAGTAATTAGCTATTCTTAAACATAAATCTATCACATGGTACGATCTTAACGCCGAATAAAGATTTTATTTTTATTCTTGTAAAATTTAAAGGAGGGATCTTTATTTGAAAAATATAAAAAACTTATAAATCAAGTTTTTATTATTTTTTTAAAAAAAATGAAAGAACAGTTTAAATTTGAAATTGAAATGTCATTCACATTTGATAAGCAAAGGTTGAACTTCAAATTCGAATCCTAAATTCTATGACCAAACGCCTATCAAAAGTGTATTTGGGTAAAGATTCTTCTACTCATGTTTTTTTTTTTTTTTTAATCTTATGTAGCTTTTTATTTAGGGAAAATACATAAAAATAAATTCTGAACTTGGCAAGAAAACTTACTTTAATACTTTAATTTTATGGATAATTAGTTAACTTATTCGCGCTCGCACGATTATAAAAAATGATAAACTATGAATAATTTTATTATCATATACATGAGGATGTGTTTGCAATATAATCGTTAGACCTTAATTTTTTAAAACGGAGAATCATATATAAATTCAATGTATAATTAATTTTTGGAGATTTTACTGACATCCACTCCATAGGTTGATCATAATTCAATAGTTTGCATCTTATTTTTTTGAGTCAAACTAAAATATGCAAATAATAAACATAAAGAATATAACAACAAAAAAAAAAATCAATGTGATTTCTACATAATCTAACAATACCTCTTGAGAAATAACAATAAAAAAAATTAATTTCATGATTTCTATAAATTTGACAATATCTTTATTTATACGACTATAATATCTAATATCAATATGATTATTAATTAGTTTAGAAATTAGAAAAATAAAAAGTTGTTAATGTAATGAAATAAATATCATTAAAACTTATATTAAAGAAATAACTTTTTAGTTTCTTAACATTGTATTTCATATAATTAATAGAATTAAACTATTGAGTTTTAAATGATGAAACAATAAAGAAAAATCCAAAAAAAAAAAGGAAAAAGGGAAGATCAATTATTAATTAATAATCATCTATACTTTTCCAAAAATAAGAAATTGAGAAGCTACCGTTTTGCCTACACATAAAATATATTTCTTAAATATTTCTCTTCCTTATATTTCTCTTTTCACCTTTTATTTTTGTAGTTCAAATTTATTTAAAGAAAAAAAAAAAAACTAAGCTCCTGCCACTCATAAAAAGATGAAGTTTAAAAATTAAAAAGAAAAGTTATAAATAAATTCCTGACAAAAATGACAAATTACAAAAATATAAAAATCTTTGAAAATAATTATGATAGAGATTTATCAGAATTAAGAAGTGTTATTTTTTAATAAATGAAAGAAACTTAGGAGAAGGAAAAGAAAAGTTTTAGGAAAACTAACTAATAGTAGTTTTTATTAAATGATGAAAAATAAAATATTATAATTTTCTTCAACATTTTACAATATATTAAATGAGATTAATTGAGAGAAAATTAATGGAGAGAACATATTTGTGGTAATAAAGAGGAGACATAAATAAAAAATATATTTAAAAAAAGAAAAGAAATAGAAGGTATAATGTTAAGTTATGGTAATAAGGATTAGAGTTAAATACATTTTTTTTAGAAAATTATAAATATAGAAGGTAGAAAAAAGAATTTAAATAAAAATAATAAATTGTAGTAATAATAAAGAAAGATGAAAATTAATAATTATAGTAATGATGAGAAATTTAATATATTTTTTTCAGATTTCATAAATTAGAGAAAATAAAAAATTAAAATTAAAATATGTAACAAAATAAATGAGTCATCTATTGCAAATTAAACTTAAATTTTGATTATATTACATGAAATCTTTTCTTTCCTTTTTTTTAGAAAGAATAAATGCCCCATCAGAATTTATTAATCAACAAAATTAAAAAATAGAGTAGATCCCAAAAGTGGATCGGTTCCCAATAATCAAAAAGGAAAATAAACTATACCACTAACTAAAAAAATTTTAAAAAAAGAAAATAAACAAATGCAGAAGAATGGCAAGAGTTTCAGATGTTTCGAAACTCCATATCCAGTCGTCTTCTTCGAACAGGCGCGCAGAAATACATAGCTATCTCGACACCATCATATCCGTCCGATCTTCATCTTTTACAAACAGTCTCATGGCTGGCATGTCATCAATCTAGTTGTATGTGATTATATAGTATTCAAAATTTAATGCTAAAAAACTTTTTAAATTCTGTAATTAAGTGTAAAGAATAAATCTTCTTAAATTTTACAATTAAGGAAAATATTTTTAATGTAAGAAATTGATAACGAAAACTTTATGTATATGATTTAATGAGAGAATGATTAAATACTATGCTTTAATATTCTGCAAAAATATTAAATAATATTTTATGTTTTAAAATGAAAAAAAAAAAAAAAGCTAAAACAAACCCACAAAAATATAAATAAAAATCCAGCTCTTAGAGGCATGCCACATCAGCGATTCTAGATTCAGATTTATATAGATATATAGATTTTTTACCCCCCTAATCTCATTTGAAATGAATTTTATATCACCTTAAGATTACAATATCAGTCTCATTGGCAAGTGAATTTCACACGCGACATGTCAGCAACACATCAGCGACACAACACTGCCATGTCAGTGCCACCTTGAAACTTATTTAAATTTTGATTTTTTTTAGTTCTTCTTTTATTTCTTTTTATTTATTAACAATTTTAGAAAGAAAAAAAATTAAGAAAAAATGAGGATTAATCTTACAATAAAAAAAATAAATACAAGTTCATCACCATTAATAAAAACATTGCCTTAAATAGTGATTTTGAAGCAACAATTTTCAACACCAACAATCTTCTCTTTTCAATTTTCAAAATTAGTGATATCAATTTTGATTCATATCTTGAAAAAAAAAAAGAAAATCCTCCTCTTAAAATCAAAAATTAATATGAGTGAAAGATCAAAGTAAAGAACAAAAAATGGTGGGAGTTCAACGATGAAGGAGAAAAATACGAGAAAGATGACGATTGAAAGAGGGGAGGTTTGGAGTAGGAAAAAGATGGTGGGGTGTGGGGTTCGAAGAAGGAGAAATGGGGTGAATAGTTTTAAAGAAGGACAAAGAGAGGGGAGGGGGATGTTTCGAGTAAGAAGAATGGGGTGGTTGAAGGCTGCAGGGGGTGGTGGGTTGTTGGTAGCAAAGGGTGGGGTGGTGGGGTGTGAGGAAGATAAAGAATGAAAAATGATGGCTGAAAAGAAAAAAATGAGACCTACTTATCTTTTTCCTTTTAAATTTTTTGCCAAACGCGTTTGCATTTGTTCCACTTGTCGATTTAAGTCCATTTAAATTCTCTTGATATGAGATTATGGAAGTAAAAAATTATTCGTAAAGTTAAAGTGCTAAACTAAGTTTTTCTGCCAAGTTCAAGTTTTTTTTAAAAATATATTTCCTCTTTTATTTATAAAATATATCACACAAAAGTATATTTATACATATGGTTTGATCCAATTAATCTAAAGTGAAAAACTTAACGTAAATGTCAAGAATCGTATATTTAAAACTATCTCACATTCAAAGATTAATTTAAGACAAATACCCGTCATTTCTCCAGCACATTAAATCACAAATCAATGGATTAAATTAAAAAAAAAAAACTTAGAGAGTTTTTCTCTTTCTTGTTTTTCATGGTAAAACTAAATATTTATATGTTTGATTGCTTTGTTTTTTTATAGGGGGTCTAACTATCCGAAAAGAAATTTTGTTCTTTCAAGTTATAAATTTTTTTCCATTATTAACTTAAAGATTTAATTAATCACATTTATTTTAACTATTCAATACATATAAAATAGTTACACATGATTTCTAACATATTGTTTGCTACACAAAGTCATTAACCCTTGTAGCCTACGGTGGCCAACATGGGTTTTAGAAGAAGAAGATGCACAATTTATTTCATTGCTTGCAAAGTTATTTAATTAGACCCATTAATACTGTGATATGTCTTTTAAATTTTTCGATCTCATCGAACATATCTGATAACTAAATAGATAAAAAATAAAAATAAATAAAAATTGTCCTTAATAGTTATTATATGTTAATAATTGTTGTTGTAGATGCTATTTTACCACTAATAATTCTATTATGAATCTTTGTATAGTTTTTTTTTTTTTGTCAATTTCTATACTCTTTTTTCTTTTAGTATATTGAGATTCTTTTTTGTTTTGTTTTGTTTTAGAATCATTGAAAGATGAGATTTAAATGTGATTTTAGAGTGTACTAATAGGAGATTGCATAAAAATAATAAGAAGAATATAGAATGAAAAAAATTAATCTCAAGTGGTAAAATCTGAACAAAAATTTACTAAGCTAAACTAAGAAGGTACAAACAGAATCGAATCCTCATGGACAATGTGGAAATTTAAGCAACCAACCAATTAAATTATGGGTAAATCACATAAATTCCACTAGTTTAGGTCTTACTTATTAAGATTCCCAATAGTTTTAAATATTATTTCCTCTACCATATTTTATGCTTAGGATACATGAGTCTGAATCTGAGATACATATATATGCGAAATTTTAAAATTGAAGTACAAAATTTATTTATTTAAATTAATTGGTTGTAACTGATTTTCTTGATTAGAGGAGTAATTGAGAATTTTCAAAATACATAGATAATTAATCTCATTTTTTTTTTTAAATAGTAAATTCATTAATATTATTAATATAAGATAAAAAAAAACATGTATATCTTGATAATGTAATTTGATTAATTTCAGATTATTACTCTTAAAAAAATAAATTCATTAATTTGATGTATCTATTATCAATTTATGATGTATCCAACAAACTAAACACTTAGATACACGAGTGTCATACAAGTACATTCATATGTGTCAAAGTATCTAGCATTAATTTCACGTATTTGTTATACATATCTAGCATTAATTTTATGTTAATATACATATATCTATATATATATATATATATATATATATATATATTATTTTCATGTATTTTTTTATATGTATCTACTATTATTTTGCTATATCAAGTATCACTTGTATATGTTATATTCAAAAACATGTATCTTGAATACATAGTAAGCATCTACATCTAAATCTAATTATGTGTATCAAAATTTCATACGTTATATCCAAAATATGTATCTCAAATACGTAATAAACATATACATTTAATTATGTGTATCGAAATATGAAAGTAGGTGAAACACATGAATTTAGGAACAAATCACGACGGTAGAGTATCTGTTGTATCATTAATATCATTGTATAGTTAAAAATCATGTATCCAAAATTTAATGGTGGATACATATACATGTTCAGATACCTCATTGCTAAAAATACAACTCAGATCTTAATTAAGATTACTACTTATTAGATACACATGTTTCAAGGGCATATCAAAGTAATATTAGTAATATCACACTCATGTCACAGTAACCAAAGAAAGTCTTAGAAGAACACTAGCAAACAAAGACTCTCTACAATACTCCTTTGTAACATTTTGCGTTGTGGCATAACATAATCAAAACTAATATTCATTTCTTCCAGATACAAATCAATCAAGATCCGCTCTAAATTGAAAGTTTTCTCTGTAGCAGTTACTTTGATTTGATCTCGTTATAAATGAAAAACAATCAAGATCCACTCTAAATTGAAAGTTTTCTCTGCAGTTACTTTGATTTGATCTCGTTATAAATGAATAATACAGAATAATATTTGGTTCAGAAAAATTGTCGGCCATGGTGATGATATCTTGAGAAGAAAATAGTAGATTAGTTATTGATGGAATGAAATTATACGGTGAAATTCTTGAATCATAAAGAATGAGATATAATTGAGTGATAAATATGGGAGGGGAGAACTAAGAAATACTGGTTGATTTGGAGTGAAAGAGTTAATAAGCTGATAATCAATCAATCAATCGTAGTATTAAGGGATGTGAGTATCTAATTGTATCTTCAAATAATATATTAATATATGATATAAAATACTAAAAATGGTAATATATATATAATTGTTTCAAAGTAAAAATAACATTAGTATATTATAGTGATGTACGTTTAATAAAATAGTTTATTCTTAAATTATTAAGATGAAGAAAAATTCATAGACAACACCAGCAAGCCCACCATCAACAATGGGCCTAGCCCAATACACCCAATGATGAGTCCATGTCCAACTAACCAAAGTTAGCCCAAAAGAAACAATAGGGTTCATATCATTGGGTCAACGGCAATTGCATAAAAATGAATTAGCCTAAAGAAGAGTTCACCTTTGATTAGTTAGTTGGTGAAGCAATAACTTATTAATTTCTTATGGTCGGTTAAAATTCATTAT
The DNA here is from genome assembly GCA_016801875.1 of Solanum sitiens. Classification (NCBI taxonomy): domain Eukaryota; kingdom Viridiplantae; phylum Streptophyta; class Magnoliopsida; order Solanales; family Solanaceae; genus Solanum; species Solanum sitiens. Next base: position 121,243 of record JABWTJ010000178.1, on the reverse strand, counting down.
ATTCAAATCAAGAAAATGATTGACTCCTTCAATGATAATAAAAAGAACTTTTTTATAGAAACTTATAATTTCAATATGATACATATTATATTACATGAGATTTGAACTCGGAACTAGATATAATAAACAAAAAATTCTTAAGTAAATAAACAAATCAAGATCATTCCCACATCGTGTTTGCAAGACTATGTTGACTAGATATTTTTGTTCTTAAAACTTTATTTCCTTTCCAATTACTTACTTCATCGCAATTTGAATACATATTTGTACCATAATTTTAAATTTAAAAAAATAATACCTTAATTTTAATACATATAATTGAATCAAATAATCTCAAAATTATCTAATAGTTTAAATCAGGACTCAACAAAAAAAATTGAAAAATAAAAATAACAAGTGGTTGAATTCAGTAGTTCATTATTTAAAATTATTAATTCTAAAAATACAATAATATAGAAAAGACAAAGTTGTTTTGAGCACCAACAAACCAAAAAACAATGCTCAGAATAATTGTGTATTCCAAAATTAATATTTTATTTTACCCACCAAACAACTTTATAACTTTTATGTTATACAGCTAATATACCTAGAAACTATATACACAAAGTATGATAAAGCACCATTTTATATGTTAATTTTTTTCAAAAATAAAAAAATAAAAAATGTAAGAATATCATAAAGTAATTATGTCCAAATTGTGAACCCAAAATTTAACATTAAATTAAAAATGTCAAATAGATCTTGCAAACTGACAAAATCTCAAGAAGAACCCCAGAAAACTCAAAAGATAAAATCTTGTTTCTCTGCTATCTAAAACATTTATCATTTTATCATTTCATCATTGTGGCAGCAGCCATGGCCGCCCACTCAATCTTCACCACAACCAGGACTACCAATTCTTTCTTATACCCAATTTCTTCTTCTTCCCCTAACATTAACTCTTCTTTCCATGGTGTTTCACTCAATGTTAAGTCAAATTTTGGCCAATCTTTGACCCTTTATGCTGTCACTACCCCTAATACTCTTACTGTTTTTGCTGCTACTAAGAAAGCTGTTGCTGTCCTTAAGGGCAACTCTAATGTTGAGGGGGTTGTCACTCTATCTCAAGATGATGATGGTTGTTTATACTTTCTTTGTTTATGCTTTAATTTGCTGTTTTTTGGGTTATATTTGTGGATTGTGACTTAAAGATGTAATCTTTATTACTAATGGTTCATACCCTTTTATCTGAATCTTTTAACTGTCTGCATTTCCACCATTTTGTGATCTAATTTGTTGTTGTTTTTGTCATATTTGTGGATTGTGACTTACAGATTTAATCTTTATTACTAATGGTTCATACCCTTTTATCTGAATCTTTTATCTGTTGCTTCCACTCTTTTGTGCTCTAATTTGCTGTTTTTCTTGTCATATATGTGGTTTGTGACTTAAAGATGTAATCTTTATTACTAATGGTTCATACCCTTTTATCTGAATCTTTATCTGTTTGCATTTCCACCCTTTTGTGCTCTAATTTGTTGTTTTTTTTGTCATATTTGTGGATTGTCACTTAAAGATGTAATCTTTATTGCTAATGGCTTCAGACCCTTTTGTTTGAATCTTTATCTGTTTGCATTTCCACCCTTTTGTGTTCTACTTTGCTGTTTTTCTTGTCGTATTTGTGGATTGTGACTTAAAGATGTAATCTTTATTGCTAATGGCTTCAGACCCTTTTGTTTGAATCTTTATCTGTTTGCATTTCCACCCTTTTGTGTTCTACTTTGCTGTTTTTCTTGTCGTATTTGTGGATTGTGACTTAAAGATGTAATCTTTATTGCTAATGGCTTCAGACCCCTTTGTTTGAATCTTTGTCTGTTTGCATTTCCACCCTTTTGTGCTTTATTTTTCTTACTGATTTTTGTTATGCTTTTACTTGAGATGAGGGTCTATTCGAAACAGTCTCTCTGCCTTAACAAGGTAGGGGTAAGGTTTGCGTACACACTATCATCCCCAGACCTCACTTGTGGGATTATGCTGGGTTGTTTATTGTTGTTAGATTGTGAACTAAAGATGCAATCTTTATTACTAATGTTTCATACCTTTGATCTGAATCTTTATCTGTTTATTTTTCCACCCTTCTGTGATCTAATTTACTGTTTTTCGTTATTTCATATTCGGGGATTGTGACCTTAAGAAGTAATCTTTATTACTGATGTTTCATACCCTTTCTGTTTATTTGTCCATCCTTTACTCTCTAAGTTTCTCTCCTGTTGTCACATTTGTGATTGTGAACTAAAGATGTGACCCTTTCTAAGTATATTTCATACCCTTTTATCTGAATTTTTATCTGTTTGTGTTTCCACCATTTATGCTCTAATTTGCTCTTCTATTATCACATTTGTGATTGTTACCTAAAGATGTAAGCCTTTCTTAGTATAATTCGTACCCTTGTCTCTGAATCTTTATCTGTTTGCATTTCCACCCTTTATGCTCTAATTTGCTTTCTGTTTTTATAATTGGATTGTCACCTAAGATGTAATCTTTATTAAGAACTTTCGTACCCTTTTATCTGAATCTTTATCTGTTTGCATTCCCACCCCTTATGCACTAATTTGCTTTTCTGTTGTCACATTGGTGGATTCTGACCCTAAGATATAAGCTTTCCTAAGAGTATTTTCATAGCCATTTGTCCGAATCTTTATCTGTTACTTCTGTCTCTTCTCATTATGTCCTTATTTGGTTTTGTATAACTATATTGTTTGTTTGTGACCTAAAGATGTAAGCTTTTATAGCAATATTTCATACCCTTATGTATTGAGTATTTATTTCTTTTTTTTTTCTTCTTTGTATAGGTCCAACTACGGTTAATGTTCGTATAACTGGACTTGCTCCCGGACTTCATGGGTTTCATTTGGTGAGTAATGGTTGCTACAATTTGAATTGTACTGCTTTTCTTAGGTACTTGTCCTTGTGACAATTATTGGTGATTTTTGGTTAATTTTATGCTTTGGCTTGTGTTGCATTGTGTTGTAGCATGAATATGGTGACACTACAAACGGGTGTATGTCTACAGGTTAGCTTCTGATTTAGTTTGAACTTTGAGTTAATCGAGAATTTGAAATATTGGTGAATTGGAACTCTTCTAGTAGCTAGTTGGAAATGATGTCTTTAGTTCTAGTTTCGCTGGTACTAGCTTAAAATTTGTTCCCTTTTGTTTTTCTGCAGGAGCCCATTTCAATCCTAATAAATTGACACATGGAGCTCCTGGAGATGAAATCCGTCATGCGGGTGACCTGGGAAACATAGTGGCCAATGCCGATGGTAAAGTACATGTTTTCTATTCTTTCATAGCGCTTTGATTCTGTTTTTGTTTGTTAAGATGGATGATGACTTTCTGGATTCTTGATTCTTGATTGCGCTTACTGTATGCAGGCGTGGCTGAAGTAACACTTGTAGATAATCAGGTTGGTACATCCACCTTGTCTGGTCATCGTCATTCGATCTCACTTTATGTGCTCTACGTTTGTTATTGTTATAGTTTTAGGATAATTTACTGACTCTACCTTTTGTGCACCAATTAGATACCATTGACCGGTCCAAACTCAGTTGTTGGACGAGCACTTGTAGTTCATGAGCTTGAGGATGACCTCGGAAAGGGTAAGGCTCTACATTTTGTATATTGATCCATTTTAATCTGTGAATTTGAAAAGGTTATTTCTGCGAGTGTATCAAATTTTATTTGGTGCATGCTATACTACCTTAACATTTTTTTGGAGGTCTCCGTGGTGCCTTCATCTAACCCTCATTTGGTGGTCTCTCTGTAGGTGGCCACGAACTCAGCCTTACCACTGGCAATGCCGGTGGACGATTGGCATGTGGTAAGAAAAAACACTCTTTTCTCCCCCTTTCTGTGCTGCTTTCTCTTCCTTCTTGTATAATTACTAGTCTGATATTGTTCCTGCTAAATGTAAACAACAACAATAACATACTCAGTGTAGAGTGTAGTCCCACAAAGTGAGGTTTGGGGAGCGTGTACAGAGACCTTATCTCTATCCTTACCTTAGAGGTAAAGAAGCTTTCCGGTAGACCCTCGTCTCAAGGAAAAACAGTCCAAAGCAGTTCAGGAAAATAACACAACAGAAACTACAACGAAACAATTCTATAATAGAGGTACAACCGTACAAGGAATCAACAAATGGTAACAGAAATCTAAGGACAAGAAAATAGGGGAGTAATACTACAGTTACTAATATGAACGGACTGCAAGACACCACACTGCTATCTACTAACCTATGAAATAAAAAGGCAAAGCTTAAATTAGTAGAACTTAGCCTCGTATCGTTTTAACCCCTAGTTGCATAGTGTTTATACTGGTTAAAGATAATCTTAAGAGGTCGTTTTGCAAGTCTAGAACTTTATTGGGCTAGGAAACGAATGTTCATTCTGCAAAAAGAAAAGGAGATAAGACAACCAAAAGTAAAAGGGTCCTCATTTTCATTGAATATGTGGTGCATTTTGTTTGGTTAATGTCCTTCTGTATATAGCTAGTTTGCTTCTCTCTCCTTTTTTAGTTTAGCAGCAAATATACAGATATAACGTATATATATATATATATTTATACACAACAATAACAAACCTAGTGCAATCCCACAAGTGGGGTCTAGGGAGGATAGTATGTACACAGACCTTACCCCTTTCTTGGGAGGTAGAGATATTGTTTCCAATAGACCTTACTCCAGGGCAAAATACTAAATAAGGTATGCCAAGCATTCTGAAAAAGGACAGTTACTACACTATGTAATACTATAATCGAAGTACAAGGGATAATAATTAATTAACAGAAATCGAAGAAACAAGAAACTACTAGAGTAATACTATGACTACTAGTAAGGAAGGATAAACGAGACAACACTCATCTACCTACTAACCTTCTACCCTAATTTGTGTCCTCCATAATCTCCTATCTAAGGTCATGTCCTCGGTAAGCTGAAGTTGCACATGAATTGTTAAAATATTATTAAGTGTAAATTTTATAAATGAACTCCAATAGTGTCGTTAACATTTGCACTTCCCTGGAGGGGGTCAATGAGCGATCAATAAGGCTCATGGCACTTCCCTGTGGAACCAATTTAATCCTTGTCCTTATCTTCCCTCCCGATACACAAACAAAAAAACATCTCCGTTTTATCTAATTGTAGTTTTGTGGAGAGTATTCTTCATATCTAGTTAATGAGGTCAGAATCAGAATATACCTGTTTTAATGAAGAAGCTACTACTTCTATGGCCTCTTTATCTTGCAACTTGTCTTCAATATTTTGTTTTTATTTGTATATATGTGTGTGCGCGCTCGCGCATGTGTCTATGTGAATGAACTTCGGGTCTTGGCACCCAAAAAATATCAGCCAATAAAACAAAGTCGGTCAGTACGGATGCAGCTCGTAAAAGTTATTTCAGGAAACTAACATAAGGTGGAATAGAACTATAGAAGGAAAACGAAACCTCCGAAGAAGGAAACTATGACTATTAGACCTTTTGGTGACCAAATGATAACATCACTGAATATGCGATACAGTATAGAAGTACATTTTGCAAACTGATCCTCTGCAGTTATTTTGATTCTTCTAAAGAGCTTCTGCGAAATGTTGTGCACCCTATATTAGATCATGCACATTGTGAGGCTAACTATAGTAAACCGGGACTTTCCAATTCATGTTTCAATCTCTAGAGAGTGCGTGTATACAATATTGGAAGAGTGTCTTCATTGCCCCATATGTAAGATCTGTTTTTCGTCTAGCTCTTGTGCTACTAGTGAAGGTTCAAAATTTCATGTGCCATTTATACGAGGTTTAACAAAAGCACTCAAAAGAGTGACCTTTTCAAGTCTGTTGTAAACAGAGTGACGTTAGCTAGCTCCAACTCCAACATCCTACACCATTCTCCCTGCTATCCTGAAAACATGCCTGTCTTTTCTCGCTGAGTAGTTCATCGCCATGCCCCCTCTCCGTTACCTGAGACAGATTTATTTAGGGTTTACTTGTTATTGGTCTACGTATAGACTTCTGAATATCATTGCTTAAACACTGATAACTGTTAGAAATGGACTCTGAAGGTATATGGTTTGTTTGACTTCGATATGTCGAGAGGAAGACTCAATTACAAGTACATTAGTAGGAGTATCATAGCTATGTGATTTCTCCACTTTTACTTGTAATTTCGTTCAAGTTGAGATCTTTCCTCTACTTTGGATTTCTCAAGATGCGGGGCATGTTTCTCTTTGTACTTTCAAAAGATAGGCTTCTCGTGTACCTTTCTTGTCCTACTTTATATTGATCCTTGGTCGGATTTCTTACATGCTATTTACAAATCTACCTTTTCACTAATGCTCATCGCGGATTTTTTCTATGTAGGTGTGGTTGGTTTGACTCCAATATGAAGTAAATGCAGCAGCAACAACAGCTCTTTTGTCGGAATTATAATGAGTGAACGTATTTACCCTCCTCTCCGGGTTGCCAATAAACCTCTACATGAATGTGTACTGAGAAATTCTTGATGAACTAAATTTGAACTTGTATGTACACTTGCCAAATGTAGTGCAACACTTTTTTGCTTCAAAACTGTAATTGGAGTTGGCTATTTACCATCCTTTGTGTTTTGGCTATCTAAAGTTACACTCAATTAACTAAGTGTTGTGTTGGATTTTGCACTCCTGTCATGTATAGTTTCCCTCGAGACGAGGGTCTATCAGAAACAACAATCTGTCATTGATTAAGATAAGAGTCAGTTTATCACTTCTCTTGAGTTTGAGAATTTTTCAAAAATAATTTTGCTACTCTGTAAAGATAGGGGTAAGGTCTGTCTACATTCCATCTTACACGGACCTCACTTGTAAGGATCATTCGAGTTTGGTTGTTGTTCGTTTACGTCTTCAATATATAGTCATGAGCTAACCAATGTTTTATCTGATTTTCCACTTGATGTTTGGTACACATTTTAGGATATCGATTAGTATAGATTCGTTAAATGTAAGATTCATCATGGGAGAAGTGCAGTCTAACTAGATTTTCATTTTTAAGGTTCGAACCTGAAATCTCTGATTAATTTTGGACGAAGTTTTATGTGAAAGCAAGAAGCATTACTTACTAATTAGGTGGCATTTTACATCAGAATGATTAAAGTAAGAGTGCAGTAAGTTTTTAGCCAATCTTAACTATTAAATTATAGGGAAAATTACGCGGATAAGCAAATTTATACTATTTAATTACTCATCATAGCTATAGTTTGCAATAATTACCACTCACGACTAACATTATACATTAATTACATGGGCTGACTTTGAGTTTGTATAATTAGTCATGTTTGTATATGTATAACTCACCAGAATATACAAATAAATATGTATAATATATAATTTTTTAGTCTATATACATATACAATTCACCTCTCTCCCACTCTCTGCCCTCTCTCGCTCGCCTCTCTCCTCCCTCTCTCAATCTCGCTCACCTCTCTCCTCCCTCTCCCAATCTCGCTGCCATTTATACAAATATATATGTATAATATACAGTTATATACAATTATATACATATACATTCACCTCTCTACCACTCTCTGCCCTCTCTCGCTTGCCTCTCTCATCCCTCTCTTGATCTCGCTCGCCTCTCTCCTCTCTCTCCCAGTCTCGCTCGCCTCTCTCCTCCCTCTCCCAATCTCTCTTGCCACATATACAATTACATATGTATAATATACAATTACATATGTATAATATACAATTATCTAACCAATATACATATACAATTCACCTTTCTCCCACTCTTTTCCCCCTCTCTCGCCTCTCTCCTCTCTCTCTCCCAGTCTCGCTCGCCTCTCTCCTCTATATAACTTGCAGCTACAAATTGTAATTATCAAACTATAGCTATGGAGAGTAATTAATTATTTTTAAGTGGTTATATGTGAAAGTTTCCCTAAATTATATAAGCAATTATGAGTAATTAAGGGTTTAATAAGGAAATTAAAATTTCTAAGAATTTGGTTTAGCAAATTCATCAATGATTGGAGGCAGGGAAAAAATATTGTACTGCCAAAACAATATATATAAGAGTTTCACTTTAATTTTGGTTAAAATTTTCTGAATTAATTAGTATATTTTTAAAAATAGCAAGTTTGGAATTTAATATTTATTGAAATTTATTAGTTTTCATATACATATCAATATTTTATGTTAAAATTACAGGATTTGGTTGAACCCATAGCACTAAGGTTACGTTCACCATTACATCAACTTCCACTAGCTCGAATTCTATACATAAGAGTAATACGAACATGTAAAACGTGAAGTTAGTTTCAATTGAGGTTAATGTACATAATTAATATTTTATTTGACTAATTTAACTATTCAATGCACACTCAAAAATTTAAAATTTTAACCGAAAGTATCTAATAGAAATACGTTATCATGTGTTCAAATGTTCAACTAAAACAATTGTAATTTAAGTGTCTAAATGAAATTTACTGAAAAAACTTATCGATGAATTTAAAAGTCTATGTTTTATATCACATGTTTTAATTTATTTTTTAAAACCTTTTTGTCTGTTTAAATACTGTCACATAAACTGAAACACTAGGAATATAAGGAGGCTCAAATTCCCCCATGGGTTGGATAAATCACGAATAATATCTTGTTACTAATTATAAATATAGAGATTAGGTTGTAATTGTAGCTAAGTAGTGGATTTTAACAGCGGCGGACCCAGTAAGTGGATTTCGGGTGCTCCAGCACCCATTGACTCCGGAAAAAAATTTGTACATATACATATAGATATATAGAAAATATAATAAATCCCTATTTAAAAATTAAATGAGCACCCATAGTATGAAAGCAGTCATGGGTGCGCTGGTTTACACATGAAAACAAGAGGTTCGCAAAGCACATTGGCAGGGTTCGAATCCCACCTGCCCCATTCTTTTTTTCTTTTCTTTTTTATTTTTTTCCTTTTTCTATCTAATTAAGGACTTCTTTTTTTAACCTTTTTTTTTTCTTTTTTTTCTTACACTTTTTCCTTTTCCTAATTAAGGGCTTTTTTATTTTTATTTATTTTTATTGAAGAGTTTCAGTTAGTATAGTTTATACTATGTAATTGCTAAAAGGTTTATGTTAAAAGAAGTGAGCACCCACAACCTTTAAATCCTGGATCCGCCACTGGATTTTAAACTTCCTTTTTTCGAACAATAAGAAGAAGAAGAAATTAAATGTGAGATAATCAACAATGTCAATAGATTAAATATATATTATATAATATTTTTTCTGTATCGTTTCAATTTTATCGGATGATTTAGAAGGATGAAGAACTACATTATATAAAGTGATATTAATGCACATTTTTTTTTCATTAAAGTAATTGTTGGGCTCAATTAATCAATTCAAAAAAAAATTTAATACAGTGTAATATTATTCGCTTTGAACAAAATCTGTATGATTTTTTCGTACAACCTTCACACTATTAAGAATATGTATAGCTTCCCTTATATGTTGAACATGTATAGCTTCCCTTTATGCGTGTGTATCTCTAAGTTACAATTGACATGGTGAAAATAACAAATCGTACCACATGCATCATTCCATCATGAATTTTTATACTCAACATGCTAAATTATTAACACATTTTGATTTATCTCATTATGCTGAATTAATCCAAAAATATTCTCCATTGCCTAATTGGGGATCATGCAATACTAGTCAACAATTTGAAAATAATTTGCATAATTTCTAGTAACTTATAAAAAGTAACAGATGATATAATATAATAGGAAAAATTGACTTTTCATGAAAATTTTATTAATTCACGTTATATTTATATTTTTTCTGACAAAAGAAAGGAATATAATTAAATAATAAAATCATGAGGAAATTTCGTAAATATTCACTATAATAAATTTAATTAGGCTTCTTAGTTATATTTTGCATATTTACGGATTGTAGCTATAATTTAAGTTGCATTGTTTGTATAATTCGCGGGTAAGTGTGTATATAATTTGCATGTATGTTTGTATAATTGAGCTACTTTTTATATAAATTCGAAATAATGAATTTATACAAACACCTGATTAAACAATTATACGGATTATATTATACAAAAGTTATACAAATTATATTACACAAATTTGAAATCATACAAACGTGCAAACTATACAAAGTCGGAAACGCAACTCACATAATTATTACTGAATGTTGGTAGCGAATGATAATTAACTAACATTACAACTATAATGATTAAATAACTAGATACGTTTGCTTAACCACGTAATTTCTCCAGAAATCAACAATTATGTAAAAAAGATAGGTAGAACTGTCAATACGTGTTGGTCCAACCCATTTGGGATACAAACTTAGAAACTTTAGGAGTCAAATCGCGCTAGCCCAATTTTTTGTGTAAACCAAAAAGGTTGGTGTTTTTGGTAAGCTAGCCCACAAGTATGTACGCTGCAGCCAACTATTTTTTTTAAAAAAAGTATATATTTTTTTAATAATTTTTAAATTAGAGTATAATTTAAAAATATTATCATAAATATCGAAAAACAATATTACATGTTGTTAGTGTTAATGCTTGTTAATCAAATTCACAAATAAAATTATCTTTATAATATTTATTAAGTTTGATTTCAAGTAAAAATATAAATAGCTAAATAGAAATATTAACTTAATTATTTTCCAATGATATAGTAAAACACAAAAACAATGAAATATTTCATAGCATGTGTAGTGATTCACTAATATGTAGAACATAAATGTTTTACATGTTTGTTCAATGAGTTTTATCACTTTTGATGAGAGGACAAAAATCAGTGACAAATATATTTGTATTAGTGTAATGGTCATAGATATTAAAAGGTGTTTTATGATTGTTTGTTCTAGCAGTTGACTATGTGTAGAAAGTGAGTGAACCAAGACTTTCAGATGGCTCAGAGAGCCCAACTCAATGAGAGACAAAAACGCTACACAGGAATACTTAATATAATTAGAAACCTCATTGATGTTACAACAGAATTGAAGATTGAAGATGAAAATGATATGGTGCAAGCACTCAAGGATGACCTCTTGGGCATTTTGAAAGGGGGTGACTTGGTAAGAATTCCAGTTCGTATTAAACTGAAAGATAACCAGCAAAAGTTCAATCAACTATTGCAGCAGCTGCAAGAACTCGTTGAGACGGTTGCTCAGTTGCACATTAATCATGCCCGGAACTATGGTGATCCCCGGATGACTCTAATTGAGGAGGTCAAGTCAATCTGTCAAGATGAACCAACAATCAGTAGTACGTTGGGAGGAAGAATCATTTTGGAGAGAGAGGCAGAACTAAAGACAGTGATTCTTAAACTTACTGCCGAGTGAATAGTTTCAAATTCAATAAGTCACTAGAGCCGTCAATATGAGTTGACTCCCCATTCGGGCTAATCCATACAAATTTTGAAATTTTAGGGGTCAAGTCGAGCTAGACCATTTTTGTTTATGGGCCAAAAATGGGCGGCCCAGCCCACAAGTACGTGGGCTATGGGCTGGCTGGACCAACACTATTTTCTTAAAGTATATTTTTTAAATTAAATTATAATTTAAAAATATTACCATAAATATCGAAAAACAATATTACATGCTGTTAGTGTTAATGCTTGTTAATCAAATTCACAAATAAAATTATCTTTATAATATTTATTAAGTTTGATTTCAAGTAAAAATATAAATAGCTAAATAGAAATATTAACTTAACTATTTTCCAATGATATAGTAAAACACTAAAACAATGACAATATTTCATAGACTACGACTTGTGTAGTGATTTCTTAGAAATTTAGGGAGTTTTTATTTTATGTAGTACATATTGTACAAACATAATTTGTATTTAAATTGTAATATTTTCAAATTTTAAACAGATTTTTGAGTTTAGACTCTTGTTAATTTTTAATACTTTTTTTATTTTTTATTTTTAATTAATTTATATTTGATCCACGGGGTGACCCTATCTGTATTTCTCAAGCCCCACAAATCGATACACTTATTCAGGTTGGACTAAAAATTTCTTTTCTTAAACGGGCTCCAAAAATCGTAGCCTAACTCTAATAAATCATGGGTTAGGCCAGAACGACCTAACGAGCCTAGCTCATATACACGACTCTAAGGATAGGTTCTATCTATCATGGAGTAATAGTAGAGGCGATTTTTCTTCCGTTGAGATAAATAAATAGTTTCTTCGTTCATTTTAATTTTCTATAATTTTTTTTTAAAAATCAAACGGTAAGAACTCTGACTAACATTTCATAATGTACTTTTTCATCATATTAATATCTAAAAAGTTGTAATTTATAGTACTTTTCGTATAATTTTTTAGTATCTAAATTTTTTATTTAAAATATCAAATTAATATAATCTAATTTTACTTTCAAAATTAGTCAAATTTATTTTCAAAAAGCACAAGGTAACAATTAAAAGTGAACGGCGATATATATAAATATACATATTCATGCTGAAATGATATACTTAATATATAAAGTTATAAGCTTAGATATATTATGCAAAGTACCAAATTATTTTGTCTATATATTAAAAAAAATTAGGGAATTTAAAGAATAATAGTTGTTTTTTTTTCAAAATTAGTGCATTGGTTATTGGTTAGCTATATAATTTTAGTCAACTTTGGACCAACCATATTAATATATCAACATATATCATTATAACTTTGCTTATGGAGTACTACCATATTTATATAATCGATCTAGTAGATTAAATATTAGATTTATGTGTCAATTCAAGTGAGATACACTTTAACATATTTATATATGGCATATAAGACTGCACCTATATTCTTTGAAATACTCATAAATTAAGATAAATCATTTAAAAAGAAGAAAATGATTACTTTAAAATGTATATATGGAAAAAGTAATAGTAATAATAAACAACAAATAAAAGAAAAGGGATACAATATATAGTTACATAAAATACTACACTTTGAAGTATTCCCTTTCTTGCAATTATTTTATTATTATTAATTGTTATATACTTTTCTTGATGATGTCCTATAGCTTAATTACACTCAACCCAAGTGGGAAAAAGTACTTTACTTGGCAACTAGACTAGAAAGAGTGTTACATGTTTGTTACTTGAGTTGTTTCCTTGCCTTTTGCAACTTGTATAGAAAATATTACTTAGTTTCGAGACGAAATCAGAATTTAAATATTGTGATTCAACATTAAAACTATCAAATTAAAATTTTATAAATTAACCTTTTGCATGTATTGTCTGTAAATTTGAGTAGGAAGCGATATTATAGATTTCACAAATTCAAAGTCTGAGGTGGATTTAATGTTTAAATTTACCATATAACTTTTATTAGTATTGAAGTAATTTTAGAATTATGGATTCAGGATTATTATTTATTAGTACAAATTTAAAGAATCTTTACGAAAAATAAATTTATGTTTTGCGAGATGAATATGATTATTGTGTTGAAGATGAATTTTAGTCTAGAGCACTCATATAGTATTATATATGCTAATATTAGTATTTTGAAATATGGAAGAGGATTCTTGATGTAATTGGTAAAATTATTGTCTTATGACGAGAAGATCACGAGTTTAAGTCGTAAAAATTGTAATTTGCATTATAAATGCAAGATAAAAGAATACAATAAATCTTTATAGTCCGACTCTGTTCTAAATAACACATATGGTAGAAGCTTTAATGCATCGAACTGTCCTTTATTAGTATTACTATTTTTAAATATTTATGATTACTATGCTTTTCAATTCAAAGAAACAATAGGTTTCTTATTAATTCATTCTACTATATCTAGTTCTTGGCCTAAGGGTGCTAATGTAGCCTTTACCATTTTAGCAAATTGATTTGGGTGTGGTTTCTAATATTTTTTATAAAATATAAGGTACAAATTACAATAATAATTAATTGACACCATTGCATAATTTTAAAAAATAAAAAAATATGCAAGTCTGCGCTAGCTATAGAGGGTTAGCTCTCATTAAGAATATACACAAGATATACTTAATGATAGACAATAATATTGAAATTCATGACTTGAATATATATATTTATGTATAAAATTTTTAAAAAAAAATCATAATCAGAGTTCTCAAGCTTCCATTTTTTTATATGAAATCATTTTTGGTAGAAAACTTTTTTACCTTTCTTTTAAAATCCATTCGAATTAACTAAATTCAAATCAAGAAAAAAGTACTCTTTCTGTTTTAATTTATGTGACACTTTTTGTTTTCGACAGCTAAAAAGTTTAAATTTGATTGAAAATTTGCGCATGAAAACTTTCATTTTATTTGAAATTAAATCGTATATTTATAAACTACTTAAAAATATAATAAATCACAATAATTAACAGTCAAAATATTTAAAAGATATATAAAAATTTACAGTCAAAGATAAACTTATTTAAATCTCAAAATTCAAAAAATATCTTATAAATATGGAGAGAGAGAGTAATATCTTTCATTCCTTTACTTCCCCTAACCAAAATGACTAAATAATGACATTTATTTTTAATTAGAAATTTTAATTTGAATTTTGGATAAAAATATCACCTTTTAATATGAATTTATTATTAAATTAAAATTTCTCAACATAAATTTAAATTAATCGAACCCAAAATAAAAATTGAAAAATAAAAAGAAGTATTAAGGATCTGGCGTCAGCCAGCCTCACAATATTATCCCCTGCACCTTGCAACTTTCTTGATTTTTGGCCACCCATTCTTCAAAACTCCTTTATTTTACTTTTATTACCTTCATTTTTTTTCTTTTCTATTCATGTATTTCTATTATTTCGTTATATGATATATGAATATGTCTTTTAATTTAATTTTAGATAATATTATATTTTTTAATTTTGAATATATATAAATAGACACTTAAATTTATATAAAATTGATATTCTATGTGATAAGTATTTTTTTATTTTTGTTAGATGTAAACGCTCGATGCAGTATTTTCTATTATCGCAAATGTATATTACTACCTTTCAAAGAGTTGACTTTCTATTTTTTGTTAATTACAAATCTAATTGGTTTGTTTTCTTGTAAATAATTAGATTAAGATTGAAATAACAAGGTCCAATTGGAGTGGGAATAAAGAAATAGACATCATAGTGATGGCTAATTTAAAGAATAAAATGGCATGTAAAAAGATGCTAAATTTGGATCAAATGATCTTGTAGACATATTCTTTTTAATCATTTTGATTCCTTTTTATGACTTTTTTCTTATTGTTCTTTCTCTCTTCATATTTCATCATGGGATGACTTACTATTACAAGCGTAAATAATAATATATTTAGCGTAATCTTATAAGTGGAGTCTGATATGAGAAGTGAGTGTTGGACACACAGTTTAACTCTTATCTTGTGAAGGTACACAAAAATTGTTTTTAATAGATGCTCGACTCACGTAATGCATATAAAAGTAGTAGAAAAAGAAAATTCAATAGTGAAGAAGACATGTTGATAATAATAAAGAAAATAATAAATAACAAAAAATAATGCAATAGTTGAAGCAAAAGAAAATAATAAATTTTATTTTTTTAAAATGAAGAATAAGATAGTTGCTAGGAAGATGACTTACCACTATTCCCATAATTAATCATTAAGTGATTATTTTTCAAACTTATTAAAACCCCATTACTAAAATTTAAATTTTCAAAATTATAATTAATTATTAAAATAATACACACTTCATGGTGATTATTTCTTTAAGAGAGTGCATAATTAATTAATAATATTGAATTAGCAAAAGAAAATGGACAATAATATAGTATTAAAAGGCTATACTAATGGTGAATAAAAATAACTAGGCAACATATATAAAAAGACTTTAATGTCATTTTATGATATGATCATAAGTGTGAACTAATAAACAAAAACAAAATAAAGCATTATACCAAATGGGGATCAAAGAAAAGGAGCCAAACATGCCATTAGACAAAAGTGAGATCACCCATAATTAATCCATATTGAGTTCAATTTTTGCACTTAACATTTGATTTATCGATTGTCAATTTTTATATGTACTACATTGTAATTATCAAATTAATAAGATATTAATTGATTTAATCGATGATTTTAAGAATTATTCGTTAATTATCAGTTGAATTATCAATTAATTCAATATTATAAAAAATGAATGTGAAGAAGGATTTATGTATTCAACGAGTGATTTCTCATCCATTGTTTGATGTCACCCGTAGAAAATATGCTTGGCAGGCGATGACTATAATAGTTGGGGTGAGCGATAAATAGAGACAAATATTTTAGCAAAATAAATTAAAGTGAAGTAGTCTTTTTGGTTAGGGGCATATTAATTAGTAAGACAAATTAATGTGTATCGATTAAAAAAAATTAAATAATTTATTTTTAAATCGATAATTTAATTAAATAGTTCTAAACTACTTTTAAATCAACCATTAATCAACAACATTCTAAAATACTAATAATATAAATAATACTTTTAAAATTTAAATAATCGATTATGATTTGATTTTGAACGAAAATTATTCCTTTTTCTCACACTCATAAAATAATCTCACTCGACATGGCCACCACATACTGAAGTGCACGTTACTAATTTTCTTCTTATTTCCCCATTTTGTAGGAAAATTAAAAGCTGTTTTACCTAGCTCTATATAATGTTGGAAAAGTCTTTAAAATTAGGAGGAAATTAATAAAAAATAATTTATAACAATGTAAATTATTTTTTGCACCAATAATATAATTTAGCATGTTTCTAGAAGATTACACATCTCATTCTCTAGGTAACTAGTTTTACTGATGTGAGTATTATATCTTAATTCAATTGCTTCTGAGGTGATCAATCTCACCATAAATAGGGACGGAAGAGAGTGATGCATACGTAGTCTTCTTTCTTAAATAAATAAATTATTTTTGATAGATTTTAGCTCAAGTAACTCGCATAATAAAGAAACCAATAATAAATTGTATCAACAAAATAACGTACATTATAATAAATAAAACGAAAAAGAAAGAAACAATAGGTAAAAAAAAAAAATTTGAAGAATAAAGTAGTATGAGAGTACTTATAATAGTAATTAGTATTATTATAAAGGAAACTCGATAACACTCAATTACGTACTAGCATTTTACCTTAAATCTTTAATATTATATGCTCCAATATATTTAGTATTATGTACTTGGTAAATTATAAATATGTCATGTTTTGACTAAAATATTATTATTATTTTTGACAATTTGATTTATTATTGATGAATGATTCTAGTTATAAGAAAGTTGGAGATCAAATCAAAGATAATCATGGAAATTAAATTCTTGAATTGTCATACTTAGAAGAGTGGCCTAAAAGTGGAGTACCACTATTAAATTTAGTGAACTTAATTTGTTGAAATAGAAAAAAAGCAAAGGGTTTTCCTTACTTGCAATTCTTGATTAAAATTATTACTTTTCCTCTATTAATTTATGTGACATATTTTCTTTTTAATCTGTCTCAAAATGAATTACATTTCGCTAAAAAAAGTTAAATTAGAAGTAGCTATGTATCCGTGGATAATATGTAAATCGCTCCTATTTAACATATAACGCTCTAGAATATAATTTATCCTTAATCTACCGCTAAATGTATTTTAGCGGTGAGTTTTGTTGTTTGACTACGTAACGCGCTTGTCGTTAGTTTCTATTTTTAGTAGTGTTGATGAGCTGATTTATAGTCATAAAAATATCTATCGCACATGTTAAATTATGTGTTTTCTTATCAAAAGAATTTTTTTTCTTTTAACTTTCGTAGCAAATCAAGTATATCATATAAATCACGACGAAAGGAGTAAGTAATTATAGTAATAAGAATGTTTTCTTTGAGTTTAAGAAGTGATGGAGTGAGTGAGGTGGAGCATGCCTTTAACGTGCAATGCTTTATTTGCTTGATGAGTGTTTATTATTCATGAATTTTGTTGACAAATTACTTAACTCTAATTAATTTTTTAACAATAACAAACCAACAAATTTAAACAGAGAAAAAAATATATAAAAGAGAGTGTGAAACCAAAACTTCAAAGTCACCAACAAATTAACATACTTTTTTGTTTTTATTTTTCAGTTATAACACTCCCTTTGGCCTTTATAACACTCATTCATTTCACCTTTACTACTTAGTCAAAAAATACATTAAAATTTTCAATATACTCATAAAGAAACTTTTACCATGCAACTTCCTATCTATATACATTGCATTTTCACTAATTAATGCTTAAATGTGAAACATTTAATTCGATCTTCAAAAATGATCTGATTTTAAATTTTCATCGTTTATTCCTCGAACGTACACTAGTGTGACATAAGTTATATATTTTTTACCGAAACATAAAAATTAAAGACCAACACAAAATAGAAGCAGAAATTCAAATAACCAAAAATTCAAGAAAAGTTAGTTAGTCAAATTAAACTATAGGCTGTGTAGTTAAAGGAAGTACAAGAAGTGCCAAAGTAGAGTTCTACTATTTACTTAAAGACACTTTTCTTTAGTCTAAAAATAATATAAATGGGAAATAAATAAATAATTAATATTGTTCATTAACTTAGTTAAAAGTTGGGTAGAATATAATTTTGACTCTCTCCAACCATGTTCTTACCATTCATTACAAATATATATATATATATATATACACACATAACAAAAACTACTAGCAATAACATCACTCTCTCTCTCTCTTTCTCTTTCTCTCTCTCTATATTCTTTATTTCATCACTCTTCTTGTTCTTCACTTTCTCACTTGTTTTCCCCTTGTTTTTGTAGTCATGGAAGTTTGTCAAAACTTCTCCGATCGGTCGTGCGCTTTCAAAGGAAAGCGCACTAAGCGATCACGACCGTCCTCTCCGCTGAATACAGCGGGGACGACGACGACTACAACCATCACTACTACAACCACCAGTTCATCGATTGTTGGTGGTAGTAATGATGGTAGTAGAGGTGTAGATGGAGGTGGAGGTGATTTTTACAATTCACCAACCACTTCTACTACTCAAATTTCAAGACTTAGCACATCTGAGGAAGATGAAGATATGGCTAATTGTTTAATTCTATTAGCGCAAAGTGGATGTGGCCATAAAGTAGAAGAAGTTAAAAAGGAGAAAATCAACAACAAGAAATTTACAGAAATAGCCAATAATAGTACAACTGGAAAAGCTGGTTTTTTTGTCTATGAGTGTAAAACTTGCAATAGAACTTTTAATTCATTTCAAGCACTTGGTGGACATAGAGCAAGTCACAAAAAGCCCAAAATCATATTGGAAGAGAAAAAAACTGTCACTATCAATACTGACAGTACTGCAACTGCAACTGCTATTGCTACTGCTGCTGCTGCTGGTGGTGGTCATGATAATTTACATGATCATGATCAAGGTCAAGAGCGTCTCAATAAAATTAGTAGTACAACAATTCATTCAAACAGCAAAACCAAAATCCACGAATGTTCAATTTGTGGATCGGAGTTTTCATCAGGACAAGCATTAGGCGGACATATGAGAAGACATAGACAACCTCCAAACACGACGATGATTACTGCAAGCAACGTTACAGAATCATCTCATGACGAAAAATCTAGAAGAAATGTTTTGTGTCTTGATCTTAATTTACCAGCACCAGTTGAAGATGATCACAAATTTGAACAAAGTCTAGTCTTTACTGCAGCCTCTTTGGTTGATTGCTATTATTAGTAATTTAAAAAAAAAAAAGTGAAAGAGATTATAATTCATATATATTTTTTTTTAGTAATTTTTAAAAGTGAAGAAATAGTCACAAAATTTGTGATAAATTATTGTTGTTCATAAAAATATACAAAAATTTATTTTCTAATTTTTATGTTTTCATCTAGTATTGTTGGTAGTTTACTTTCTTTGAAATTCAATACTTTGAGTGAGTAAGTGGTTAGTGTTCATGGTTGCCTTCCATTCACGAAAAGGTAGTGATGATGTATCCTTTTTTTTGGTTTACGTTTGTGTTAAGTATTTGTTTTCTGGCCGGGTCGGGCTAATCTCGATGGGATATTCAAAAGTTAAATTTATGTCGAAGAATGTTCAATTGATCAAATCTCAAACCTATCTGACTTTACGATTGCTAGATGAGAGGTCCGGTTCAGACTTTAGTCTTATTATTTGATTCGAATTTAAATTAGTCGGATCAGTATGTTTCGGAGGTGTGGTAGGCAAAAGCAAGGAGCATGGAGTGTGGGAGGGATTGCTTTATGGAATTGTTAGGGTTTGGCATCACCAGCACCACAACTAAAAAGTCTGTGGATTAGGTTCTGATCCCTATTTGTATTTAATTTTTTTAATATTATATTTATTTATTATGATTATTAGTATGAAAAATAAAATAATAAGAGGGGTGTTTTTTTCATTAAATGACAAATAATAAATGGATAGGAAAGATATATGGATAGGCTGGTAACAGCCAAAACCATGTGTATCCACCTGTATTATATACTCCATATATACACTTCTATTGTCCATTTTTTCTTTTACTTAAAACCTACTACTTATCTTTAACTAACTTTGCTTTGTTCCGTTTCGAAACGGATTCAAAATTTAAAGTTTATAAGTTCCGTATTTTTTGTAGTTGTTCGCTTGTCATTGAACTTGACCTCCTAATTCGTTGTGTACTACTTCCTTCATTTCAATTTATGCAAGCCGACTACGAGCATGAGGATCAAATTATCTAATTTTCTACGTGAATTTAGATATAGAATATTTATATAAAAATATTAAAGTCACAATAATTATTAATGATTGAATTATTTAAAAGACTATGAAAAAATCACGATAAAAAAAACTCATTTGACTCTCTAAACTATGTACGTCACATAAGGTTTTAGATCATTAATTCTTCTATACACCTACAAAATTCGAATCACAACTATTGTATTCTACTAAACCCTATTGTACATCCCCCTTGGTATTAACCTCAAGTGACCAATACATTTCAGAGTCGATTTTGTGAGTTCGACTGAATTCATTGCTCTCAACACGAATTATATTTATAACAAAAAAAATCAATATATACATATAATAAGATTACCACTATATATGCTACAAGTTGTTGTGTTATAGTTGAGAAAATATGTGTAAAATTTATTTTTATTTTATTTATACCTAAAAGTTGGGATAGCTCTCACTAGAATAGATAGAGCTACTAGTAGCCATCAGCCCACCCATCACACCTAATTGTTAAACTCACCATACCTTACTTTTCAAGTTTCTTAACTAACTTATTAGCCTTTTATTTCAGCCTCAAATAGTCACTGCAAATCACACGTCACAAGCAGTTAGGTATGATGTCTATAAAGTTATATGTTTTTTGGTTTATTATTCGGTATGTTCTCTAACGTAACTGATAAAGTTATTGTCACGTGATTTCGAGTTTGAATTGTAAAAACGGCTTCTTCCAAAAATATAGTCAGAACTGTGTATGATAGACTCTTATGATCATGTCCTTTTGCACTAAGTGCATCGGACTGTCTTTTCTAATTTCAGCATTTAGTACTCGACGACTAATTAAATTCATTTTTTCCTAGAGAAATTTCATGTTGAAGATAAAGTGATTCTTAACAAATGTGACTTCATATTAGAAGCTCGAACATGTTACCTATGGTCAAGAATGTAGTTTGAAGAAATACTTATCATTTCACTGATAACATCCTGATCCGTTAGGTTTAAGGATTTATACCACACTACAAATCTGCCCCCTCCCCCCTCCCCCTCCCTCTTTTTCTACTTCTATAATTAAGTACATTGTAAGTATGGCATTATCTAATTAATCTTTTTGTTATTACAATATAATTTATTTTATTAATATAAAAATTCTTCCATTTTAAGTTAATCTCACTTTCAAATATCCTTAACGAAATTCCAGACTTCCATCATATTTTTTTAAAAAAAAAGAAAGAAAAAAAAAGAGGGGGATTGAGGGGGGGGGGTGAGAATTGGTGTAGTGACTTAATTATATTCACTAATTCTAATTAACTTGTTTGTTATGTACATGTTTTGGTCATAATTTTGTAATCTTGGTGTGTGTGTATATATATATATATATATATATATATAGGTTGACATGTACAAATACAACGTGTGTGTATGTGTATGGAAGAAAGTGGGAAAGACAAATATAAGAGATATTCATTTAGATTTAATTTGCACATGTAGTGGGGGACTACTAATTTGTGTCAATCTAGTTGATTGCCTAATGTTCTCTTTTAACTTAGCATTAGTGTTAATTCAATTCAATTAATGATTATTTGTTATCATAATAGTGGTTGGTTTCGTGTGACTTATAGATCACAGGTTCAAACCAGTTGAAAAAGTAAATATCAATGTTTTACATTAGGGTAAGTTGTCAATGACCCTTTCTTGGATTCACTATGAATATCGAATACTTTGTACACTAAATTGTCTCAAAGAAAAAAAGTTCAAATATGTCATCAAACTTTGAGAAAAAACTCATTTATGTCATATGTTATTAAAGGTTTGATTCATTTTTGTCTGCACACGCTCATTCATGCCATTATTTGTTAACTGAAAAGCAATTCTGATTTCGCAGAGTTATTCTTTTACACATGGTCAATTATGATTCGGCTACGTCGTCAATTAATTTTTTTTTTTTTGAATACACTCAATATACCATCAAACTTTGAGAAAAAGGCACATCTATAATATTTTCTGTTTTTGCTATAATTTAGACTTAGTTTTAAAATTATTTTTATCTGCTTCATTAACGACTAGATCTATCTCATTGATGGATTAATGTATAATTGGATCAATTATCTAAGCAGAAGAAAAACTATAGTATAAAAAGAAAGGTAACAAAGAAATATAAACATTATTATTCTAAAGTCAATGAAGCTTAGTAGTATAGCTTATCTCATTTACAACTAATTAAGTACTTAACTAACTACATTTCAAACACGTAATTAAATATCTATAATTGAGGACTAATTAAGTCTAATACGTTTACTCTAAATTAAATTACTTAAGTTGTATAACTTAATTGATGAAAAAGTCATGAAAGTTGCAGTTACCTGAACCTTAAGGTGTTGTTTGGTATTTATATATTATTTTATGTACGTGGATATTAACTATGCAGAATTTAATTATTCGTATATTAATGATTCTACATTCTATTTTGTATAAGATAATACATATTTAGAATTCCTATATATGTATATGTGGACAACTATCATATTAATATTATACATGAATTTATCTCCTAATCAACTACTTTAAATTTTGTATATGTGTTCGTAATTGAGTTTAAGATGTGTCACAAACTAATAATAATAAATCATAAGATATGGTAGATGAGGTTGTTTTGTTCGAGTTCTAAATATGAAAAACACTTTAATAGAAAACATTGTCCTCTAAAATGAATTTTATACGACACGAATCTGAAATAATCAGATTTCAATGCGAATATCCCGAATAAGAACTTAAAAAAATAGAAGAGACAATGAATCTACATAGTTGACATGGCATGTGTGAACAAATTGAGTTCATTGGGGACATCATGTGGACAACTTTGCAAAAAAAAAAAAAAAATTAGTTTCATTTCCTAAGAAATTCATTTGTAAATGATTTCATATAACGTGAATCTGAATTAATTGATTTAATATATTTTGAATATCAAGTGATAGGGGAACTATAAATAGAATGGTCATTTGATGTGTTATTTGTCATGTCTAAAAGGCCTGATGTAATCAACTAAGCACATTTAATTAGTGACTAGATCAAAATTTTCACTAAAATAGTTTAAAATATGAAAAAATAAACACACGAAAAAAAATTCAAATTTGAAGTTGATATGAAACTAAATAGACTACAACACCATTCATCATAAATTTATGAGTATTATTCACAAATAATGAGGCCTACCATCACTTTAGGGCCAAACCGCTTTCTACCAATGGCGACTTTATTGACAATCGTCAAATCCAAAACGTCTGATTAAGAAGATGAAGTAATACTTACTACTCCAACGCAATTATTGATGATAGCCAATCATCATTGAAGATAAGAATTAGATGGTCTTGCTAATCTAGTTGGTTCAGATATAAACACTTGTCTCATTTTTTGACATTAAATTTAAGTATATATAATATATTGCATAATTTCACAAGTCTTTGAATATTCAGTTTAGTTGCTTCTCTCTCTGTATTAGGGCCCCCCAGATAATGACCAAACACAAAGAATTAGAGGATTAACATTGGCCAAATGGGACACTAAGAAAATAATTATTCTTGTTATCCTATCAGAACTTTTCAGCTCTTCCAACTTGACAATAGAAAGTGCCAAGACTTGGACGGATAGAAAGAAATCACCTGGTGTTTTTGTCTACATTCGGATCTAAACCTGAAACCTCTTGGTTCTAAAGTCCCTAGTTATAAACTTGACTTAGCAACACCATGTATGTGACAAATAGGAATGGAGAACCTCATTCCCATAACAATAAGCAGCTTTAAAAATCGCTTACGAGAGACTCGAGAGATGAAGAAAACAGTTATCTTAAAGACATAGGTGAATTTAGAACTAGAGTCAGTGAGTTCAGAATGAGTGTGATCTTCCTTTTTGCATCCACACTCATATACTTCGACCCCGAAGTTATGAGTTCAGTTGAACCCGGCCTAGATCCACATCTGCTTAGGTGAATGATCTTACTGAATATAACCATTTCAATATAACGGAAATAAAGATAGCTACAAGATTTGAAATAACAAGACTTAGTTAGGATGAGAATGATGTTACAGGTCAGGACAAATGATCTCAAAAGAAGAAAATTCATTTACAAACTTGGGGTCCATATGTGGAGTCTGAATCTGATGTATTACATTGTTTATTAGCATCCTCCCTACCTGACAAGAAAAATGGAATAAAAATAAAACAAAACTACAGTTATGGATAAGAATTCATTCTCAAATTTTGTCACAAGTTCGAGCCTGCGCCAAGAAACTAAGTCAAGTATATAAGGGTAGAGGGGCGGGGGCCATCATCCTCGAGTTTTGGAGGTTGTGGTTAGCCCAAAAGGTTGGCTCCAGACTGATTTCTCATTCATCAAAGAAAAACGTTCTCATGTTTATCGACTATGTCTTATCTTAAGAACTTAAAAGTTGCAATTTTATCATTTTGCTCAGGGACATTATTCAGGCATTTCTTGATATTACAAAGAAGAACCTAATCGTATGCAGGAACGTACAGGAAAATAATATACTCATGCATATGAACTACAACGAGTATTATCCCAAAGAAAAGTGCTAGTACATATCAAATAAAAAACAACATCCTAACTTGATGCTATCAGGGTTGGAACAGTGTGCGGAAAGAGTAAATACAAGTACTCAAATTCGGACTCATGAAGTTGAGGTTTGTTTTGAAAAGAGTTGTATCTAAATTTCGACTCGTGAAACTCCAAAGGGTTTGACTTATTTTGTCATCTTACTTTGTTGTAGTTAGTGATCCTTTCTTTTTCAGATTGCTTTGCCATGCTTTCTATAGTATTTTGCCATGATTTCTTCACTTCCGTTATTTCTTTTTTTAGATATATTTTTTCTTGAGCTGAGGGTCTATCAGAAATGACCTATCTACCTCCTAAGGTAGGGTAACGTTTGCCTACACTCAACCCTCCCCAAACCTAACTTGTGGGATTACACTAGGTATGTCACCGTTTTTTACATATATCACACTTGTCATTACTTTGGCAACTTAACTTCGTGAACTAAAAGCCTAAAACTTCGAGCCATTTAGGTGTTCTTTAAATGTAAGGTTTGATTAACAAAGATTTAATGTACCACAAAGCCATTCACTTTGCTTGAATAATAGTCACTGGAATCAACAAAAGATTGTACCTTGGCCCAGCGAGCCGATACAGCAAAATCCTGACTTGGCATCAACTGCACCAAAAAGCCCCTATCTCAATTGGCATACACTGTCAACCTTACTCGAGCTGTAACTTCTGGATGCAGCTTCAATTCAGCAATATATTCTCCGGTTTCTCGAATCTCAGGCAGATTGACAATTTTTTTGTCCACGTCCCTACAAGTAGATTGCGTGTGAATATACAATAAAGTAGGAACTCAATTAGTACATCTGATTTCCTTCAAGACTTTATACGACAAATTTTTGTTACCCCCCCACACTTTTCTTCCTATTAAATGTAGATAACAGATTTTCAATCCTTTCTACTCTTTCTTTTTCGGGGACAGAGAGGTAGTAGAAAGCTACTATGCGATCATCGAAACGGACATCACATTGCTTCAAAAACAACAGTTTTTGCTCTAGCAATAGACGAAAAATGGAATCAGTATACTCCACTGTTCTCGATGACTAATGTTAACGAGTAAGTAACACCACACAGAATAAATCACAAAAGAAAATAAGCACCGCATGAAAAATATTTGGATTACTTAATAAACCAGATGAATCAGAGAACATCAGTTTTCAAGTTCATGCAAATTCATATACAGGATCAACCTTATGAAGGACAATATACTTTAACAGTCTTCAATGAACATATAGTAGTGATTAGTTCGCATACTATTTACATGCTATGGCAGAAAAGATTGGAAAATAGTACCTCTGTATCTGCGCTTTTATAATATCAACGAGATCCTGAGCAGTGACACTGCAAGAGAGATGACGTCAAAAGGTAGATCAACTATTCACCAAGTTGCTCATCACAATTTAGTATTTCACTGACCTTCCAAATATTTGCTTTCCTTTCCCACCCTTACGCTTCACCTTGAAGGCTCCAATAGTTTCAAAAATTCGAGCAAGCTGTTGTGCCTCATCTTTCACCTAAAATCAATTAAACGTTTAACTAAAACCAGATTCATTACGAAACTCTTTTAGACTTATAGTGACTTGAAAATTAAAAAAAATGTATATATTTTTCAACTTTCAATAGATTAGATCAATCAGAATTATCTAATTACCCGTTGTTTTTCAGCCTCAATTTTCTCATCTTCCATCTTCATTTCCCTGAGAAGAAAAGTACGTAATGTTATAAAAAAAATGCATCCATGAAGTTAGGTAATCTCTCACTAATGGCGAAGCACGCTAATAGCTATCGAAAATATCAAACCAAAATTGCTTCTAACAACCATCTCTAACGAAGCCTTCACCTATTTGTTTTGTTCTTTAGTATGAAATAGCAAATCCCTTATATATAAGACTTTTACAGGACTATCACACCATTAATGTAAACAGCTGGTTAGGCCTATTGCTCACCCAAAAGCTAAAGACAAAGTCACTAAGTAGTAGGAAATCCAAAGTTTTATATCCAACCGATTATCCATCTTATGCAATGTGGGACAATGTATTGAAGACGAATCCGTTATCAATAAATTATATTTGGTTAAAAGAAGCGAACTTACTTAAAACCTATGATCATTAATCATAAGAAGCGTGATTTCTGAGAACAAAAGTTATGCAGAGTTTGTGTACAGACCAAGAGTTATAACACCAAAATCACCAGATTTCTGCTCAAGGAATATCGAAAATGATTAAGCATCATTTTCTGGTACGACCTTTGCACGAAGATATGTATAATCCATGGGTACGTTCACTTTTCAACTAGTTACAAGTAGTTTAAAGGATCGCATAGACTAAGTATACCTATTTTATCTCTATTCGACATAGGTCCATTGGTTTAGATAAAAGATGAAACAAAACAAGCAATAGTAATAACATATTTCCACTCATCAACAGCCAAGCAAAGTATTGTGTGTGGCATTTTAAATAGTTGAACCAAAAAATCCTGACATTAATTATGAGGCACGAAAATAAGATAACAGACAGAAGAACTAAAGTCTTGAGTTCAATAATAAGGTTAAGTCGATAATTTAAACTAGTCATCTCAAACTCGGCATCAACTAGCAAGAAAACACTCCAACTTTGAGTATGCACATCTACACCTCAACTCATCTCCACTGTGTTAGTTGAACACTCCAACTTACAAAATGATCATCTAGACACCAACCAAATGTTTTTGCCACATCAACATCAGGTGTCCACGACGCACAATGGATTATGCCGTTGAACTATACAGGGTGATTGGAAATGTGAATATTCACCACTTAAAATCATCAACTAACAAGGTCCAAAAGGGACACTTACAAATTCATCCAACACAAGCAGAACCAATATTAACAAACATTAAGGGGGTGTTTCGTAGCTAGTAAAAAAAGCAACTTATTCATATATTAACTTAATGTATAAGTAATACAACGTTTGGCAGCTAGTTAGAGAATAAGTTATTCATGTATAAAATCAATACGAAGTTTAATTTGTAATTCAAAAACCTACCTAACTAATATATAATGTATTATCTTATGCAGGTTACAAGATCAAATAACTAATACCTGCATAATTCTACCAAGCAACCAAACAACCGCGAACTCCACAAAAATACAGCTAATGAAAGAAGAATCCAAAAGGCAATGAAATCAAATGGCAAAAATCTAGTTCAAAGTAGAGTTAAACAAGTTACTTGATAAGTGCAGCTGTCACAATTTGAGCTTTGCCCAATGGTAGCAAATAATTCCTAAAGAATCCAGCTTTAACGTCCAAAAGGTCTCCTTTTTTACCCAACTGTGAAATATCCTCTTTCAGTATTATCTGTTCCATCAAAACAAAAAATACCCAATTCAGCTATAACCCAGAAATGGACAAAAAATGAGATTTTGACAATTATAATTCCAATTCATTATCACATTTTCAATAATTAACTCACCTTTCGTACTTTCTTGGTTTTTTTCTGAGCAACAATTGTTAAAATTGAACTTCTTTCTGAAAATTTCACTGTTTCGGAAAATGGGTTTTTGGTTAAGCTGTAATTTTGGAGACAAGAAGATGAACCCCATGACGCCATAGCTAATTCTTCCTTCTTCTTTTCTTCACTTTTTGCTCAGTTTTTCTGTATTTTTTACAGTTTATAGCGTTATCTTATCTGTAATGGCGAACTGAAGAAGATAATGGATTTCTTGATGGGCCAACAAAACTTATTGGGCCAATTCATGTAAAGCCCATTTCTTGGTTCAATAATAATAGTTTGGGCTATTTTCATAGGCCCGTAAATGTCTTCGAACTTTTAAATTACTGAAATACACGTGTTATATTTTTCTTATTTTCAATATCCCCTTCTATTTCTAAAGACCTCTAAAATTCATTATTTCTTTAATGTATCCAAGTCAGTATTTAATGTATTCGAGCTACATATTATGTATATGGTTTATTTTATAATGTATCCGAGCCAGTATTTAATGTATTCGAGCTACATATTATGTATATGGTTTATTTTATAATGTATCCGAGCCAGTATTTAATGTATTCGAGCTACATATTATGTATATGGTTTATTTTATAATGTATCCGAGCCAGTATTTAATGTATTCGAGCTACATATTATGTATATGGTTTATTTTATAATGTATCCGGGCCAGTATTTAATGTACTCGAGCTACATATTATGTATATGGTTTATTTTATAATGTATCTGAGGTACATATTATATATCTGGCTTATGTTATAATGTATCCGAGATACTCTTTAATGCATCCGAGTTACATATTAATGTATCCGATTTGTGTTACTTTTTAAGCGATTAATGAAATTACAAACTAAAGAGGGATAAATTATAATTTCATATTAAAATTATGTGATTTCTGAAATTTATCCAAAAATATACAGCCAAACATAATACTTCATTTGTCTCAATTCATGTAGTGTTGCTTGACTACTTAGTGGACATTGGACATGAAGTTTTAAAAAAACGAAAATACTTTGTAATATTTCAAAACTATCCTTAAAAAGAATACAGCTTTGTAGACGTTTTGTCGAATAAGTGGGATCCAGTCATCCAATATAGATAAAATATTAATAGTGTCATTAACTATTTGTCAAATAAAGAAATGTATCGTTCCTTTAGAATAAAAAAAAAGTTTGTCATCTAAATTCGGAGGGAGAGTATTTTACATTCACCTAGCCATATTTTTTTTTCTCAACATTATACTTGTAAAGCGTATACTCTCTCTGTCTCTCATACATTATTGTTTTGCATTTACACATATAAATAATGTATTTATCTTGTATTAAGGTACATACACAAAAATATGGGGAGACTAAACAAATATTCTATAAAAGTATAATAATTACAAATATATATACTTTTTTTATATTTTTACCTCACTAAATAATTACATTATATACTTCCACCACTCTCCATTAATTTCATTTTTTTAGATACTAAATTAGTGTTATATATTGTATTGGTATCATTGCGATAGATAAGTTCACTTAATAGATTCTATTAAAGTTATATTTACAAATTAAATATAGATGATTTACAAATTAATTTTATGAATATAATAGAATGTGAACATAATTTTGAAAAAAGATACAGGATTAGATAGTAATCCATGTAATTGGTGTAAATGGTATCCAAGTAAAAATAAAAGAGCTAAATGTAATAAATGTTTTATAGAAGGATGTATAAGTTGTATAGAAACACAGTTAGGAATAATAACTCAAAAAAGGAAAGAAATACATACAAATGAACCTTTAACAAATTTAAAAATATAAGGGAAGAAAAACTAGAAACTAAAATGATAATTACATAATAGAACACGGGAGTGAAGGAGTACTGAGTAGGATTTTACAACATAAAATTTAATTGAAAAATTGAAATAGCCCCCTCTTCTTATTTTAATTGAAATAGCCCCCCTCTCTTCTTATTTGGTATCAGAGCCAGAGATCTGAAAGACAATATATTATATGAAAAAAGATTATTACTCTAGAAAAATCTTTGCATATCATAGAACTTTATTTTATAATAGACAACATTTAAAAATAGTTAAACTATATAAAAAATCCTTAGAAAGCCATCTATTCACCCTAGATTTAAGATTATCTTTAACCTATACATATAAATATTCTGTAAAGACCCTTAGGGAAACTATTAGACAATCTCAAAACCAAATAAGTGAAGAATTAAATCAAGTAAATTTGAAATTAAAGAAAGAATTAAATTATTAAAAATAATCCTTATTATTATAATTCTGTAGGATAATATATGAGAAGACCTTATAAAAATACTAGAGAATATAAAAAAATTAAAAGAGAATTACTAAGTTTATATCTAGAAGCAGATAAATTATTAAAAGAAATAAAAACAACAATTTCTAAAAAAGTAATAAGTGACAGAATAGATCATATATTTTTCTTAATCAAGATATTAGAACAAAAATTAGTAAGACATCTTATATCTAGAAATATTTTAATTAAAAAATATATATGAGAAATCTTCCTTTTGCTAAAAGTATAAGATTTGATTATTGGATATTATATAGAGATATTAAAGAAAAACAACGTTTACGAAGAGCACAAAAAGCAATAGAAGCATATATATATATATATATATATATATATATATATATATATATATATATATATATATATATATATATATATATACGAAACCGAATTCTTTAAACCAAGAAATTTCTATTTTGAATATAATATAAATAACGACGAATATATAAATTCTTTAAAGTGGGAGTTACAAGGACTTAGGAGTGATATTGATAAGTATACTCAAAGAATAAAATTTTTTAGTGAATACTATAAACCAACTACTTTAGGATAAAATAATAATAGTAAAAATAGCTTCATTAAAAAATTTAGAATATTTAGATCTACATTTAGAATATTTTGATCTACATGTTAATATAGAAAAAAGATTTAAAAGATTAAAAGGAGAAAGTATTATTAAGTGTAATTTCGAGAGTGGAGACCATAGTTTACATACAGAAGATCCTCAATATAATACTTTAATAGATTTAATAATAAACCTTAGTGAAAAAATTAAAGAACATAATAGTAAAATTATAAAAATATTAAGTGAACAAGAAGAAACCCAAAATAGACAAAAACAAATTTTTAATAAAATAGAAGAAAATTTAGATTATTTAAA
Source organism: Solanum sitiens (assembly GCA_016801875.1). Taxonomy (NCBI): domain Eukaryota; kingdom Viridiplantae; phylum Streptophyta; class Magnoliopsida; order Solanales; family Solanaceae; genus Solanum; species Solanum sitiens. The sequence continues at coordinate 89,229 of JABWTJ010000178.1, read as the reverse complement.
AGAACACGGAATAGAATTAACTAAAAAATTAAATAATAGATTAAGAGTAGAAGTTAATAATACTTTAATTATAAAACTACAAGAAATAAAGACAGAATTAATAACAATAAAAGAAATAGTTCTTTCATGATAGATTTAATAGAGACAGAGACATATAAAGAAGCAATAACATTAATAGAAAAAAGAATAACCCTTCCCTTAGATTATAAAGAATTTAATCCACCTTCAAAATCAGATCAAATTATCATAAAACAAAATAATATAATAATATCACTTTTATTACAATTACATAATAAGATAGATAAAAACTCTAAAGAAAAATCAGAAGGTAAAAATATAAACACAACTGGAGTAGAAGAATTAATAGAAAAGTTAACTAAAATAGAAATTACTCCGCAAAAAGATAAAATAATTAAAAAACAGAAAAAATGGACATTTTCCAACCAGATCAAGAGATAAAAGACAAGAAAGACCAAGACCAAGTTACACCCAGAATAGCATAAGTAATAATTTTTTATCAAGAATATTAAATAGAAAGACAAAAGAAAAAAATAATCAACAATTAGATGAAATAATAGATACAGATAAAGATATACAAATCTTTCAACAAAATCAATTAAACTTATTGAATCCAAAAGTTTTATATAATACAAATTCAAAATCTCAACTATATAGACATTACAGAGAAGAACAATTATCAGTATTAGGAAAAACTTCTGTATCTTTACCACTTATAAATTCTGAATCTGTGAAAGAAATAAAACATGTTAAAAAAGACTTAATGCATATGGGATTAATAGTTATAGAAATTAAAGGATTAACTAGAAAAAACTTAGGAACAAAGACATTAATTACAATATATGATAAAAGATGGTCAGACATAAAAAAGGCAATTATAGGATTAACAAAAGTAGATATGACTAATAATGGAGGAATTTTCTATATAAGTCCAGATTTTATGATGAATTTAAATGAATTTGGAACTCACATTAGAATAGGAATACAAACTAAAGGTATGAGGAAATGCATAGTGGAAAGAATTTATTAATGTGTGTAGGAATTTTAGGAAAAATGACAGATAATAGTAATACTAGATTTAAATTACAAATAAAAGATGTAGTAGAAGTAATGGGAAATAAAGGGATAAAATTAATAAAACCTATAAAAATAAATCCTGAAGAATATGCAGGATTAGAATGGAAATTAGGTGATTTCAAAGAAAAAGAAGCTTTAACACCAGACTCTCATTTAATATATACAAATTCTAAAGGAGAACCTTCAATTAGATTTATAGACTATAATTACGAAGCTCAAAAAGACATTGAAGAAGAAAGTGTTATAGAAGAAATGCCTTTAGAAGGGATGAATATAGAAATAATATTAGAAGAAGACTTTGCAGTAGATTTGGTTATAGAAAAAGCAAAAGAAATAAGTCATAATAATATAAACAAATTATTTAAATGCAAAGGATGTAAACTAGGAGATTTAGAATTAGATCAAGCAATATCCCATTTTAAAACATGTGAACAAAGAATAGACAATAAAGGCTATAGACTAGAAAAAAGTTTACAAGAAAAATTAGAAAAAGCTAATAATATAATGACAGAAATACAAGAAAATGATAGTGAAATATCTGAGTTAGAATCTATACTAAGTCAAAAAGAATTAATGGAATCAGCAAGCTCTAGTAGCTCATTCCAAAGAACAACAGAACAAGCATATACTGCAGATAATAGTACAGGAAATATACCACGTAGAAGAGTATATAGACAAGGTGATACCCCAACAGTAGAAGTAAAACCAGTAGGAAAAATAATGCCTATAGAAGAACCAATAAAATTACAAGAAGGAGGAAGTAAAGGAAAAATTTTAAATATAGCTGCTCATGATCCACAAAGATGGAATTCAGTAATAGACTTATGGAAAGGAATAGTAATAGCAGATTTTATAAAAAATTATACAGAGACTGACGCTGAAACAATGTATAAATACTTAGAAACATTTTTAGGAGAATCAACCAAAGCTTTATGGGAAGCTTATAAAGTAGAATTCCCATCAGAATTTCAGTATTTAGTATCATTAGGACCTAACCCATATAATTTTACAAACAAAATACATACATTAATAACAGGAGAAGACCCAAATAGTGGATTAGTAGCTTTACAAAGAAATGCAGTAATAAAACTAGAACAATTAAGTATTAGTAATTGGTATTATATAAAGAAATTTTTAAATGATTATTTCTATTATTGTAGAGAAAAGGATCAAAATTGTCCTTTATGTTTGAATAAAAAATCAAAGTAATCCTTATGTTTTAACATGGAGCACTAATAGTCCTCCATGTTTCAACAATTGGTATACTTTTGATATCCTTACAAACGGACGTCAAAAATCTAACGTTGCTTTCTCTTTTACACGTGAGAAGATTTCTACCATTGCCAACTAAATCTTCCCTTTCTTTTCCCTAGGATATCCATAATTTCATAATTTTGATTCATTGAAGATTGATGTTTGGAGAAGTAAAACGTATTCAGTTGCATATGTTATTTTTGAAGAATGTATCTCCCTTTAATGGAAGTTTGCAACAAGAGTAAAATTCTTTATTTTTATGAATGCAAAGCAGTTTTTATGATCATAGTCTTCTTCTATGTCCTATGTGATAGATTATTTAAACTCAAGGAGGGTGCTATGCATATTGGTGTCTTGTTTATCTGCAAGTTAGTTTCTTGCACACGAGGTGCTTGATCAATTGTCCCAGTGATAATTAGCCTTGGTTCATTCTACTTGTTCCAATTATGATGAAAATATTCTAAATGTTCGTAAGCTCAAAGAAGCACGCGAGAATTCAGAGAATCCTGGAAGTTGAAGAGATAACGTTTAGGAAAATTCAAGATTCTATCTAGGTGATGTTTGTCCCAAGATTAAAGATATATTGCTTAAAAAATCAAAAGGCAGCCGGAGAATATATTCCTAGAAAGTCAAATCAATGGAACAATGAAATTATAGGAGCTAGTATCATGGATAATTGGACAGTGGATTTGGAGAAGAGAACATGTAGTTGTAGAAAATGGAGTCTCACTGGAATCCCTTGCAAGCACGCAATTGCAGCTATTTGGGCTAATCGAGAAGACATTCTTGATTATGTCCATATTTCCTACAAGGTGGAAACATACAGAAAAATATATGAGAATGCAATTTTTCCGATGAATGGCCCGCAAATGTGGCCAAAATCTAACAAACTTCCTCCGTTGCCTCCAAGGAGCTTGACAAGTACAAAGAGAGGAAGAAAGCAGAAGAAGAGAAGAAAAGAAGCTGATGAAGTAGGAGCAAGTCGAACAACGATGAAAAGGAAATAAAAATCTCTAGATTGTAGTACTTACCACAAGTCTGGTCACAACAAAAGGACTTGCAAAACTAAAGATATGCAGCCTGAAACTACTACTTCTGTTCGTGATAAACTACCTGTACTATCTTGTAACATCATTTTTGAATTATTTCATCATTTAATCAACTTTAGCTAATATAAAGTATATATAAATATTTATATATATTATGCTTTCAGGTTAGACGGAGATGTTCGAAAGTTCAACAACAAAATATGAAATAGAGAGAAGTAGGACAAGGAGAAGAAATGAATTCGTCTTGGAAAAATTCACAACAAACCCAACAAAGTGGAGTTACATTATAAATAATACAACTTTTTTGGGTAAAAAAATGGATCATTGTGTGCTTTTTCTCAAGTTTAAACTATATTTTGCTATTTTTTTCAGTTTCCTTTCTTTTTTGGTGTAGTTTTTGCGCGAATCTGGTGATGTTTGGTGCAATTTTGGAGTCTATTTTTGGAGCTTTTCTCGTGCAGTTTTGAAGTCTGTTTTTGGAGCTTTTCTCGTGCAGTTTTGAAATCTATTTTCGGAGCTTATCTCGTGCAGTTTTAGAGTTGTTTAGCTACTGTTATGGTGACTTTTCGTTGCTATTTTTGGTGCAGTTCTGGTGCAGTTCTAGTGCTTTCTGGTGGTGGTGTTGATGCAAGTTTAATGTCGATTTATAGGTTATTGTTATACTGTTGTTTTGGTTTAATTCAAATGTTGTTTTGATACTTTTCTGGTGTAATTTTGAATCTATTATGCTGCTATGTTGGTGCAATCATACTGTTTAGGTGCAATTCTAATGTTATTTTGGTAAACTTTTGGAGTTATTTGACGCATTATTGGTGCTCTATTGCGGTTTTGGTAAAGGTTTACTAAAATTTTAGTGTTATTCGTTCTAGTACAAATCTGATGTAGTTTTGCACCATCAACACATATAATATCAAAATTTCAAGCTAACTTCTCAACAAATTGAAACCAATCATACATTACGTATCAAATCCATTACATCGCAAAAATAAAAAGTTACATTTTTATATACTGCGAGAAAAACATATGCTTCTTCGAGCTTACTGATTACATTGCAAACAAGAAAATATAGAATCTTGAATTTTTCCTAAACGTTATCTCTTCAACTTCCAGGATTCTCTGAATTCTCGCGTGCTTCTTCGAGCTTACGAACATTTTGAATGTTTTCATCATAATTGGAATAAGTAGAATGAACCAAGGCTAATTATCACTGGGACAATTGATCAAGCACCTCGTGTGCAAGAAACTAACTTGCAGATAAACAAGACACCAATTTGCATAGCACCCTCCTTGAGTTTAAATAATCTATCACATAGGACATAGAAGAAGACTATGATCATAAAAACTGTTTTGCATTCATAAAAATAAAGAATTTTACTCTTGTTGCAGACTTCCATTAAAGGGACATACATTCTTCAAAAATAACAAATGCAACTGAATACGTTTTACTTCTCCAAACATCAGTCTTCAATGAATCAAAATTATGAAATTATGGATATCCTAGAGAAAAGAAAGGGAAGATTTAGTTGGCAATGGTAGAAATCTTTCTCACGTGTAAAAGAGAAAGCAACGTTAGATTTTTGACGTCCGTTTGCAAGGGTATCAAAAGTATACCAATTGTTGAAACACGGAGGACTATTAGTGCTCCATGTTAAAACACAAGGATTACTTTGATTCTTAATTAAAACATAAAGGACAATTTTGATCCTTTTCTCATTATTGTACAATTAGTGGAAATGCTTTTGATCAAGATTTAGGTAAAAAGTTATTTAATAAATTACCTGGAGCCTTAGGAAGAGAAATAGAAGATAGATGGACTAAAAGAGAAGGAGTAGTACAAAACCCTCAAGCAAAATGGTCAATAGGACATAGAATACAACATATAATGGAAATATTACAAGAAAAATGTACTAACTTACAAATACAAAAATAATTAAAACAAAATGAAATGAATTTCTGTAAAGATATAATATATACTACCCAAAGTTACGATAAAGATCAATACAAACGAAAAAAATATAAAAATACAAACCACAATATAATAAGAGATATAAGAAGGGATATTTTCTTAGAAAATCTTCAGCTCAAAAACCATACCTAAATAGAGATAGACATGTTAGAAAATATAGAACAGACAGAAATTATAAAAATAAGTTAGAATGTTTCACATGTGGAAGTATAGAACATTTAGCAAATACTTGTCCTAAAGATATAATGCAAAAACTAGAAATGCTCAATTAGTAGAAGAATTTAATGAAGCATTATTAAATGTAGATGAATATATGTCGGATAATGAAAGTATTTACTCTATAGTAAGTATTGGTATAGAAGAGAATAATAAAGAAGAAGATTCTTCTAATTCAGAAGGAGAAGAATTAATTAATGAAATAGGAATAGAAAATTTAAATATAGATGATTTACAAATTAATTTTATGAATATAATAGAATGTGAACATAATTTTGAAAAAGATACAGGATTAGATAGTAATCCATGTAATTGGTGTAAATGGTATCCAAGTAAAAATAAAAGAGCTAAATGTAATAAATGTTTTATAGAAGGATGTATAAGTTGTATAGAAACACAGTTAGGTATAATAACTCAAAAAAGGAAAGAAATACATACAAATGAACCTTTAATAAATTTAAAAGTATCAGTATTAGAAGCAAAAGTTAAAGAATTAGAAGAAAGAATAGTAAGATTAGAAAAAGAAAAAATTATAGAAAAAGAACTACCATTAGATAATCAGGAATTAATGAATGAAGGATCTAATACTTTAATATGTAATGAAGATAAAAATATAAATACTGTTAAAGTATTAGCAAGACTTCAAATAGGAAAATATGAAATAGAGACTTTAGCATTAATAGATTCGGGATGTACTAAAAGTATTTTAAATAAGAAAATTATACCGCCAGAATTAATAAAGACTTTAGAAAAACCACTTGCAGCTATGCAAATGGATGGAACACATAATATATATAGATATTATATAGACAAAGCACAAGTTAGTTTTTTAAATACGTGTTCAGAATTTTATAAACCTACCTATAAGATGGATAAAATATGGGTGAGAGATTTAGATATAAGAGTAGATTTCGTTTTAGGATTAGATTTCATACTATATAATAAAGGAGGAACTTTAATAACAAATGATGGAATACTTTTTATGAAGAATATTACTTATACTTCTGTTTTAACTAATAAAATTAATACTCAAATAAAACATAAAGAAAAATGTTGTGAGAATTGTGAAAATAACATACAATGTACTAAAACAGGATGTAATATATTAGATGAAGAAGATGAGATAGAAAAATTAGATAAAAACTATGTTTTAATAGAAATGGAAACAGAATTATATAATTTTAAAACAGGAATTCAAAAAATAGGACAAATAAAGAATCAACAAGATCTAGATAATATAGTAAAATTTTTAGATCAAATAGAAATAATAGGAGATAAACCTTTAAAACATTGGGAGAATAATAAAATAGTATGCAAGTTAGACATAATAAATCCAGAATATATAATAAAAACAGCCTCAATAGAAGCAACAAATCAAGATTTAGAAGATTTTAAAATACAAATTAAAGAGCTATTAGAATTAGGAGTAATAAGAAGATCTACTTCAAAACATAGATCAGCAGCATTTATGGTAAGAAATTATAGTGAAATAGTTAGAGGAAAAGCCAGAATGGTTATAAATTATAAAAGACTAAATGATAATACTAGAACAGATGGATATAAATTACCAGACAAAACAGAGTTAATAAATAGAATTCAAAGTAAAACAATTTTTAGTAAATTTGATTGCAAGTCAGGATACTGGCAGATAAAAATGCATCCAGATAGTATAGAATGGACAACTTTTACATGTCCTGAAGGACACTTTGAATGGTTAGTTATGCCATTTGGATTAAAAACAGCACCTCCAATTTTTCAAAGAAAAATGGACCAAATATTTGGGGAATATAAAAGATTTGTTTTAGTATATGTAGATGATATTTTAGTATTTAGTAAAGATATTAAAGAACACTTAGGACATTTACAAACAGTTTTTAGGTTATTTGTTAATAATGGAATAATAATTAGTAAAAAGAAAATAGAATTATGTAAAAACTATATAAATTTTTTAGGAATTACTTTAGGAGAAGGAAAAGTTAAATTACAACCCCATATAGCTAAAAGAGCTTTAGACATGCCAGATAAATTAAATAATTTAAAAGATTTACAAAAATTCTTAGGAATAATTAATTATGCAAGACCATTTATTAAGGATTTAGGAAAATTAGCAGGACTATTATATTCTAAGACAGAATCTAAAGGGCAAAGAAATTTTAATATTGAAGACATAAAACTAGTACAACTAATAAAAGAAAAAATAAAAAATATTCCTGATCTTAATATGCCATTAGAATCAGATTATTTAATAATAGAGACAGATGGGAGTTTTGATGGTTGGGGTGCAGTATTAAAATCAAGACCACATAAATATAGTTCTAAAAAAGAAGAAAAAATATGTGCTTATCAGAGTGGAAAATTCAAAGAAAAAGGTAATAAAGCCAGTATAGATGTTGAAATTTTAGCTGTAATTTATGGTTTAAATAGTTTTAGAATATATATTCTAAATAAACCAGAAATATTAATAAGAACAGATTGTGAAGCTATAGTAAAATTCCATCAGAAAATTAATGATAAAACCAGTAGTAGAAGAAGATGGTTAAATTTTTTAGATACTACTGGTTTATACATTATTGTTCAATGCCTATCTATTTAAATTAAAGTAAAGACGCGTCCCAACAGTTTTTCCACACATGTGTGATAGTGAGTAAAGTGGGACTCACATTATTTGACAAAGAGGCATTCCTCTTTAGAAACAACATAATTATATTATTACACATATTTATTTATTATATATATATATATATATATATTTTTTATGTATCTAGATTATGTAATGCAATCGAGTCAAAACTCATACCAGAATCATCATCGTTTGGGTCTTGATCAAATTGCATTGTATCTGAAAAATCATCTGAATTATTTGGACTTGAATCTGGGTCTTGTCTTGGACTTTGTATTGGGCTTGGGTTTATGTGTTTATCTTTTTCTTGTTGTTGTTTAAGTAATTTTTCTACAGTGTGGGTTATAAGAGATTCTATTTCTTTATTTTTTTGGAATTTTTTGGTTTTTTGTCTAAGAGTCTGAGTAAATGAAAGAGGTAAACGTCTTCTAGAAGATGAACCTTCATCTTTTTCACTTTTTGGCAAAGTGACAGCCATTAACGGGTTTGATAAGTCTTTACCGGCTACCGTTTGAACCGGACTAGCTGTATCTTTATCTGATACAGTGGATTTATTTACATTCAGAGGGGAATGTACACCCATCTCATCCATTTTTCTTGGGGATGAAAAACCCTGTATATCTGTCTGAGTGTCTTTAGTCTTCAAATCATTCTCCATTTTTGCAATTCTTTCTTTGAGCTGGAGATTTTCGTGTAACAACACCTCATTTTTGTAATTTAATCTTTTAAAGGCTTCAGTCATTGAAGAACAATGATCACAAAATATCATTTTGTCTGTGTCTTTTTGTATATTGTATTGTGGAACTTTGTGTGGGTTTTGTTTAAGGGCTGGAGAAATATAGTAGTTTGGTCCTAATACTCCTCTAGCATAGTTTAAAGCTTCGGTAAAATCATTAAATCCTTTAAAAAGTGATTTTGAAAATCCTTTAATAGAATCTAAAACCTCTATCCATGTCTGAAAAATTCCATTTACTCTACCATGAACAACCACATAGTATTTAAATTTATTTTCTTTATTTTTACTATTAAAGTAATATCCTAAAGCATTTAAAACTGCAATTATATATTTAGTGTCTTTTTTATTATGGGCTATCCATATATTGTCTATTAAACATTTCTGCTGTTTGTCTAATTGATAAGTAGGTAGATGTCTAAAAGTCCAATTAGATGGTTCATAAGCTATTAAATGTTTTTGTCCAAATTGGAGTCTTTCTATCTTAACATCATCTATCTTGTTTAAAGGTCTAAAATGAAGATTAGATAGCATTGTCTGTTTATAGATTTCTGCAAAATCTGGGGTTGGAGGTTGAACTCCTTTGCCCTTGTCTCGTAGTGTAGGTCTCATTCTGTAAAATTTAGAAGTTAAACTTTGATCAATAATCTACTTAATTGATCTGCAATACTATTATCATTTCCTTTTATATGCTCAAAAGTTATAGAATGATAAATTGATATAGTATCTAAAAAATTTAACCATCTTCTTCTACTACTGGTTTTATCATTAATTTTCTGATGGAATTTTACTATAGCTTCACAATCTGTTCTTATTAATATTTCTGGTTTATTTAGAATATATATTCTAAAACTACTTAAACCATAGCTTACAGCTAAAATTTCAACATCTATACTGGCTTTATTACCTTTTTCTTTGAATTTTCCACTCTGATAAGCACATATTTTTTCTTCTTTTTTAGAACTATATTTATGTGGTCTTGATTTTAATACTGCACCCTATCCATCAAAACTCCCATCTGTCTCTATTATTAAATAATCTGATTCTAATGGCATATTAAGATCAGGAATATTTTTTATTTTTTCTTTTATTAGTTGTACTAGTTTTATGTCTTCAATATTAAAATTTCTTTGCCCTTTAGATCCTGTCTTAGAATATAATGGTCCTGCTAATTTTCCTAAATTCTTAATAAATGGTCTTGCATAATTAATTATTCCTAAGAATTTTTGTAAATCTTTTAAATTATTTAATTTATCTGGCATGTCTAAAGCTCTTTTAGCTATATGGGGTTGTAATTTAACTTTTCCTTCTCCTAAAGTAATTCCTAAAAAATTTATATAGTTTTTACATAATTCTATTTTCTTTTTACTAATTATTATTCCATTATTAACAAATAACCTAAAAACTGTTTGTAAATGTCCTAAGTGTTCTTTTATATCTTTACTAAATACTAAAATATCATCTACATATACTAAAACAAATCTTTTATATTCCCCAAATATTTGGTCCATTTTTCTTTGGAAAATTGGAGGTGCTGTTTTTAATCCAAATGACATAACTAACCATTCATAGTGTCCTTCAGGACATGTAAAAGTTGTCCATTTTTTTTTTTGATAACTAACATTTTATTAATTACCATAGCAAACATTACAAAACAAGCAGCTATCACAGCATGCTTAAACTCAAAATAAACAACAGAACTTCCTTCTAACTCTACTAACTAAAGCTTAAAATTTCCATTGACTAACAACATTTCTAATTTTAGGAGAAGGTCTAGCAATAGTCACATAGGCTATCTCTTTGGCTATATTTTCCACCCCTTTGCTTCTGTTCTCAAAGAGTCTCTTGTTTGTCTCAATCCACAACCCATAAATTCCTTCAGCCAATATAATCTTGAATATTTGAGCTGTGATATTCTTCCCCTTCCCATGCTGCATGCTCCATTGAATAAACTGCCTCCATGTCATAGGAAAAAAGCTCTGCTGATGTATCCATCCCAGTAACCTTTCCCATAGTTGTCTGGCAAATTGACATTGAATGAACAAATGCTCTATATTCTCTTCTACATTCTTGCATAACACACAAGTCTTATTAACTGTCACACCCCATTTAGCAAGCCTATCAACTGTTGCAAGCTTTTCATGCAACATAATCCACATTATAAAGTAAGCTTTTGGCCTTGCTGCATTTTTAAACATGAGACAACTCCATTCAGGTCTATGCTTTTCCCCTAGCATGTACATATATAGTTGCCTGATCATCCCTTTGCCCTTTCTCTGTATTTGCTGAACTTGATCAATTACTTGTTTTGCATTCATTACTTTCCTTATCATCCAGCTTGCATGAATTCTCTCCTGCCAATTACTCTGCCCTTTTATATAATATGCATGTATCCATTTGATCCACAGTTTGTCCTTTTTATTTGCTAGATCCCAGCATAATTTGGCCACAACAGCTTTATTCCAAACTTGCATATTAATCAATCCCATACCTCCCTTATATTTAGGACAACACACTCTTTCCCATGCTATTAAAGCCTTTTTAGTAACATGACCAACACCTGACCACAAATAACTTCTACATAGCCCTTCAATCAACTTAATGATCTTTACAGGAAATATGAATAATTGTGCCCAATAAGCTTGCACTCCAAACAATACAGTCTGCACTAATTGGTTTCTTCCTGCATATGATAATTTTTTTGCAGTCCAAGAGTTAATCCTTGCCATAATTTTATCTATAAGGGGATACCACTGAACAATTGACAGCTTCTTGGATGAAAGAGGTACCCCCAAATATTTAAAAGGTAACTCTTCCAATTTGTATCCAAGTTGTTGTACAATTTGTTGTCTCACCTCTAACATAACTCCACCACAATAAATTGAGCTTTTATTATCATTTGCTTGTAAACCAGAAGCTTGGGAGAATTGTAGAAAACACCTTTGGAGAGCCTTGATAGAGTTAAGATCTCCTCTAGAGAAAATTAACAAATCATCTGCAAAACATAAATGAGTGATATCCAACTTAGAGCATTTAGGATGATACTTGAAAGTTTTCTCTTCTTTAATACCCTTAAGTAGTCTACTAAGATATTCCATAGATATAGCAAATAGAAAGGGGGACATTGGATCTCCTTGTCTTAGACCTTTATCTGCATCAAAACTCTGAGTAATCTGTCCATTAATCACTATTGAGTAGTTCACTGTTTTAACACATTGCATTACCCATTGAATAAACAGAACAGGAAAACCCAATCCCATCATCACTTGCTCTAAGAATACCCATTCAACTGAATCATAAGCTTTCTGCAAATCAATCTTTAGCATGCTTCTAGGAGAAATATTCTTCCTAGTATAGGCTTTGACCAATTCATGAGCTAGCAATATATTATCTGATATTTTCCTCCCTGGTATGAATCCTGCTTGGCTATCACAAATGACAGTAGGAATAACATCATGCAACCTCTTTGTTATCACTTTAGAAATAATTTTATAAACCACAGTACAACAAGCAATTGGCCTATACTCTTTCACAGTTTTGGGATTCTGAACTTTTGGAATCAGGGAAACTAAAGTGCAGTTGAAAGATTTATACAACTTCCCAGTTTTGAAAAAACTCTTGACAGCCTCAATAATATCATTTTTGATGATCTTCCATGTATACTTAAAGAAAAAAGCATTATATCCATCTACACCTGGAGCTTTATCATTCCCAATGGATTGCAACCCTGCATATATCTCTTCTTCAGTTATATCATCACACAACTTTAACCTTTGCTGCTTTGTCAAAATAGGCCCTCTCTTCATCACCTGAATATTTATAGCTGGTAGCTTACCTGCTGAAGTTCCCATAAGACTTTTATAAAATAACACAAACTCATCTTGAATCTCTTGTGGTTCATATAACATTTTACCACCTAGGGAAAAAATACTTCTAATTTGCTTCTTCTGAGTTCTCTCCTTTATAACTGCATGAAAGTACTTATTATTTGAATCACCCAATTGAATCCATTCTGATCTTGATTTCTGCCTTAAAGCACTTTCCTCAATCATCGACCATTTTTCTAGCTTTAACAATACTCTTTTTCCTGAACAATTAATTCATCATTAGGCTGGTTATATAACTGATCTTGTATTCTTGTAAGCTCCAATCTAGACTTCTCAATCTTTTGACCAATGTATTTAAACTCTTTATTATTCAACTGCCTCAATTGTAACGACCTGCTTAGTCGTTTTGAGCAGCAGATTTTATTTCTGGAAAAACTGTCTGAGACGACGTATCCAACGACGGACCGTCATGGGCACGACGGACCGTCGAGGGTGTCTCGTTCCAAACACTTGGAATTCTTATATTTGAGTGCTGAAATCGACTCTCTGAACTCTGTGACGGACCTGCAGGACGGACCGTCACGGACATGACGGACCGTTGTGAGTTTCCGTTTCAAAACACTTCAACTCTTGAGAATTGGGTACTGAGAGCAATTCTCTGAAGTCTGTGACGGACATGCAGGACGGACCGTCACGGACATGACGGACCGTTGTGAGTTTCCGTTTCAAAACACTTCAACTCTTGAGAATTGGGTACTGAGAGCAATTCTCTGAATTCTGTGACGGACCTGCAGGACGGACCGTCGCAGGCACGACGGGCCGTCACAGGTTGCGTAATCCCAGTCTGGGTCGGATTTCTGGGTAAGTTTTAAAGGGGCATTTTGGACTATTCTTGCTATAATTATAAATTTCGTGGGTCAATGTTAATAACTCAAATTCTTGGGGGTGTAAAGGAGATGACCTTGAGTTATTTATTGGGTTATTTCCTCATCTTTTATACCTAATTATTTGCTAATTAGGGAAAAGAGAGAGAGTTTGGAAGAAGAAAAAATAGAGAGAAGAAGAGGAGAAGAAACGATCGATAGAGAGAAACAAACAAGGAGGAAACAAAAAGCTTGAGAGATTGCTTGCTTGATCAAGAATCCTTGGTGAAGGTAGGTTATGGTTTGATACTATTCGTAGTAAACTCTTAATAGTGAATGATATGTATTGGTGGTATTGTAAACCCTTCTATATGCTTAATTGTATGCTTGCATGAATGTGATTAGGTGATTGTGATAAAATAAGCATAATGAAGCTTTTGAATCCAAAATCTTGAAGAACCCAAATTCACCTTGTTATTGATGATGCCTTGGTATAAAAGAAGGCTTGATGAATTGATAGAATGATGTTAGTGGATCGGAGTGTCACGTTCTGACACATAGTATTAGGGGATCAGGTGTCACAAACCGACACGTAGAATTAGGGGATCGGAGTGTCACGTTCCGACACATAGTATTAGGGGATCGGGTGTCACGAACCGACACGTAGAATTAGGGGATCGGAGTGTCACGTTCCGACACATAGTCTTAGGGGATCGGGTGTCACGAACCGACACGTAGAATTAGGGGATCGGAGTGTCACGTTCCGACACATAGTATTAGGGGATCGGGTGTCACGAACCGACACGTAGAATTAGGGGATCGGAGTGTCACGTTCCGACACATAGTATTAGGGGATCGGGTGTCACGAACCGACACGTAGAATTAGGGGATCGGAGTGTCACGTACCGACACATAGTATTAGGGGATCGGGTGTCACGAACCGACACGTAGAATTAGGGGATCGGAGTGTCACGTACCGACACATAGTAGTAGGGGATCGGAGTGTCACGTACCGACACAAGAGGAAGGAAGATAAGGAATCTTGAGAGATGTTAATATACTCAATGTAATGAACCTAAATTCCCAAATGAGTGTGGTATTGAGGCTTGAGTCCTCATGGATGAACTTGGTAGTACTTATTGATGATTATAGTACTTGTTGCTACATGTTGAGTATTGTAGTTGATTTATGATATGAACTGATATATATTGTTTTCTATTTTGAGTTGGCCGATGATACCTACTCAGTACTTGTGTTATGTACTGACCCCCTACTTGTTGTTTCTTTCTTTGTTATTTGGGGAATGCAGCAAACGTACCGTCGTCTTCAACTCAACAGCATTTCTAGCCAGTCTTCACTACACCGGATATCAGGGTGAGCTAATGCTTCTAGCGTGGACTGGATCTTCTCTTCAAGTCTTGATGCCTTGAACTTCCGGCATGGACTAGCCTTTTATTTATTTTAGCTTCTTAGATACTTTTAGATTAGTAACTTGAGGATAGATGTTCTTGTGATGATGACTTCCAAATTTTGGGGATAATGAGTTATAAATTTTAGAAGTTATTTAATTGATTTCGTTAATGAGTTTTAAGTCTTCCGCTTTGTATTTTTGTTCAATATGTTGGGGTTTTAGATTGGTTGGTTCGCTCACATAGTAGGATAAGTGTGGGTGCCACTCGCGGCTCGATTTTGGGTCGTGACATTTTGATATATCTTTAGTTCAATTTTTTTGTGTAACATGTCTATGACCACAAAATTAAAGGATATTTTCACTCCTATCTCTCATTAGTTTAAGACCATTGAGTTACAAAATCAGTCTTTTTATTTATTAAACTTTATATCAATAAAAATCAAACAAACAAGTTAAAATCAAGTCAATAATAATTAAGAAATACTGAAAATGACATCCTCAATATTACCGAAATACTAAATGATTTTTAATTCATTTAAACTAACAAGTTTGACTTTTTTTATGTCAAAAAGTGTATAATTGATAAAGAGTTATAATAGAATTTAATTATTGAGATCAATTTTTCTCACCATTATTAATTTTTTTGGGTATTTAATGAAGGAAAAGGTGGCAAAGTTGAGGCAATTGAACTACATCAAGGGAGATGTTAGAAAGCTACAATTTCTTGATACACAGTATGAGTCTCGTATTTCTTTTCTCACTCCTTCATTTTTGGTTCCGTTTATTGTCTCTCTATGATTATATTTTTCTCAGAGTTTTTTACAAATAAATCAAAAAAATATATTTATAAGCAGATTAACAAACGAGAATAAATGAATAAAGCGAGAATTAGGATCTTTATTTTGAAAAGAAAACTTTGAAATTTAGAAAAGATATTGTGTATAAATGAATAAACTATTAACTCAAATGAAAATATATAATCGATAAAGTAGAAACAGTAAGATGTACGTAATCTTAGTTCGTTCTTTATGAGGTAGAATGTTCTTTTCAATTGATTTTCAGTAACCCTCCTCCATTATGCATGCTTTAAATACACAATATAAGAGAGCTCAAACAACTAATATTATATAAGTTTTACACTATTTTGATTTATTGAAATGTACTTAGATACTACAAACAAGTACCTCATAATTGATTTCTTGTGTATTAGGTGAAATTTATTCTTACTAATGAATTGAACTTTTTCATGATGGCTTCCTTCGGATGCTTCAACCTGTTATTGGTGCCTTAATTTCTATAGGATTGAGGTAAGAATAACTTAATTTGATATGTCATATATATTTTGTTAATTAAGTGATACTTTGAAATAAAAATTAAGAATTACTAGTCTTAATAAATATATGTTAACTAATGAGTGAAATTGATAAATCATTTTAACTTAATATCTTTGATGTAGAATTTGGAGCTACAAATCAAGAAGTGCACATTGGAATTGCAGATTGTAGATGCTAACACAAGGTCATTTGATTTATTATCACAAGTATTTTATTTTATGTTTATTCTTAATTATAACATTATGGTTCAATACAACGACATCGCCATAAACATTTATTGAGACATTTAACTTATCGTCTATTTCAATTGTCTAAATTATCTAACTTGTTCTATAGGGACTATGTTCCAGGACCAGAGCAAGTGTCTTCTCTTCATCAACTCTCTTGGTGTGAGAGCAACTTGCAAAAATCTCTCCAGAAAGTTATGACTAGAAAAGTTTGTTCTTCACCATTTTTTCTTGATTTGTCATTGAAGAATTATGCGAAATCACAAATTTCAAGAAAATAATTAATTTTCTTAGAAATAATGCATCAAATCAACTACTATATGTAATCAATAAGATTTTATTAATGTCTAAATAATTTTTATTAGATGGAATTGGTGAAAAAGGAAAAGATGGTTGGTTACTTTGCTACACAACAAATAATTCCTCTGCAGTTTGTGATAAATAATTGGGTTAATCCATATAGGTAATTATTTTTTACGCACAATAATTCTTATGGGTAATTCTTATAATTTTTTTACCTTTTTTGTTTCATTATTTCATTATTATTTCAGTACAAGAATCCACAGGAGCATATATCAAGATTGGATGAACAAGGAAAAAAGAGTAGCAAACAGTTTTTGTAATTACACATATAACACTTCCTTTGCAAGTGGTTCACATAGTGAGAACATACAATTTTTTCAAGTTCAAAATTCATCGCCTCATATCCCATTGTAGGTAACAGTATTTTAGGAATTTAGTAACAAGGATCCCTAAATGAGAGATATTTTTTAAAATATTGATGTTATTATTTTTTTCCGCACAATAGAGCCAACAACAAAATATGGTGGTAGATGTCCAGCAAAATTCAACACAAAAATTTGGACAATCACAGGTACATTAATATTTTTCAAATATTATTCCTTATTAAGATCTCTTTAAATAGGTGAATATTTTAATTTTTTTGATATAATTATTTATCCAAAATAGAGCCAACAACAAAACATGGTTGTAGATTTCCAGTATAATCCAACACAAACTTCTGGACAATCACAGGTACATTAATATTCTTGAAATATAGTTCCTTGTCAAAACATACCTTACCCCCCTCCCCCCCCTACCACACTAATCAAGTTATTCATTTTTACAGGCACAAGTGACTTTGGGTGAAACTAGTGATAACTCTCTCATAAAATTCTGGTAAAAGTTTTGCACTTCTATAAAGTTTCTTTTGAAAAGCTTTGATTTGACAATGTATTACAAGATTATATTTCTTTTGTTTAAAAAGAATGATGACATTCAAATTATAACGTTCAACAAATCTTAAGTTCATATGAGATTATAGTAATATCATATAAACTAAGTCAAACAAAATATTTTATTATTGATGTTGGAATCGTTCTTTTTCTATCTCAGTCATGTCTCAACTTGGAATACCAACTTCAATGATCTCTCACGATTAGGGTTTGAGAATGGCCATCCAAATTGGAATAATAACATTAATAACAACAAAGATAACAATCACATCATTCAACATAACCATCCTTCTTCCATTCAAAGTGAAGCAATAACTCCTAAAGTTATTGGATTTAACAATTCAATGAAGGTTAGTTCAAAGCTTTATTGTTATTATTATACACTAGTTAACTTTTTTGTTTCTATAAAATTTTTTTTATTATATTATTCATGAAAATACACACTTTAAATGGTATTTTTTACACTGATTAGGAAAATGATGCATGCAAATGGGATGATATCGATGTTTTCCTCAATGAAGCTTTGAATGAAGAAGACTTTCAATTTGAAATTTAGATTGATCAAACAATGAAAAAAAACTTTTTTTTTATCTTTAGTCCATTTAAAATATCACATACTTTTGGTATTTTGATTTTATTTTACTTATTTCAGTATGTAAGATATCATCTTAATGCAAGTCGGGTAGCCTATCTAAGAATATTCGAAATAACTTTTGTGTTAGCAATATCATATGTATTAGTTATTCTCATTATTGTCCATTTAAATTATATGGAGATTTTGCAAGAAGCTTGGAAACAAGTGGAGGGTCACTTCTATGGAGGTTTCATTTGATTTAGAAGAGAAATAGTTTACATATATATGCTACAATTCTTTTTAATCTTGTGTAAACATTTCAATAACCTGGCTTTTATTTAATGGCTATTTTTTTAAAAACGACTCATATTCTTTGAACATCTTTGTTTAAGGCATAGTTATATGAATTATACCTTGAAACAAATACTTCATTCAACTTCAAATTTGATTTTGATAATAATTACATTGACTTATTATAAATGTTTTACCCTAAAATTTCATTTATGAACTTGGTGGTACACTTTGAGTTCTTGCTTAATAATTTTAAAATATAAGACTCCTCTTTAAGTCATTTACAAATTTGAGTTTGCAAATTCATTTCTAATTTTACAAATATGAGTTCTTCATTATATATTTAAGACATATTTAGGCCTTGAATAAAGTTTAAAAGAAACATACTATCTCTAAATGAATCTGAATTTTCGTAATGACCCGCCAAGTCATTCCTCTATATTGTCTTCTTTCATCGTTTAGAGCATGTTGTAGTGACCACAAGTCATTTAAGATATAATGGAAATAAGAGTTTAATCATCTAGTCGTTCATATTGATTATGTGAAAGTTTATGCATTTTGTAGATTTTGAAATTTTAACGGTTGACTTTGGTCAAAAGTTTAGAAAGACGACCTAAAAATAAAAATATGAAAGTTTCACGCCTTGAGCTTACACCCTACATATGGCTGAAACTTGAGATCCGTTACTAATCTCCAAGAAAATTCTTGGCCTGGTTGACTACTTAGTAGAAGACTCATTCAACTGGCACTAGGCTTAAAAAATAATTTGGAACATTCAAGCTGAAAGTAAATCCTTAACTCAAAATGTATGTAAATACTTAATATTATAATTTTTATAGTTTACAAAAATATCTCAAGGAAAAGTAAATACTGAAAGACTCTTCAACTCTATCTATCTATGAAACCTCTAATGTGTAAGATAGGTGTCGAGAAAATTGCTACGACACCTCAAAACAACTAAACTGAAAGAAAATGTGAAGTTCTCCGGATGTCAAGGAGGCTCCAATGAGATTGTTGGAGTGTAGAGTGATCTCAATGAAGCATCTGTTTATGATTGTAAACACCTATATTTGTTTCATAAAACGATGTTGGTCGAATGATATCATTATATTTGAATGTACGATTATGTAATATAGATGAATAAAAAATAATTGAACCGAAAGGGCTGAAATATACAAAACTATACTCAAGTTGAATGTAAAGAAATAAAGGACTTAACACATTTAAATCTAGACAAAACAAATAGGCATCTCTGAACTCAACATAATAAGTGATATATAAAAATAAACTTTTACTGTGTTGGGAGATTTTCTAACCGAAACTATCATTATGCGTTACATGAAGATACAGTGTCTTGTCGATATTGCTAAAACATTTCTATATCATGTCGGGATATAGAACCTCTCTACTAAGTGAATCCACTAAGCTCTACCTGAATGCACTAAGGATTCATCTAAAAAGTATGAAAGTATGATCTTGTTCCCATATTGGCAAGAAATGACTTATGGGGTTGTGAGTTGTCTGAACTATCTCCTATATCTGTGTTCAATACTATTCCCAATAACATATACTAATACTCAAATGCATAATAACATATTCTTTCTCTACTTTGAGATAATTGCTCAAATTATCCTCTTAAAAGAGGTAACTGCTCTAAAGTATCTCTCGAACTCATTACTCATTCAGATAACAAGGTTTCTCTTTTATCAATGTAAAAATAGTATCTGGGTTGAGATAATTATTCCAAAGGTTACTCAAAATAGTATCTGATAACTCTTTTAACTTTTCAAAAAAGGTATTCTCTTTCTTCATGTAAGAAAGAAACATTTGGAAAATACTTCGTTCCTTATACGCTTTCTCAAACTCCTTTACTTCCTCAAAACTCTCTTTAAAATACAAATGTTAGATTTAAAATTCTCAATATTTATAGCTCAAAATAGAGTTCATGCTGAAATATACACATGAATGAATCAACTCAAAGATCTCGATAACAATATAGAAAACTCAATACTCAGAACTCAATGATACTACACATCTCAAGAATACTAAATGCCTAGGGTTCGTGTTGAAATATATACATGAACAAACCAACTCAAGAATCTCATTACATAATACATATCAATTTAATAATTAAGAACAAAATTTCATATAGAATTGGGAAGTGAAGAACTCAAAATCAACTCATTTCAGGAATACTCAAATCTAAGGATCGAACCCTAGATAGTCTTTTAACCCTAGATTACTCTTTTAATAATTTGAAAGTTGATGCATGGCGTGAAGACAAACTATTCCAACCCTATGATAGCCTTACATACGTGGAAGAATGAAGTTCTTAGGAAAATCGACCAAACTCGAAGAACGCTTGAACCCTAGTTTTTCTCCTCTTGGAACCTTGCTCTAATGTATTAATATGTTAATGAATGTAAAAGAAATGAATATAACTTTTAAGCCTTTAATGATGTTTAAAATATCGCGGTTTAGGCTTAGAATAGAGTTTACGACAACTTTTTTTAAGTAAGAAAGACATATCGAAACAACAAAAATGATCATAGATTAAAAACCTGACGCGATGCCTTACAAGGGAGGTTTCACGGACAATTTAAGGTTCCACTGTCTGTGACACACTTCAAGGGCCATATAGACGACCGTGAAGCTTCACCTGCACGATAGTTATTCACTAATACGGGCATAATATTTTACTCCAAAATCGAAATGAGACAAACTTGGTGGAATTGGAAGGAAGACTTAAATACCTTCAATTTGAGAGGTAATGGGCCAACTAATTTGGTATATTTGGAGAGATATGGTTGTTTGAAGTTGAACCAAAAAATATTATATTGAAACACAATCGGTATCAAAGATTTCAACTCAACTTTGTGCTAGGGGATTCCATTTACCTTAATTCATATCCAAAATCATGCCCACACTAAATAATTGCCCATAACACCTAAGAACTATTAAGAATCACTCGGTATAACCTTATATGCAATTTAAGAATAGTTTGGAGCTGAACTTAGAAATTTTTGGGGTGTTACAATATCTCCTCCTTTTGATCATTCGTCATCGAATATTGGGGAAAAGAACTAAAACCACTACCTCTCATTGCTTTTGAGATTGCCTACTAACATAGGTTGGACTGATTGATACTAATAATTATTAAAGTGGACTATAGCACATACGTCATGAATGATATAAGTTTGCACATAGTCAAACTCCGTCTGGAAATATCATACCTGAAAAAAAACTATCACGTGATGAAGTAAGAATAGAACTATTATGCCTTAAGCAATACAACTGCTAGTTTTCAAGTCTAGCAACACCTCTAAACCATGCCCTCCTTTATGAATACCACACGTCTTTAGTTGCAACTCATAACTCCAACAAGGGTTTATGACTATTCTTACCAAGGTCTAATTTAAATATTCTTCTCTTAGTATGTTCAAGCCTAATCTCTATACACAATATCAAAAATATGAGAGCTTTATACTTATCAAAACCACAAGATTCAGGTTTTATGACTCTATAGGAAATCTCATACCATGAATATTATTCCTTATCACTACATTAATCAAAACTTTGATTCCTTCTTAATAATCATATAATGCATCATGATGTATTCATCCAAATGTAACAACACCATGTTCAAGCTTAGTACTAAACCCAATCCATGCATTCCTACTAGCCAATCCTTCTAAAAATTCCTCCTCCTCTCGTCAACTCTATCAATTTAAATTTCACAGACTACTATCAAGAAATAACTAACTACTCTCACTTAACTATTACTCATAGCAAAACTTCATTCATCATTCCCTCACTTTTATAATATTAGATGGAATAAGCACACTACCCCTAAAAACATAACAAACATCAACCTTCTTCTTCTATCATAACTCAACTACTATCATCAACATCACTCTCTAACTAAAAATGATCATGTAAAAGAGATTTAGCGAAAAAATATGATATGGACGATTCATTTGAGACATCTGATATATGAATATGTATGACATAACATTATGTTTCTAGACATTGCGAGTGGATCATGAATTTGTGATATTGAGCATACTATGAGACATGAGTTCTTATATGAATATTTTACACCAGCAGGCTAATAACTTTAAGTTTATGAAGTAAGATTGAGATCAATGGGCTAAAGTCTTTGCCCCTCTTTCTTGGAACTTAGCATAGATGTGAATCCATCTGATGTGTAGGAGCATAGGTCATAAAGACAATTATGAAATTAGAAACATGAATAATATATTGTAGCAATTATTGTGTGCTATATAATCTGTGTGCTGGAATTCTTAACTTATTGTAAGATGATTTATTACAATAAACAACAACATACACAATGTGAATGCATATTGATGCTATCACACTGTTAATTGCATTATAAGATGTTTGTATCTTTGTCCCAGCACCATATTTTTTTTTTGTTGAAGCAATCATGTTCTTCCTTTTTTTTAAATGTTAAGTTTTGTATTTTGTAAAGTTCAAAATAATCAATTTAATGTTTTTTCAAAGTATAACATGATCAAGAAGACTGGAACTACCGTCATTGACACAAATAAAAAGAAGTGGGTATGTTTGAAAAAAACTACAAAATCTTTGTTTTCTTTCAAAAGGAGGATAATCATTTACATATATAAAAGAAAACCTTAGACCCGCCTATGTGGCAGCACCAAAAATGAGAATTCCCTTTATGTTTATATATTTCCAAAACTAGCCTTCCCCTTTCATGAAAAGTTGTGACTTCCATGAAAAGTTGTGATTTTTATGAAAAGTTGTGACTTTTATGAAGAGTTACGACTTTTATGAAGAGTTGTGACTTTGATGAAAAGTTGTGACTTCAATGAAAAGTTGCAACTTTTATGAAGAGTTGCAACTTTCATGAAAAGATGTTATTTTTATGAAAGGTTGTGACAGTTCTGAAGGGTTGTAACTTTTCCAAATAGTTGTAACATTTCTCATAAGGCAGAATAAATATTTGTGCACACTACCCTTTGTTGTCTATAAATATGGGTATTTCCCCTCATTTTAAAACAACAAAAATTCTAAACCTCCTCTTCTTCTTCACAACTAAATATATATGTACTTTTTTGCTGTTGAGTGGCTTACTGATGATTGCTTATGTTACAGATCTTGGTATAATTTATTTAGTCATTAAATTATGCTTATGTCAGTAAGGATATATGAAAAATGTAATAAATTTCATTTTTATTTACATTATTAATGATTGTTACCATGTAATATTTTATGTGAGATAATATAGTGTTTTAGTTTTAATAACTGATAGATTTGAACTATTATTTTATAAGTTTTCCGATATAAAATTCCCGCGTGAAGCGTGGGTAATTTGACTAGTTTCATATATATTAATATTGCTTTTGTATCAATTCTTTAATATTTGTATTTTAGAAAAATTCAATTAGTCATTTTTTATATCCCAAATTGTTCTAGTTAATGGGTATCTAATTTTTGTTATTTTATAGTTATAGATTTTCTTATATGCATTTCTTGTGCAGATTTTAAAGGAAATTGAGGTCAAGTATCAACTTCGAGATGATTGACTTTTGGATTGATGATTTCATAAAGATTTATTGCAAATTCACTGGACATTTTAATTCCATTTTAATTAGGAGTTAATTAGTTGGTTTTATGTTGAGTTCATTTAGTTAGATCTCAATTTTACTTGAGATAAAAAATATAATTTGTTTAAACATTATTTAATTTTACAGATAACTTATTATATTGCTATTTTGTTA
Organism: Solanum sitiens; assembly: GCA_016801875.1. Lineage (NCBI taxonomy): Eukaryota > Viridiplantae > Streptophyta > Magnoliopsida > Solanales > Solanaceae > Solanum > Solanum sitiens. Next base: position 64,769 of record JABWTJ010000178.1, on the reverse strand, counting down.
TTTGATTATACTATTAGAAAGTATATGCTTTATATACTTGAGATAAAAAATATAATTTGTTTAAACATTATTTAATTTTACAGATAACTTATTATATTGCTATTTTGTTATTTGATTATACTATTAGAAAGTATATGCTTTATATAATATTTCTTGCTTACCACAAAGAAGATAGTTTTGAATGCACGGATTATTTCTATGCATTTGTGTAGTTTTGAATGCACGGATTGTTTCTACGAAATAATGTATTGAGAAAAACTATACTATATAGATTTTTCTGGAATGTTTGAAGAAATTTGGTAGCGACATTAGAATATCAATATGACATTTAGTAAAATGTAAAATAATGTCACCAATTTTGATGACATTCAATAATATTTTTTTTTGACATTAACTGAAGTGTCAGAATTTTCAATGTGACAGTTTATAAATGTTCCAAGTAAGTGTCTTGAAATTTATTTTACCAACATTTAATCTAAATGTCAGAAAGTTTATGTGACATTCGTAAATGTCAAAAAAGTAAATGTCATATATCTCATATCTACATTTACTTAAATGTCAAAAATAAATGTCATATATTTCATACCGACATTTACGTAAATGTCAAAAATAAATGTCATATATCTCATAAAAACATTTACCTTATCATCGAAAATAAATGTCATATATATCTCATACCGACATTTACCTTAATGTCGAAAAAATGTCATATATCTCATATTGAAAATTTTCTAAATATAAAAAATAAGTGTCATATATCTTATACTGACATTTACCTAAATGTCCAAAATAAATGTCGTATATTTCTTATCGACATTCACATAAATGTCAAAAAATAAATATCGTAATAATCTTATCAACATTTACATACATGTTGCAAAGTAAATGACTCAAATTCTTTTAAACATTTACCTAAATGTCACAAAATAAATGTAAGAAATTCTTCCCGACAATCACCTAAATGTCGGAAAAATCCCCGACACTAAAATTTATGACATTTGGTTCAAATGTAAAATAAATGGTGATACACTAATTTGTGACATTTAAACATCATAATACGACATTTAGAAAATGACTTTGTATCTCCACTTTCTTGTAGTGTAAGATGTACTGTGATCTGCGGAAAGTCTTTTAATGGAATGACATGAAGAGGGATGTAGAAGATTTTGGGTTAAGGTAGAAAATAAAAAACGAGGAGGTATGACTCAAGATTTTGACATTCCTACATGGAAGTGGGAAGTGATAACGATGGAGTTCATTACAGGTTAACCTCGTACTTGTAGGTAACATGACTCCATTTGGGTGATAGTAGACAAAGTTACTAAGTCTTCTCACTTTTTGGTTGTCAAGACACTAATTTAGCGGAGGACCACGTTAAACTGTACATAAATGAGATACTCAGATCAGATGGGGTTCCTTTGTCTATCATCTCTGATAGAGGTCCTCAATTTATTTCTCATTTATGGAAATCATTCTAGAAAGGTCTTGGTACTCAGGTAAATTTCGGTACAACATTTCATCCACAAGTGAATGGTCAGGAAGAGTGTACTAATGATACCGTAGATGACATTATGAGAGCTTAAGTTATTGATTGCAAGGATAGTTTGGATGATCACCTACCTCTTATAGAGTTTGCCTACAATAGTTGCTACCATTCAAGTATTCAGATGGCCTCTTACGAGGCATTGTATGAGCGTAGATGTAGATCTCAAGTTGGATGGTTAGAAGTAGGTGAAGCCTCTTTGATTGGGCCCAATTCGGTTTATGAGTATAAGAAAAAGTTAAGTTAATCGGATATAGACTTAAGAAATCTCAGAGTCGTCAGAAATCTGATGCAGATGTAAGAAAAGGGACTAGAGTTTGAGATCGATGATTGGATTTTTGTGAAGGTGTCACCTATGAAGGGGTGATGATATTTGGTAACAAAGGGAAGCTTAGTCCTAGATATGTAGGTAAGATGGTTTATTAGTTAGAGTAGTCAACAGAACTAGAAGCGGTTCACCTATCTTTCACATTTCCTTATTGAAGAATTGTTTGGGTGATCCATAATCCATAGTACCATTACACAATGGGGTTGTGAAGGACAATATCACTTCTGAAGAGGTTTAATTTAGAATTTTCAATGCCAGGTTTGTAGGTTGAGAAACAAAGATGTTGCTTCAGATAAGGTATTGTAGAGGAGTCAGTCCGTAGATGGAGATACTTGAGAAGTAGAAGAATCCATTAATCCCAAGTATCCTCAACATTTTCATTCCTACTCTGTTTCACCTTCAGGTAATAGTTCCTCTTTAGTCCCTCTGCTTACTTTTGCGTAAAGTCATCCTTAGAATCTTTTTTCTTTCGTGGTTCTTTTATTTCAGCATATGCATATTCTTGGAACTTAGTTTAGTTAGATTTCAGTGTCCAGTACTTAGTGGTAGAGATTGTAGCTCCTCCCCTACATATGAAGGTAGTTTAGACTTCATTGGAAGATGAATGTTATCAAGGGGAAGATAATGTAACATCCTATATTTAAAAAGGACCAAATGATTGATCTTCCAAATGTTTTTGGTGCCACTAACGAAGGCCACCAATGTCCAGTGGAAGGGACCATGGACCTTAAGTATTGTCCGTGGTTGATAACCTTATCATTTCCCAAGAAATTCCAGGACTACGGCGTGAACAATGGACCATCGTTCAGACTATTGTCCATTGTTGAGGGCCCATGGTTCAGGACTAGAAATTTATAGGAACTCAAGACCCACGACATTACCTACAATGTGTAGGTTGGACCACGGTTCGTGGTCTAGGTCCATAGTTCTGACCCCAGTTTCCAACTCTCTGGCAGCCTAACAATATATTGACATGATGGGCTGTCACGACCAGAGCCTACACCCTAGACGTGGCCGGCACTAGAAGACCATTGCTGGTCCCCAACCGAACCCTAATCCTGACTGACTACAAGCGGAAGACTCACTTAAGCATACAAAGCTTGAAAAGTGAAATAAAGTTCATAAACTCAACTTTCGAAACTTTAACTTACATGAACAACTTTGAATAAAATAATATATTCAACTAGCCATAAAATAGGCAACTTTAGTCTTTAAAACATTTAATAAAAATAAATAATTAATACATACTCGTCAACTATACTGACTATCTATCCATGAAGCCTCTAACTGATAATGATGGAAGTCGGGACAAGACCACGACCTCCTAACTAAACAGAAAAAAATGAAATCCTCCGGAAGCAAGGAGGCTCACCATTGCTAACTTGAATCTCGGCGAAGCTCTTGTTCATGATCCTGAATACATGTGTATGCATCATCAGAAGATGCAGGTCAATTGGCTCGGTACACGGAATGTACGAGCATGTAAGGGGAATTGTAAAGCATAACATAAGCTTGATACTTGTATAAAAATATGAAAACATACTTACCTCTTCTCAAACTTGAAACTCAAATATACTTAAGAATACTCAAGAATAAGATACTCAACTCAATATAAAGCAATAAAGACATATGCAAGGTGTATAAAACTGGTAAAACAGTGTAAACTCTTAGTTCATTAAAGATAAAATATTAATAAACTCAACTTTACTTATATATGAAAGTAATATAGTTTCCGTGGGAGTTTATCTAACCAACAACCATCACTTAAGAGCTACAGTGATGGTACAACATTACTCGGCCCACGCTGCCCGGCCATCCTAACCTTGCGAGAGTATAGTACCTAAAATGCCGAATGGATCCACTAGTAAACTATGAAGAGGGTTCATCTAAAAAGTATGACCCTTTTCTACCCATGATGACTACATGGTTTACATGGAGACTTGAGTTATCTGAACTCGCATCCCCACATCGGTGCTCAATATTACTCCCAAAAATATATATATACTGACTATTATGTTTATAAAACATACAGATTTTGTGATTTGAGATTAGTGCTCAAAACTTAGCTTTTAAAAAGCTCTCTTGGAAATCATAGTTTCCTCTTTCTTCTATTAAAACTAGCCATAGGATCTGTAGAAGTATAGCTTCCCTTCTTTCTCAAAATTTTGAAAACATTTTGTTTAAACTCTTAGGGACTACTCAGTTCCCTTATAACTGTTGAGAAGTGAACTCAACTTGATACTCTTTGCTTACTTGAAACTTAACTCTTAGGGAATACTTAGTTCCCTTATAGCTTTTGAGAAATGAACTCAACCTTTACTCTTTTCCTTATCTCGAACTTGAGCCTTAAAACGAATTTAAAACGTTTAAGTAAGACTCTAAGAACTTTGAAAACTTTACTTTCGCTCACTTCATAGCTTTATACTTGACTTCTTACTTTTAAACTTGACTCTTAACTTTCCTTGAATTGAAGTATGGATTCAAGGTTCATGATCTCATGTTTATGGATGATTTGATGATTTTCAACTTGGAGAGTTCATGCGGAATTATGAGCATGAACTACTCAACTCGAGAACTAAAAAGTACTTCTTAAATCAAGATAGGAATAAGGAACTAAATACTCAAGACTTAGAACTTGGAGATACTACTCTTATCAATGATACTCAATTTATGGAATTCATGCGGAAGTTATGGCTTGAATCACACGTCTCGAGGGTCTAAGTAACTAGATGAAACTCATGTATACAACTCTTCTCATTCTCTTACTTACTCAAATCTTAGCTCAAACTTAGTAGTTCATCTCAAAGGATTCACAATTCAACTTAAAGACTTTCTTGAACTCTACTCTTAACTCTCTCTTGAATATGAATTATGAATTATGAATTCAAGAGTTTTGGTTCATGACATGGAGGATATGGGTGATACTTTTGACTCATGAATACATACTCTTCACTCTTATACTCACTTTCTTGAATCTTGAAAACAAGTTACTAGAAGATGTAGAAGACTCCTCAAAAGAACTCGAACGGACTCTCTCAAAAAGGTTCGGAAGAACTCTCAAAACTTAATCTTGACTTTACCTTGAATTTGAATTATTGTTTCAAAGTTATGATTCATGTTATGAATGATTATAAGTGTTTTAGAAGTACTTTAAAGTGTTTATAATCAAAAGGAGTGAAGATATACTTTAAATGAGCTCAAACGGGACTATCGATGCAAAACGAGTGGGGGCAGGCGACCCTGGCGCGTTCCGGCGCGGGGTGCCAGACCCTAACATCAGAGGATGACTTTGGGATCACTACAGGCGAGCCTCCCCATCCCTCTGGGCGCATCTGGGACGCACCTTGCCAGCCCCTCTTCAGGCAACGTTTTGACGAATTTCACCTCTTATTTTCTGACCCTAAATCACTTTTAATCGGTTTCTTTTCTCAAGTTTTCCTTAGATTCAATTACCCAACCTAAGTAAACGTTAATAAACTCAAAACAACACTCAAACAATCACCTTCATATCAACAAATCATCAAAACACCAACAAGACAGGATCTACAATGAACCTCAAGAACACCTGACAAGAACTTGAATCAACCTCAAGACCACCTGACAAGAACTTGAATCCTTCAACTTTGTGAGAATGAAATTACGCTGAAAATAACATGTTTGGCGTGTGGGTAAATAAACCAACACTATGGAAGCTTATATACCTCTTAGGGATTAGACCCATGGCAAAATTCTGTTTCAAGACGTAAGAATCTCGACGAACGCTTAATCTTTTCCTCTTTTCTCTTCTTTTCTCTTCGTGCCTCTTCTTGGACTCTCGACTAAAACCCTAAAAGTATTTTTGGATTATAAAACTGAACCTAAAAGGATTATGACCCTAAAATATAACTCAAAACGAGTTAAATCTGATTGGGTAAGGAAATGACCAAAATACCCCTCAAAATGTTCGGCTTACTTTCCTTGATAGGACAACCTAACTTCAAAAGATCATATCTCACTCATCCGAACTTGAAATTTAGCAAACTCGGCATCTTTGGAAACATAATTCAAAGATATTACCTATGGTACCTTGTAAAACACCTAAATACTCTTTTTCTTGGAGTTACGGTCGTTTAAAGTTGACCCAAAATTCATACTTTGCTTAACTTTTCAGATTTTGCTATTTCCAATTTAATTCTCTTTGCAACTAAAGGTGCTAAATCTAGTGAACTGACTTTAATAATAATTTTTTATAATCCTTGGTGAAATGTCACTCACTACGATTAACGGTTCGAGTCTTAGTTCGATTTTTTTTATGGGGTGTTAAATGGGCGGTCAGTCGATCAATGGTCCCTCGGTTATGCCGGTTGATGGACCCATCAGAGTTTAAAAGATGGTCATTTTTGTCTTTTCCCCTATGCAGTGAACACATAAACTACGTCGTTTAATCCCTAAACTATTTTGTTTTGGTTTGTTTTAGCCTATTATTCTAGTCAAACTTTACTATAAGAGATTCATCCAAAAAGATTCATCAAAATGTAGAGAAAAAGAGGACAAAGAGTCTACCAAACCCTTCCAAGAACGCAACAAGTTTTCATTAATTTCAGCCCCCAAAATGAAAGATTTCTCCACGAAATTCATCATCAGGTAAATGGGAGTGAGTTCCTTTCATCCACTATGTCCCCAAAATTTGGTCTGCTTCTTGATTCGCTATATCTTTCTTAGAACTAGGGTTTTTAAAACCTTAGATATTGATTGTGATTTAGCTTGTAGAGTATTTCTTATCAGATTATCAGGTTTTTGTGCAATCGTTGCTTAGTTCTTTCCATGAAATTCTGAAATTTAGTTGTGTATATTCTTTGAGTTCATGAACTACACATGCTAGGTCAGTTAAAGGAATCTATACATGCCTTAGATCTCGATTGTGTCATCGTTAGTACATAAATAATGCATTCTCAGTTAGCACCGAGAGGACTAGGATTGTGCGTACTATTACTATCCTAGAACTACGTGCCTCCCTAAGATTATAAGTCCCCTCAGTAGGGCATCAAATGACGCTCCCCCATAAGATTATAAGTCCCGTCTGTTGGGCATCTTATTTAGTGAGCTTCTCAGTCATGCCTTTATACCCATGGCAAGTTATATTGGGTCCTCCTGATGAGACGTATACATCAGAAACCACATTTAGCTCACATGGTTTTATGTTAGTTAACTGTAGCTCCCATAGTTAAACTATACTGCATATGACAATATTTTCATTTATATTGCAGTATTTATCCCTAGCATTCTATATATTCAGTCATTGCATTTAGTATAGTTCATTTATATCATGCTCGAGCCTACACCCTGGATGTGGCCGGTAATAGAAGACCATTCCTGTCCCCCAAGCTAACCCTTGTCCTGACTTACTTAACTCAGCGGAAGACTCAACTAAACTTAATCAAGAAATAAGGCATATTCAAAGAAACACATCATATAACAATATGGCCAAAATGGCACTTAAGTCTCAACAAGAATAATAAACTCCAAACTACACTACTAACTGTCTACGAAGCCTCTAACTGACTGAGATAGATGTTGGGGCAGACCCCACAACAACCTAAAAACAACTAAACTAGTTAAGCAAATGAAAAGAATGTCCTTCAATATGCAAGGAGGCTTACCACTTACTCTGGAGTTCGATCTGGATCGACGAAGCGCTACGTGCTGATCCTAGTTACCTACGTCTACATCATAAAATGATACAGGCCAACTGACATCAGTATATTGAATGTACGAGTATGCGAGTTGGATTGTTAAACACAACTATAGAGCTTAAAATGGAGTAAGGATGAACTTACCTTGGCTCTGCTCAACTCATAAGATAACAACTCAATATATAGAATTAAGAACACGTGCAATATATAAATATATAAAACTTGTAAAACAGTATAAACTCTTGGTTCATTAAAGATGAAACAATAATAAACTCAACTTTACTTATATATGAAAGTAATATAGTTTTTGTGAGAGATTCTCTAACCGACAACCATCACTTTGAGCATAAGTGATGATACAACGTATTACCTCTCGTTGCCCGAGGACCATCCTATACCTTGCCATCGGTATAGGACCTTACTTAAGTTAGTGGATCCACTAGCTCTCCTTACATGATCATCTAAAAAGTATGACCCAGCAATTCCCGTGATGGCTACATGGTTTACATGGAGACTTGAGTTAATATGAACTCTTATCCCCACATCGGTGCTCAATACTACTCCCAAAATGTACTTTAGCTCATACTTTTTATAAAACTTCCTACCTTTGGGTTGAGATAATTTACTGAACCATTTAGCTTTAAAAGCTCCTCTTGGAATCAATGTTCCCCTCTTTAGTTCAAAACTCTTTTGGAACTTCTCAGTTTAATTTTATCTTAAATGTGAAAAAATTTATAAACCTTTAGGGAATACTTAGTTCCCCTATAACTTTTGAGAAATGAACTCAACTCATACTCTTTGTTTAACTTGAAACCTAACTCTTAGGGAATACATAGTTCCCTTATATTACCTTGAAGAAAGATCTTCAACTCTTTACTCTTTACTGGACTTGAACTTTAAGTCTTTAAAACAAAGTGAAAACGTTTGTGAAAGTGTCACGACGCAAAATCGAGCCGCGAGTGGCACCCACACTTATCCTACTATGTGAGCGAACCAACCAATCTAAAACCCCAACATATTGAACAAAATACAAAGCGGAAGACTTAAAACTCATTAACGAAATCAATTAAATAACTTCTAAAATTTATAACCCATTATCCCCAAAATCTGGAAGTCATCATCACAAGAACATCTATCCTCAAGTTACTAATATAAAAGTATCTAAGAAGCTAAAATAAATAAAGGCTAGTCCATGCCGGAAGTTCAAGGCATCAAGACATTGAAGAGAAGATCCAGTCCAAGCTAGAAGCATTAGCTCACCCTGAAATCCGGTGTAATGAAGACTGGCTAAAATCGCTGCTGAGTTGAAGATGACGGTACGTTTGCTGCATTCCCCAAATAACAAAGAAAGAAACAACAAGTAGGGGGTCAGTACAAAACACAAGTACTGAGTAGGTATCATCGGCCAACTCAAAATAGAAAACAGTATATATCAGTTCATATCATAAATCAACTACAATACTCAACATGTAGCAACAAGTACTATAATCATCAATAAGTACTACCAAGTTCATCCATGAGGACTCAAGCCTCAATACCACACTCATTTGGGAATTAGGTTCATTACATTGAGTATATTAACATCTCTTAAGATTCCTTATCTTTCTTCCTCTTGTGTCGGTACGTGACACTCCGATCCCCTACTACTATGTGTCGGAACGTGACACTCCGATCCCCTAATTCTACGTGTCGGTTCGTGACACCCGATCCCCTAATACTATGTGTCGGAACGTGACACTCCGATCCCCTAATTCTACGTGTCGGTTCGTGACACCCGATCCCCTAATACTATGTGTCGGAACGTGACACTCCGATCCCCTAATTCTACGTGTCGGTTCGTGACACCCGATCCCCTAATACTATGTGTCGGAACACTCCGATGTGTCGGAACGTGACACTCCGATCCCCTAATTCTACGTGTCGGTTCGTGACACCGATCCCCTAATACTATGTGTCGGAACGTGACACTCCGATCCACTAACATCATTCTATCAATTCATCAAGCCTTCTTTTATACCAAGGCATCATCAATCTCAAGGTAAATTAGGGTTCTTCAAGATTTTGGATTCAAAAGCTTCATTATGCTTATTTTATCACAATCACATAATCACATTCATGCAAGCATACAATTAAGCATATAGAAGGGTTTACAATACTACCAATACATATCATTCACTATTAAGAGTTTACTACGAATAGTATCAAAACCATAACCTACCTTCACCAAGGATTCTTGATCAAGCAAGCAATCTCTCAAAGCTTTTTGTTTCCTCTTTGGTTGTCTCTCTCTATCGATCGTTTCTTTCTCTCCTTCTTCTCTCTATTTTTTCTTCTTCCAAACTCTCTCTCTTTTCCCTAATTAGCAAATAATTAGGTATAAAAGATGAGGAAATAACCCAATAAGTAACTCAAGGTCATCTCCTTTACACCCCCAAGAATTTGAGTTATTAACATTGACCCACGAAATTTATAATTATAGCAAGAATAGTCCAAAACTCCTCTTTAAAACTTACCCAGAAATTCGACCCAGACTGGGATTACGCAACCTGTGATGGCCCGTCGTGCATACGACGGTCCGTCCTGCAGGTTCGTCACAACCTTCAGAGACTCAATTTCCTTGATGAGTCTGAGACGGTCCGTCGTGCCTACGATGGTCCGTCCTGCACTTCCGTCACGACGGACAGAGAATTGCTCTCAGTACCCAATTCTCAAGAGTTGAAGTGCTTTGAAACGGAACCTCACAACGGTCCGTCATGTCTGTGACGGTCCGTCCTGCAGGTCCGTCACAGAGTTCAGAGAGTCGATTTCAGCACCCAAATATAAGAATTCCAAGTGTTTGGAACGAGACACCCTCGACGGTCCTTCGTTCCCATGACGGTCCGTCGTTGGATACGTCGTCTCCAACAGTTTTCCAGAAATAAAATCTGCTGCTCAAAACGACTAAGCAGGTCGTTACAGAAAGACTTTAGAAAACTTTATAAACTTTACTTTGACTTGTTTCTTAACTTTTACACTTCACTCTTAACTTCTTTGACTTTGATCTTAGCTTACCTTGGATTGGATTATGGGTTCAAGGATTCGATTTGAGTTCTTGGATGATTTCTAGATATTTAGAAATCATTTGAAGTGATTACAATCATTGGATGATGTAAATGTACCTTGGAAGGACTTAAAAGGGCTAAACTACGAAAACACGACAAAAAAAGTTGGGTTGGGTGTACTGGTGGCACGCCGCGCCAGGCCTTGGTTGACTGCCATTTTCGTGCGCCTCTACAAAGGTGCGTCTGACAAATTTTTCAACTCATTTTCCATCTCCAAAATCTCCAAAACTTCCTAGATCTTTCACTAAACGATTGGGACCATCGGTACTACTATAACTACTGAACTCGACTCAAAATAACTCGAATTAAAAAGTATCTAATCAACAATAGCAGCCAACAATCCAATCAACAACATAATCAAATCGTTCTTTCAAGAACTCAACTCCTAACATGAAATCGACCAAGAAATTCGCTAAACTGAAGAAAAATTGGTGTGTGGGTGAAGTAAACCAACACAAAAGATCCCACATACCTTAAAGGGATCACCCCCGATGAAATCCACGCAACGATCCTAGGCGTTCTTGCGTCTTCTTCTCCTTTCTCCTCTTTTCTCCTCTTCTTTTCTCTTCTCTCAAAACCCTAACTTGTTTTCTAAACGTAAAATGAATAGGATCAGCTTAGACCCCAACTTATTACCCAAAAACTAAATTGAATAATTGATTTAGGAAAATACCAAAACACCCTTAACAAAACCGAATTTGGACTTTCCTCTGTCCAACAAACCCACTTCTGAAAATCATATCTCCCTCATACGACCTTGTAATTTCACAAAATTGGCGTCATTGGAAATATCTTCCTAAGAGATTTTCATCCATATAAAGAACTCACCCAAACTATTCCTGAGCTGGAAGTTATGGTCGTTTAAAAATGACCAAAACTCACTTTTAAAAGCTGAAAAAATTCCAGATTTCTTTACCTATTTTCAAAAATGATTATTCTTGGTTTCTTAGATTATTCTTAGTTACTTCAAGTTACAAGATTTTATAATTTCTATATGTATTTTAGTATTTCCATCATGTTCAGATTATATAAATTTTCACCATGCTTTGTTCAGTTATATGTTTTGTTCAACTTTTATCATATCTTGCATGCTAAGTACCTTTCAATACATATACTCTGCGCTTCATCTTTTCATAATTCCATTCCATTCCTAAGAATTCGAATCACACATAGATTGGTTCCGAATCCATACTCAACAACATTAGTGGTAAGTCCTCGTGCTTTATGGACAATAGACATAGTTTTAAGATTTAGTCTTTCATTTTAGTTTTTCTAGGGTTAGTTTGGGAAATTTCCAGCACCTGTAGTCAGTTACATGATTTTTTAGACATATATTTTATTCAACTTTAGCTCTTGGATGATTGTTCAGTATCACTAAACTCTTGTTCATTTCTACATATATTCAAACCATTTTTGGGTATTCCCCACTATCAGTAATAATTGATTTAGCTTTCACATTAGTTCATATCTTCATATATATGTTCAATTTTGCTTATGATGTGCTAGCTCATGGTTAGCTTGGGGTTACTCATGATCCTAGGTCCTATATTACCATCAATAGGGTAGCCTGGGGGCATGACATATTCACTGCGTTAAAGAAAGAATTGCTTATATTCTTTTTAGTCTGATAAAAAAAAGAATGACCTGTTTTATTTTTAGGAACCACTTTAATTTTAACTTTCCAAATGGTATATCTTAAGGCTTCAATATTAAAGAACATTTTTGTATATCACATAACGCTAATTTGAAATCACAAGATTGAAATATTTTTTTCTTAAATTTTGTGTCAAGTAAAACTAGACAATTATTTTTAAAACCGAGGGAGTATTATCAAAAGGTCCTATTCATTATAATAATAATATAGCATTTAATAACTAGATAATTTAGCATTTAATAACTAGATAATTTAACATTTAATACCTTGACTATGACCATGTGTGGATGAGGCTGAACTACTTTTTATTAATACTTATTTGACCTAAATAACTTTTTTGAGCTTATAAATTAGCTCCTTTGATTCTTTTCTTTCTGTCATTGCTTTGTTCATAAGCAACACTCTAAGCTATTGTTCTTCCAACGTAGAGAAAAGATTCCCTTGAAAGATGGCTGAGATAAAAAAAATTGAAGACACGAAGAAATTTTATAAGCGATGTAGTAGTTTATTAATGAAGGCGGAAGAGATTGCAATTTGTTGTGATGTGGATGTTTTGTTTGTTGCGTTGTCACCATCTAATCGAATCAACATGTTCTGTAGCAAAAAAAGGTATTGCAGTTATAGTACCAAAAAAACATATTATTACGTCATGCTAGTTATTAATCTATTAAATGATTAGCTTGATTAATTATTCTTACTGAATTGTTACTTTTGTAGAATTGACGACATGCTTCAACTCTATATTAATCTTCCGGTTGAGAAGAGATTGAAGTAAATTAACTAATTAATTCCAATTTTTTAGTTGAATTTATTTATTTAGCTATTAATCAATAGCTTATTTACTGTAGAACTAATTTATGAGTTTTTTTTTTCTTTTGCTGGGGTTAGTCATATGGGCGATGTTAAGGTACTTTACTCTTTCCCTTGTTCATTATCTATATGTATTTGCATGAATTTTCTATTTTTATAATGAAGTCTTGTGTCTATTAATGTTTATTAATTTGTATAATCTTTAAATTAATGTTAAATTAGTATTTTTATAATGAAGTCATGTTAGAGTTTGAGTCTAACTCATACTCTGAAAGCTAGATAAAAAAAAGGATGATTTCTCAACCCTTGTAAGAATTATTAATACCAACCCCACACCTACATTTGGACATTTTTTATCCGAGATTTCATTTATGAGCCCCTCTTTATATCGACATTCTTTGTCCGGATTTCATTTATCACCTCACCCTCACCCCCATGTCTAGATTTGTATATTCTTTATTTGGGATTTCATTGTCAAGTCTAGAGCATGATTTCTAGACCACAACTATTCTTAATTCTAGGGCCCTCATCAGTTTTGGATCTAATCATTTCAAGTTAGTTCACGATGAGCCTAACTTACACTTCAAAAAAATTTCATAGTGAGGAAGATTGCATAAGTCTTATAAAGAGATAAAGATTTCATTATTCACTAATATGGGATATTCAATTCCTCGATCAAGATACTCTTTTTGATATATCTTTAGTTCAAATTTTTTATGTAACATGTCTATGACCACAAAATACAAGGATATTTTCACTCCTTCTATCTCTCTTTAGTTTAAGACCATTGGGTTACAAAATCATTCTTTTTATTTATTAAACTTTATATCAATAAAAACCAAACAAACAAGTTAAAATCAAGTCAATAATAATTAAGAAATACTGAAAATGACATCCTCAATATTACCGAAATACTAAATGATTTTTAATTCATTAAAACTAACAAGTTTGACTTTTTTTTTATGTCAAAAAGTGTATCATTGATAAAGAGTTATAATAGAATTTAATTATTGAGATCAATTTTTCTCACCATTATTAATGTTTTTGGGTATTTAATGAAGGAAAAGGTGGCAAAGTTGAGGCAACTGAACCACATCAAGGGAGATGTTAGAAAGCTACAATTTCTTGATACACAGTATGAGTCTCGTATTTCTTTTCTCACTCCTTCATTTTTGGATCCGTTTATTGTCTCTCTATGATTATATTTTTCACAGAGTTTTTTACAAATATTATAAATCAAAAAATATATTTATAAGCAGATTAACAAACGAGAATAAATGAATAAAGCGAGAATTAGGATCTTTATTTTGAAAAGAAAACCTTGAAATTTAGAAAAGATATTGTGTATAAGTGAATAAAATATTAACCCAAATGAAAATATATAATCGATAAAGTAGAAAGAGTAAGATGTACGTAATCTTACTCCGTTCTTTATGAGGTAGAATGTTGTTTTCAATTGATTTTCAGTAACCCTCCTCCATTATGCATGATTTAAATACACAATATAAGAGAGCTCGAACAACTAATATTATATAAGTTTTACATTATTTTGATTTATTGAAATGTACTTAGATACTACAAACAAGTACCTCATAATTGATTTCTTGTATATTAAGTGAAATTTATTCTTACTAATGAATTGAACTTTTTCATGATGGCTTCCTTCGGATGCTTCAACCTGTTGTTGGTGCCTTAATTTCTATAGGATTGAGGTAAGAATAAATTAATTTGATATATCATATATATTTTGTTAATTAAGTGATACTTTGAAATAAAAATTAAGAATTTCTAGTCTTAATAAATACATGTTACCTAATGAGTGAAATTGATAAAATCATTTTAACTTAATATCTTTGATGTAGAATTTGGAGCTACAAATCAAGAAGTGCACATTGGAATTGCAGATTGTAGATGCTAACATAAGGTCATTTGATTTATTATCACAAGTGTTTTATTTTATGGTTATTCTTAATTATAACATTATGGTTCAATACAACGACATCACCATAAATATTTATTGAGACATTTAACTTATCGTCTATTTCAGTTGTCTAAATTATCTAACTCGTTCTATAGGGACTATGTTCCAGGACCAGAGCAAGTGTCTTCTCTTCATCAACTCTCTTGGTGTGAGAGCAACTTGCAAAAATCTCTCCAAAAAGTTATGACTAGAAAATTTTGTTCTTTCACCATTTTTTTCTTGATTTGTCATTGAAGAATTATGCGAAATCAAAAAATTCTAGAAAATAATTAATTTTCTTAGAAATAATACATCAAATCAACTACTATATGTAATCAATAAGATTTTATTAATGTCTAAATAATTTTTATTAGATGGAATTGGAGAATAAGGAAAAGATGGTTGGTCACTTTGCTGCACAACAAACAATTCCTCAGCAGTTTGTGACAAATAATTGGGTTAATCTATATAGGTAATTATTTTTTACGCACAATAATTCTTATGAGTAATTCTTATAATTTTTTTTTTACCTTTTTTGTTTCAAATTTCATTATTATTTCAGTACAAGCATCCAAAGGAGCATATATCAAAATTGGATGAACAAGGAAAAAAGAGTAGCAAACAGTTTTTGCAATTACACATATAACACTTCCTTTGCAAGTGGTTCACATAGTGAGAACATACAATTTTTTCAAGTTCAAAATTCATCGCCTCATATCCCATTGCAGGTAACAATATTTTAGGAATTTAGTAACAAGGATCTCTAAATGAGAGATATTTTTTATAATATTGATGTTATTAATGTTTTCCGCACAATAGAGCCAACAACAAAATATGGTGGTAGATGTCCAGCAAAATTCAACACAAAAATTTGGACAATCACAGGTACATTAATATTTTTCAAATATTATTCCTTATTAAGATCTCTTTAAATAGGTGAATATTTTAATTTTTTGATATAATTATTTATCCAAAATAGAGCCAACAACAAAACATGGTTGTAGATTTTCAGTATAATCCAACACAAAAATCTGGACAATCACAGGTACATTAATATTCTTGAAATATAGTTCCTTGTCAAAACATACATTACCCCCCCCCCCCTTACCACACTAATCAAGTTATTCATTTTTACAGGCACAAGTGACTTTGGGTGAAACTAGTGATAACTCTCTCATAAAATTCTGGTAAAAGTTTTGCACTTCTATAAAGTTTCTTTTGAAAAGCTTTGATTTGACAATGTATTACAAGATTATATTTCTTTTGTTTAAAAAGAATGATGACATTCAAATTATAACATTCAACAAATCTTAAGTTCATATGAGATTATAGAAATATCATATAAACTAAGTCAAACAAAATATTTTATTATTGATGTTGGAATCGTTCTTTTTCTATCTCAGCCATGTCTCAACTTGGAATACCAACTTCAATGATCCCTCACGATTAGGGTTTGAGAATGGCCATCCAAATTGGAATAATAACATTAATAACAACAAAGATAACAATCACATCATTCAACATAATCATCCTTCTTCCATTCAAAGTGAAGCAATAACTCCTAATGTTATTGGAGTTAACAATTCAATGAAGGTTAGTTCAAAGCTTTATTGTTATTATTATACACTAGTTAACTATTTTGTTTCTAGAAAAATATTTTTATTATATTATTCATGAAAATACACACTTTAAATGGTATGTTTTACACTGATTAGGAAAATGATGCATGCAAATGGGATGATATCGATGCTTTCCTCAATGAAGCTTTGAATGAAGAAGACTTTCAATTTGAAATTTAGATTTGATCAAATAATGAAAAAAAACTTTTTTTTTTATCTTCAGTCCATTTAAAATATCACATACTTTTGGTATTTTGATTTTATTTTACTTATTTCAGTATGTAAGATATCATCTTAATGTAAGTCGAGTAGCCTATCTAAGAATATTCGAAATAACTTTTGTGTTAGCAATATCATATGTATTAGTTATTCTAATTATTGTCCATTTAAATTATCTGGAGATTTTGTAAGAAGCTTGGAAACAAGTGTAGGGTCACTTCTATGGAGGTTTCATTTGATTTAGAAGGGAAATTGTTGACATATATAAGCTACAATTCTTTTTAATCTTGTTTAAACGTTTCAATAACCTGGATTTTATTTAATGGCTATTTTTTAAAAAAATGACTCATATTCTTTGAACATCTTTGTTTAAGGCATAGTTATATGAATTATACCTTGAAACAAATACTTCATTCAACTTCAAATTTGATTTTGATAATAATTACATTGACTTATTATAAATGTTTTACGCTAAAATTTCATTTATGAACTTGGTGGTACACTTTGAGTTCTTGCTTAATGATTTTAAAATATAAGACTCCTCTTTAAGTCATTTACAAATTTGAGTTTGCAAATTCATTTCTAATTTTACAAATATGAGTTCTTCATTATATATTTAAGACATATTTAGGCCTTCAATAAAGTTTAAAAGAAACATACTATCTCTAAATGAATCTGAATTTTCGTAATGACCCGCCAAGTCATTCCTCTATTATTGTCTTCTTTCATCATTTAGAGCATGTTGTAGTGACCACAAGTCATTTAAGATATAATGGAAATAAGAGTTTAATCAGCTAGTCGTTCATATTGATTATGTGAAAGTTTATGCATTTTGTAGATTTTGAAATTTGAACGGTTGGCTTTGGTCAAAAGTTTAGAAAGACGACCTCAAAATATAAATATGAAAGTTTCACGCCTTGAGCTGACAACCTACATATGGCTGAAACTTGAGATCTGTTACTAATCTCCAAGAAACTTCTTGGCCTGGTTGACTACTTAGTAGAAGACTCATTCAACCGGCACTAGGCTTAAAAAATAATTTGGAACATTCAAACTAAAAGTAAATACTCAACTCAAAATGTATGTAAATACTTAATAATATAAGTTTTATAGTTTGCAAAAATATCTCAAGGAAAAGTAAATACTGAAAGACTCTTCAACTCTATCTATCTATGAAACCTCTAATGTTTAAGATAGGTGTCGAGAAAATTCCTACGACACCTCAAAACAACTAAACTGAAAGAAAATCTGAAGTTCTCTGGATGCCAAGGAGGCTCCAATGAGCTTGTTGGAGTGTAGAGTGATCTCAATGAAACATCTGTTTATGATTGTAAACACCTATATTTGTTTCATAAAACGATGTTGGTCGAATGATATCATTATATTTGAATGTACGATTATGTAATATAGATGAATAAAAAATAATTGAACCGAAAGGGCTGAAATATACAAAACTATACTCAAGTTGAATGTAAAGAAATAAAGGACTTAACACATTTAAATCTAGACAAAATAAATAGGCATCTCTGAACTCAACATAATAAGTGATATATAAAAATAAACTTTTACTGTGTTGGGAGATTTTCTAACCGAAACTATCATTATGCGTTACATGAAGATACAGTGTCTTGTCGATATTGCTAAAACATTTCTATATCATGTCGGGATATAGAACCTCTCTACTAAGTGAATCCACTAAGCTCTACCTGAATGCACTAAGGATTCATCTAAAAAGTATGAAAGTATGATCTTGTTCCCATATTGGCAAGAAATGACTTATGGGGTTGTGAGTTGTCTGAACTATCTCCTATATCTGTGTTCAATACTATTCCCAATAACATATACTAATACTCAAATGCATAATAACATATTCTTTCTCTACTTTGAGATAATTGCTCAAATTATCCTCTTAAAAGAGGTAACTGCTCTAAAGTATCTCTCGAACTCATTACTCATTCAGATAACAAGGTTTCTCTTTTATCAATGTAAACATAGTATCTGGGTTGAGATAATTATTCCAAAGGTTACTCAAAATAGTATCTGATAACTCTTTTAACTTTTCAAAAAAGGTATTCTCTTTCTTCATGTAAGAAAGAAACATTTGGAAAATACTTCGTTCCTTATACGCTTTCTCAAACTCCTTTACTTCCTCAAAACTCTCTTTAAAATACAAATGTTAGATTTAAAATTCTCAATATTTATAGCTCAAAATAGAGTTCATGCTGAAATATACACATGAATGAATCAACTCAAAGATCTCGATAACAGTATAGAAAACTCAATACTCAGAACTCAATGATACTACACATCTCAAGAATACTAAATGCCTAGGGTTCGTGTTGAAATATATACATGAACAAACCAACTCAAGAATCTCATTACATAATACATATCAATTAATAATTAAGAACAAAATTTCATATAGAATTGGGAAGTGAAGAACTCAAAATCAACTCATTTCAGGAATACTCAAATCTAAGGATCGAACCCTAGATAGTCTTTTAACCCTAGATTACTCTTTTAATAATTTGAAAGTTGATGCATGGCGTGAAGACAAACTATTCCAACCCTATGATAGCCTTACATACGTGGAAGAATGAAGTTCTTAGGAAAATCGACCAAACTCGAAGAACGCTTGAACCCTAGTTTTTCTCCTCTTGGAACCTTGCTCTAATGTATTAATATGTTAATGAATGTAAAAGAAATGAATATAACTTTTAAGCCTTTAATGATGTTTAAAATATCGCAGTTTAGGCTTAGAATAGAGTTTACGACAACTTTTTTTAAGTAAGAAAGACATATCGAAACAACAAAAATGATCATAGATTAAAAACCTGACGCGATGCCTTACAAGGGAGGTTTCACGGACAATTTAAGGTTCCACTGTCTGTGACACACTTCAAGGGCCATATAGACGACCGTGAAGCTTCACCTGCACGATAGTTATTCACTAATACGGGCATAATATTTTACTCCAAAATCGAAATGAGACAAACTTGGTGGAATTGGAAGGAAGACTTAAATACCTTCAATTTGAGAGGTAATGGGCCAACTAATTTGGTATATTTGGAGAGATATGGTTGTTTGAAGTTGAACCAAAAAATATTATATTGAAACACAATCGGTATCAAAGATTTCAACTCAACTTTGTGCTAGGGGATTCCATTTACCTTAATTCATATCCAAAATCATGCCCACACTAAATAATTGCCCATAACACCTAAGAACTATTAAGAATCACTCGGTATAACCTTATATGCAATTTAAGAATAGTTTGGAGCTGAACTTAGAAATTTTTGGGGTGTTACAATATCTCCTCCTTTTGATCATTCGTCATCGAATATTGGGGAAAAGAACTAAAACCACTACCTCTCATTGCTTTTGAGATTGCCTACTAACATAGGTTGGACTGATTGATACTAATAATTATTAAAGTGGACTATAGCACATACGTCATGAATGATATAAGTTTGCACATAGTCAAACTCCGTCTGGAAATATCATACCTGAAAAAAAACTATCACGTGATGAAGTAAGAATAGAACTATTATGCCTTAAGCAATACAACTGCTAGTTTTCAAGTCTAGCAACACCTCTAAACCATGCCCTCCTTTATGAATACCACACGTCTTTAGTTGCAACTCATAACTCCAACAAGGGTTTATGACTATTCTTACCAAGGTCTAATTTAAATATTCTTCTCTTAGTATGTTCAAGCCTAATCGCTATACACAATATCAAAAATATGAGAGCTTTATACTTATCAAAACCACAAGATTCAGGTTTTATGACTCTATAGGAAATCTCATACCATGAATATTATTCCTTATCACTACATTAATCAAAACTTTGATTCCTTCTTAATAATCATATAATGCATCATGATGTATTCATCCAAATGTAACAACACCATGTTCAAGCTTAGTACTAAACCCAATCCATGCATTCCTACTAACTAATCCTTCTAAAAATTCCTCCTCCTCTCGTCAACTCTATCAATTTAAATTTCACAGAATACTATCAAGAAATAACTAACTACTCTCACTTAACTATTACTCATAGCAAAACTTCATTCATCATTCCCTCACTTTTATAACATTAGATGGAATAAGCACACTACCCCTAAAAACATACTCCCTCCGTTTAAAAAAGAATGACCTATTTCCTTTTTAGTCTGTTTCAAAAAGAATGACCCCTTTCCTTTTTTGGCAACACTTTAACTTTAACTTTCCACGTGGCAAGTTTAAGACCACAAGATTAAAGGGTATTTTAGTACATTTGACATAACTTTAAATTAGAACCACAAGATTAAAAAGTCTTCTCTCTTTTCTTAAACTCCGTTCCAAGTCAAATAGGCCAATCTTTTTGAAACGGAGGGAGTAAAAAATATCAACCTTCTTCTTCTATCATAACTCAACTACAATCATCAACATCACTCTCTAACTAAAAATGATCATGTAAAAGAGATTTAGCGAACATTGCGAGTGGATCATGAATTTGTGATATTGAGCATACTATGAGACATGAGTTCTTATATGAATATTTTATACCAGCAGGCTAATAACTTTAAGTTTATGAAGTAAGATTGAGATCAATGGGCTAAAGTCTTTGCCCCTCTTTCTTGGAACTTAGCATAGATGTGAATCCATCTGATATGTAGCAGCATAGGTCATAGAGACAATTATGATATTAGAAACATGAATAACATATTGTAGCAACTGATTTAGAGGAATACACTAGAGTATGAATGGATTGATATATCACTTTAACTCTTTCTGAACACATTACTATATGATTCTCAACACTTGTCTAGGTTTCTCATCTTATCATTCCCACCTTGGGATTGAAGCTGAAAATTTAAATCTATGGATCTATTTCATAATCTCTAAATTGGTCTAAATTCCCTTTACACTAATACTTGTGGAAGGATTATCCTATGGCTAGTTAACTGTCCATATGCGATGTACTTAGATTCCTTCTAAGACCTCTTTCTCAAATACTTCTCTTCACCTCTTTTCGCACATATAGAAGCCTTTCTATGATTGTTACCCGCATTGACTATATATGATCCCCTCGATAAAAACTTAAGGGTGACAAAATAATGCTTACTTCATCCTACTCCCCATTGACATCTCAATTATACAATCTAGGTACACATGAAAAATCATTAACTTAATCGAAACCTTGTCTGGCTACATAAGATATCAGGTACACCATTTAATTTCTTAAAATCTAATGAATTAACCACACCCTCTTGATCTCCTTTAAGATTCATAATACCACACTTGTACCACTCAGATTTATCAAAAGTAACACCTTAATTTCTCACCTAATTTATGTCAAACCTACTAGATCTGATCTTAAAACTAACACCATGACTATCATGTTCTCATCTTTTTTATCATGACACTCGTCTCAAATTCAAGCTTAGTTTACAGTACTAAACACATATATAAATATATTTTGGCACACATTATACTTACTTATGACTACTAGATAAAATTAAGAAACACTCACTCACTACGACCTCATGACAAGTAATTAATCTTTATCACGTAGTTTATTTACTTACAATTTACCATCACATTCCATTTAACAACTTAAGTACTATGTACCCGTTCACAATACATTGTTACTTAATTAGTCTATAACCTCTAAGTATCATGGGGTTATCCCTTAAAAATCATAAGCGTAACTTAGATTTATCACCTTATGACTACTCTGCTCTTCTAATCAACACTAATACTTAGTTTTCACTAACAAAATGACACATAGGCATAAACTCCATTATGGTTAAAGTGTACTCTAACTTATCCATACTAGTAACTCTCACTCTACCTTATATCATCAAATCTAAATAAACTCATCACTTTTTAGTATCGCCATAAGGGAAAACTCCTCATTAATAACTTACTAGGTGCATTACTGCAATAACATAACTTGTCTCATCACAATCTTCATTTCTTAGATTACTATATATGCACGTGTATTGTTCTAACTTTGCGCAATTTCACTACTACTGCTTATAACACCATAACTCATACTATCATTTTGGGTGAAAATACTACCAAAGCTCTAATCACATATCCCCATAAGGGTCTAAACTAAAATCAGGTTTGGAGAGTAAAGTTTGGTTGTAAATCTTGCTTTTAGCTCGAATGCATGACTCATATAAATAAGAGTATATTCTTTTGAATTTTAACACTTAATCTTACTCAAAGGGTTCTCTAAAGCACCTCTTTAGTCTCATTACTTTTTGAAGACTTTTCTTAGAGTGACTTATCGATAAGGATCTAGGCTTAATTTTTCAACTACCATAATTACGAGGGGTAGTCGAACGGATTTGAGAGACAAACAAGTTTGAATTTCTTTCCTATAACACAATTCTATTACACGATTTAAAGTATGAAAGAAGGGAAGGTTTTCTTAAATGTGTGCAGTCCCTTAATCATACAAGTGGGGCATTCAAAGAAATAAATAGGATCATCATGACACCACTTCATGGACACCGTATTAAACTTATAGGTTGTGCTCGGATACCAAGTTTTTCGCACCCTAAAACTACATTTTAGAAGTGGCTATCACTCGAGCACTATTACTGATCCGAATGCAAACTCTTGAGTTGGTTGAATACTTGGCGGAAGACTAATTCATGTGTCTATAGTCTTTAAAAAGAATTTTGAACATTTCAACTCGAAGTAAATAAACTCAAAATATTTCTTTTTCTCAATAACATAATAATAATAGTTTAAAAAAAGCATCTCACGGAAAAGTAAATATTGAAAGTCTTCAAAACTTTATCTATATAGGAAGCCTCTAATATTTAAGGTAAGTGTCAAGAAAAGTCTCACGATGCCTCAAATAACGAAATTGAAAGTAAATGTGCATTCCTCCCTAATTCAAAGAGGCTCACCAAGAGCTAGTTTGAGTGTAGAGTGATTTCAAGTAAACATCTATAGATAATCCTAAACATGTGTATCTACATCACAAAATGATGTAAGTCAAATAGCATTAGTACATTTGAATGTATGAGTTTGTAATATATGTCAATACAAATAATTGAACCGAAAGGACTGCATTAGATAAAAACTATACTCAAGTTATATGTAAAGAAATAAAAGAGTTAAATCGTTTAAAGCTTTAAAAAATACTTATTGATTTCAAAGCTCAACGTAATAAGTGATATATATTAATGTGTTTTTACTCTATTTGGAGATTCTCTTATCGACAACCATCGGTAAGAGTTATGTGATGATAAAAAATCCTGCCCATGCTGCTAGAACTGTCTAATATCATGCTAGGATATAGAACCTCTAAACTAAGTCTATCCACTAAGATCTACCCAATGACACTAAGGATTCATCTAAAACGTATGATTATGTACCCATTTTGGTAAAATATGGTTGTCACGACCCGAGGCTACACCCTAGACGTGACCGACACTCGAAGACCATTGTTGGTCCCCAAGCGAACACTCATTCTGGATGACCATAAATAGAAGACTAAGTTAAGCATGCAAAAGCTTAAAACCGAAATACAATTCAATAAACTCAACTTTATAAAGATTTAACTAAAATAAACCACTTAGAATAAAATAATTATATTATACTAGACATAGAATATGCAACTTTAGTCTTTGAAACATTTAACAAAATAAATGAAGACTTCTGAAACTCTATTGTCTATCTATGAAGCCTATAAATTATAATGATGGAAGTTTGGACAAGAACAATGGCCTTCTAACAAATAAAAGTAAATGGAATCCTCGGGAAGCAAGGAGACTCACTATAGCTAACTCTAACTTCATGTGATATAAACGAAGATCCTGTTGATAATCTTGAATACCTGGATCTGCATCATGAGAAGATACATGCCAAATGACTCTGTACGTGGAATGTACGAGCAACTAAGGGGAATTCTAAAACATATCATAAGCTTGAAACTTGATATAAAAGAAAACATACTTACCTCTCTCAAACTTACTCAACTCAAGGATAGTCAACTCTGAAGTACTCAAGGATAAGATACTCAACTCAAAGATTAGGTCCTCAACTTTAATAATATGATACTCCACTTGAAATACTCAACTCTGGATACTTAACTAAACTCATTTCATTATAAAGCAGTTTAAAACAAGTGCAATATAAAGAAAAAAGAAAATTGTTTGAAACATGTTATCAAATCATAATCATAATATCATAAAAGACATACCATGCTCCCTCTCAAAATCTACTTGAGCAATGCATGAATGAAGTTCCATACCCCCATTCACACTATGAAAAACCCTTGAGAAACCATGCAATTACTGTTGTGGGAGTTTCTCTAACCGACAACCATCACTTAAGAGTTATAGTGATGATACAACACTTATCTCGTGCTGCCAAGGATCATCCAATACCTTGCCATTAGTATAGGAAGCTAACTCACAAAGTGGATCCACTAGTATATTGTGAAAATGATTCATCTAAAAAGTACGACCCTTTTTCTACCAATGTGGCTACATGGTTTTATGGAGTCGTAAGTTATCTGAGCATGACTCATGCTCGTCCCGAATTTCATGCTCAATAATACTCCCAAAATATACTAGATCTTATGTTTTGAAACATACTTCTTCTGTGAATTTAGATTAGTGCTCAAAAACTTAGCTCAAAGGCTATTGTTGACAGTTTCTCTCTTGCTTTATTTAGAAAGAGATTACTCTTTTCAGAAAACTATTCTGAAGGCTCTTTGGAAATCTCAGTTCATATTCTTATTTAAATGTGAAAACAATATAAATATCTTTGGGAATACTTAGCCCCCATATACTTTTGAACAAAAAGACTGCAACTTTACTATTTACTCTTTACTGAACTCAAAACATAAGTCTTTAAAATAAAGTTAAAACGTTTGCAAAAGACTTTTGAAAAACTTTATGAACTTCTCTTGACTTTGATCTTAACTGTTATTGACTTGACTCTTAACTGGACCTTGAATTGAATTATGGCTTCAAGGATTTTGATTCATGATATGAAGGATCTCAATAACATTATCACAATTTGATAATTGGGGATAGAGCTTTCAAAAGAAACATGAACTCAAGAACTCAAAATCAACATGTATCAAGAATACTCAAATCTAGGGAAAGTATCCCAGATTACTCTTTTACTGATTTGAAAGTAGATGTACAGCGTGAGGATGAATTAGTCAAACACTATGATAGTCTTACATACCTTGAAAAAAAAAGGTTCTTGAAGAATCTTAAAGAAGAACTTGATAGAAGCCTTGAAACCCTAGGTTGAACACAACAAATCAAGAATACCTTTCTTAAGATTCTTGATTTAGTTTCTTGAAATCTCTATGAACAAAATATTATGATTTTCATGAGTAAAGATGAAAATCTAATTGTTTTGAACCTTTTATTAGTCAAGAAATTCGTTTAGAATTCTCTTGGCGGTAAAAAAAAACCTTTTTAATGTTTTTCCGTTCGCTAATTCATAATAGCACTGTATAGGTTACTAAAATAGTTATAACTTATTACTCAGGAATTGGATTGACGCGAAATTTGTGGCATTGGAAAGTAGATTGAATTAAATTTAACTGGATATGTTACTTCTAATGTAAGACTTTATATTCTAAGATATATGGTTGTTTAAAGTTGACACAAGTAGAATCTTACATCTAAACTTATTGAAACTGCAAGAACACTTGATAAGAACTCATTAAGAACTCTAATCTATCAACTTTAAGAATGAAATTGCGCTGAAAATAACATGATTGGCGTGTGGGTGAACAAACACAACACTATGAAAGCTTACATACCTCAAAGAGCTAGGTTTTTGGCGAAATCCTGAATTTCTTGAACGAATGTTTTGATCCTTTCCTCTTTTCTCCTCTTTTCTCTTCTTTTCTTTTCTTGAACTCTCAACTAAAACCCTAGGAGTATATTAGGATTATAAAACTGAACCTAAAAGGATTAGACCCCTAAAATATTACTAAAAAAAATTAAATCTAATTGGCTAAGTAAAAAGACCAAAATACCCCGCCCTATTTTTGGCTAACTTTCTTTAACAGGATAACCTAACTTCAAAAGGCCATATATCACTCATCCGAACTCCAAAAGTAGAAAACTACATGGAGTTGGAAACATAATTCCAAGATATTTCCTATGGTATCTTGTATCACACCTAACTCATCATTTGCTCAGAGTTATGGTCATTTGAAGTTCATCAAAAACTCATACGTAGCTTAACTTTCCAAATTTCAGATGTTTGTTATTTCCAATTTAGTTCTTCTGAAAACTCAAGGTGCTACATCTTGTTAACTAAACTTTATACCAATTTTTTAAAAAAATTCTTGGAAAAAGCTTTCTCACTAAGAAGGATGATCCGAGTCTTAGTTCGAAAATTTGTTTGGTGTGTTACAATGGCTTATGTGGGTTGTGAGTTGTCAGAACTATCCCTTATTTCATTGCTCAAGAATACTCCCAATATTATGTATACTCTTGGTCAGATATATAAAAAGATTTTATTTCTCTAATTTAAGATAATTGCTCAAACTATCCTCTTAAAAGAGGTAACTACTCTGAAATATCAATGACACTTAATGCTCATTTAGAAAACAATAGTTCTCCTTGCTCAATGTAAGATTACATTCTAGGTTGAGATAATTACTTAAAAGGGCCTCTACTAGAGGTAAATCTTCTATACTCAATAGTTTGGTAAAGTTCTTTGAACTTTTCAAAATAAGTATTTTCTTTCATCATGTTAAAATGAGTCATATAGGAAATACATATATTCCTTATACTCTTTATCAAACTCCTCTTAATTTCCTCAAAACTCACTTTAAAACATAAATATTGGCTTTAAAAGATTCTCAAGATTTGTAACCCAAAATGGGGTTTATGGTGAAAAATAGACATGAATGAATCAGCACCAGGATCACAATAACCGTATAGAAAACTCAATACCTAGAAAGCAAAAACATAAAACTCAACAACATTACTCATCTCAAGAATACTCAATTCGTAGGGTTCATGCTGAAATATAGACATGAACGAATCAAGTGAAGAATATCAATGCATAACATATAGAAAATCAATAATTAGGAATAGCATTTCAAAAGGAAATAGGAACTCGAGATCTCAAAATTAACTCATTTCAATAATACTCAAATCTAAGGATAGAATAATAAATTACTCCTTTACTAATTTTATTGTAGATGTTGAGCGTGAGGATGAACTATTCCAGCATTATAACAACCTTACGTACCTGGAAGATGAAGCTTTTGGCAAAAGGGATGAAACTTGAAGAACACTTTCTCTAATGTCTTGAAGTGTTAATGAACGTAAAAAAATATAATTAACACTTTATAAATCCTAAATAAGGTGTAAACCGTTGTTTTTTAGGCTATGAAGAAGGGTGAAAATGATGTAACTTAGGTACCAAACACACATGGGAAAGACAAAAATAACCCCAACTTAAAAGACTGGAGAGGTGTCACAGACCGTTTATGGCTTCAGGGTCCGTGAAACACGTCAAGGATTGTATAGCCAGCGGTAAATCTTCACATGCACGATAGGGCTTCACTAAAATAGGCATAACATTTTACTCTGAACTCAAAATAAGACAGACTTGGTGGGATAAAAAATATGACCAAAAGACCTTTAATTTGATAGATAATGGGCTACCTAATTCGTTATGTTCTGAGAGAAATGGATTTTTGAAGTTTTCCCAAGTAAAATCTCATATTGAATCTCAATCAGAAGGAAAGCTTTCAACTCACGCTAAGGTTTATAGTGACCTTAATTCATATCTAAAATTATTCCCACACTTAATAATTGAACTTAACATCTAAGACTAACTAAGAATCACTCGGTACAACTTCATACATACTTCATAAATCATTTCGGGCTTAACTTAGCATTTTTGGGGTGTTTTATAAAGTTTTGTTAGCTCAAAAATGTCAATTTTGGTCTAGAAGGATCTCTCGGATCTAGAGTTTTATGCGATCACCTTTGGCCCCGTTAAAGTATTGTGCATAAAATAGAATCTAGGTGTGGGACGCACTTTTCTCGACATAACCTTAGTTGGAAGTTTTAACATATCTTTCGAGTTTGGAAAGTCAATTTTTGGGGGTCACTTATCTTTTTTGCATGCACATGGTACCAAGAAAGTCTCGTGAACCCTATCATAGATTTTAAAATTAGGCAAAACAAAGTTATATCAGCTGGTGCAACCATTGTTTCCTGTTCATGTTCACAGGCTCCTAGCCACGTTCAGGGTGACCAATGATCTTGGTCTCTGTGTTTTAGAAGTCTATGCTGCATTTGCAGAGACCTGGCTAGTTTGTTAACACATTCACGGACCAACTGCCACATTTACGTAGGTAAAGGGACATTACCTTTGGTGATTGTGAGAATGGTGCTACATTCACAAAGGGTTGGGGTGGTTGACCCTCCACGGTTGTGGATTGGATTTCGTGTTAATGGAGTTTATTTATTTGGAGTTACTAGGGCTCGAGGTAATGCAATAGTATTGGAGAAATTGGGAAGTTCCATTTTAGTTGAAGGTTGAACATTACAATTTAAAGAAAGAAGGGAGAAAAACTACTTGATATATTCATCGGGATATTTAAAATTTCAAAACATATGCATGTTCATCTACTTCTCAAGCTAGAAGTGTTCCACATTCATCATTACCTAGATTGAGGGGATATATATACTTAAGATCGCACGTATAGAAAAGTTTTTCCAAGTTACTACAGTCTCATATAAATGTGTTAGAAGGGTTATTATGAAATCTAGTGTTATTCATGATAAGTTAGAGGCATTTAATTGAATGGGTATATAAAAATAATCTTTTTGTATATATGTCTTCTCTTTCTGCAAATTCTAAATCTAACCCTAATTTTTTGAGTCTTTCTCTAAGTTTGAATAACCAAATATAACAGTTACATAGAAACATTTAATAGTTGTTAACATCTTCGTCAATATACTTGGTTCCAAAAAACACATGTCAGTTTAGCGAGCACATGAATAACTATCGTATGAGATAAATTCGAACAAACTAAGAAGAAACGTTAAAACATTCCAGTAAGTGATATATAAATATGATAAAAGACGTGTGGACGTAAAATCCTTTTAAATTATTGAACTTAAATCAATGGAACTAAAACTTCGATTAAGAAAAGGTATCTTATATTCCTATTTCAAGAATCCATAATTTCATAGTGTATCTTTCAATTTTTTAAACTTGCCTACAGAAAAGTAATAACTTCTTTTTCTCCGGGCTCAACAACTGTAGTTTTTGAATAATGTTCGCAAGCGGAATTTAAATTTTAACTCTTTGTTATTGATATATTCAATGTTTTGCACCTTTCAAAATGTAAACCCTAATAATGACTATAGGATAACCATAATTGACATCTTTGATACACACGTTTCCTTGAAAAATCTGTCACTTTAACACCCGAGAAACTATTGTTGTATGTTTACATGTGACAATAGTTTTCATCTTCGAAATGCATGTCACTAAAAATGCACTTCAGTTAGAAAGAATGACATAAATAACTGTTGTTGAACCCATGGAAATAAATTACATATCATGAATGTATACCTATTAAAAAATGTGCATGTCATCTAGGATACACATGAAGAGTTGTCATACACAACAAAGTGATGTGACGCCTCTCTTTGACAAAGAAAAATGATGATCTGTAACATAAGTAATGGTGTCATTAAGCCACTCAATACGAGGAAAATACATAAATATTTGATTGTGAAAAAGAAGAGGATGAGGAAGAGGATGAGGATGAGGAGGACGAGAAGAAGAAAATCATATTTTTAGTTGTTTATAATGAGAGGAAATCCCTTTATTTATAGACAACATTAAATAGAATCTTCACGTGGTCGTTTAGGTCTTTCACTTGTCGACTCACATTAAGTTTTATACAGATTAATGTGTTCAAAGAACTCTGCGTTATCTGACTCAGTTATGGTATTAACATCAATCTCAAGATTATCAGATTTGTTAATTAAAAACTGGCAGACCTTATTGTTTACAACATATCCAATAAATACACAATCCACCATTGTGGGTCCAATTTTCACCCTCTTAGGTAAAGGAACCTTTACCTTTTCTAGACACCCCTACCCTTTGTGAATATTTCAAGTTGAGTTTCCTTCCTTTCCACAACTCATATGGAATTGATTGTATTTTTCTACGGGGTACCCTATTGAGTATCTTATTAGCATTCATCATTTCCTTTAATGTTCTGTTCTTCCATTCCGCCAAACCATTTGAGTGTGGTGTATAAGGTGCTGTTTTTTGATGAATAATACCATATTCCAAATATATCTCTGCAAAAGGATATTCGTACTCTCCACCCCTATCACTTCGAATCATTTTTATTTTTAGATTCAATTGATTCTCCACTTTATTTTTGTATTGCGTAAATGCATCAATTGCATCATCCTTATTATTAAGGAAGTATACATAACAAAATAGAGTGTGATCGTCAATAAAAGTTATAAAATACATTTTCCCACCACGAGATGGTGTCAAATTCATATCACATATATCTGTGTGAATTAAGCCTAAAGGTTTTGAATTTCTTTCAACAGACTTATAAGGTTGTTTAACAAACTTACTTTCCAAACAAATTTCGTATTTCAATTTTTCGCATTTAAAATCAGGCAATACTTCTAAAGTAACCACTTTTCACAAGGATTTGTAATTAACATGTTGAAACGGGCGTTCCATAGAAAATTTGACTTCAATAAGTAAACAGAACCAAATTTTTTATTAATACTGTCAACAACCATTACATTCATTTTGAAGCGTCCCTCATTGAGGTAGCTTTTTCATAAAAATATCTCATTCTTACTTATTACAGCTTTGTCACTAACTAGGACCTAATTAAACCCATTCTTGACGAGCAGTGTAACAGAAACTAAATTCTTCCTAATGGTAGGGACATCCAGAACACTTTTCAAATTCAACACCTTGCCGGATGTGATTTTCAACATTACATTCCCAGTTCCTGCAATCCTTGTTTTTCCCGTGTTTCTGATGAAAAAATCTTAATCGAACTCAGTAGGAGTGTAATTTGCAAAGGCTTCTTTTGAAGAGCAAATATGTCGAGTGACACCTGATTCGAGAAACCACTCCTTAAGATTTCCAACAAAGTTGCACTCCGAGATCATTACACACAAGTCATCTGCATCTTCCATCTCTTCCATGATGTTTGCTTGTCTTTTGTGTCACATCCGGGGAACACCCCTTAGAAGTAACATGGCATACTTGACCTCATGGAGGTCTTATACAAGCCCATATTTATCATTCATCGCATTGACATAGTAAATATAACGGAAAATTTAAAACTTTTCATAGCACATCATATGCTAGAAACTTTACTTCATATATATATAAAATATCATATTACATACTTAGACCTTAAGTCTCTTTGCCATCTTAGACTCAACAACATTAGAGTACATTAGGGGCACGACCTTTAAATAATAAGACATATGTATACAATTTATAAGAAGTTTATAGTAAGCTATACATTAGGACGTCCTTGGACTTAAGGATTCCTTTCCTTGAGCTTGGGAATCACATATCAAGCTCCTCAATCACCAAGAAATCTTCTAAGCATCCATAACCTACACTTTGTGTGAAAATTAGAGAAGAATGAAGTTAGTACAAGAATGTACTAAGTATGGAAACTATGCAAAAACATGCATTTAAAAGGGACATTTTTTTTGAAATCATACTTCATGTTATTTTGAGTAAATCTCCATAAAACCTTTATACAAAAGCATAATATCATTCACATACTTCATAGAAATATAATCAAAGTCCAAACATTACCTAAAATCACATATAGAATTTAAGACATATTTGAGGTCACTTTAAAGTGAGCTCTTTTACCTTAACAGTGAACCCTTTTTCTTTTAACTCATAAACCTTCCAAGTAACCCTCTAGTGATACTAGGTGCAACGCATCACTTTAAGTCCACAAGAAAACCATACATACAATATATACAAGGCAACACATACCATCATAGAAGTATAGTACAACATAGACATATTTAAGCCAAGACTATAAAGGACATTACAGTGAACTCTTAGTCATTATGCACATATACTTATTTTACTTCACATGGTACCTTATAAGACCTTACTCATATCCCAATCTTAATCTACTAGTGCAATGTACATGTGAAGCCCCATAACCTCACATATACTTAGTAGACCCTTCATGAGACCACAAGCCTTAACACTTCATACATCAACATCACAAGTAAATACAACTTCATTTATGTCAATACAAGACCTTCATCATATAGTCATTTAGACCAACATAGTGCATATAAGGATAAGATCACATCATATAGATTCATACCATACATATCTTCATAACAAGTAGGTAGATACTACAATGTCATGCATAAAGACATAACCATAATCATACACATTAGGTCACCTTCCTAGGACTTCCTAAGGAGCTACTTGTGCAATGTCTAGATGGGTTCATTAATTCCACCTATCCTAAGTAACCTCCCTTAAGTCATCCTAGTTAGGATCCTAGTCATTTTACTTGCATTTTCCATTTTACTTTAGGGAAACTATAGCCTTAACCGACACTAAGATCATGGGTGCTAAAATGGAATTTGGTGTTGTAGAGCCTTACACCAATGGAAGGTGTTCCTACCTAGCCAAGGTAGAACATTAACATACATCCTAGCATCCTAAGTGAATTCACTTTGCTAGATCCTATGTGGCAAGCATAGTTTATGGAACTAAGAGATAGGTATAATCCCTCTACATACCTTTGGGCAATTGAGGCCTCCTCTCATGAGAAAACATGGGTGAAGCTTCCTCAAAGGTAAGTCACCACCTCATGTGGGTCCATAGGTGAGTATTCCTCTAAGGAAAGTCAACACTCTATAAGGGACAAAATGGTGAATCTTCCTCCAAGGGAAGTCAACACCTCTCAATGTCAAGTTCACTCGGTGCTAAGCTAAATTCCCTTTATTGAAAAGCCTTTATTACATTTTTCATAAAACATAGGCTTAGGATATTTGATCCTCATATTCTGATAGCATACTCAAGCACCTATCTAGTTTTAGAGTATTCTTGGGCACCCCTTTCAAGGACCCTCTATTTACTAGATCATCATTCATGTGTGTGTGTACATATATGTGAGCAAACCTTTCATATAAACCCAATAAAACTCTATGCACATTCATACATCATCATATCATATAACTCATATTCATAACATGTCCATACTTTCATTTTCACATACATAGAAACCAAACATAGGAACTATCCCATTAAGGTAGACATGTGCAATGCATAGACAAGGTCCCATACCCTTGCCCATACTAGTACACCTATCAAGTCATCCTAGTTAAGTAATGCACAACATACTTTCATATACATAAGCTTAACATGTATAGTAGTAGACACTAGTGAATATGAGAACAACCTTTCATTAGACACAATGATTCTAAACTACTTGTAAGCATGCATGAAGTGTGAGTGTGTGTACATTGGTATACATGATCACATAATGGATATTAACAACACATTGAGGCAGCCACCCTCTTAAGACCACATTACACTTTTCAAGCATAGACCACACAACACAATTTAGCATAGGAGACAATGAACTGCATATTATACTTTAAGACTCCTAACATTAGATATTTACACATGTACATAGGGGTAGGGGTCATCAACCGTTAACACTTCACCCATGGAAGCACCTACACATGCTCTTACATAGCGATTTACATGCTCATAACAATTGTAACATAACCTAGATTCACAACTATGATAGAAGACTAGGCACAAGTTACACATAAGGTGATCATCATAACCACTCATTCATATATTCATCAATTTTCCTTCAAGGACATGGTCAACACATATATAATGACAACAAAGTAAACACTTCCACCATAAGTGGACCATACCACACAATGCCATACAAGGCTTCATCAACTACAATAAGATAGTAAAGTAGAAGAGATAAGCATTCTTAGCAATTTATCACCCTTTGATCATCATTGATCAATACACCTTGTTCATCAAAAATTCATATATAGGGCAGTATCTATATGTACTTTAATCATAAAAGAAACCATGTACAAGTTGCTACTAGATCATGCTACAACTAGTGAAAAACACCACCATTATTCTAGAGGATATATAGACATAGATCATCAACCAATTTCCCTAGTATTGATCATAAATCAAAATTAATCAATAATGTACATATAGGGCAGTATCTTAAAGAAATCATAGCCTAGACGAGATACTACTACAATTTCCCATAAACTCTAGATCACTGTAAACGTGCTTCATATTAGGCATTCATGGAAGATAAATTTACATAGGTTAATCGAATTCAAACTATCATGCATTGGTTCACCTTGCATCCATTACATATAATTCATAGTCAATTTACATCATAGTCAGTTGCTAACCATCATTTAAACATAACTGAATCTCACAATAAGCATGCTAGAATCATCAATCTATAGGCTAAAGCATGTAGATCAATCTTATCAAAATTCCTTTAATTTGATCACCGAGGGTTCGTACCCACAATTTATTCATAATATCAATCTAGACAGTAGCTACAATAATCTTTACAGAATTGAAATCCGACAACAATCACTATGAAACCGAACTTACAGTGAACTCATAGAACATAGTCTAGTTTTGATCAAATCTTCATACATTGATCCAATTGGATATTCAACATCAATATACTAAAATAACAGTAGATATAAGAAATTCAACTTAATAGAATCACAATTCAATCAAGAACAAGCCATGATCACAATGCCCATGCAAGGGCTAAATCGATTTTGGGAGGGGACATGAGTTCATCATGAATTTGGATTGAAAATAACGTTAAAACCAATATATTAACATAAATTCATCATGATTTAATCATTTAAAATATTTTTAGAAAGAATCCATGGCTAGATTGAAGAAGAAGAGATTTGATCATGAAACCTTCTTTGAAAACTTGAGATTAACTCTCCAAGTGAAAGGTTACTTGAAGATGAAGGATTACCATACCTTTGTCAAGTTGAAAATCTCTAAAACTTGGTGAAGAACCCATGAGAATCCAATATACAAGATGTTCTTGAGCTTCAACAACAATGGAGATTTCTAGGGAGAATATTTTTGGAGGGAATTTATTTCGTGTAGGAGGGATTGGGAATGGGTTGTTAACGTTTTAGAATACTTATATACACCTAAAAATAGGTAAATAAATTAATTAGTGTCAGTTTAGGACGTGGGGTGAATTTCCCGTTCACCCCTTAAATAAAACAGTCGAATGGCAGTGATTGCAGGCCACCATCGACGGACCCAATTGACTGGTCGTTGGTCCATCGACGGGCCGTTCTGTGCCCTCCGTCAATTGGGTCTGAGGCTTTCAAGTGGCCAAGAAATTCCCAGGATAAGTAACTATCGATGCCTCCCTATCGACGGGGCGTCATTCCACCAACGGATCATGCTTTGAGCTCGTCGATTGACACTGCTAACGCAGTGTCTCGACAACTCTTGGGTCCTTCTTGTGGGCCCTTTATGGGGACCTTTGGAATTAGTACCCAGACGTTTCCAACATAAATACAAACCTCATCAAGTTTTGGACCTTCCACATCAGTTTCATCCAAAACAAATACACGTAACACGTCCAAACACACTAGGCCCCGTCAAGACACACACATGCATCTCTCAAGGCTATCTTTCGAACGTCTTGGACGTTCTTGGACGTTTGACCTCCAAACTTCACGAACTTGATAAGCTCATGTCATACAATTATAAGTACGCATAGACACATGATGCATATAGGCGACTAGTCGTCGAACGTCTTGGTCGTTCCTTGACGTTTGAATTCCAAATCACCTCAAACTTTACACACTTCCTCTATACGATATTATAAGCCATTTTAGGACCTTAGAACCTTAAGACAAACATGTTAGGCTCTAGACACCCTAACTCATTTTTGGGGTCTTACAATATCCCTCACTTGGGAACATTCGTCCTCGAATGACACTTAGAACACTTTAATCACAACAAGGAATTCAATGCATCATAGAGCAGTTCATCATATTGTTAACATCATCACATAGAAGTTAATGAACCAAACTTACAATAAACCCAACTTCAAATCATTTTAGCACTCAATGCACACAAGTAAACAAAACTTTTATTCACTCACTCTTTAATGCATCAAACGCAAAGGCTCTTATCATGTTCATAGGAGGAACATCCTTCTCCTAATCATAACATGGTCATTGCACTTCAAATCATTAAGAGCTCATCTTGCAACTATCTTTAAGTCACACTTAGGCATATTCAACAACACTCAAGAACAAGTAGGCACTCATACTTCAATGCACATAGACTTGAGTAAGATAGGTTGACAATGGATTCTTATTAGTTAGACCTAGTGCCATGAAGGTCATACTCAACCATACCATGCGTAGTGGTGTCCATGGAGGAATGTCCTTCTCTTCAACACACTTACATGTATCATGAGTTCATACCCAAGCAAATGCACAAAGGTCATTTTTACTGTAATATGAGAATTTCTCAACTTTTAAACCAAGGCATGCTCACGTTTTCTTCCTAGTGAAGTCTAAATGGTAAGTCACACCAAAAACATCACAACAATTAGGAAGCCATTTAACAAGACGTCAATTTAGAACATAGTACTCACCTACACTGTAAGCATCATTGGGGAAAACAATACAAATCATAGGCACACACATGAACACTTAGCTAAACATGCTTTCATCTTTCAAGAGTGAGCCTACAATCATGCTTCCCAAACCATACAAGTCACATAATTTTCAAAAGACTCAACATGTTTCATTTTAAAGAGGCTCAATTTCTCATTATAAGGCTAAACCTTACATATCAAAAGTGACTAAAACCAAATTTCTTACCTTACCTCATGAAGTCAAATTCACAATTAGCATGTTAAGATGCACAATACGCATGACATAACAAGGATTTTATCAAAATTCTCATTCATGCACTTTAGAATATTCCCAATATCTTTAAGCTAATGTCAAAACATATAAAGTTCATGTAATTCATACTCTATGCAAAACTCTATTCATGAACAAGATTACTAAGAATTCCTTAGTTTCAAGTTCAAGCAAAAATAGAAGGACAAGGTAGAAAATATCTACAACCTTACTATTTCATCACCATCCCCCACTTAGGGTAAACCCAATTAAGAGCAACTTAACCCAACCTTAAGAGGATCTTAACTTAACAACCTTCAATTTCATCACTTAAAAGTGATTACCACTTTAGAAGGAATTACAGTAAGTCAACCAAGGTATTCTAAACTTTATCACCTAGGCAATTTATCCCCAATCATCAAGTTAGGTCATACTATTTAACCACATAAGGTTTTCATATATTACAATAGACACCAAGGTCATACAACATTAGGGGAAAACAACAAGGAGACTTAGCCACAAAAATTCTTCTTTTTATTTGGTCATTACAGTAAGGTGACTTCTAGGTCACTAAAACCCACATCATCACCCTACCAAGACAAGCATACTACTTCACCCCTAGGATCAAGTCTATACAAAGGACTCCAATCCATACTAGGCAACTTATCAAGGACCACATATATACAAAGGGAAACATTGAACACTTTTAAGCACATATTCTCAGTGTAGCATGCTTTCATAGGTAGTCACTAAGCATTTCTAGCTCAAATCATAGTATTAGGCTACAATCATGTAAAGTCATATAATAACAGATCATTCCAAAAGAAACTCATTTTCACCAAAATAACTTCTAACATGCTTTAATCATATCATGACATACATTTCTCAACATAACATGCTATTTACATAAGTCTCATACATAGATATAAATGGCACCTCATTATTAAATCATACCAAAATTCACCTTCACACATACTCATCAAACCATAAAACCAAGTTAAGAATTAACTCACCTTTTCTCCCTCAAGCATATAAGATACCATCTCATCCAAGCAATCACATCTAAAAGACCACCGGACAAGAAAACATAAGAGAGAGATCTTATAGAGTTAAGTTCAATAGAATCAAGAAGGGAAACTCTAGCGTCTTATAGCCTCTCATATCATTTGATGATGTCACGACTCACCACCAATAAACACGAGACTCTACTAGACGTGACAATATGAGACTTTTAGAACCTAAAACCACTTTATAAACCTGACTCTGATACCACGTTTGTCACATCCGGGGAGCACCCCTTAGAGATAACATGGCGCACTTGACCTCTCGAAGGTCTTATACAAGCCCATAATTATCATTCATCGCATTGACATAGTAAATTTAGCGGAAAATTTAAAACTTTTTATAGCACATCATATGCTAGAAACTTTACTTCATATATATATAAAATATCATATTACATACTTAGACCTTAAGTCTCTTTACCATCTTAAACTCAACAACATTAGAGTATGTTAGGG
The DNA here is from genome assembly GCA_016801875.1 of Solanum sitiens. NCBI lineage: Eukaryota > Viridiplantae > Streptophyta > Magnoliopsida > Solanales > Solanaceae > Solanum > Solanum sitiens. The sequence goes on along the minus strand of JABWTJ010000178.1, from coordinate 25,360 downwards.
ACACGACCCTTAAGTAATAAGACATAAGTATACAATTTATAAGAAGTTTACATTAAGATATACATTAGGACATCCTTGGACTTAATGATTCCTTTACTTGATCTTGGGAATCACATATAAATCTCCTCAAATACATAGACATCTTCTAAGAATCCGTAACCTACACTTTGTGTATAAAGTAGAGAAGAATGGAGTTAGTACAAGAATGCACTAATTATGGCAACCATGCAAAAACATGCATTTAAGAGGGACATTTTCTTGAAATTATACTTCATGCCATTTTGAATAAATCTCTATAAAACATTTATGCAAAAGCATTTATATCATTCACATACTTAATAGAAACATAATCAAAGGCCAAACATTACATAAAATCACATATAGAATTTAAGACATATTTGAGGTCACTTTACAGTGAGCTCTTTTACCTTAACAGTGAACCCTTTTTCTTTTAACTTATCAACCTTCCAAGTAACCCTCTAGTGATACTTGGTGCAATGCATCACTTTAAGGCCACAAGGAAACCATACATACAATCTATACAAGGCAACACATACCATCATAGAAATATAGTACAAAATAGACATATTTAAGCCAAGAGTATAAAGTACATTACAGTGAACTCTTAGTCATTATGCACATATACTTATTTTACTTCACATGGTACCTTATAAGACCTTACTCATAATCACAATCATAATCTACTAGTACAATGTACATGTGAAGCCCCATAACCTTACATATACTTAGTAGACCCTTCATGAGACCACAAGCCTTAACACTTCATACATCAACATCACAAGTAAATACAACTTCATTTATGTCAATACAAGACCTTCATCATATAGTCATTTAGACCAACATAGTGCATATAAGGATAAGATCACATCCTATAGATTCATACCATGCATATCTTCATAACAAGTAGATATATACTACAATGTCATGCATAAAGACATAACCATAATCATACACATTAGGTTACCTTCCTAGGACTTCCTAAAAAGCTACTTGTGCAATGTCTAGATGGGTTATTACTTCCACCTATCCTAAGTAACCTCCCTTAAGTCATCCTAGTTAAGATCCTAGTCATTTTACTTGCATTGTCCATTTTACTTTAGGGAAACTATAGCCTTAACCGACACTAAGACCATGGGTGCTAAACATGGAATTTGGTGTTGTAGAGACTTACACCAATGTTTGGTGTTCCTACCTAGCCAAGGTAGAACATTAACATACATCCTAGCATCCTAAGTGAATTCACTTTGCTAGATCCTGTGTGGCAAGCATAGTTTATGGAACTAAGAGATAGGTATAATCCCTCTACATGCCTTTGGGCAATTGGGGCCTCCTATCATGAGAAAACATGGGTGAACCTTACTCAAAGGGAAGTCACCACCTCATGTGGGTCCATAGGTGAGTATTCCTCTAAGGGAAGTCAACACTCTATAAGGGACAAAATGGTGAATCTTCCTCCAAGGAAAGTCAACACCTCTAAATGTCAAGTTCACTCGGTGCAAAGCTAAGTTCTCTTCATTAAAAAGCCTTTATTACATTTTTCATAAAACATAGGCTTAGGATATTGGATCCTCATATGCTTATAGCATACTCAAGCACCTATCTAGTTTTAGAGTATTCTTGGGCACCCCTCTCAAGGACCCTCTATTTACTAGATCATGATTCATGTGTGTGTGTACATATATGTGAGAGAACCTTTCACATAACACATAAATATCACAGATGTCCATATATCAATGCATAAGTCTATAGGAATAACTATATGAGCAATCCTTTCATATAAACCCACTAAAATTCTATGCACATTCATACTTCATCATATCATATAAATCATATTCATAACATGTCCATACATTCATTTTCACATACATAGAAACCAATCCTAGGAACTATACAATCAAGGTACACATGTGCAATGCCTAGACAAGGTCCCATACCCTTGCCCATACTACTACACCTATCAAGTCATCCTAGTTAAGGAATACATAACATACTTTAATATACATAAGCTTAACATGCATAGTAGTAGACACTAGTCAATATAAGAACAACCTTACATTAGACACTATGATTCTATACTACTTGTAAGTATGCATGAAGTGTGAGTGTGTGTACATTGGTCTACATGATCACATAATGTCTATCAAAAATACATTGAGGCAGCCACCCTCTTAAGACCACATTACACTTATCCAGCATCCACCACACAACACAATTTAGCATAGGAGACAAGTTAACTTCATATTATAATTTAAGACTCCTAACATTAGCTATTCACACATGTACATAGGGGTACATGGGTAGGGGTCATCAATCATTAACACTTAACTCATGGAAGCACCTACACATGCTCTTACATAGCCATTTACATGCTCATAACAATTGTAATATAACCTAGATTCACAACTATGATAGAAGACTAGGCACAAGTTACACATAAGGTGATCATAATAACCACTCATTCATATATCCATGAATTTGCCTTCAAGGCCATGGTAAACACATATATAATGACAATAAATTAAACACCGCCACCATAAGTGGATCATACCACACAATGCCATACAAGGCTTCATAAACTATAATAAGATAGAAAAGTAGAAGAGATAAGAATTCTTACCAATTTCTCACCCTTTGATCATCATTGATCAATACACCTTGTTCATAAACAATTCATATATAGGGAAGTACCTATATGTACTTTAATAATAAAAGAAACCATGTACAAGTCGCTACTAGATCATGCTACAACTAGTGCAAAACACCACCATTATTCTAGAGGATAGATAGACATAGATCATCAACAAATTTCCCTAGTCTTGATCATCAATAAAAATTCATCAATATTGTACATATAGGGCAGTAGCTTAAAGAAATCATAGCCTAGATGAAATACTACTACAATTTCCCATAAACTCTAGATCACTGCAAATGTACTTCATATTAGACATTCATGGAAGATAAATTTACATAGGTTAATGCTATTCAAACTATCATGCATTGGTTCACCTTGGAACTGTTACATATAATTCATAGTCACATTAAATCATAGGCAGTAGCTAACCATCATTTAAACATAATTGAATCTCACAATGAGCATGCTAAATTTATCAATCTATAGGCTAAAGCATGTAGATCAATCTCATCAAATTTCCTTTAATTTGATCACCGAGGGTTCGTACCCACAATTTATTCATAATATCAATCTAGACAGTATCTACAATAATCTTTACACAATTGAAATCCGACAACAATCACTATGAAACCGAACTTACAGTGAACTCATAGAACATAGTCTAGTTTTGATCAAATCTTCATACATTGATCCAATTGGATAATTCATTAACAATTCAACATCAGCATACTTAAATAACAGTATATATAAGAAATTCAACGTAATAGAATCACAATTCAATCAAGAACAAGTCATGATCACAATGCCCATGCAAGGGCTAAATCGATTTTGGGAGGGGACATGGGTTCATCATGCAATTGGATTAAAAATCACGTTAAAAAAATACATTAACATCAATTCATCATGATTTAACCATTTAAAACATTTTTAGAAAGAACTCATGTCTAGATTGAAGAAGAAGAGATTTGATCATGAAACCTTCTTTGAAAACTTGAGATTAACTCTCCAAGTGAAAGGTTACTTGGAGATGAAGGATTAACATACCTTTGTCTAGTTGAAAATCTCTAAAACTTGGTGAATAACCCATGAGAATCCAATCTACAAGTTGTTCTTGAGCTTCAACAACAATGGAGGTTTCGAGGGAGAATATTTTTGGAGGGAAAGGTTTATTTCGTGTATGAGGGATTGGGAATGGGTTGTTCACATTTTAGAATACTTATATACACCCAAAAAAGGTAAATAGATTAATTAGGGTCAGTTTAGGACGTGGGGTGAATTTCCCATTCACCCCTTAAATAAAACAGTCGCATGGCGGTGATTGCAGGCCACCATCGATGGACCCAATCGGCTGGGCGTTGGTCCATCGACGGGCCGTTCTGTGCCCTCTGTCGATTGGGTCATAGGCTGTCAAGTGACCAAGCCTTTCCCAGTATCAGTGACCATAGGCGCCTCCCCATCGACGGGTTTCATTCAACCAACGGATCATGCTTTGAGCTCGTCGATTGACACTGCCAACGCAGTGTCTCGACAGCTCTTGGGTCCTTCTTGTGGGCCCTTTTGTAGGGCCCTTTGGAAGTCATACCCTGACGTTGTCAATGTAAATACAAACACAAAACAAATACACGTAACACGTCCAAACACACTAGGCCCCGTCAAGACACACACATGCATGCTCAAGGCTATCTTTCGAACGTCTTGGACGTTCTTGGATGTTAGACCTCCAAACTTCACGAAACTCCATATAATACCATTAAACATAATTATAACGCATTTTAATACTTCCTAAGCTCATGTCATACAATTATAAGCACGCATAGACACATGATGCACATAGGCGACTAGTCGTCGAACGTCTTGGTCGTCCCTTGACGTTTGACTTCCAAATCACCTCAAACTTTACACACTGCCTCTATACCATATTATAAGCAATATTAGGACCTTATAACATTAATACAAACATTTTATGCTCTAGACATCCTAATTCATTTTGGGGGTCTTACATTTTGCCTTTGCCTTTGTCTCCTTCCTTTCTTGGAGCACGGCAGTCAGGAGACTAATGACCAGCCTTAGCAGAATTGTAACAGTTACCCTTGAATTTCCTCTTGGCCTGTTATGACTTCTATCCGTTGTACTTCTTTCTCTTGTCTTTGTAGGAACTTCTTCAACAATATTAATCCCAATTATTGTTGAACTCTCATGAGACTTGTTTTCAGTGGTTTTGTTATCTTTCTCAATCTCGGGCCGAATCACAAGATGTTCACGCTTCATTTCTTTATGCTTGTGCTTTAGATAGTTTTTTAAGTCGTTCCACGAAAGAGAAAACTTCTCGATCATTACATCCACTTAAAAAGAATCATTTACTACCATATCTTCAGCAAGCACATTATGGAAAATAACTTGAAGTTCCTGCACTTGTGATCCGACAGTTTTACTATCTACCATTTTATAGTCTAAAAATATTGCGACCACAAATTTTTTCAAGCATGCAGCTTCTATGGTATATTTCTTGTCAAGTGCATCCCACAATTCTTTCGTAGTTGTCATTGCACTTTAGACATTATATAAGTCATTCTCTAAAGAACTCAAAATATATCCCTTACATACGAAGTCTACTTGTTTCCATGCTTCAATAATCATGAATTTTTTGTTGTCTCACATTTCCGCAACAGGCAGTGGAATTTCTTCATTGGTAAATTTCTGCAGACCAAGAGTGGTAAGCCAGAAAAATACTCGTTGCTGCTATCCTTTGAAATTCGCACTAGGGAATTTTCACGTTTTCTTTGCTTGTGGTACAACAGTTCAGGTTTGTGCAGCAACATCGATTATAACATTGTTGACTGCCATTTCTGATAAAAAAAATCGATACAGACTTAGTAAGTGATAACTTAAAATTGCAGACTTGAAAGAGTATAAAGCCACAATGTAATTTGTCTCCACCAGAAATACATATTAAAAATAAAACAATAATTTATTTAAGATTGTTGCCATTCTGTGTTTTAAAAAAAATAAAGAATTATTGATTTCAACAAACATTCCAGAATCACGAAGTTACCAAAGTTTAATGAACCAATAAGAACAATAAAACATAAATTAATTCACAAAAAACTAAAATTTGTTAACATACCAGAATCTGGAAAATCATAATGGAAAAAGATCAAGTCCACTGAATGCACAGTGTCCCCATAAGGAAATTATTCCCCTCTAGTATATATAAGGTTTGATTTTGAATATTTCCTCCCAGGATAGAATGATCTCAAGCACCAGTGTATTGATACACAAAATGTTGGTGTCAGCGAGCCATTCAACGACAGTAAAGTACATGAAGAAACTTTGTGCATTAGAAGAAGAAGAAATAAGAAATATTTTCTAAGTAAAAGTCTGAAGAAAGAATGGTATTTATAGCCAAAAGGAATTGGTTCCGAAAGGTTGCAATCCTTTCAGAATCCACATGACCATTCATAAAAGTTTGCAACCTTTCAAATGGTCCTGGTTGTTCTTGAAAGTTTTGAAAATCTTTCAAATTAATTGTAAACATTTTAGTACTTTAATTTAATTTAATTAATTAAATAATTAAAATAAACTTTAT